>CM067309.1:32218809-33418809 GCA_034231615.1 Meghimatium bilineatum | reverse complement strand
GACAGTGGGTGCCATCTGAGAGAACGCCAATTCAAATTCCGTTTGCTGCATGATTTTTCTCTTGTAGTGAGGTAATCCGGAGGAAGTGATGACTGCATTACCAGAACCATGACATCCACTATTTTTTATTATGCTAAAACTGTGATATAACCAAATTGGACTGAAGTCAGCGGATTAAAGAACATAACTCACTATACGAGATACATTTTACCTCACCGAAATTGTGGTTAGACATATGGTCTCAACCCCTGAACCTTCTCGGAAGTATCCTTTGTGTTTCTATACCATAGCATATGGCCATTAAAAAATAGTGGATGTACAAGTAATGTTGCCACATTGACCCTAAAGAACATTTACCTAACACTTAGTGCTTCTAAGTCTGAATAATTGTGCAGTTCAAGGACTGATGAGTCGGGTCATTGGCGCAAATAAAACGGCGAAAAACACATTTCCATTTTCTGGAATACGTCCTACTGGAAATCTAGTTGGATAATTGTCCTGCAACAATAGAGATCCAGTGGGAGTTGGATAATAAACGCTGAAGAAGAAGAAGGCGGAGAAGTACCTAAGTCTGTAAGAATACATACAATGTTGATGAAGGCGCAGACACGCTGGGAAGGAATCATGGTCCACATGAAAGATCATCGTCTCCGAAAAACTTTGTTATATGGAGAACTCCAGACTGGCTCCAGCATAACCGGAGGAAATCAGAAGCGTTTTAAAGACACTCTTAAGACATCACTGACCCATTTCAAAATAGACTCAAATTCATTGGAGAATCTTTCACAAGACAAATCCGATTGACGTCGAAGAATCAAGAGTAGTGCAGCAGCTGCAGAGAACCTCAGACATCAAGCTGCGTAACAAAAACGCGCTAGAAGACAGGCAAGAGCTGCTCAATGTCTCACATACTTCTCCCACACATGCTCAGAGTGTGGTAGACAATTCCAAGCACGCATAGAATTTATTAGTTACAGTCGGTACACCGCAGCCATCATCATCTTCATCCCATTTGAGCTGAATGGTCATCGTCGATTCCGACGGAAGAGAGTTCAATAGTCGTAGAGGATTGACTTCACTGTACTCGGTTTCCCATATGTACTCCATCACTCTCAACGAAGCGGCACTCCTCCTGCCGAGAGTACCACTCGTAGCACATAACTCCGTAGCTTCAAGTGATTCTTCTTCTTCTGCGTTCAGCATGTGGTCATGCTATACCGTCAGACCTGTCATCACGACGAAGTCCACTGTCTTCTCCAGGTCAGAGCGGCTGCCCCATAGCTTTTGCCTCAAGTCTGTATCCTCTGGCCAGGTCTGCTGTCTTTGCTCTGTGTATGTTGGACAGTCCTGAATTATGTGTTCTGGAGTCTGGGTTCCGGATCCACATGGACATTCATCTGTGTGTGAGATCCTTAATCGGTAAAGGTGACCCAGCAGTCTGCAGTGGCCTGTTCTATTATTAAGGCGAAATATTGTGGTCTGTTGATATCTTTGGCTTCAAGTGATAATCTACAGGGATCTCCGATAAAATCCACCTTGTAAACAAGACGACACGAGCCGGATTCTAACTCATGACCTCTTGAACACAAGGCGAACAGCTTGACCACTTCGCTAGCGAGGACGAACAACAGCATGTGGTGGTGCAGAGGTCTCGAAGATATTGTTTGTCCTATACATTCAGCTCACATTTCAGCTGTAGCCTCCACATCCACGGCTACAGTTCCTAAGAGTGTTGGCTAGGAACACAGATCGAGCCGCTGTATTTCTGTTTCCATTGTGCATCAGAGGAGGTCCTCTTAGGATCTTTGTTATCTGCTAACCCTGGGTCCGCACGAGAGCAGTACTGTCCGCACGAAATCAGTGTGGAACACTGGATGTTTGAGATACACACTTGCTCAGGCCGAAGCCAATATCATAATTATAAGAGAGCTTATCCATGCTAGGATGTGGCCACCGTCATAGTTTGTTTATAAGCGTATACTTCTTCTTCTTCTGCGTTCGTTCTCAAACTCCTGCAGATCAGCAGGATGTAGTCCGGAGAACAGAATGATTTGTGTCATGGTTTACAGCATTGCTGCGATATCTGCGCCTTTCTTCCTGACACATCCGACTTCAGCATGGCTTTGGGCACTGACCCTATATGGGATGGGACAGCCAACTCCATCCCATAACCTCCTTAGTCGCCTCGTACGACATGCATGGAAGGTAAACAGTGTTGCTATTCTTTGCTCCCCTTTCGGGCTCCGGCAACACACTGGCACTAAGTGTATACAAGTCCGTAGATAGAAAGGGGCCGAGAGTTTTAACCACCCCCCCCCCCCAGGAAGTGAGAAAATATTAGTTTGACAACCTGGCATAGCAGGGAAACAACAACGATCCTGATACATGTTACTGGATAGAGAGCTGTGGAAATCCATGATCGCCTACGTCAGCCGGCATGGCGCCTGATGATGATATTAGATGATGAAGATTATATATATATATATAAAACTGAAGCAATTTCTAAAGATGTAGACAGTGATGCATTCTATGCAATGATATTGTTGAATATTTTAAGAAAATATGTAGACTTGAGACAGGGCGGGATGCATGTTGTCTCCAATTCCTTCCAGTGTTTATATTGAGAATAAAAAAACAGATGATAAAGTCAATAAGAAAGCCACAAACACCAACACAAGATGACTATCACAATATGAACAGATCAGAACAAGTTATAATTCTACGTCTCAGAACAGGACACAACCGACTCCGCAGTCACATGTATACAAAGTTCAAGATTGGCAACACGGCCATGTGTACATGTGGACAGGCAGCACAGAGTGCCAAACATATACTTCAAGAGTGTTCTGAGCATGAAACGCTGAGGCAGACATATTGGCCAGAGGAAACAACACTGGAATCAAAGCTCTATGGGACACTGTATGAACTACAAAAGACAGTGAGTTTTATTAAGGAGACAGAATTACAGATATAGACATGTTTCAAGTGAACGAAAGAAGAAGAAGAAGAATATTGAGAATATTATGCTTGGGAATTTCCATGATACCCAGCAACAGCATCCATTGGAATGTCGGGGTGAGGGTGAGGATGTGAATGATGTAATTTCGCTCATAGTTGATTTGAATTTTAACTTATAGATCTCATATCAAGAATAGAAGAAGTTATTCGAAAATATAGCGTACATATCAATAGTGAATTGATAAAAATGTTGGTAAACAGAGGTACTGTCTATTAAATTACTAAAATTCAACTTAATAGATACAAATTATACGTTTTCACATTTAAATACCTCAGATTCTAGTTATGCTATAGTCGTTGTTCTTGTGTAGAAATCAAGGGAGAGAAAATCTATGAAAGGCTAATGTTATCATGGTAAGATTGAACGTAACATAGTAAAATCATATCTTAGGTAAAGTCTGAACAACTGTCAAGATAAACGGTCAATTGTACTATCTATTATATGTTTCTGCGAGCTTGATTCTCGCTGCGCAGAAGAAAAGGATTAATCGTCTGAATTAAAGAGCTACGGAAGTTTGTTATAAATGTGTTATAAAGAATATAAAAATTGCTGTATTTGTCCAAGATAAAATACCAATTTTTCATGTAGACATGAATCACCGTTGACAGTACTCTTTCTTTCTTTCATTTCGCTTTATACCTCTTTATGCCTTGCAGCGTCAGGGGTAGAAGAGTTCTCTAGAGATGACTTTTTTGTATGCTTAATATATGTTTGTTTTTGTTGACACTTTTATTTCCGTAATCCATCGTTTGCAAGGTCTCCCCCTGGCTTCGTATCCATCGCGTCTATATAGTAATGCTTTTTGAGGGACACTGTCTGATGATAGTCTGGAAGCATGTGAAAACAACTTAATCTATTGTGTTCATATGTTATCCAGGATTGACATTATGTTTGTTAGTGTACTGATGCTTTCGTTTCTGATTATATCTCTTATTGTTAATCCGAGGATTCGACGTAGACAAGTTTTATTTTGGATTCTGCTGTTAGTCTATTGTCTATTGTCTTTCCCCAGGTGGTTTGTGATCCACTCTTGCCGTTAAGCGTAGAGGTGATTGGAGCTTGAGCTCTGCTGTTAGTGTACACGTTTAACATTGGTAACATAGTAATGGTATAATGATCGTTTTATATAGTGCAGATTTGGTGTTCATGTTCACATATGTTTTTAAAAATTGGAGACATCTGTCCCAAGATCTGGTATGCTATGTTGCATCTGTGTTGGATTTCTTTCCTGTTTTTTCTATTCGATGATATGGTGTAATCTTTCACCTGTGTAAGTTGCTGATCATTGTTTAGAATAGTGATGTTTCTGTTTTTGCGATTGACATTACCTCAGTTTTTTTCTGTGTTTGTCTTCATTTTTAAGTCCCTACATGTTGTGTTGAGTCTACTTATATGTTGTTGTAGTTGTTATTTTGACTATGTAGTTGTTGTGCACTGCAGAAGAGAGTTATGCAGTGCTATATAACCCCTATACTAACATGTGGGTGCGAGTCTTGGACAATAAACAAAATGGAAAGTGGGAGATTGGATGCAACAGAGATGTGGTTCTACATAAGAATGCTGAGAATACCATGGACTTCCAGAAAAACTAAATGTAGAGGTGTTAAAAGAGTTAAATGCGAAACGGACCTTAATCAACAATATAAGAAAAAGGCAATCTTCTTTTTTTGGCCACTTCATGAGACAGGCAGGTTTAGAGAACATAATCACAACAGGCAAGATTGAAGGCACCAGAGACAGAGGGCGACAACGTGAGAAAATATTAGACAGTTTGACAACCTGGCACGGCAAAGAAACAACAACGACTTTGATACATAATACTGTGGACAGAGAGCTGTGGAGAGCCATGACCGCCTACGCCACCCGGCATGGCACCTGATGATGAGTTGTTATGTAGTTGTAGTTGACTATCTAAACTTTAGATTGTCTCCTTCGTTAGTTTTAGCAATTTTACATATGCAATCGATATATGTCATGAATAACTAGGGAGATAGAACAGATCCTTGTCGCACGCCAGAGTGCATGTGGAATTTATCTAAAAGCCCAACACTTGTTCTAACTGCACATTGACTGCCTGTGTAACTACTTCTACACAAGTTGACTAGATGTTGTGGAACTCCATATTTTGATAGTATTTTTCAAAGTTGTTGTCTGTCTACTCTATCGAAAGCTTTTTTTTCTTGGTCGATACACGCGATATACAATTGTTAACAAATGTTCTATTGTTGATAGTAGTCAACGCGTAAAGCTTGTGTAGTTTAGACTTTTAACAGGAGACTATTCACTTTTGAAGATTATACCGCAGAAGTTAAGGTTGAAAGGAGAAGTGGAGAGAAAATATTGGGATGTAACATCACGGAAGTTCCGAGAGAGATGTTTCCACACTCGTCCTTGTGGCTGAGGATAGAGATATTTGGTTGAATATGTGTGCTGATGGCTCCAACGAGACGCCATCTTTCTTCCGTGGTCACACTGCCATCAAAACAGCATCTATGTTTAAGCGAGTTGTCATCTTTTTCCGTTGTCCGCTGGGATTAAACAAATTATATAAATATTGACTTTCTTATAGGCTTATCGTATATCTATTAGATACGGTTCAAATACTTACTTTTCTGTGCTCTCACCCCCCCCCCCCCATTAAACGTGCATGTCCCCCATTCCAATATCCAAGTTGTTCTTCATGCTTCCCGCAGCTAAACTTTTTAACCATATGAAAGTCATATATCCTACGCTGAGAACAACTGATTAATATGATGTGATGTGTGTTGTAAATTTTCATTGATAGGCCTTTCGGTCGAAACGTTATTCAGTTTAACGTCTTGCGATTTGTAAGCCCACATTGCTTCGTGCTATAAATTTCATCATAACTTAAAAAACTAAGGATAATATATAAAAAATCGATTCATTTGTTGAATAGTTATTAACTGTCTACTAGCAAAATAATGGGCAATAAACTTAATAAAGTATGCCCGTGAAATTAGATTATAGACCTATGGACTCTTATAGAATGTAGCTCTATCAACTATGACTCGTTACGATGAATTGTAAATATCGCTAGCATATAATTTGCACTTTATAGTATCCAATATAAATGGACCTATAAGAAATGAGTTTGTTCTTGGCAAGTAATATATCTTTTCGCTAAACCCTTTGTTACCTTTCAGCGACAGGGGTAGAAATGAGGGTAGAAATGAAGTAATATAATATACTCTAAACAGCATTGTCCCGTCTCCGCCCTTCCATTTTTCATGTAGTCACTATGATTGGTTATTGTTGGCGTCCTTGGATACCATGATTCCTTCGCAACTCGAGTTCCAGTTAGCTTTAGGTTTTATTGGTACACGCTTTACAAACAAGAAACGAGAGGTGTAGTCTTCCCCATACTCAAAGAACTAGTTTACCTTTAAAAATCGATTGTCAGTGAAGAACAAACATAAAGTACGGATATCGATTCATATCTCAACCTGAACTTAGCACTCAGTGGCCCATCATTTTTATTTTAGTGCGGTAAGTGCGACAGTTGATAATAGTGAAAAAAATAATATAAGTGGAGAGTGGAAGCGTTAGTAGCAAATGAAATGTGTACAGATTTGTTTGTAGCATGTATAATTGTTAGTTAAGTGCTAGCCATTTAAAATATGTTTGTAGATTTGTATAGGGCCTAGCTAGTTCGTTCATATTCTCAGTATTAAGCAATTTATAATGACGTTCTTTGCTTATGTAGAACTACTCACTGAAATAAAGACGTTATGGCTTTGTTTGACCTGTTCTATTGTGTTGGTAGGAATATTTGTTCTCTACTTAAATATATGTATTCATTGTGACAAACATCATAAACTTTTCACGTAGTGTCACATATTATATGAAGGGGCATATAGTTGTCATAGTTTAACTTTACTAAGGGATATTGTGTGGCCATCATGTGCGTTTAAATGGTTAACGTCAGATTCGAATTATCGTTTCATCTTTATCATTTTTATCTTTCAGTAGACGATGCACATGCCAGTATTTTAGATTTGACGTGATGGTAGTAGCATTGACTCTCATTGAGTCATTTCATTTCTACCATGTGATATTATTTGACCAAGACGTAGTAGGCCTATCCTATAGGAAAATTGGTGGGGAAAAATAACATTTTTTGGATTTCAATTTATTCAGACCGGTAAGTCATAATCATAATGCCCTGTTTTATATCTTGTTTCTCAAAAGACACTGAGATGATGATTTATTTATAGACTTCACATATACTAGCTATGTTTGGAAAGGTTGGAGATAATGATTTAGTTACATAAGATGCATATTCATATATGCTGGATATGTTTGGAAAGGTTGGAGATTATGATATAGGTAGCCTATAGGATACACATATGCTAGACTAGATATGTTTATGAAGGTTGGAGGTATGTATCATGCTCCAAATAAATCTCCCATCATATGTTATGTACCATGCTCTAACATCTCCCATCATCTGTTATGTACCATGCTCTAATGTCTCCCATCACATGTTATATAACCTGTTATGTACCATGCTCTAACATCTCCCATCATATGTTATGTACCATGCTCTAACATCTCCCATCATCTGTTATGTACCATGCTCTAATGTCTCCCATCACATGTTATATAACCTGTTATGTACCATGCTCTAACATCTCCCATCATATGTTATGTACCATGCTCTAACATCTCCCATCATCTGTTATGTACCATGCTCTAATGTCTCCCATCACATGTTATATAACCTGTTATGTACCATGCTCTAACATCTCCCATCATATGTTATGTACCATGCTCTAACATCTCCCATCATCTGTTATGTACCATGCTCTAATGTCTCCCATCACATGTTATATAACCTGTTATGTACCATGCTCTAACATCTCCCATCATATGTTATGTACCATGCTCTAACATCTCCTATCACATATTATGTACCATGCTCTAACATCTCCTATCACATATTATGTACCATGCTCTAACATCTCCTATCACATATTATGTACCATGCTCTAACATCTCCCATCACCTGTTATGTAACCTGTTATGTACCATGCTCTAACATCTCCCATCACCTGTTATATAACCTCTTATGTACCATGCTCTAACATCTCCCATCACCTGTTATATAACCTCTTATGTACCATGCTCTAACATCTCCCATCACCTGTTATATAACCTCTTATGTACCATGCTCTAACATCTCCCATCACATATTATGTGCTATGCTCTAACATCTCCCATCACATATTATGTGCTATGCTCTAACATCTCCTATCACATATTATGTACCATGCTCTAACATCTCCCATCACCTGTAATGTAACCTGTTATGTACCATGCTCTAACATCTCCCATCACCTGTTATGCACCATGCTCTAACATCTCCCATCACATGTTATATAACCTGTTATGTACCATGCTCTAACATCTCCCATCACATGTTATATAACCTGTTATGTACCATGCTCTAATATCTCCCATCACATGTTATATAACCTGTTATGTACCATGCTCTAACATCTCCCATCACCTGTTATATAACCTGTTATGTACCATGCTCTAACATCTCCCATCACCTGTTATATAACCTGTTATGTACCATGCTCTAACATCTCCCATCACCTGTTATATAACCTGTTATGTACCATGCTCTAACATCTCCCATCACCTGTTATGCACCATGCTCTAACATCTCCCATCACATGTTATATAACCTGTTATGTACAATGCTCTAACATCTTCCATCGCATGTTGTGTACAATACGTTAACATCTTCATAACCTCATACTTTATCTATTATTCTTCTCTCTACAGTTTTATTCTTTGTCTGTGTTCATTCTCAAACTCCTGCAGACCAACAGGATTTAGTCCAGAGAACGGAATGTGATATGTCATGGTTTACAGCATACCTGTGATATCAGCACCTTTCAGCTTGAAACATCCATCTTCAGCATGGTTTCTGGGTCACTTTGACCCTAAGTGGGATGAGACAGTCTGCTACACCCTAAGGCCTCCTTTATCTCCTTTTGCAACATGCTTGGCAAGTAACAATTTTGTTATTCTTTTTTTCCTTTTTCAGCCCTAACAACATGGATGTGCTGATTTTTTTCTCTTCATTTCTCCTCTTTGACAGTTTTTCACCTTACTATGTGTGTCTCCATTTTAGATTTGTCATTGTTTTCCATTCTTTTATGATATAATGAAGACTTTTAAATCAAAATGTTGTCTGTCCTTTAATTTTATTGTTAGAGTGAATATTTTGTGATGAAAGGTTAAAATTAGTAATGACTGCTGAAACTTTTATGAAAGTGTTGTAATACTTTAAGCCATCTAGAAAAAGTTAAATATATTGTCATCATGCCCTGATTACACAGACATGATTTCAATTAGTTTTCCAATTGTTTTCTTTTTTTTGCCCCATTAGAACCAATCAGTTCAACACCGAAACATCATCTGATTCAGATTGTGCAACTGTTTCTATTATTCCTAATCTAGGAAATTGATTTTTAGTTGTTCATTCAAGTGCAGTATGCGTGAAGTTAGTTGACACCGCAGTGACAAGAATCTATACACAATGATTTCCTATGAGAGTCCATATACAGTATTTTGTTTCCAAAGTAAACAAAAACTAGAGCCAACAAATGTTGTTTTATTTAGTGTAAATATCTGATAATCGTATGTCTTCTGGTTGATTTTCAATTATTTGTTGCTAGTATTTCTTTATATATAAATCATGTTGCATATAATGTTGTGAATAACAAAAATAGAGCAGGGTTAATATTTTATGAATGTCAGTGGGCGGGAAATAATTCAACAGGCTACAGCCTGCAGTGTGTACAAGGAAGGTAATAAAAGAAATCGTTTTGTATTTGATTTCATTTATTTTGGAACTGAGAAAATGGGATATAGTCATGCATATAAATTAGAATCTCAGAATTAAATGTTCAGCTTTTATTATTATTTTATTATTGTATCTTTATTTATGTTTATGATCTGGATTGAAAACTAGAAATATGAGATCTTCTTAATTTTTGACAACTATAAAATGGTTTACTGTTGTATCATGTATCATGTCATCAGGGGAGTTGGATAGATAAGCGTAATTCTTAACTACAGTAAAAGTCCTATTATCCGAATTAATTGGGGATCGGGCCGATTGGGATAATTGGATATAGCTCAGGAATGAAGCAAAATAGTGTACATACATACAATCATACATTGAAATGAACGGAATTTTATTGATAAAAGTACAGTAATATATAAGCAACTATGTATGGTAAATAAACTACATTGACTCAACATCATCAGGTGCCATGTCGGCTGGCGTGGGTGATCATGACTTTCCACAGCACTCTGTCTACAGTATTATGTATCAATATCATTGTTGTTTCCTTGCCATGCCAGGTTGTCAAACTGTCTAATATTTTCTCGCGTTGTCGCCCTCTGTCTCTGTTGCCTTCAGTCTTGCCTGTTGTGACTATGTTCTCATGAAGTGGCCAAAACTGAAGATTTTGTTTTTCTTATATTATTGATTAAGGTCCATTTTGCATTTGACTCTTTCAACACTTCCACATTAGTTTTTCACATTAGTTCATTTCTCAGCATTCTTCTATGGAACCACATCTCTTTTGCCTCCAATTTCCCTCTTTCCAGTTGGTTTAATGTCCACTCGCATCCATATATTAGTATAGGAGCTATATAGCACTGCAGATCTCTCTTTCTCACCTCTAATGACAAGGTCATATTACACAATATATTTTTCATTTTTCTGAATGTTGTTTGTGCCTGCCCTATTCTGCTTCTTATTTCTATTAAACTTCTTCCATCTGCTGTAATTGTTGTACCTAAATATTTGAATTGGTGGACCTGTTTTAATACTATATCATTCACTGTTATCTTGCAAGGTGTGGTATTTTATTTCTTTGGAATAACCATTACTTCTGTTTTCTTTATATTTAGGAAGAGGCCTTTCTCTTTACTTTCTGTGACTACTACATTAATTAAATCTTGAATGTCTTCCTCACTTTTTGCAATAAGAAGTGTCATCAGCATTTCTCAAATTATTAATGTTATGTCCTCCCACTGATATTCCTGGGATATCAACTGTTGCACACATTATACATTCACTACAATACTGTAAAAATATGCAAAAATTACATAAATAGCACATATGTGCAGTAATACATTATACATATATATGTACATACGTAAATCAATTGAATTATTTCACCAAAATTCAATTAGGATAATTGGGGATTTGGTTAATTGGGATTTTGATAATTGGATTTCTACTCTACCATGATCTTACATTTGGACAGCCAAAGGTTATATGATGAAAAACAAGGGAAGTGAAATATAGGCCAGGGCTGGAGGACATTGCTAGGAGGGACCATTGACCAAGAAAGATGAACGTGGTGGGTCAGAGCTGGAGAACATTTCAAGGAGTGACCATTGACCAAATAAGATAGAGGTAGTGGACCAGAGCTGGAAAACATTGCTAGTAGTGACCATTGACCAAGCAAGATGGAGGTGGTAGACTATAATGGGAAAACATTTTAAGGATTGACCATTTACCAAGAAAGATGGAGGTGGTGGACTATAATGGGAGAACATTTCAAGGAGTGACCATTTACCAAGCAAGATGGAGGTGGTGGACCAGAGCTTGAAAATATTGTTAGGATTGACCAAGCAAGATGGAAGTGGTGGATCCAAGCTGGAGAAAATTTCAAGAAGTGACCATTGACCAAGCATGATGGAGAGAGTTGTTTCCTTTTAGGACTTGACAAGGTGTAGTTTAGATGGACTTTATCAAATAAAACAGAAGAATAATGATCTTACATGATCATTCAGGGAAGGTGTAGCTTGGTCCATTCATTTGGATTATGACTTAATGTGTGTGTGCATGCATACTTGTGTCAGATGTTCAAGTTTCATCCTGTACACCGAGTCAGAACAGTCACTATGTGACCATATATCTCAATAGTTGTCTGTTTGCTCCTGTGCTCTGAACAATTATCAACGTCTGTGACTGAGAGGTACAGAGCACTTCCCAAATGGCCTGCGAAAGTACCAGGTTAGATGTCAGCCACAGGTAATTATGCATCTGGACCATTTAGAAAGCAATGAATGACAAGCTACTAAAAATAAATCTTGCTTAAAATGACTACATCCAAAAATTTCTGGGTTCATCTTATGTCCTGTATAGGATATGGTACCAATTCTATTTTATACCTGTAGTTTGATGTGTTTTTTGTTGAACATTTGATATGTTGTTTGTTGAACATCTGATATTTGTTGATGTGTTGTTTGTAGAACTTTTGATGTATTGTTTTTTGATGGGTGTTTGTAGAAATAGTAATGTGGTGTTTGTTGAACTATTGATGTGTTGGGTTCAAAACAAGGAGATGTACCTACATTCCAACTTTTTAATTTTATGCAATGTTATTCAGCTTTAGGGACATCACTGAAATACAAAGTGGTTAATTTAAACAGAGATTAAAATATCGCTAATTATGTTGCCATAAATCTGCTTGCTATGCACTGAGAGCACCCCACCCTCCCTTAAATCCCAGGGTCATCCACAAGGGGGGGGTATATGGGCTCTCAGTGCATAGTGCACAGATCATTTAATCCGGTAGAAGAATTAATGACTGTTAAATGTGTCTTTATTGGTATTTAATTTCATTAAATAATGTAGGATCAGTTCATTTCAAGCTTATGATTTGTTTCATTAAAAATGTAGGCGCTTCTCCCTGTATTGTACCGATGTGTTTTTTTCTTTAACTTTTATCTTTTGTTTGTTGAACTTTTAATGTGTTTCTATTAAACATATAGTAAGTTGTTTGTTGAACTATTGATGTGTTGTTTGTTGAACTCTTGATGTGTTGTTTGTTGAACTCTTGATGTGTTGTTTATTGAACCATTGATATGTTGTTTGTTGAACTTGTGTTCCAATCAGTAATACCACATCTGAAATTTCTACAGCTATTCTTTCTTAGCTTTATAGTAGAAATCTTTTTTCATTGACACAAACAAACATAAGAATAGCTAGAAGGTCACAGGTAGATGAAAAACCGTATACAGTGGTCATCCTACGTCTGAACTGTTCACGGTCATTTGTGGCCAAAATAGGGTTTATTAGTAATTTACAAACTCATAGTTAAGGACTATGACCTACAGTATATTCCTACCAACACTGTGCTACCAGTGCTACACATGGTCTCTCTCAATGCTACCAGTGCTACACATGGTCTCTCTCAATGCTACCAGTGCTACACATGGTCTCTCTCAATGCTACCAGTGCTACACATGGTCTCTCTCAATGCTACCAGTGCTACACATGGTCTCTCTCAATGCTACCAGTGCTAAACATGGTCTCTCTCAATGCTACCAGTGCTAAACATGGTCTCTCTCAATGCTACCAGTGCTAAACATGGTCTCTCTCATCTTCACATCACAGAAAGATAGTGACATGTGAGATGAAATGCTTGAGGAAAGCCGCAGGGAACACCTGGCTCGATAGATTACAAAATTAAGATATCAGGGAAAGAATAGGTATAATACCTTGCACAGAATACATAGAAAGGCAGCAGATCAAATGGTTTGGCCACATTATGAGAATCCATCATGACAAGTAACCCATACAGGTATGTAACCAAATGAGATCAGGGTACAAAGCCAGAGGAAGACCACGGAAAAGATGGATAGAAAATGTCAGGGATACCCTGAACATGCACAGTCATACCACAGCCAAGGCCACACATCTGGCTTTAGAACGCAAACTCAGGCTCCAATCACCCCTACGCTTAACAGCAAGAGTGGATAACAAACCACCTGGGGAAAGACAATAGTCAAGAACATAACTAAATTTTAAAAGTAGATGTAACAAATAGTCATGTTATGTACTTGCCATGGACGAACAATAAAATACAGTAGACATCATAATATGTTTTTACTGATTCCTATTATCTTGAGCTCTTTTTCCTTGTTATTTAATGGATTCAATGTGGTTCTTTGTTTTGTGTTTTGAGAAAGGCCTTTTTATCTATAGCAATCTAGAGCTTATACTCTAAAAACATTTCCGTAATAGCTTTTTAAGAAGGCTGAGAAAATTTGAAACAACTTATTTAAATATTTTTTAAATGCTGTTATGGTAATAGTGAACAAATGTCTACTTGTTTAGTGTTACTACAAGCACAGAATAAAATTTATTTCATGTATGCCTACTTGTATAGTGTTATTTCAAGAACAGTAATTGATATATTGTCGGCCCAAAAGGACAGCAAAGAATAGCGACACTGTTACCCACCTCCACTCATGTTGTAAGAGGCACATAAGGAATTTTTGGGTGTGAAGTGTGATGTCTCATTTCATCAAAGTGACCCAGAAGCATGCTGAAGCTGGATAGGGCAGGTCTAAAGGCACAGATGTAGGTCAAGCTGTAAACCATGACACAACTTATTCCATTCTCCGGGTTGTATCCTGTTAAACTGAAGGAGTTTGAGAATGAATGCAGAAGATACACATGTCACATATTGTCTAGTTTTGTCCATAGATTCTAAAATAGTCAATGATTATTAAAGTATTTCATGCATTGTGGCTAGATATTGCACCTGTCCTGCATTAGGAGATTTTTAGAGAACCCTTAATCCTCAAGAATGATGATAAATGTAACTTAGCTACAAGCAACTTTAAGTATCAAAGAATGATGATAAATGTAACTTAGCTACAAGCAACTTTAAGTATCAAACAGTTCAAAAAATGATGATAAATGTAACTTAGCTACAAGCAACTTTAAGTATCAAAGAATGATGATAAATGTAACTTAGCTACAAGCAACCTTAAGTATCAAACAGTTCAAAAAATGATGATAAATGTAACTTAGCTACAAGCAACTTTAAGTATCAAAGAATGATGATAAATGTAACTTAGCTACAAGCAACCTTAAGTATCAAACAGCTCAAAGAATGAGCAATTGAACAGACCAAGTGAGAGACATACATTAATTCCTCTGAAAAATAATATACTTTTTAATATATTTCCTTCACCTTATTTTCAGTTTCAACACAACAGTTCCCAAAAATGAAGGAAATCACGTATGCTTGGTATCCATCGGTCAGTAATATTTATAGACCAAAGGGCAAGCCATCATCTCATCGTAAGTATCAATGCAAATTAGGGTGCTTATCCTTAAAGTGGACACTTATTTCTTTATTATCTTCCGTTGTGTCAAAAATGCCTTTCTGCAGTAATATATGTATGTGCTATATATATAAACCCTTATGGAATAAAGAGTTAAACTGTATCTGTAATGTTCCTCTCCTGTCAGAGAGTTACTTTTCACTAAATAATCTACCACTGTTGTCAAATAATATTTCTTATGAATACATTCCCTTTTAACAGTGTTTGGTATCAATCATTACCATGTGTAATATGTCTGAATTCACTATCAGAAAAAAATTCAGGATTTTTATGTCCAAAAAGATGCACTGAGTTTTAATCAGTACTGATTAAATATAATATGGAAAAAAGACCTCTAAAAATGTAGTTCTTGGATTGCAACCAGACAGCCCACAGGGCGTAGTCGGATTTTTGTGGTATGCATGTTGTTTATATGTCATCAGCACGCATGTGGTTGCGTCTGTGGGTCTCACCAATGGCCCACTAGACAAACCATCCATGCAACAGAAAACCTTAATGGATGACATGCCGTTATATTGAGGTTATCTTCTTATAGAAGCTTCATGGCACATCATCTATACAATTATACTTTTATTTTGTTGTTGAAATTTGTTTCATGTTCACCTGAATATATATGTATGCACCCTCTGTGGTTGGGAGGGAGCCAGAGATGTACTGTGCAGCACTGGGGAGGAGGAAACTGACAGCACTGTTTTTTCCTATGGCTGAGACCCATCATAGAGGCACAGGGACTCAGGACATGACAATCCTTTTGACTTGAACATTTGGTTGCATGCCTGAAGCAATAGAGAAGTTCAGCATAACCAGTAGTCAATTAGTGGTGGGGAATGAGCACAGTGAACCCTATCTTGGCTACAGTGGCTAGGAGCAGTGCATAGGTTGAAACCTACCTTCCTCGAGGTGTGATAGTTATTCTCTGGCTCTGTCCCGGGGTGGGCCGAAAATCCACAGACTTCCCAGCAATATAATGCCATTTAATGACATTAGGTCAAAGGGTATGAACCCATGGACCGCTGGATCAGCAACCAACCAAATGTCATCAGAAGGAACTACCAATGTGTTATTCGGAATCTGGATAATAATGTTAGAAGTAGAATCAGTTTCATCAGCATCAGAAGTTTTAGTAAGCAAATCATGTTGGAATAACTGTATATTTCGTTGTGAGGACTATTAAATTTGTTAACATGTTTTCAAGAGGAATTTATACGTGAGCGGATTGTGTATACTCAACTGTGACTCAGGGTAGAGTTGTGCTGAGATTATCGTGAACTGAATATGAATAGTGTATATAAGCTAACTGAATTAATCATGACATTTTATAATTTCTACAATGGAAATAAGATCTTCAGTGTTGAGAAAAACATTTTGGAATTCTCTTATGGGTATCAATTTTCAAGATGAATTTGTGCCTGAAATTTACAGGTGGATTATTGTAATTACTGAACTGTGTGGAAAGGGGATAAGTTGCTCAAAACCATCTGTCTATGTGATGTTCTCAGAATCTTATTAGAGAAGCTACAAAAAAGTCAAGGGAAATTCGATGAAACTGAAAAACCTTAAGGAATGTCTTGCAAGGGAGGGGACAATTATTTAAAGAAACTTATCCAATGCAGATTGATGAATTTTCAGAAAGGAGTGTGAAGAGTAATTTTATTAGCCAATTGCAATCCAGATAGAACTTTTTGATGTCATAGAATGACAGTTGTATTGACTTTTTATAGACGATTGACATTATTGGAGTAAAGCATCATTCGTTGTTTATGACAATCAATATAAGGTAGTACTGCATTAAAACATAACAACAATAGTATCAGAAGTAGAAAACAGGTTTTTGAAAGTTTCACTTGAACATGATGGACTATCACAAGACTAAGAGGTTATGACGTGTAAACAAGAAAACATATAAATTACAAAAATGAGACATTTTCAATGTATCGAACCATTAGGTCTTTCTCAAGAACATATAAAACAAACAGTGAAAAACAACGAAAACAGTAAAAACAATGTTACACCATAGAGGCACTAGATACACTATTGACATGTAAACAATACAAAGTTCAAGGTATCAATGACGTATGTGGAAACTTGTAGTCATGGAAGCAGGTTTTCTTGAAAATTGGACAGTATATGACAACAGATATAACAAATTATTACCAAATACAACATGGATAGCAATACAATAAGGACCACACCAACACAACTTTAAACAAATGAATGTTCAGAGTTTAGTCCAAAAGGCTTGAGGGTACCAAACTCAAAATGAAATTGATTTTCAAGAGATTACCTAGAACTTTCATCCGTGGGGATGAAATCTATATCTACCCAGTAGTAACTGAGCTTGTAACAGTGCATTCCTGTAACAATGCAATGTAACTGCTGAGCTTGTAACAGGCCCTCAACAACATAACTTTAACAATCCACTCAATAATGTAACTGTAATAATGTGCTCAATAATGTAATTGTTGAGCTTGTAACAATACACTCAACAATGTAACTACTGAGCTTGTAACAATATACTCAATAATGTAACTGTAACAATGCACTCAACCATGTAACTTGAGCGTGTAACAATGTACTTAATAATGTAACTTCTGAGCTCGTAACAATGCACTGTACAGCCATAAGGAAAATAATGGGATTTGAAAAGTTGTGTCATTCAAAAAAATTCAAAAGAAACATAAATCTGAAGTTGAAAGTAAAACTCTGCCTGATATATGGAACACATGAGACAAACTCGTACTTCCTCTATGCTCAATCATCATCATTATCATCTAACCTCTGTCTCATTAGAGATCTCCCTAACATAGTCATTAAGCCATTTTCAGTGTGCTCTGTGTTTTCTGTGTGTTATTATGGTACATGTGTGTCACCAGTGATTAGCAAAACTTCATAATCCTGTTTACAAGTTTTGCTTGTTTTCTTCAATTTGGTACCTCATAATGTTAATTAAAGTTGAACGGTATGGTACATACTTGCTTGTCTACCCCCAGATCTAAAGTGTCTGTACAATTTCAAAGAATACCAAGGTCAGATGGTATATCCTGAACCTGAACTTTTTGTGAGAGGAGTAGCTAGTACCACACAACTGGCCATGAAGTATGAACTTTTACATGTTTACTTTAGTCTGTCCTGTATAATTGTATATTTATATTTCTACAGAATTTTGTAATTTCATTATTAATTACAAAATTATTGTTAAAGTAGCATACAAGTTTGTAATGTAGAAAATATTACATATAGATTTGACAGCATAACAACTTAATATTTACAACTGCAGCGCAACAATCTCAATATCACTGTTGCCATAATAGCATAGTAGCCTCAATAGCCATGATAGCTCATTATCATTCATTAGTGCACTGAGTTTCTACTCTTGTTGTCTATGCTTCAATTTCAAATTTAAATTGTTTAGACCACAAGCCATTTCTTTAGTTGATCAAATGTCAGTAAATTATTAAAGGAATGTATTTGGAAAGTAATTGTAGCTGGCATGAAACTCATGACCTCACTCCATTGTCCCCAATGGTTTCACTATATTAAAACATGGTGAATGTGGTAAACATCCACTGAAGACTTCCACCACACTAACTGGGTGAAACTTTTACCCCAAACCACATTGTAAGCAACAATCAGAAATCCTACACACAAATATAAGATAATAATCGGACCAGATACTATTCTTCAAAGCTTAGTAACATGATATATATTTAAGTTTAAACATTTAAAAAAACATGACAGTAGTGATACTGGCAGACAGAGTGAAATATTGAAATAAAAAGATCAAACAGTCTGAAAATATACTTTGCCTCATTGTTAAATATTGATTTTTTCTTCAAATATCAAACTTTGTTCTAGTAGACATTGGAATGCTGTCTTCTGACATGACCATATGTCAACCATATTGGAAAACCCATCAACTAAAAGTAAACCTGCTGTGGATCATTGCCCCTTGCCGATCTTTGACACCACATACCCTATATTTGCTTGATAATTATCCATTTGATTCTTTATTTAATTTTATAAATTTATTTATCTGTTAATATTTATCAGTTTAACTTATATGGTTGGTTGGTTGCTGATCCAGCGGTCCATGGGCTCATGCCATTTGACACATTTAATTTATATAAAACTTCTTATTTCAGACAAAAATGCAAATCTGCCCCAGTTCCAAAATTGTGCAAAGAATCTAAAATTTACATTCCAACTCCAACACAATGCTGGTCCAAGAATAAAACTCTTCCAGAGACTGAATGGGGAGTCATTGATGACATGAGTACTCATCTTTCAAATCCATTATCTGAAGTTAATTGGCCTATTTCCCAGGATGGCAAACAACAACAGATGCAACAAAAATACCTTCAACCAAACCATTCACATCAACAGCAGCTGTTTAACCTCAACCTTCAGCATCAGAAAGAGAAATATTTGTTAGAAAGAAGTCAAACCCCACAACCTGCTTTTGGTATGTGTATAATTTTATCTCTGTTATTTCATTGGATGTTAATTAATGAGTCAACCATTAAATGAACACCAAAGAATGACCTGAGAAATTTACATATATATATAATTTGTGTATTGTTGCTTCTGTGTTTCAATTTAATAAATTGACTAGGTCAATGTTTTATTATTGTGGGGAGGAGATGTGTTTTATAGTTGTGAGGAGGAAATTCTTCTTCGGCATTCATTCTCAAACTCCCACTGGATTTCTCTTGTAACAGGACAATGATCCTACAAGATTTCCAGTTGAATGTAGTCTAGAGAATGGGAATGCATTGTGTTGCCGGTTTATTTGCGGCAATGGCCCAACACATGCATCTTCGGCGGTGTGAGGAGGAAATGTGTTTAATGTTTTATAGTTGTGAGGAGGAAATGTGTTTAATGTTTCATAATTTTTGGGAGGAAATGTGTTTAATGTTTCATAGTTGTGAGGAGGAAATGTGTTTAATGTTTTATAGTTGTGAGGAGGAAATGTGTTTAATGTTTCATAGTTGTGGGGAGAAAATGTGTTTAATGTTTCATAGTTTTGGGGACGAGATGTGTTTAATGTTTCATAGTTGTGAGGAGGAAATGTATTTAATGATTCATAGTTGTGGGGAGAAAATTGGTTTAATGTTTCATAGTTTTGGGGACGAGATGTGTTTAATGTTTCATAGTTGTGAGGAGGAAATGTATTTAATGATTCATAGTTGTGGGGAGAAAATTGGTTTAATGTTTCATAGTTTTGGGACGGAGATGTGTTTAATGTTTCATAGTTGTGGGAAGGAGATGTGTTTAACCCTTTAGCTGCAGTACTGCTCTCAGTAATTGATTCAAACTCTGCTAAATGTTTTCCCCAATAACTTTATCCCTGTGTTGACTCCTTTTCTTGAGCTGCAAAAATAAGAGAGCTCTCCCAGTACTGGCATTTTATTCTCTCCAGAAAATATATATATATATATATATATATATATATATATATATATATATATCTTTTGGATGAGATGGTTGACATGTACGGTGCATGCTGATTTCAGAGTGAAATCATATTTTAGCTATGGTAGATAGCTTGTTCCTTTCGTGCTGCAGGTGGCACATAAGGCAGAGGTTTTGATTCTCCATGTCTTGCAGCCTATTTCCCCGTCCCCAGGTATGATGTTCTTTAGGGTCGCTTTAGGCCTTCCTCGTTTTGGGTATGAGGGGATAGAAAAAAAACAACAACAGATTAGCTCATCAATATCAGTGCAGTAGAGGAAGGCGTAAACTCGTGTGTAATAGCGAGAGAGTTCAACATCTCTGCTAAGATAGCATTTTTTTAATTGAGGCTCAAAAGGCATATATTAACTTCATTCTACTGAGTTTCCCAATATGTACTCTGTCCTTTTAAACACAGCAGCATGCTACCTGTTTTAGTACCACACAGAGCACATATCTACATAGCTTTAAGTGATAATCCTAAGGGGCCTCATAATAAAATGCACTTGTACACAAGACGTCATGGCTCAGTATCATAACTACCTCATGATTACAAGGCAAATAGTTTAATTACTACACCATGGGAAATACTCAAAAATATTTTTAAATTTTAGATAACTGATTGAGTTAGTAAACACTGTGCCTGTCATAGTGTGGAGGTGGCTTTAGTTAGAGAGACTGGGGATATAATCTAGTTAATTTCTTGTAGCTTCCTTTTGATATAATACTATATATAGAAAATTATGAAGCTCCATGTATTTCTATACAAGTTAAGATAGCATACATGTTTTTTTTGTCCTCGTGTTTAATACATTTTTAATACATTTCACAATATTGATTGGTTTTCATTTGAAATGTTCTGTCTTTGATAGGTTTACACAAATTTAATCAAGAGTCACCTGCTTGCTCTGAAGCTAGCTCCATTACTAAATGGTCAGGCAAACAGAAGGCTCTAAGACCTCAGAGTTCATATTCTAGCCAGGTAGGATAATGCTCATGCAACACAAATTGTTTGGCTTGTAATATAACCAAATTAAGTATACTTGCACAAACTATCTGTATATGTTTGTTAACAACACACTAACTGTAACTTTACAATCCATTGTCTCTGTCTCAAACATTGTGTGTTTTTCATAATTCAAACCACATTTTCTCTATGATCATCCAGAGTTTATCTCTGGTGACATTTTTGAAAAACTTCAGGGTGTTTATAAAAGTCAGACATAGACAAATAAATTTGCGGTTCTTGTCATTTATTTTGGATTCTGATATTGAGACCAGCACTGAAATCACATTTGCTTTTCTAATAGTCCATAGTGTTCCAGGTGACCAATTAAGAGTTTGAGTTCCAGATGGCCAATTAAGAGGTTTAATTCTAGATGACCAATTTTGAGGTTGAGTTCCAGATGACCAATTAAGAGGTTTAATTCCAGGTGGCCAATTAAGAGGTTGAGTTCCAGGTGACCAATTAAGAGGTTAAGTTCCAGGTGGCCAATTATGAGTTTGAAGAAAATGTGTCGATTATCTTGTCAGTGATAAAAAAAAGTGAGATCATTCTGTGGATATCATAGGATTTGGATTGTTCTTGATACAAGGAAATGATGTAACTTTTTGAATGAATTCCTGTAGAACATATTTCCAGATTGAATTCAATAAATCAAAGAAATTCTGCTTCAACATGAGGTCTTTTGCTTTGTATATCACAGCACATCTTGATTTCATGCTTTCTGTTTTCTTACTGTATTGTTGGCAGATTTTGTTCTTGACTCTTCCTGTAACCATGCTATCCCCCCCCCCTTTCCCTTATCAAGAAATTGCTTTATTAACTAGTGGGGTGATCACACTACTGCTATTCTCAGTAAATACAAACTCACTAAATTGTATACTGTACAAGTTTTATAACAATCCCACATCTGTAAAGTTTTAGCGACCTCATAGTACTATGTATTAATGTCACTAGTCAACAAAATTTGAAAAAATTTTTGTACCAGACTTTAAATGCATCATTTCTTATTGATTTTGACATGCTGATTTCAAATGTCCTAATGAAATTCTCCAATTCGCTCTGGTTTTTTTTTTTAATGATGAATTTTAATTTCAGCAATACAAATTTAATGTTTACTTGTTTAATCTCTTTGGTGAACAGTTATTCTTTACACTATAGCATTATAAAACTCGTTATTACAAATTCAGTTAAGTGATATTCCACCATAAAATGTTAGAACAAGTAAAAAACACTATTTAAAGTTCACATATAATGTTTCTAATGAACCCCTACCATCATTATTCAGTTGATGTTCGAGCTCTCTTTGCTTGCTTCTTGTAGTCAATCAGTGAGGTGTTTCTTGTCATAGTCCAACAGTAAAGATCAACATTTTTCATTACTCGTAGAATTTTTATGTTGACAAGTGTATTTAGAGATGAGATGAACGTTGTAAAGTTTTAGTGACCTCACATTACTAGGTATTAGTATTTGACTCTATCTACCCACTCTTGGCCGTTGCAAAATAGAGGGATACTGACTTAAGACAATGAAAGATATATTATTGCATGCCAATTTTATTTAATGCTGAAAAAAACATAACTCATAAAATATTTTATATCATCATCATCATCTTGTGACATATTCTTTCCAGAACATAGTCTTCTTTATGGACCTACTGAACACCTCGTGAGCCTGAACAAGTTTACTTGCCTTTCTAGGGACATGTTTAAACAGTCAGATATATCATTTGTCCATTGTCATCTTGGGCAACCTCTTTCCTTGCTGCCATTTACTCTGCCTTCTGCTATTAGTCTTTCCATGCTGTTATGTCTCTTTAGATGACCAAAAATGTTCAACTTTCTTGTTATGTTATATAGTAGCCAGCCCTCTTCGACGTTTAATGATTGTAATACTTCTTCGTTTGTTTTTGTTCTTTCTGACTATGCTATATGCAAAATATTTCATGTTTTATATATACAAATGAAATGTTGAAATTTATAATTCTTTCAACTTCTTTAATCATTTTAGTTTCCATTTCACCAACAAGACAAGATAGTATTGAAGAAACAGAGGCCTGTGTCCTCACCAGGCCAAAGTCACAGAGATATCAAGTCCAGCATTGTACCATCACCACCAAATGAGAGAAATGCATTTTCATCCAAATTTCCTGTGAGGTTAGCCATCAGCATATTTGTTTGTGACTTAAGCTGATGCACGACTCCAGTTCTACCATGTGACTACCATAACTGAAAAAATATAATTATGAAGTGTCCTCTGTTCTCTTTGAATGAAACTTGTAATATGGCTTGAGCAAACTCTAGAATTGTCTATTTTGTATGTGTGTGAGTTTTGCTTAAGTGCATATATCCTTTACTATGCCATTTTCATTGTTAACCTTCTTCAATCAATCACTTTATATCGAATACATTATTGGTCATTTATGTCTATAGAGCAGACTGGTTCATATGCTGTATGTTCCACACAACTTGGTTTGAATGGATGCTCCTGTAAGCCAGATTGTCATTCTGTAAACAACATAATTGAACAATTACTGTATTATGTACTCTGAGGGCTGATTTTATTACATAAACAGTACCGTAGTATATACTCTGATGACTGATTTCAATAAATGAATAATACTGTATTATATACTCTTGTGACTGATTTGAATACCATTACTATATTATTTACTCTAGTTGCTGATTTGAATACATCAATAATACTGTATTATATACTCTCGTGACTTATTTGAATACATGAACAGTACTAGTATGTGTTCTGGTGGCTGATTTGAATACGTAAACAGTACTGTATTGTGTACTCTGGTGACTGATTTGAATACGTAAACAGTACTGTATTGTGTACTCTGGTGGCTGATTTGAATACATGATTAGTCATTATTTTATTGCTTGTGTTTCAATGTGTTAGCTATTTATTTTGTTAGCTATTTATTTTGTTAGCTATTTATTCTGTTAATTGTTCATCCTGTCTTAGACCTCAGAGTGCAACAGTAGGCCTATTCCGTGACAAGACCCATCAGCCTGCTCGTCCTATTACAGCAACCTCTAATCAGAGCTCAGGTCAAGAACAAGAAATAGTAAACAATTTTCATTATTTATTTAGCTGCTCAAAGAGATATTTTTATATAGAGATTAAATAAAATTCCATCTCTAGATCAAAAATTTATTGTAATCACATGACGGTCACTGTCTGAACATAATCTGCATAACAATGTTCTGCCAGTAATGGTCAGTTGCTGCTTCATTTTCATCATTGTGTAGACATTACATAATTACTGAGAATGAACTGTTTGGATGTCTCAGTTAAATTGTATTTGGCTCTAAGAACTAAATATCACACTGTAGTACTCTACCACCATTCTATGAGTATGCTTATAAAGATTCAGTTGGGCTACCTATGCTGGCACTGACTGGAATAAATGATGAAGTTCAAGCTGCAGAGATTTACTTTTATTTTTGTGCCTCAACACACTAGTCTTCTTCTTCTTCTTCTGCATTCGTTCTCAAAATCCTGCAGATTAACAGGATGTAGTCCATAGAACGGAATGCGTTGTGTCATGGTTAATAGCATTGCTGCGATATCTGCGCCTTTCAGCCTGACACATCCGACTTCAGCATGGCTTTGGGTCACTGACCCTATATGGAATGGAACAGAAAACTCCATCCCATAACCTCCTTAGTCACCTTTTATGACATGCATGGAAGGTAAACAGTATTGCTATTCTTTGCTTCCCTTTCGGACCCTGGCAACACATGGGCGTACACGTTAGTGTTGGGGGAAATGAAAGAACAGACAGACTTGCCAGCATGTGCCAGAATGATAAGTGATAATTCAATTGACTATGCTGTTATTCTGAATTAAATAAAGGAGTTAGGTTAGTTTAATGATTTAACTGATGATTCTTCCTCTGTGCCAATGGTTAGAAGGCAGAACCTGGGAGTGATGCATGGAGTGTCATATAGGAATCATAAGAAGAGCTATCATTCAACACAGAACTGATTGTCAGTTACTACATGCTGCAGGACATACTGAATAGGAGATCAGAGCACCTACTGACATTTCCAGGGTGCCATTGATGATGATGATCTGACAACTTATCACATTATGAACAGATCAGAACAAGTTATAATTCAGTGCCTCAGAACAGGACACAACCGACTCCGCAGTCACATGTATACACAGTTCAAGATTGCAACACGGCCATGTGTACAAAGTGCCAAATATACACTTCAAGAGTGTTCTGAGCATGAAACTCTGAGGCAGACATATTGGCCAGAGGGAACAGCACTGGAATCAATGCTCTATGTGCCACTGTATGAACTACAAAAAACAATGAGTTTTATTCAGGAGACAGAATTACAGATATAGACATGTTTCAAGTGAACGAAAGAAGAAGAATCTGACAACTCACTTTCTAGCTAACTAATTAACTAGCTAACCTATCTAACTAAATAAATTTAACTATTTAACCAGCATAACTAACCTACGTAAACTAATTTAACTAACTAACCTAACTAAATTTAATGAACACCACTATCATATTTTCATAGAGAGCTGATGATATCCACCGGATTCTAATGTGGTCTTTCTCAAGTAGCATGAACACGTTCAGGAGATAGGCCTATTCACAATTTCTATATTTTTAAATATAGAAGAATGCATGTCTTTTCCTTCATCTGCATATGACAAGGATACTGCAAGGACATGCCCATTCTGGTCATTTTGTTTTTGTAGGTCTGGATACCCCTCAGTGGCGCATTAAAAAAATTTTAATTTGTCATGCATTGTGCTGTAAGCTCCACATGGTTTGCATCTATTGGTCTCACTGATGACCCACTAGACAAATCACCCATGCAACAGAAAACCCTAGTAGATGACATGCCGTTATAATGAGATTCTATTCTTATTAAGAAGCTTCATGGCACGTCATCTATACAATTATGTTTCTCATGCTTTTATTTTGTTGTTACAATGTGTTTTATGCTTTGTTATTTTTATATATGTATGCACCCTCTGTGGTTGGGAGGGAGCCAGAGATGTACTGTGCAGCACTGGGGTCGAGAAAACTGACAGATCTGTTCTTTCCTATGACTGAGACCCATCATAGATCACAGTGACTCAGGACGGGACAATTCTTTTTACTTGAACATTTGGTTGCATGATATTTGGGAGTACTAGAGAAGTTTGACATAACTAGTACTCAATTGGTGGTGAAGCCTATCTTGGCTGCAGTGCATAGTTAGAAACCTGCCTTCCTGGTGGTGTGATAGTTATTCTCTAGCTCTGGCCTGATATAGTATATGTGATTTTACTGGTGTTGACCTTCAGTTTCCAGAAGTTACAGTGTTGATATTCTGAGAAGGGTTTTTATAAGTCTCTCTGCAAACAGGTGTAAGTCTGATCCACTTGTCCATATGACAAGGTTATCTGCAAATATGACTTTGTGGGTGTTAACCAAATCAGGGATGTCATTTATGAAGATTAAGAATAGGGTACAGCTGAGGGCTGAGCTTTGGGGTAGCCAAAAAGCATGTGTTGGATGATATTTTGTTGTTTACTGCAGTTTGTATGATTCTGTCACTTAGGTAGTTCTTACTCCATTTGTACATTTTCCAAAAAATGCCCATGTTTTGTATTTTTAGCAATAGTTCCTTTCCCCATACCTTGTCATAGGCTTGAATCCTGAAGATGGATGTGTCAAATAAGATGGATTGGGCAAATAAAACGGTGACATAACGCATTTCCATTCTCTGGACTACATCTTGCTGGAAATCTAGTAGCACTGTTGTCCTGATATAAGAGAGATCCAGTGGGAGTTTGAGAATGAACACTGAAGAAGAAGAAGAAGATATGCTTGAATTAGGTCTACAAAGACAGCAGCCATACTCTTCCCTTGCTGAAAATAAAATGTCTATCATCCACAGATAGGGCCTGATGATTATTATTCTGAACTGGAAAGACCTCCAACTAGACCCGCAGCACCTATCCCATTTGCTAATGATGTCAATGAAATGGTATGTGATCTTGAAGAAGCCACAAAACCGCCAACTTCTCCTAGTCCTCGCTCAAATGAAGATGACTATGAGATGATTGTGGAAAAGTATGGTTGGCGAGCTCAAATCCATGGTGATCCATATCAACTGAAGTAAGTTTTACTATTTTATTACATTTATGTCATACGATTTACTATTTAATTACATTTATGTAGTAAGTTTTACTATTTTATTACATTTAATTAGTATGTTTTACTGCTTTCATCAATACTAAGTTCTTTTGATGGAACATAATATTGAAAATGCGGGGAAGAAGTGTGTCAACAAACGAAGTGATCTTGAACGCCTTGCTGTAGCCGGGTTCCCCTTGTGGAACAGCAGTTATGTTGCCCATGTGGTGCAGGAATGCAAGAATGGCTAAGAATCTTCTCCTACTTATGACATTCCTGAACCCAGCCATCTCTATGAGACCATCATTTGACCAATACAGTTTGTAAGGTGAATGTTTGATTAGTTCCATCAAGAGCAACAGAGTAACAAACGATCTCATCTCATCAGGTGGGACTTTCTTCCACAGCTTCATACGAGGTAAGACACCTGCATCCTGTCCCTTCAGTCATGCACCTGCCTAGCATAATGATTAGTTTCAGTTGCCAACATGTTAAAAATATCTGTCATAAACAGAAGAAACACACCTACCTCACTAATGTCATCAACTAGGCCTATAGGTCCAGCAACTTGAGAAAAGTCATGCAGAAAATACATGACTGTAACCTGAAGGTCCATCATTACTTGAAATTTCTCCCTCAGAATCAGACATGTCTGTAGACATGCTTGACACAGAACTTGTATCCATGTCCACAGTCATATTGGGTAATGGAGCATGATCTAATTTTTGAAAACCTAATAAATCCTCATCATCCAAATCAGAATCCATAAACAATTCCTGGAAGATGGTGTCCATAATTTAAGATTGATTGGAATTCAAACAAACCTTTTTTTTCTAGAAGTGGAGCTCTCTACCACAGCAAACTACTACACAAGACCGGCAAGAAGGAAGTGATATATGCCTATGATTGATTGCATGCATTCCCGTTCACATGACATCACTGATTATGATATTCCCACATCACCAAATACGGTCATAGCAATAGTCAAGCACACTCGACTACAGCTGTTTGTAGCGAGCAAACCATTGTTGAATGTACTCGACGATGGTGCGCTAAAATTCTAGACAAAACTTGTTGAAAATATAACCCAGTACACGTTAACATTTTTGTGGGTTTTTTTTCTTTATGATGAGCTGAAATGAAATACAGGAACATTCCTGAGAAAAATAAAAGTGGTAATATGGAATATCCCTGCATATCCCCATAAAAAAGCGCTGATTCTGAAACATTCACCATTTCATTGTCTGTAAACACAGTACTTTTTGTATCTTTATATAGTGTCTCCATGAAGGTGATGATTTTACTGTCAAAATTAAACTCTCTCATAGTAGACCTATTTCACAGACCTTTATTTGCTCATTATGTCAGAGATGCATTCATGTTTTGTTAAATTAGAAGTTTGTGTTTTGTTTGGATGGTCTTTTCTTGTTGTTGTCAAGTAGCGTCTGATTTAATATCTTCTTTTACTGATTCTGTAAAGTTTCCCAGTTTCAGGTATTTCTTTCCAGACCATTTATTCTCTCTAGGTTTCCACCCATCACACAAGATCAGCAAGAAGTGTGTTTTATCAGTAAATGTTTGTCTTTAATACACTTCTTAAGTATTCAAGTTGTTCATCTGTTGATTTAACTTTATCGTCTTGTTTAAATATGACAATCAATACAAGGTAACTGCGTGAAAAGTAAGTCCACACAGTCCGTCTTGTCTAAACTAGGTTTTGTGCCTTTTCATTACCCAACCCCTGTGAATATTATCACCCTCTCTCCCCCACAGCCTTGAATCAAAGAGAATCACTGATCCTTTGTTCAATCTTATTGTACTCTGTTTTGAGTTAAAATTCAAGAATAAGTTTAGCAAACACTTCCTGTGCTACATTGAATTGTTCAAGAAGAATTAAAGTTTGAATCTTGTTACTTTGATAACATTTCTTCAGAAATTGTGTAAATAACTAATTTTAATATGTATGTCCTATTTCCAGGAAACCCATGAAACGTGAGAGTTATATTGTCAATTGTAAAGCACCAGAACTCCTTCCAGATTCACCTGCTGTTTTCATGGAGACCAAGGAACCATTCTTTTACAACACAATTCCCAGAAAACCCCAGAGTTTTTCTATAAACAGAGAATGGATGTCTGAAGTCATTCTAGCAAAGAGACTTGAGCTTCAGAAAAGAGAGGGTGGAATCAAATATAACTACAAAAATTTTGCATTTGTTTACTAAAATTAAAATCAAATTCACATGGCAGGAAAATATACTTATTAATGGCAAGATGTCTCATTTAACAAATATTTCATGTTAATTTTTTACATGAAGTATAAAGGTGATTGCATTTTATTTTATTATTATTATTTGATCATTATAAATGATGTCACCCTTCTTCAAGTAAACATATTAATGTTAATTTCTCTAACATAAATCTAAGCATGCTGATGGTTCCTAATAGTATGAGGGCTGTTCAATAAGATCCTGGACTGATTTCTTTCCAGAAAACTACAATATGTAGAGCATTACTATTTACCAGCGGCATGTGGCAACAATGTGCCAATCAATGTATTTGAGAAACCAAAAGAATGTAGTTTGGTGCTTGCTCATGCTCTGTGTAGGATCCTATAAATGAAGGTGATCTAATTTGCCTTGGCACATTTCAAAATGAATGTTGATCTTCAGCAATGTGTGTGCACTGATTTCTGCTTTTGTCTTATAAAAACTGGTTCTGAAATTTTCAAAATGCTGCATTCATCTTTTGGATAGTCCTGTCTAAGTAAATCTGCAATATTTAAAGTAGTATTACCATTTCAAAAGTGAATGCAGATCCTATGAAGATGGCCCATGTCAAGATTTCACAGGGCAAGTCTGATGTCAATATTATGTTGATTGTGTTCTTTGACTGGGCTGGTTCATCTTGAATTGTAAATAATCCTATATTACAGAGTATCAATGCAGAATTCTACAAAATAATCCTGCAATTTGACACCATGCACAGGCATCACCCTAAGAAGTGGTGCACACAGAATTGGATTGTGCATAATAGCAATGTCTCTACACACTGGGCAAGCACCACAAACAAATTTATGATGAGACGCAACATTCCATTGCTCCCACAATCTCCATACTCAACTTATTTTGTTCCGCTGTGACTTTTTCTTATTTCATCAACTTCATTAAGAGAACAATTAATTGTCACCAATTCAACGACATTGAGTAGATTCAAGCCAAACTTATGACAATTTTAAAAAGTGCTTGCCAGGCGTATTTCCTTCAGTGGCAGGAGCGCTGGAATAAATGTATGTAATCACAAAGAGCCTACTTTTATGGAGATAAAAACTATCTAATTTGTAAGTATAATGGTTTCTGACAGTACAGTACTTATATATAGGCCTACATATGCTGCATACTCGTGTACATGACAAAATGGCAGAGAGTGATATAGATTGAAATGAGCTTCATGATTCAGTCTGGGATATATGATGAAAGATGGCCACATATTGAAAAAAATTAATATTTGTTTCTGTCTATATGACAACATAAAGCATGAGGGTTACTCAACTCTTCTTCTTCTTCAGCATTCATTCTCTAACTCCCACTGGATCTCACTTGTAGTAGGACCATTGTCTTACTAGATTTTCAGCAGGATGTAGTCCAGAGAATGGAAATGCATTGTGTTGTCGTTTTATTTGCACCAATGGCCCGACACATCCGTCTTCGGTGGGACTGAATTCTTCATCCGACATTTTACTGTGCAATGACACTGAAAAACTGGTGGTTCTAATCTACATCTCTGCACCCAGGACATGGTTAGTGGACCCAGTTTTCTTCAGCAGGTCAACAGAAAATAACTCTCGAAAACTCTGGTAATCATTATAAAATGTTTTTTTAGAAAGCTGGTATGCAAATTTTCAAATGTTAATTTAAAGAATGAATATATAAGGAACTGAACACCGTATTTTGTGATTCAGCTCACCACCATTTACCGAATAATATCCAAACACAGGAGGAAGATGACTTTATTTATAGTACATTCTTTTATAGCAGGTGGGTCACTCACAATAAGGCATCTCTGCAAGAGTAAAAGAAAGGATTCTATGTGATAACAACCTCCAGTTTGAGAATAGAGATAGAGTTAGTTACTGCATCTCTTCGATGTATATTCTATGGAAATAGGTACCAGAAACTATAGGTAGCATGTATGCATCCACATCATTTCTTCTTCCGTGTTCATGGCTAAAATGCAGGAGCTGGAAGTGGAAGTATGGTGCTGCAAGAAATGAGCGGCATACAGTAAACAAGAGTTATCAGTTAATACAGAACCAAAACAGTCGTTACCACATGTTGAAGGACATACTGAATATGAGGTTAGAGCATCTATGGACTTGTCAGGAGTGCCATGATAACGATCTGATGACAAACTAGTTGTATCATCATCACCATCATGTGCAATGCTAACTGGCATAGGTGATCATGGATTTTCATAATTCTCTTAATTTTCATAAGTCTATTATCTTGTATTATGATCGATGTTGACTATGCCATGCCACAATGTTTTACTGTCTAATATTTTCTCACACTGTCATTCTCAATCTCTCTTACAATCAATCTTGCAACTATGTTCTCCAGACCTCTCTGTCTCATAATTTGTCCAAAAAATAAAGATTGTCTTTTTCTGATAAGCATAACATAGGTAGTTAAATTTGAGTTCAGCACTACACAAGTGAAATCTTCTGGGGGGATCTTGGTAATTACCAATCAATTTATCACGTTTGATGGTATTGAAAGAGTTAATCCGATGCTTCAACAGTATTGATCTAACTTGTGGAATCATTTAATAATTGTTTTCCCATTGAAGTTTATTCATTTGTATAGTAATATTTATTGGAACATTTTGCAGTATCGCTAATTAAGTATACTTGTATATATACATTTATTATGTAGACCTCTAACAAGAGACTGACCAAGACTACGACGGACGCATGATGCCACATGACATCAAAGACCTTCTGAATATGACAATGAAGAAGTTGGACAACTTGCACAGAACCAAGAGGCTTACAGTATGACAGTGAGAACAACATTCTGTAAAAGGCATGTCACATGGATAGATGTTTGCCTACAGTCTGTTCTTGTCCCTGTGAACAAAAGAGGCTGAAATTTGAGGGCTTTATAATCCATTTCTAATATTTACACCAGCCTGCTTCCTGATCATCTATAAAGACACAAAAGGCCATCGCATATATATATATATATATATATATATATATATATATATATATATATATATATATATATATATATATATATATATATATATATATATAAAATCAGCTTTTGTTCTGGGAAAGAGCTGGATACACACTTAGTTTGTGAAAAAATACCCCACTTTGTGTGGACACAAAATTCTGAATTGTATCATCTGAAATCTAGATTCTAAATTTGTGGCATATCCTATTCAGGATGTAACCATCAACCCAACATTTTTTGGCTGTAGTAATGTTCTAAGCAATATAAATGCATTCAGTAGTTTGTCATTGCTTTCTGAATGGTCTTGATGCACAATTGCATGTGGTGGGGATCGAACTCTGTACCTTGGCCATTATAGACGCACTCTGTACCACTCTGCCACATAGATCTAGATTCTACATAAGGTTTAATCCCAGTCTCCGCACAACTAACTCAGCATTAAAAATGCTTTCTCCTTTAGCATTCACAATACATACATGCTCCTGAGAAGGTAAGCCCTTCTCCTAAATAATCCTGAGTGTTGATCCACACACTTACCTTGGCTGATATATCTGATCATTGGCCACTTAGCACATACTTTGATTCACCTTCAAATAAAAATCATGATATAAATTTCATCATCCAATATAAATGACATTGTTTGAGATCAGCACGCAGGATTAGAACAGGACAGGTCTTGGAGTAAGCAGTCAAATCTACTGGTAAACTATATACCAAGTTATGTTTGGAAATGGGCAACTTATTCTGTTATATAAATTTTATGAACATCTGTCAATTTGAGATCGTTATACCTGATTTCTACATCAGTATCAAAATGCCTTAGTTGAAAATTCTAGACAAAGGTGGTTGAAAATATAACCCAATCAGGACTGTAGATATAATTACCGTAAGGAGGGGGTTTTACCTCATTTTGAAGACCTTATTGTGAAAAACTGTTATGGGTGGGGGTTTACCGACCTATTGATTAAGTTTCTAGCACTAAAAGTCATATTCAGATTTTCTAAGGAGGAGATTTTAACCCCAACCCTTCCCTTATCTATGGGCTTGAACCCAATACATTGACTATTGTCTTTCACAATCTCATTCTTGTGTTGGTTTTTTTTTTAAAACAAGTCATTTTTGTGGGTATTTTATTTATTAAAAACTGATGAGCAAAAGTGAAATACAAGAATATTCCTGAGGAAATAATGTGTGGATATTGTGTATCCCCAGAAAAAAAAGCACTGTATGTAGTTATTTTTAGCATTAAAACTACAACAATGAATTGTTTCATTTATGCTTGCCACATAAGTAGCCATATCTTATAATGATGTCTCAATATTCTGTGCCAAAGTCTGTCAGTGCAAAAGACATGCATCTTGAAATGTCCTAAATATGGATATAACTATAGCTTTTATTTAATATTACTGTATTTATTAATAAAGTTTATTGTTAATTATTGAATATCCTGTGTTTTTTGTTTCCTGCTATTCTACTGTAAGTTTTCTTAGAGAAATTGCTTTTAGTTTATCACCAAGATTTATGTGATTTCATTTCTGAATGGAATATATTAGAACACGGCTTAACCATTTAGAGTCACTGAAGTGACACTGTGACTGGATTAGCGATCCGACAGTGTAGAAATAGTACTAAGTAATATCGCTCGTAGGAAACAATGAAGAGTTCTAAGGAGATGTATGTAAATACCAAATGTAAAGCCCCAATCCTGGACTATATTAAGAGCGAACAGATTGAATGGATTGCACACATCAGCAGACTACTACCAGACAGCATACCACAGCAAACTATGCTACACAGATACGATGAAGGAAGATCTAGAGGTCAACCTCGAAAATGTTGGACCACCAAAATAAAAAAGGCTTTTAGCGAATAGATAGATAGACCAAGATTTATATATTCTTTAATCGCTGGATGACTTTGTGAGTTGTTGCATCCAATGTGGTACACTAACGACCCTGACAGTTTACGGGTTTATAGAAAGATAACAACAAATTTGTACAATAATATTCGTTATAAACATGATCAGTTTCATAAAAATTTTATACAAATAAAAACTTTTGCAATAGATAAATGTATAACTATTTGATAGTTTATAACAGGACGTTTTTACTAAACCACCTATATGTAGTAATAAGTGAGCAGACACTGAAATCAATCAAAATTAATAATTAAATTTCTAAAATGTTTACCACGTGAAGGAATGTAATGTAAAGGAAAGTAAAGGAATATTCACCACGTTTACCTTGTGCTGGAATGATTATTAAAGAATTTTGTCTGCCTCTTCTCATTCACAGTTTGACATGACTACACATCAAGTCCAGTAATTGTAATAAATGCTGCTCTATTTGAAAGCTCCTCTGTGCTCCCATACAGCTTTCTATGGATATCCGTCCCCATGTTTATCTACGGGATTGCTCCGATAGCTTGAGTGCAATACCAAAAGAATAGAAACCAATATCAAAATCCCCAATATGAAAAGGTGATGTTAAAGTATGGTAACCCTTAGAGTAGGCCTACATATTAAGTGCCTCTGGAGCAGGCAACATACGCTAGAGGGCCGCTTTATGTAAGGGAATAGCTAGTGGTAATAACACCCAAATCCGAAGTGAACACGAAACAGTCAAAAAACGTCTGATTGCAAAAGGCCCCACTCAAAGTAGGAGTACTTTTCCCCGATATGACAACCAAGAATATGTACTCCTATGTTAAAAAAAAAAGAGAGAAAGATTTGAGTAGCGGTTTCCCATTGCACAAGTGAGCAGATTCAAACAATTGTAGGAAAGTAAATTCTGTTCAAACTCGCAAAACTTTCAAATTTATCGTGCAATAGAACCCATTACTAGAAGCTATGCTTCAGGTACTGGAAGGACCTGAAAGCAGATTCTCTTGGATGTGAAATAAAGTTTTAAATCAATGACCGAATCAGTGCTAAGACTCGAACTCTGCACGTTGTGGGCAGAGTTTCCGAGAAGCAAGTCCTCATATTTGAACACGGTTCACGCAGAGACAATTGGATTCAGTATCCAATGGCATATGGGCAATGATATTGTCTTTCTTACATGATAGTTGTTCATCGGTTGCTATGCTACTCGATGGATAAGACCTAGGGATATGACCCACTTATTTGAGTAATAAACGCAGTGGCTACGAGTCAAAACGCATCCCATGCTTGGCGGTGGATTGGAAGGCCATCACATGTGGTCGAGGCGAGGGAAAGACACAGATCTAGTTCCAGACTCCAGATGTGTTTGACAACGCTGTAAGATAAAAGGATCTTGTCTTTGAAGACGTAGCAAGTTCATTTCGAATGTCACCGTTGTCATACGACTCGTGCAGAGAAAACTGCATTCAGTACTCAATGGCAAAGTAGGAGAATTGTCAATCTATGGGGATTAGTTTGTCGGTCGCGTAGCTAGACATCCTGGATTATTGATGCATAGTGGACGATCCAAGCAAAATACTAGCTCATTTCATGACATGTACGCCCACTCCCTCTGAAAAGAAGTCTCCTGCGCTAGACATTGCATAACTCCGAAAACTGAAGTTTATGAAAGAAGACTCAAGAGAAATGCCTAACTGCACTTGGGAAGGAAGAACTTGTCGCTTGTATTTCCTGGGAAATTTAAACAAAAACGTAAAGAAGCAAGTGGTCAAAAATCGCTAGCGCAAGAGAAAACGGTAATAAGCACAATTTGGTTCTTATTTGGTTCACAAGGGAATATTATCCTAATTTCCAGTTTTTGTATACATGAATCATTGTCAACCTACGCATGAGCTTTTCATAATAATATTTTTAACATTTTAGACAATGCATTCAACAGAAAAAGAACAATCTATTTCTTTAATTCGTGTTTAAATTGAACATGTAGTAGGAATAGATTTCTTTACGTTATTTTGACACAATAATTAGTCTTCTTCTCGTTCGCAGTTTGACATGTCTACACAGCAAGTCCTGTTTTCTTAATAAATGCTGCTGTATTTGAAAGCTCCTCGGTGCTCCCATACATCTTTCTGTGGATATTCATCTCTGTGGGCCAGTATTCTTCCCTTAACTGGTTTAGTGTCTTGCAGGATATGTTCAGCGGTCTGTTCTGTCTGCCTACAAGGGCACAGAGGTGATGGGGCCAGTCTTAGTCTATTTAAGTGGCTGTTTAATCTGTTGTGTCCAGTTCTGAGGAGGAAGATAATAACCTGCTCTGTCGAGATAATGGTAATTGTCTTTTCAGTGGTCAATTTTCCTGATGGTTTTGATGAGTGTCCTTTTTTCTTGGTAGGTTATTTCTTGGTCTTTTTGTTCCTGTATTGCTCCATCCTTAGCCAGTCTATATGCCTCTTCATTTCTTGATATGCCATAGTGGTATTATAACTATTAAGGGGACAATAATTTATCAAAACAAATTGATTGACAATTGTTCCTATTATTTCCCTTTGAATGCAAAGGTAAAAACGCTTTTTAAAGTTGTACGTTCTGTTTACTGTGACTAAATTAACTTTTATTTTGTAAAGCATTATGTTACCTCAAAGTGACTAAGACACAACAGCCAAGTCTTCTTCCTGTAAACAGAGCCCTGTTTGAACTATATATGGTAGATTCATGATCTGCGTGTGTGATGTGTACTGAACTATGTATGGTAGATAAGTGACCAGTCCGTGTAGTGCGGGAACCCCAAAAGGGAGCAAATATTAGATGAACTGTTACCTGGCATGCAAATCGTAATGGTGACTAAGATAGTTTTGAGGATTGAGTTGGCTGACCCATTTCATAGACGGTCAAGTGATACAGTGCCCCAGAAGTCAAAGGATTTCCTAGTCAAAAGTGTAACTTTAGCCTAAGGCTGGAGATAGATTTAGCTGATATGCCAAGGCCAACTATAATTTAGAAAAAATAGACATACATGTCTACACGATTCATTACTTTCAATATTAAACGCATGCGATTGCATCTGTGGGTCCCACAACTGTCCCAAGAGATAAACCACCCATGCAACAGAAAACATTAGTAGATGACATGCCGTTATATTGAGGCTCTCTTATGAAAGCTTGTAGCATGTCATCTATACAATTATAGACACCCTATGAGTAGAAGACTCATTCAATAGACATAGCACTAAGCTGAAAGCGAAATTCTCCTGGGTATGAAAGAAAGCTCACACAAAAAATACCCCAATGCACAAATGAAGTAAGAGTTAATAGCTCGCAATTCCTCGGGTTCTTAATCAATCAGTCAATTAATATTAAATCGACAAATATATCTACTTGCATAGTTTATACTTCTATTGATAAGGGGAGAGGAGTGTGGTTAAATCCTCCCCACGCTTAAAAAATCATAAAACGTTTTTTATTGCTAGGAATTTAGCCAAAAGGTGGATGAACCCTCCCTTAACGATGTTTTTTTACATAAAATGTCATCATTTTTCTCATGAAAAAGATGGAATTATTTCATACACCAATGCCTTTTTTTAATTAGTTTGTTTTTAGGTAAACCGCCTTCCAACCAAAATCGTCTTTACGGCCCTGATAGTTATCTATATGCCTTTAGGGAACAATGAACTCCACCTCAAAATCCTCTTAGTTGCTGCTTATGAAATGTTTGACAGGTATCAGTGTTGCTATCCTTTGCTCCCCTTTCAGTGCCTACAAAACAAGGGCAATTTCTATCCTTTGCTCCCACCCAGGCTCGGTAACAGAAGGAAGTTTCTATTCTTTGCTCCTAATTAGGCCCAGCAACACAATGGCAGTGTCTATTGAAAATTAAATTTATTACAAGATTGAAGGCAACAGAGACAGGGCGAAAACGTGATAAAATATTAGACAGTTTGACAACCCGGCACGGCAGGGAAACAACAGCGAGATTGATACATAATACTGGAGACAGAGAGCTATAGAGAGCCATGATCACCTACGACAGCCGACATCGCACCTGATGATGATGTTGATATCGTCTTAGCGGAAATATGCTTCAATTTCTAGCAAGTGTACTTGTGTTACAGCAAACACACACATCGTTAGGCTGCTTGTTGTTTTGCGAAGGCTCCACTGGATTCGTGAACTGTTCTTCCACGTGATCTGGTGGCAAAAGTCCATTCGAACCACTGATTGTGGATTATTTTGATCGTCTGTGTCTCACAACATCCGTGTCATATAAATGTTCGGAGATGAACTCCGTGAACACAGCATTCATTCACATTCATATGTTTATCAATGAACTCTCCAGTGATTGCAAAGATAGTCTTGAAAAGATAATCCATTCTTCACCAAGATCAATGCCTTCTGGTGTACACATCTGTTCAAGATCGATGCCTTCTGGTGTAAACATCTTTTCAACTTCTTGTTTCATCTTCTGTATCCATTCTCAAGCTCCTGCAGATCAGCAGGATATAGTCCAGATAAAAGGTGTGCCATAATTGACAGCTTAACTGAGAAATCGATCTTCAGCATAGCCTCTAGGTCAATTTGACACTGTGGGGTGAGACCAATGTTATAAAGTAGGTGGAGGGGGGAGGAGTAATTCCCTTAAAAAAGTCATTCGTGTGTTTTCGTGTATCAGATCTTCTTCATGTGAATTGTGATGTTCCTTTTGTGAAAATCTCTACGTGGGGGGGGGGGGGTGGGGAGAGATGAACGGGGACTTTTTACCCGCATTTGTGCCATATTTTTCTAATGCTAAAAGACATAGACTTATTCTGATTTGCTAAATGACGGGAAGTTGAATATCTCAACCCTACAACCTCCTTATCTACCGGCTTTTATGGGACAACAAACTCCACCTTAAATTCCTCTTAGTTGCTGCTTACGATATGCTTGACAGGTTTAGCTCCCTGTGCTCCCCTTTCAGACTCGCGAACCAAGGACGATTTCTATTGGAAATTAAGTTTATCTATCACTACGTTCAGATTTTTGTTTACTAGAAACAGATTCTTGAAGAGAATTCTATGTTTTTAATTATAACAAAGAACACGGGTCAGCTGTGTTTTAAATTTAATTTATTTATTGGATGATCTCCGTGACAGAAGACACATGACAATCACATAATACTATGAATTAATTAATACGTCTACAGAAAATACCTTATGACCAATGATCTATGTATAATTAAATCAAAGTCTTCACGCTCGACCGAATTTAGGGTTACCAAGCGTGTTTATTCGCTTAAACGAAGCAAGACCAAGTGTGTTGTTTTGAACACGTAACACATTCGTTGTATTTGTAAACTGTTATAGAAACTGGAACATAGGCAAAACAGGGCGAGATATAAGTCAGTGTTATAAAACCACGACAATCTCGGTGAGACCTTGACACATCTTTGCACGCAATACATACAATTACAATACATATGTGCCATTAACATAAACAAATGTATATTTCCGCAATTTTAGTAAGCAATGTGTCAAGTGAAATATTTTGAGCTTACATTTTTTAAAAACTCAGCTGACACAGGCGGATGTCGTTATATTGTGAAATTGCGTTATTGTTGAAAGTAAATTTTCTCTAAAAAATGAAGCGTTTTAAAACTCACAAATTGCAATCCCATTTTTTTCCCCTCGTGAATACTAAATTTATTTTCTTTTGTTAACGAAATTATAATTAGATAATTAAGATCTTTTAAATTACGAATTACGAATTATGGCCATAAAAACTGTAAGACTACATTATTACTTTTTATCAAAATACTTTATTTATTCTTTCCAATAAATAACAGTATCCAAATGTTAAATCAAAAAATATGTTCAAGTGTAAAGGTGTATAAATACACATAATACTAAAATTTAAGTAATTACAAAGTTATTTCATGACAAAAAAGTCGAGTGAAGCACTTTCTAAGCAGCTCTCCTATACCCCCGTAATCCTCTCTCGAGGCGGTATGACATAGCAGGCGCCGACATCGAAAGCCACTCGGACGCTGAGTATAGCTCACCACTCAGCTGAGCACGTTTATGCTGTTAACATTCCGTACGACCGAAAACTTCACCCCGGTGACTTCGTCCTGTCTTAACATGTCATATGGGGAGGAACCAGCCTAGATCCCAAGCGGTACTGTGACGAGCGAGCTGACTCGACACTGGCTGAACCTTGACCCCGCGGTGGAGTCTAAGACATGTGAACGGACTACTGACACTGGTTCCCATACAAAGTCAAGAGCCAACTTTTGTAAAGTTCCGCGGGGAACTTGAACCTTATACGGACATTATTACTTAAACTTCATAATCTTATGTGCCACACATTTTGTTACCCATGACAACAGTGAGGGAAGAATGTCGCGCATATTGCTTTCAAAAAACGTTTTTATAAATAGGAGAATGGGAACAGTTACATACAATCTCTCAAAATATTATTAGAGTTGTTCATTTAAATGATATTGCCAATTGTCAGATCAAAATATTTGTGTTTTGATGATTTATTAATATCTCATACTTATTACCACCCTTGATTTTCGAGTTTATGCCCGGCTATGTCCCTTGGTAAATAAATGCTACTATCTTTAACTTCCGGTTCAAATAATGTTTTTGTTTTGCTGAATCAAGAACTGGTTGAATCAATAACATATTAATATCGTAGAAATTAACTATCTGTGTTACTGAAACGGATTTAATGATTTCCATATTTACATCATGATTTGATCAACCTTATATAATTCGACAACGAAGATCTAAAGCAAATTGCAATGAAACGAGAGACATGGAAAATCTTTGTAAAAAAAAGGTACTTGGACAAAATTTTCAGAATTGTGCTACATAATTACAAATAATATAGTTAGATAGCCCTTAACAAATGCAATTCAACGATATATCAAGCAAGTCTGTACGTCAACCCTGAAAAAAAGTTACGTATTTTATCGAATTAATTTCACATCAAAATAATTTACATGAAATATATAGGAAAATATAATTAAAACTTGTGACCACAAACTATACATTTTTTTGTTCATGAAGACAAGACACATCTATTGTTCCCATTTCTGTAATTTTTAGAAGTGCCCACAACTAATTAATATTCAAAAATGGCAGCTAAGTAGCATATTTGAAATATAAAAATTAATTATATACCAGTCAGACAGTTCCTCTTTTGCCAAGTTTGGCACATAGCTCAAATGTCATAGTTTTCCATGCCTGTCCGTCAGTTGCCAAGGATTGCAGATCTTGTGCATTTATGCCTGTTGATTTTAATACATTCATAAATGTTCTTCTGAGTGTTGTTTTTGGTCTTCCCTGTTTTCTTTTCTCGTCTGTTGTCCACATGAAGGTTTGTCATGGAATTCTGTCTTCATTCATTCTAAGTATATGGCCGATAATTTTCCAGTGGCATTTTCTGATGATGTTCGTCACATATTCTTGTTTTGTCTATTCTCTTAGTATGTTGTTTGATTTGAAATCTTTCCCATTAATATTTGTATTAATAAACTATATATTTTTATGTGCGCAAAGGCAAGAGGCATCTGTTGATCCTATTTATATAATTTTTAGGTGAATGCAGAACTAATTAATATTAAAAATGGCAGCAAACTAGCATAATTAAAATGAAAATAAATTATCAAACTATTGAATTTAATTAATTACCACAGAAACTATATATTTTTATGTGCGCAAAGGCAAGACGCATCTGTTGATCCTATTTCTATAATTTTTAGTTGCATGCAGAACTAATTAATATTAAAAATGGCAGCAAATTCGCTTAATTAAAATGAAACTAAATTATCAAACTGTTGAATATAATTAAATACCACAGCAATTATATATATTTGTGTTGACAAAGGCAAGACGCATCTGTTGGTCCTATTTCTATAATTTTTAGGTGCGCGCAGAATTAATATTAATAATGGCAGCAAATTAGCATAATTAAAATGAAAATAAATTATCAGACTATTGAATATAATTAAATACCACAGATACTATATATTTTTATGTGCGCAAAGGCAAGAGGCATCTGTTGATCCTATTTATATAATTTTTAGGTGAATGCAGAACCAATTAATATTAAAAATGGCAGCAAACTAGCATAATTAAAATGAAAATAAATTATCAAACTATTGAATTTAATTAATTACCACAGAAACTATATATTTTTATGTGCTCAAAGGCAAGACGCATCTGTTGATCCTATTTCTATAATTTTTAGTTGCATGCAGAACTAATTAATATTAAAAATGGCAGCAAATTCGCATAATTAAAATGAAAATAAATTATCAAACTATTGAATATAATTAAATACCACAGAAATTATATATAATTGTGTTGGCAAAGGCAAGACACATCTGTTGATCCTATTTCTATAACTTTTAGGTGCATGCAGAACTCATTAATATGAAAAATGGCAGCAAATTAGCATATTGTTGCTAGAGTTTGATATGATTGAATATTGCTGCTAAAGTTTGATACGATGAGATATTCCTGCTAGAGTGCTTTCCATAGATTCATCAACAGGTCTTACCCTTCTCTCCCCACTCACCCGTAACCCAAATTATTTAAGAAACTACAGTCTTGCTTATTTATGTATTAAAAAAATTCACACATCTGTCTTCTAGATCAACGTTTGTCTTAGCGCACATGACTGTCTTCTAGCTCAGACATCTGTCTTCTAGCTCACACATCTGTCTTCTAGATCAACGTTTGTCTTAGCGCACATGACTGTCTTCTAGCTCAGACATCTGTCTTCTAGCTCACACATCTGTCTTCTAGATCAACATTTGTCTTAGCGCACATGACTGTCTTCTGGTTCACATGACTATCTACTAGCTTCTTTTTTTTCTTTCGTTCGCTTGAAACATGTCTATATCTGTAATTCTGTCTCCTTAATAAAACTCACTGTCTTTTGTAGTTCATACAGTGTCCCATAGAGCTTTGATTCCAGTGTTGTTTCCTCTGGCCAATATGTCTGCCTCAGCATTTCATGCTCAGAACACTCTTGAAGTATATGTTTGGCACTCTGTGCTGCCTGTCCACATGTACACATGGCAGAGTTGCCAATCTTTAACTTTGTATACATGTGACTGCGGAGTCGGTTGTGTCCTGTTCTGAGGCGTAGAATTATAACTTGTTCTGATCTGTTCATAATGTGATAGTCATCTTGTGTTGGTGTTTGTGGATTTCTTATTGACTTGATCATCTGTTTTTTCTGAAGGTAGGTGATTGGTATATCTGGTTGGTCTTCGGCAGCACCTTCCTTAGCCAGTTGGTCTGCTTTTTCATTTCCTGGTATTCCACAGTGAGAGGGTATCCACTGCATGGTTACCCTATACTGGTAAGACAATTCGATAAGTAATTTTTTCAAATCTGTTAGATTTATATCTACTAGCTAACAAAGTTGTGTTCTTTCTCAAAACAGGACACTGAAGCTTAAAATTGACTTATCCAAACTTAAAGAACAAAGTGGAGTCAGGAAAGCAAATTTAGACAGACTGATTATCCAGCTGAATGAACATTTCCCTCAAAAACTTGGTAATGCCGTTGTCTCGCTTTTCATGTTTATTTGATCATGTGAATATATTGTTGTTGATGTACTTGTCACACTACAACAATTATATTTCATATACTATATATTCATCTTTAGTTCTTGTATGGTCTTGAAGCCTATAATTATGATGCAGAAATCCAGGCAATAATTGTGGCAACTAAAGAACTGCTGAACTCCAACTCTGGCTTACAACCTGTGGTATTCCTGACAGATGCAAGGTCAGTGCTTCAAGCTCTCCAGTCTGGAAAACTAAAAGACTTGCAAAAACTACTTAATGAATTATCTTACCAGTATAGGGTAACTATGCAGTGGATACCCTCTCACTTAGGAATACCATGAAATGAAAAAGCAGACCTACTGGCTAAGGAAGGTGCTGCCGAAGACCAACCAGATGTACCAATCACCTACCATCAGAAAAAACAGATGATCAAGTCAATAAGAAAGCCACAAACACCAACACAAGATGACTATCACATTTTGAACAGATCAGCACAAGTTATAATTCTACGTCTCAGAACAGGACACAACCGACTCCGCAGTCACATGTATACAAAGTTAAAGATTGGCAACACGGCCATGTGTACATGTGGACAGGCAGCACAGAGTGCCAAACATATACTTCAGGTGTGTTCTGAGCATGAAACGCTGAGGCAGACATATTGGCCAGAGGAAACAACACTGGAATCAAAACTCTATGGGACACTGTATGAACTACAAAAGACAGTGAGTTTTATTAAGGAGACAGAATTACAGATATAGACATGTTTCAAGTGAACGAAAGAAGAAGAAGAATGTTGATCTGTTGCCCTGGGTGTGCTGATATTTGTAGTAATAAGAGCAGGCAGACTTGTATCTGTGAATTTAAGATAAACACTGGTGACGTACTGAAGTTTGTTGCCACTTGCTGGAGTGGACACTGGAATAGATGAGGTATCCAGGAAGTATCCATGCTGCATCCAAGGCAATTCAGTATCTTCTTCTTTGTTCATTCTCAAACTCCTCCAAATTAGCAGGATGTAGTCCAGAGAATGGAATGTGTTTTGTCATGGTTTACAGCAATGCTGCAATATCTGCACCTTTCAGTCTGACACATACGAATTTAGCATGGCTTTGGGTCATGTTGACCCTATATGGAATGGGACAGCCAACTCCATCATATAACCTCCTTAGTCGCCTCTTACGACATGCATGAAAGGTAAACAGTGTTGCTATTCTTTACTACCCTCTCAGACCTAGGTAACACATTGGTGGCAATTCAGTATTATTTATGGTATAAATAGAACTAAGAACATGTCGAGTAGAATTAAGAGTATTTATCCAGCTAGCTAGCCATGGGGACTATCAGCATGCATATTCTTTGACATCTTCTGAGGGAGATGGAGAATTGTGGGTTTGCCTTGAAGTACAATAACATGGATTAACCAATAGCTTCTTTAATGTGATGTTTCTTTAACAGAACATCATCAAGCACTGCTACTTTCTGTTGTGTGCAACCATCATTAAGCACTGCTACTCTCTGTTCTGTGCAATTATCATAATTTCTCCAGTGTCATATTAAGGGGGCCCTTTTCATCTGCGTTCTTTTTCAAACTCCTTCAGATTAACTGGATGTAGTCTAAAGAATTAAATGCACTGTGTTGTAACTTGCAGCTTGGCTGCGATATCTTGACCATTGGACCTGACACGTTTGACTTTAGCATGGTTTCTGTGTCACTTAACCATGTAAGGAATGTGACATCCTACTCCACCCCCTAAAATCCTGAGTTACCTCTTACAACATGCATGGCATGTAAAAGTTTCACCATTATTTTCTCCCCTATCAGGCTGGCATCAAGGGTGAAGAAGGTCCTTGCCAGAATCTTTTTGCCTATTCATTTATTACTACAGATTAACTGTCTGTCAATATTTGATGTAAGTAAAACTGAAACTCTACATCTTTTGAAATGTTTGGTCTCTTCTATTCTATGTCCCTTTTTGTATTATTAAAATAAATGTTAAATGTCTGAAATGAATAAATCATCAATCCACAGACAAAAGTCCACAAGTAAAAAGTACAAAGAGCAGTTTGTTGGAGGTCGTAGAAACTCAAATTCAAGGTAGTAACAATATCAGTGTATTTGTCGTCCTCTATTTTGTTATATTTCTTATACTATATATTCATCAAAGACTCTGTGTCCATGTGGACAGACAGCGTAACATATCCTGCAAGACTGCATTTCACTAAATCAGTTAAAGGAGGGACGGTGGCCTATATAGACGGATATCTACAGAAAGCTGTTAATTAATTTTGGCAGACCATCTGACCAAGTTGGCAGATGGTTTTTTTTCATCATTTGATACAGACCACAGAGTTTGATGAATCCATTTGCTTGGAGCATTTTCTAGTGCTCTTTGGGCACTCTTCTTCTGTGTTCGTTCTTAAACTCCTGCATATTAGTAGGATGTAATCTGGAGACTGCATGATCATCCTGTCATGTTAGTCTGTCATAGTCGATAATGATGATTTGGGATCAACTGTAAAAGGTAATATGAGTTATGAACCAGTGTCATAACACTTGTTTTCCCATAAGTGCTCAGCTGTCTAGTCAGTGGTTGACCAGAAACCCCCATCGAAGATGGATGTGTCGTTTTATTGGTGCAAATAAAATGGTGACACAATGTAGAGAATTTCCATTCTCTGGACTAAATTCTGCTAGAAATCTAGTAGGACCATTGTTCTGATGCAAGAGGTATCCATTGGGAGTTTTGGAATGAACGCTGAAGAAAAAGACCAGAAACCGCCTGAATAGGGTCCTCGAAACACCTTGCTAAATTAATATGGCACCTTTCCTCAACCTTCCCAGAGTTTGAGCCCTGGTACTCAACTTCCTGATGCCTGGTTTAACCATGGGAGTAATTTTTATTTCAAACCACGAATAATAAAAGGACCCATGTGATGTCAGTGACCCACAAAGCTTTACTAAATTGGGTTTGTTGTGCTCAAAGGAGCAGATATCTCAGACAAGCTGTAAACCTTGATTTGACAGATTCTGTTCTCCATAATACATCCTGCTAGTTTACAGGAGTTTGAGAATGAATGCAGAAGAAGAAGTAACGGTTCATGTCTGGAACGTGTGTCTACCAATGTTTACAGCGCTCATAGTTTTTAAAGAAGTGATTAAAGTGATATTTGATCATAATTTTTTAATAGTTTGTGACATCGCAGAATGCAATTGTTTAGCAGTTTGAAGCCAGGGAAAATAATTAATAAAAATAGGAAGAACACAGTTTTTGAAACACAGACGTATAGTAGGAGAGGGTAGGGGTAGGAATTAGAATTAGTTGTAGGTAAAGGTAGGTCCCATGGCAGCCACCTGATGTCATGGATGAATATAACTTCATGCACTAAGCCGCAGCAGCTATTAGGTGGGATGGCCAGTTCCCTTTCTTACTGTCTTTACCTCCCCTAACTTATGTTTCAGGTACACCATTACAGCTGAGTCGACAGGAGGAGTGATCATGTCCAGCAAGAAATCACAACAGGAATTTTTGTTTGTCTGGACAAGGTTTCGAACCTGGCATGCTGTAATCCAGTGATAGCAAGCAAGCTCACTATCAACTAGGCTACTGTGCTCCTCAGAATTAGTTGCAACACTGTGCCTAACACCTTCCCCCCCCCCCAAACTCTAGCATTATCCCTTCTCATTAAATCATGGCATAATTTCACCATAACATTAGCCATTTTTGTTATTTGTGGCGACACGCTCCACAAGTGATGTAAAATTATTGACTACATGAAAACTATGTACACCATAACAAACTTTCAATGAACCTGTGCATAATGTCCATGTTCGTTCTATATTCCGCTTATAGACGAACTATTACGTAGGCATGCGTTCCAGACACGGACAGATGTGACATTATTTTATTGATCTGCTGATACCCAAAAGGGGATCAAAGTATAGCAACCTTGTGACCTGCTATGCATGTCATAAGAGACAGCTAAGGAGCTTTAGTGGTGTACTTTTCTATCCTATCACATGGGTCAAAGTGACCATAAAACCATGTCGAAGGATGAGTAGAGAACTGAGTTTATTATGTGTGGTTTACAGCTTATCTGCAATATCTACCCTTTCTGCTGACACATTCCATCTTCTGAATGACTTCTGGGTTACTTTAATATTATATGGGATGGGTCAAGCCAACCCCAAATCCCCTTATTTATCTTTAACAACATACATGACAGGTCATAGTGTTGCTATTCTGCGCAACACTTTAAGATCCCGTCAACATACTGGGGGCGACTAAATCTTCATATCCATGACAAGGGGCTGGCCGTGATGTGTACTGACCCCAAATAAAACATTAATTAAAGTCTATATTATTAATTTGAAGATTTGTCACATATTTCTAATTTTCAGGAGGAATCTCCCTAGTGTAATGGGGTTAAGCTGTTCGCCTTGAGTTCAAGAGGTCATAAGTTCGAATCTGGCTCATGTCATCTTGTGTAAAGTGGATTGAGTGGTACTCTTGGCAGGCGGCGTGCCACTTTGTTGAGAGTGATGACTATATATGAGAAACCGAGTACAGTGAAGTCAATCCTCTACAACTTTTAAACCCTTTTTTTAACTTTTCTAATTTTCAGATGATGAGAGAAACAAAAGACAGAAAGTAGAACAGACTGCAGATAAGCATCAACAAATGACTTCAGTAGTGGAATATGAAGAGTTGAAAAGAAAAATATTAGCTAGAGCTGCTGAAACCTCTTGATGGAGTTTTACTAACCCTACTGCCCATGAATGGAAACAATGATTGGGGTGCCCAAAGAAGGAGTTTTAGGGGTGTACTTTGCTGTCCTATTACATGGGTTCTCTAATTATGTTGTTAAATGTTGTGCGGGAAGTTGGAGTTGTCAGACTTTGGCTATGGTCAGCACATGTCTCTTTATGGTTTCTTTGATTGTCTCCACTAATCTAATTTTTGGTCTTCCTTGTTCCCTGTAGTCCGATCTTCAGCTATTGTATGTACAAAGTTCTGGTTGCTTTGGTTCCATTCTAATCATGTGGCTAAACCACCTTGTTTGCTGTCTCTTGATGTAGTCTTGAGATGGTTTTTATTTCTTATCTGATATCTTCATTTCTCCGTTGGTCTCAATGTTTGATATTTTTCACTTTCCTCAAACATCTCATTTCACGCAAATGTATTGTTAAAACCATACCTTGCAAGTCGATTGGTGCTGCTAGAATTGGCCTGGTTCGTTTCCCATTTGTCTCATGAATTTTCACCTTGCTGGGGGACTGTGTGCTAAAGATTTCAATGTGGTACCCTTATGGGTGCAGGTTTATAGATAGAATAGATATTTAATGTAAATAAATTGTTGAAGATTATATGAAGTATTTTTATTTTTTTTTAAACCACAATGAATGATAGAAGTATATCAAAGAATAATTGTCACAGAATTAGAGACATGCCTCAGAAATAAGAGATTTCTTTTACATCAATCACTCTGATTCTGAAATATTTTCTAGTCATGACCCAATTTTTTAGAAACAAACTGATCTGCGACCCCATTTTACAAAATAAAGTTACCCTCTACCCAAATATATTAAAATAAGGTCTTGATATAGTTAAAAGAAAACATACAAAATTATGGCTTTTTGCGTCTTTACAGACGGTCGAAAAACTGGCCAGTGCAAAATTTTGTATGAACGAGGAGACCATCAAATTAATTAAATTGCCAAAATGCATAGGTCTATGTTTCACACATGATTTCTTTCCTAGGCAAGTTTTATTGGATGGTTGCTGATCCAGCGGTCCATGGGCTCATGCCCTATGACCCAATGCCATTGTTTGATATATGCATGTGTTTGTGAGCTGTTTTGTTCCAAATAAAGTGTTTCATTTATCTGGCCCTTAAGGGAGAAGCATTTTCCTGATGTCATCAAGCGCTGGGCATTCAAAAAAGGTGATGGTCAACAGTTTCATATGGATGAGTGCACAGCCGGCACTCGAGTGTGTTGTGGTTGTATTCTGTTCAGGTGATTGTTAAGCTGTACATGTTGTGCGCGCAGTCGGAAGATGATACTCTGGTATTTTCTTCCCAGGAGGTTGATGTCTTCTTCTACTTCTGCATTCGTTCTCAAACTCCTGCAGAGTAGCAGGATGTAGTCCGGAGAACGGAATACATTTTGTCATGGTTTATTGCATTGCTGCGATATCTGCGCCTTTTGGCCTGACACATCCTACTTCAGCATGGCTTTTGGTCACTTACCCTATATGGAATGGGACAGCCAACTCCATCCCATAACCTCCTTAATTGCCTTTTATGACATGCGTGGAAGGTAAACAGTGTTGCTATTCTTTGCTCCCCTTTTGGGCCCGGCAACACACGGGCGGGATTTTGATGTTATCTTTAGAATTTGGGCTGGTCATATATTTATAGAATTCCCTCCCAATTTTTCCCATGGCCCTCTGTTCATCCAATTTTCTTTGTTCACAGATTTCTGCATTATTTCAACTGTGTGCATGATTGTTTGTGTATATGGCTGTTCCTGTTGAGCTCCCATATTTGCTAGTCTGTCTGCCTTGTCATTTCCAGGTGTGTTTGAGTGGCAAGAAATCCACTGCATAACAATGCTGACTTCATAAGATGTAAACAGCTGGTTGGCATGGTGATATATTTTCACCATCTCAGGTTTACATGTCCATCACATTTTAGTGCTTGAAGTGCGGACATAGTCTCTGAAAATAACAATGTTTTGGATTTTGATGGAAAGGCATCAAATATGGTCTTCAGATGGTACAATGCAACTTCTAGTGCTGTTATTTCGGCTTCATAGTTAGAACATATCTCCCCACAGGCATCAAACAACTCATCAGATGTTTTGTCTAGATATTCTATATAGACACCATAACCTGCTTTGATGGTGGATTTGAAAGCAGACCCATCAGTATAGACATGAATTCATTGTTTTGGGTAGATGTCTATTGTTTTCTGTGTTGCTTTCATAAGACTTACTGGGTCAGAACTCTTGGTCGGCCTTCACCGTATCTGTGTAGTATAGTTTGCTGTGGTATGCTGTCTGATGGTAGTCTGCTGATGTGTGCAAACCATTTGATCTGTTGCCTCTTGATATATTCCAATATTGGAATGGTACCAGTTCTTTGTCTTATGTCTTCATTACTCACTCCGTCTCTTAGTAATATTCCTAGGATTCTGCGTAAGCATGCCATTTCAGCTGTCACAAGTTTACGTTTGTCATGTGCTGTCATTGTCCATATTTGACATTTGTAGCACAGCGTTGCCATATAATAATATAGTGAAAGTGGCATTAGGAAATGATAAGGAGTGGATTTACACTACATAGGCACCGTTTTCGTCTTATCTATTTTATTATAATTGTTTTTATAATCTTTTTATCAGTAGTAGTCCCCATCGAGGCCAGCTCCTTGGCGTGGAGATGGGGCTTAGTCCAGCCAGCAGAGGCTGGAAACTAAGACTGGCCGGGCCCTCCCACATTCGGGCAGGACCACAGTCTTGCCTAGCAAGTAAAGGTGCTGAAGTCAGCGACATTTGGTCAGAAGGCGCACCGCAACAATCAGAATGGCATGCATTATCGCACAGAAATGGAAAACACTGTCCAATTTATACAAGAAACAACACTGCAGATATAGACATTATTAGCGAACGAAAGAAAAGGAAATCAGTAGTAGTAGATATTTTGCGTCATCCTGGACTGTCTATGCGAAAAACACTCGACAGCTTAGCTCTTTTCACCTTCGGTGCCTCAGAAACCTCATGGGAGTACGTTGGCAGGATCATGTACCAGACACGGAAATCCTTTAAAAGTCCTGTATGCAAAGCATCCATTCCCTACTGATTATGTCCCAACTCCGCTGGACTGGCCATATCGTCCGGATACCAGACAAGCGTCTTCTAAAGAGATTATTCTATGGGGAGCTGTACGATGGTAAATGTTCAAGCGGCGGGCAGAAAAAGCGCGTCAATGATCACCTAAAAAACTCTCTCAAGCACTGCAGCATCGATCCTAGCTCCTGGGAGACTACAGCCGACCTTGATCTCTCAGCTTGGTGCACCCAGATCACTGAATTTGAAAAAAAGAAATAACACTGCTGGCACATTACAAGTGACGGAAACGGAAGAACAAATCCGAAAACTCTCCTACTCCAAACCCTCTACACTTCTGCATGCACTGCAATAGAATTTTCCTGGCACGAATCAGACTCATCTGGCATCTACGAATCTATGATTTTGCGCAAACCAAATTAGACAATCACAAATATTTTATTTTTCTACTTGTTTATCACATTTGTTTTTCATACCATGCTCATCTTCGCTTGCGAAGGAGGAACAACAACAGATATTTATAATACATATTTACTTATTCACTATAATTACATCTGTTCTCATTTTTCACTAAATCAGGTATTTTACTGTTGTAACAGAGCTTCCATACATTTTTAGGACGATCAATATAAGGTAATACTGCGTGAAAGGTAACAACAAACACAGGTTTTACTTATGTAAAACACAGGTTTTTAGAACGTTCCACTTAGACACGACGGACTATCACTAAAACTAGGGGGTTATGAAGTATAAAGAAGAAAACAATATCAGCCTTTTGATTGAAATGTTGAAAATGTTTTGTGTATTGTAATTTGTAGGTTGTCTTGTTTACACATCATAACAACGTTGTTTTATTGATAGTCCATCGTGTCTAAGTGGAACATTCTAAAAGCATGTGTTTTACGTAAGTCATTTTTAGATAAATTTAAACAAGGTTATATGTGGAAGTAGATATGCTTTCAAAATAGGCAAAAAATTGCCAAATATTTTGTTTTTTGAGTTCGTTTTCAAAATTGATTGGTAGAATGTAGTCTAGAGAACGGAATGCATTGTGTCGTGGTCTGTAGCCTCGTTGATATATTTGCACCATTCAGCCGGTCAAATTCAACTTAATTACAACCAGATATTTAATAAAATAGCAACCCTGTGAAAGAGATGGAAACCCTGTGACAGGGATAGAAACCCCGTGAAAGAGATGGCAACAGTATGAAAGAGATAGAAGATGGAGATTTGTTGCTGCCAACGTTCGAAAATTAGACTTGAAATAACCACGACTGCAATGTCAAGATTAAATACCATACGGGAGAGCAGAATAAGTACAGGAGTGACAATAAACCTGGATACCATGCTATGACATGTGTACCACAGACGGCAGAACACCTCGCGCGAGATATACGTGAACGACAAAATTCTTGGTGAAGAGTCACTACGCACCCACGTGACTGTCGACAGATAGGCAGGCTGTCACGGACTAGGGAAGCCTACTACCCGAATTAAAGGTAGGACGAAAACGGATGTGCTGGGCCTCGGATGTCTAGACCACAAAGTGAGCCAACCGAGGTGTAAATAACACAGTTCAACCGTGGAACATATGGCACAACGTACTGCGCTCTCGCCGGCGGAATTCACAAGATTTATTCACTGTGGTTATAAGAGAATGAACACAGCAGAAGAAGAATAGGCCATGCATACCATATGCACCATTATAGACCTATATATCTTTTAAAATACATTTTCTATATGTATGGGTACGAGAGTTGGACATTTACAGTAGAAATTGAGAGGAGAATCATAGCCTATAATCCCGCAACCCTTCAGGGTCGTAAGGGTACCACATTGGACGCAGAGTCCTCCAACGATTATATCTTCAACGATGCGGGTGAGTAAGGCAGCGGCGTACCTAGGGTAATTGCAGCCCGTTGCGGTGAATATTTTTATCCCCCCCCCCCCCCCCGCCCAAAATTGATTTAAAAAAATTTCAGAGTAAAATTTAACAAGTTTTATTATTATTATCGATTTTATCCACATTTAACAAAGATAGAAATAAATTTTAAAATTACAAATCCACTTTACGAGCTTTTTGACTAGCGAAGTCATTAATGACGGTGTCACATCATTGACCCGCTCATGTTTGATTGACATAATGGGGAGGTTCTTTAATCACAAGTTGCTCATAGTTGACCTGAGATAGTTTTTGATTAATTTGAGTTTGGAAAAACTTCTTTCATGTGTAGTTATACTAACTCCTAGAGTTAGGAACATACACAGTAAGATGACAATGTTGGTAATTAACTAATTTGGTTTGTGAGTTCGTAGATGTCCGATTCGTGCACGGAAAGTTCTATTGCAGTGCATGCAGGAGTGCTGAAGGTTCGGGGTAGGAAAATTTTCTGATTTGTCCTTCCACTTCTTGCGCTTGTGGATTGCCCGAATTGTTCTTTCTTTTTCAAATTTCCTGATGCCAGCAGTGATATGGGTGTTCCAGGCTGGGCGACCAAGTGCTGTAGTCTCCCAGGAGCTAGGATCGATGCTGCAGTGCTTGAGAGAGCTGCAGTGCTTGAGGTTCTCATATAGACACACGGTAGTTGGTAGTTAATGAGTTTGCCTCTCTTTTGGAGAGGCATGCTCTTTCAACCAGCGGACGAAGTCCAACTAGGTTATATCAGGACACACTACCATAACATATTAGAGGTAGCAAAGAACCCTATATATATATATATAGAGAGAGAGAGTGAGAGAGAGACTTACTTGGTACCCCTTTCTATTATCTTTCCCCAGGTGGTTTGTGATCCACTCTTGCCGTTAAGCGTAGGGGTGATTGGAGCTCGAGCTTGCGTTCTATCGCCAGATGTGTGGCCTCGGCTGTGCTATGACCGTGTTTGTACAGGATATCCCTGACGTTTTCTATCTATCTTTTCCGTGGTTTTCCTCTGGATTTGTACCCTGATATCATTTGGTTATATGCTTGTACGGGCAACTTTTCGTGATGCATTCTCATAATGTGGCCAAACCACTTGATCTGTTCTCTCTCTCTCTCTCTCTCTCTCTCTATATATATATATATATATATATATATATATATATATATATATATATATATATATATATATATATATATATATATATATATATATATATATATATATATATATATATGTATGTAATCTATACAAGATATTATACCTATTCTTTCCCTGATATATTCAATTCGCAATCTATCAAGCCTGGTGACCCCAGCAGCCTGGTGACCCCTTTATATGTGTATCATAAATGTGTTAACCATGTCAACAATAATGAAATAATGTCGCGTATATTGCTTTCAGAATACGCTTTTTATAAATAGTAGGACGGAGAACAGTTACATAAAATCACTGGAGATAAATGAGAGTTGTTCATTTTAATGAGATTATACATGTCTAGATCGAAATATTTTTATTGTGATGATTTATTCATATATTTGTACATATTAATACATTTCACACGTTTTTCAACCCCTTCAATAAAAATTAGTTTTCACAAAAACAAAACACATGACTTTTGTTTTGAAGGAAAAGTAACCCATAGCATTTATTAATTCCGTAGAGATGTTAGCAGTCTCACATTTCAGAGGCTCTGCAAATGAGGGCGGTAGCCATCTCCTCTCCCTCGCAGTCTTTACTTCCCGGATTAATCTGGTACCCATTTACGGCTGGGTCGACCCGGGAGCCGTTGCAAACCCGAAAAATATTTCCGCCTCCACTGTGGATGAACCTAGGACCACTCATATGCGAAGCCATTGCGCTAACCACTGCGCTACGCGGCTCCTTAACTTAACAAATACTTACACCTGAAAACTATATTTGACGTCATTCCATCAAAAGTCCAAAACATTGTGATTTTTACAGACTCTATGTCCGCTCTTCAAGCACTAGATTGTGATAAACATTGTTGCTGATTCAGCGGTCTATGGGCTCATGCACCTTGACCCAACGTGATAGACATTGTTGCTGATTGAGCGGTCTATGGGCTCATGCACCTTGACCCAACGTGATAGACATTGTTGCTGATTCAGCGGTCTATGGGCTCGTGTACCTTTACTCAACGTCATTGTGTGATATATGCATGTATTTATAAGCTGCTGTTTTGTTCCATATAATGTGTTCCATTTATCTGGCATTGGAAAGAGCAGCATTTTTCTTGATGTCATTCAGCGCTGGACATTCAAAAAGGTGGTGGTCAACAGTTTCATAGAGATAAGTGCACAGCCGGCATCCTATAGTACGTTATGGTTCTGTGACAGTGGACAGTGAGGGCAAGAGAATCTAATACGATTACATGCTGTGATTGTTTAGTATCTTCTTCTTCTTCTGCGATCAGTTTCCTACTCTCATAAATCTATACAAGAAGACGGGCCGCCTTCATGAATTCAGTCGTCAGTAGGAGATCATCACGGTTGCCTCACGGCTTTATCTCCATAAATTGTTTATTATTAGCCGCTTCTCTCACTCTCGGAACTGAAAACATTTGCTGGCCTTTGCAATAACAAGATCAATGTGTTCCTGAAAGTACAGACTACGATCAAATCGCACGCCCAGCTATTGCAAGGATGAGGTCCTGATTACATTGTACCCTCTCTTCTCCACCGTCGGTGTCGCATACTTTAGGATGTGATTGTTAAGAAAGAACTATGCCACTGCAGCCTTCTTTTGGTTGATCAGTGCCCCGGAATCATGACACAAGGAGGTTGGCTGTACGGTATAACTCCTTCTGCAGTGGCCCCTTTCCTTTGACTCATCTAGATGTTGATGGTTGTATTCTTTCACTATAAGGTACGACCTAACTTGTGCTACCTGATGTCGTACTCTAATTCTGGAGAGATCAAGCAGAAATGACATAGCAGAGATGGGTGTATCACTAGTACACCACAGTACCGCTCTCATTGCCTTATTTTGGACTTTTCGCAATCTATTGACTTGTGTATGTATTAGTAGGCCTAGGCCATAGCCTATGATAGATAACCCATCATTTGCAGAAGAAGAAAAAGTACCAATTGTCGAAGGGCTCAATCACCTTGAATTCATGGTGTTTCTCTGATCTCATCTATCCATCTTCGTCTGGGTCTTCCCCTGTTTATCATTTCAGATGATCCTTTATTGAAGGCTATCGATGGAATACGATTTGGTTCCATTCTGATTAGGTGGCCGAACCATTTCTTGGTTAGTTGCTGATCCAGCGGTCCATGGGCTCATACCCTTTGATCTAATGCCATTAAGTGACATTATATTGCTAGGAAGTCTGTGGATTTTCGGCCCACCCCGGGACAGAGCCAGAGAATAACTATCATACCTCCAGGATGGTAGGATTCAACCTACGCACTGCTCCTAGCCACTGTAGCCGAGATAGGGTTCACTGTGCTCATTCCTCGCCACCAATTGACTACTGGTTATGCCGAACTTCTCTATTACTAGTTAGTTAGTCGTCGGATCATCATCACTGCAAACTGGACACGTCCATAGTTGCTCCGATCTCTCCTTGAGTGTATCCGCCATTACACTTCTGCTGACAGTACCGGTCCTATGATGGTTGACCATCATTCTTCTGCGCCCTCCAAAATGTTCACTCCTAGCAACACCGCATTTCAATCCCTGATCTTTAATCCTAGCCATTGAAAAGGAATCATCATCCACATTAGTCTCACTCTCGCGTGTTATATCTCTTAAAGGATTCAAAACGTGAGCGCGATCCATTGCCCCTTCGCCCCGTACCACAATCGCGCATGATGATAGTTGATCCGCTCTTTCATTGCCTCGAACGCCCACATGTCCCGGCACGAAAATAAATGTAACCACTTTCAGGCTCGCCTTTCTCAAGGCCGCGAACGAGACCCACCTGTACCTTCTTAATCATACTCATAGAGTCTTGAGTGACTCTATGAGTATGATTAAGAAGGTACAAGTGGGTCTCGTTCGCGAACAGTGGATTGAGGCCTTGAGAAATGCGAGCTTGAAGGCGGTTACATTTATTTTCGTGCCGGGACATGTGGGCGTTCGAGGCAATGAAAGAGCGGATCAACTGGCATCGTGTGCGATTGTGGCAAAGGGCGATGGGGCAATGGATCGCGCTGACGTTTTGAACTCCTTAAGAGATATAACACGCGAGAGTGAGACGAATGTGGATGATGATTCCTTTTCAATGGCTAGGATTAAAGATCAGGGATTGAGATGCGGTGTTGCTAGAGGTGAACATTTTGGAGGGCGCAGAAGAATGATGGTCAACCAGCATAGGACCGGTACTGTCAGCAGAAGTGTGATGGCGGATACACTCAAGGAGAGATCGGAGCAACTATGGATGTGTCCAGTTTGCAGTGATGATGATCCGACGACTAACTAACTAACTAACTCATAGAGTCACTCAAGATGCAGACCTGCGTTACCTTCTGTGTGCGTAGCCACTCAAATGCCCTGATCACCGACATAGTCTCCATGGTCATACTACTCGTAGTGACCGCAAAGGCATCATAGACATCTCTATTATTCCAGGCATGCAACCAAATGTTCAAGTCAAAAGGATTGTCACGTCCTGAGTTACTGTGCCTCTATGATGGGTTTCAGCCATAGAAAAAAACAGTGCTGTCAGTTTCCTCCTCCCCAGTGCTGCACAGTGCATCTCTGGCCCCCTCTCAACCACAGACAAATACATATATATATTCAGGTAAACATGAAACACATTTCAACAACAAAATAAAAACATAATTGTATATATGACGTGCCATGAAGCTTCTCTAAGAAGATAACCTCAATATAACGGCTTGTCATGCACTAAGGTTGTCTGTTGCATGGGTGGTATGTCTAGTGGGCCATTGGTGAGACCCACAGACGCAACCAAACCATTTGTGTGTCTATATATTCTGTAATTGTAAATTACTTGTTAAGTTACAAAAACATGTTGTGCTCAAAATTCTTCCTTGATGACCCATGGGCCATACACTACACACATCTCAGCTTACATAAGGGACTGTTTGACAAACATGTAATAATGAATATATATATATAATTATCTAATTTCTTTTCGTGCTCTGGTAACATACAGGTGTTATTGTTTTAGTATTTGTTTCGTTGTGCTGTAAGACCAATGCGATATTTTTCTATTACGAAGTCATTTTTTAATATTATGAAGGCTAACGAATTGTAAACGACATTGTAGTTAGTTAATTGTTATAGTTTGGTAACTTTATTTATTGTCCTGAAGGCATCGTATTAGGTAAGATTAAGATGTCCCTTCTTATTTACTTTTAGTTTTTTTTTGTGAAATAATTAATAATCGTCGTTATCTAAAAGATATCTAACTGCAACACAAGATAATTATCGATTGGGCATTGGGTCGCCATGTTTGTATTTCCCATGCTAACCTGTTCCTGCCGTTTTGCTGAAAGTAAATAAATCAAATCCTTTGCAAGTTTTTGTTTTGTAAGTCATTATTATATTTCTATGTATTTATTAGATGATTATTTTTCTGTAGTAAATAACAGTTAAATTGTCACAGTCGGCGCAAGATTTCACCGCAAAAGGACAATTTTTATTTTAATTGACCAGGGAATCTTTAAAACATAACCTTTTATCGATAACATTCAGAAGCAGAGGTAGGCATTCAGTTCATATCAGTACACAGATTATAAGCATGCATCCAGCAGTATGTGGCAGTCATCACAGACTTTCAAAACTCTTTCCAATCTTGTGCCACATCTTCTTGATCATACGAGTTATGTGATCTTTCATAATCTTCTGTTCTTTGTGGCCTACCACCTTTTTTCTTTTATTACTACTGAACTGGAAGTCCCATCACTACGCTGCAATCTATTATTTATAAGATTTGTCCAGACAGCAAGCTGGTCATCAATCTAAAGGCTATCCCATGGTCAAACTTGCTTCACTTTATTCCACAGTGTGTCACTATCGGCTGGACCCACTAATTTACCATCTGAATCACTAAGTCAACTTAAAAAACTGTCGGCTGAATCCTAGTTTGATTCTCCACTGTGACCGTTGGTCTACTTTCGAGGTATATTCTGACCTTTGTTGTGTGATTTAGCAGGCGTAAGATTAAGTACTTAGAATAAAAGAATAGGGTTAGGATTAGAAATAATATTTCTAATGTATGTGCGCACCTTGCCCTGTGTATAGTGCGCAGAAATACTGATCGCTCAGTACAAATCATAGAAAAATTAAAAAAATTATATAAATTTGAAAAGAAACAGAGTATGATGATAATAAGTTCATCTGTGTCTAGATTTGAACTCAGTGATTGTCGGGATGTGACGTCATGGCAGCCATTAATTTCATTGGTGTTACACGGAACTCCGTGACAATAGTGTGCTATTTATAGCACAACAGTGATTTAAACTAGGATTCAACCAAACTGTCAAAATATTCACTGTTTTTAAGAATGATATTGAGCTGTTAAGAGTAGATTCATCTCAGATATTGAGTGGATATTTGATGGGTACATAACAATGTACTCGTGTTGCCAGAACCTGAAAAAGGAGTAGCGAATAGCAATACTGTGTTTACCTTCATGTCTCAAGATGCGATTAAGAAGGTTTTGGGGTGTGGTTGGCTGGTCCAGATCATCAACATTTTCCAGACACCATGTTGAAGTCGGATGTGTCAAACCTAAAGGTTTAGATATCACAGCTAAACTTTAAACTATAACAACACATTCAGTTCTCCAGACTACGATCTGCTAATCTGCAGGAGTTTGAGAATGAATGCAGAAGAATAAAAAAAAGTGTTGAAAGTATTTCAAATTATGGTAAATGCAGAAAACAACAGAATTGGTAGCCATGTTCATATAAGATGGTCTCAGTGGCTAAGCTTCTTGAGACTAAGGGAATTGAACCAGGTCAGTTCTAGCGGCACCAAATTTCCTTGCAACTCGAATACACAGGTTTCTCCATACTTGACTAACTACGTCCCCATTAAAATATGTGATTTTGTCAAGACATTCATACTGTATACTCAAATCACTGATAACTGTTATTTATGTTTAAAAGAAGAGCAATTATTAGACCCTTGTAGCACAAATACAAATGTTTATGTGTGTTACTGAGAATACTTCAATACTTGTACAGGATATTTGTTGTTGTAAGTCTTTGTCTCGATTAGTCCGTTCTCAGTGACGAGTATACAGTTTGAATGTCTTGACAAAATCGCATCTTTTAACTGGGATGTGGTTATTCAAGTATGGAAAAACCCGTTTACTCAAGTTGCAAGGCGATTCAGAGCCACTAGAATGGACCTGGTTCAATTCTTTTTAGTCTCAAGAATTTTAAATTTATTCTCTTACTGCCAACTTGAATTTACTTGTGTCTAAGCTTGTGCAAATGAGATGACAGAAAAGAGAATTGGATCTTACCATGAACCTACTCCCTCTCCAAAATGTGGTCCTTGTAACAGGCTGTTGTACTACAGTCTTATAGAATATTGATTGAAGAGGAAAAGAAAAGTGTAGTTTTTAACAAATGGCGTTGGACCAAAATGTGCCAATATTCTAATATCCCTGTAATTTGTGACACAAAAATATACATTCATGGAGATTATCCAGATGACCAGACAAATGTAGATTTGTAGAATTGGTCGAAATGCAATTTAGATGGAGATAAGGAGTTTTCCAAGTAAAGATGACAAGGAAATACACTTTTGAAGTAACAGATATAACCTGACATGGATTTTACTGGAGCAGATAAGAAAAAAGATGAAAGAATGAAGAATACATTGTCAAGAGAAATAATTCTGTGAAATGTGGAGATCTAGAATGCAATTTAAACTAAGTATTAATGACAAGTGACAGCTGTAGGTTTAGGATCCTCATTGAACTGAGTAGGTTTAGCCATGGACTTTCAAGTTCTTTATTTAAAGTCTGCTTAATTTTTCTTACCACAGTTCAGCTGGATTGCCATCATGGCATTCCCATATGTCATTGGCCCTGGGGGTCAGCCGTATATTTTGAGTCAGATCCCCATCATGCCTCAGGCAATAACACAACAGTTGATACCAGCACACTTAGTTCAGCAGCAAACAGCACAGCAGCAGCAACAGCAAATTCAGCAACAACTTCAACAACAGCAACAGCAGCAGCAACAACAAATACCAAAGCCTCAACCAAAGGTTCCTGATTACATGTCAGAGGACAAACTGCAGGAAAAAGGTATGTAGTTTCTTAAAAGTATTTTGCTTGCTTACTTATCTGATCCCTGGGGGTTGCAAGTTTTAATTATTTCTTCACTGTGCCAGGTGGCGCTAGATGCATGTAAAGTGTATTTTAAATTCTAAAAGTGAGAAATACATTTAAATGTCACCATCCCTTAAGATCAGAGTGACCACAAGCCATGCCAGTCAGATGTGCCAGGCCAAACAGCACATACATTACAGCCAAGCTGTAAACCATCACTACAGAGATTCTGCTCTCTGGACTGTATGCTGCTAACAAGCATGAGTTTGATAACTAACACGGAAGAATCATGGATATGCCTGGTTTGTGTTGGCATATACTTCTGATAGGAAACTTAAATAAAAAATGAAGCCACTTGATTCAGTGGGATACATTTCCTGCTGTATCTATTACAGATGTGCCAACATATGAATAGTATTGCCAGATTTATCCTATTATCCACCCATGTATTGCCAGGCCCGAAAAGAGGGGGGGAGGGGCAAAGAATAACAACAGTTTACCTTCCATGCATCCTGTAATAGGTGACTAAAGAGGTTTTGGGGTGGCGTTGACTGGCCCATCCCATATACATTCAAAGGGATCCAGAAGCTATGCTGAGATGTGTCAGATACCACAGTTATGCTGGAAACCATGATACTACAAATTTTGTTCTCTGGACTTCTTCCTGCTAGTATGCAGGAGTTTGAGAACGAGCACAGAAGAGAAAGATCCTATTATCATGTGACATAACAAGCTTCATATAATCAAATTGTACTATAGAGTGTTGATGTATTTTTTCTATTCAAGCCCGGAAGTGGCAGCAGCTTCAATCAAAACGCTATGCAGAGAAAAGAAAATTTGGTTTTGTGGATGCCCAGAAAGAAGATATGCCACCTGAACATGTGCGGAAAATAATCAGAGACCATGGAGATATGACCAACAGGAAGTTCAGGCACGACAAAAGAGTGTATCTTGGGTAAATATTTTCTTTTAATTTGACTTCACTGAATTATTCATGCATTATTCTTCTTTCACTTGTAAACATTTCTCTCATAATGTCTGAACTTACAGGACACACATACACTTTCTTGTAACTAATCACTTTCATCCCTTGATTTACTGCCACCATGATCAGTGAGACACATCCCAGAACTTTATTGTTGCTCTTCAAATTGTACTGGAAACCATTCAGAGTTACTAACTAGTAGTTAATATTGGTTCCAACTTTTAAAATTTTAATATTACAACAATTCGAATATTTAACACTCTATTCCATACATATTGAGATTGGTGTAAAGATTGGAATAGCCACAAAGTGAAACATAATAGATATAGTAACAGATGAAGAATCAACATTAAACTGAAACTGTCAGCTGCTGCACTCTGGTGACTATTGAGACAGGGATCGAAGCACATATGGACTAGTCCGGTGCGTGCAGATGATAGATAACATACAGGCACAACTCATTACAAACATATTTTTCCTTATGTTGAATAAATGATTTTCCTTATGTTTGCTTCCACCGTCTTGAATTGACCTGTGACTTGACACTACTTCAGATAATAAGGAAAGTTATTATTTTATATTTTACAACATGAGATAAAATGCCAGAGAAAGGCTGTAATCATCACCAGAAGAGAACCGAATGAGAAATGAAGATATCAGAAAGATAGTAGAGACCATATCATGCAAACAATATATAGACAGACAACAGATCAACTGGTTCTGCCACTTTATTGCAAATGGAATCATCACAACCAGGTATACAACAGCAGAAAGAACAGCTACAAAGAAAGAGGAAGAACAAGATGGGGAGATTCAATCCAAGAGATTGTTATCCTTACCATGCTAAAGGAGCATTTCTGCTCCATTTTGTGGATGTTGTTATCTATTGGCGCATAACTGCTCCTCATGTTAATCCCCTATTAAATGAAGTTTTAATCATACGAAGACAAATGTCATGTGACAGTGGATGCATGAGATCTCTTTTAGATATGTGTCACTTCCACCATGTCAAAACTGTGTTCAATGAGAATGGTGGACACACAAAAATGTCAAAATCTAGAAACATCCAGTTCAGAACCCATCGACGGGTTACAATGGTCGTCAATATATATTAAAAATTATTATGGATTGTGATTTTGATAATAAGGAATTCTTGGGAATAATGTTATTACCAAGTAGATATAGTAACAAGTTTATTTCACCATGATATGTCATGGAACACACATGGAACAAACTTATTGACGGATATTATCGGCATTTGGTCTACGATTCTAGACTATTTTTGAACACGGTACGTTATTACATTTCATTTATTCATTGCTCTCATATGATACATGCAAAAAACAATTTAGACATTTATTTTCGATATGCAATTCCTTATTTGAATGCACAAACATTATTTTAAAATCTCTAATAACAAAAAGGCATTGCATTTTCAAAACACCCACCAAAATATACGAAAATTGTCAAAAAAGAACAGTGGAAAGAGAATATGGTCAATGACCATTTTATTGTATGCAAACTCTAAGAGTTAAATGTTTTGATAAGTCTAGCAAATAACTGAAGACATTAATGCTTCTGAAATATAGATATATAGAAGAATAGGGAGAACTTCATGGAAAGAGAAGGAACACAGACAAAAATTACTTAAATACAAATCAAACAAATATGATATTTTGGATATATCCATATTTTGACATACAACATGACACCTTGTTGAAGATCTTACTTGATTTTGGAGTTGTAGAGGCAGCTGGGAAGCAGTTAACAGAGATGCAAGTGGGAGAGAAACATACTAAGATGGACATGAAGGTCTGTCAGAGTGTACCACCAAGGCAAGAGACAGGATGTTGGAAGTCCACAATAACAGTATTAGGAATTTTATTTGGATCTAAGATGAACATTCTTCTTCTTCAGCATCCATTCTCAAACTCTCGCTGGATCTTCCTTGTAGCAGGGCTATAATGCGACTAGATTTCCAGCAGGATGTAGTCCAGAGAATGGAAATGCGTTGTGTCACCGTTTTATTTGCTCCTATGGCCCAACACATCAGTCTTCGGCGGAAGATGAACATTCAAACATATGGGAAATTAGACAGCAAAGAAATTCATGATTTATATAAACTGTCCATCATTGTCATATTGAAAGCAGACTCAGATGGTTGGGACATATATAATAGAAAGAATGGAAGACAGAATGATAAAACATGTATATGAACATAATGTGTGAAGAAGACCAAGAGAAAATGGGATGAGCAACATAGAGGAAGATATACAAGAATTAGGGATGGGCAATTCGAGAACAAAGACAAGGAACAGAGTTGTTGGAAAAACTGATATGATGTTGACCTCTATAGCCTCAATCATGAATATATATTTATTATCATTTGTTATTTTGAAGCATTAAACAATTTATATAAATATATACATCATCATTTGTTATTTTGAGACAGTTTAACAATTTATATAAATATATATATCATTTGTTATTTTGAGACAGTTTAACAATTTATATAAATATATACATCATCATTTGTTATTTTGAGATGATAAAATAATATACAAATACTTTATTGTCATGGTGATATATTACATCATCTTTCAATGGTTGCTAATTGATATATCTGACATATCAAAAATGTTAATGTGATTAAATTGTGTTCCAGAGCATTGAAGTATATGCCACACGCTGTGTTGAAGCTACTTGAAAACATGCCCATGCCATGGGAGCAGATTAGAGATGTCAAGGTTCTTTATCACATCACAGGAGCTATAACATTTGTGAATGAGATACCATGGGTTATTGAGCCAGTCTACATCTCACAGTGGGGGTAAGGGTGATTTGGAAATATCTTCTGTAATAACTTTTATCATAGCATGTTCTTTGGAAGTTTAGTACATGTAGTATCAGCTCTGAGAAATATTTATAAGATGGTTGGTTAATTGCTTTGTTTAACTGGGTAAAATAACATGAACCACTGCATAAACAACCAACTAACGTTGGTTTGCCATCCCCTAATTTAAGCAATGGAGTTTGCATCTTCTGCGTTTGTCCTCAAACTCCTGCAAATTAGCAGAATGTAGTCCAGAGATGTAGTTTGAATACGTTGTGATATTGTTTATAGCTTATGATGATACCTACGTCTTTTGGCCTGACACATCTAACTTCAGCATGGCAATTCTGTGTTACTTTTACCCTATATGGGATGGGATAGCCAACAACCTCCATACAACTTACATGAAAGGTAAAAGTTGGTCCCATGGTATCAACCTGTTGGGAATGAAGAGAACTCTTCATGTACTAAGCCGCAGCAGCTATTAGGTGAAATTGCCAGTTTCCTTTCTTGCTGTGTTTACTTCACCCAACCCATGCATCAGGTACACATTTACAGCTGGAGGAATGGTTGTGTCAGGCCCTGGATTTTCTTTTGTCTGGGCGTGGTTTCGAAGCTGGCATGCTGTAATCTGGTGATGGTAAGCAAACTCATTATCAACTAGGCTACTACGCCCTCGGAAGTGTTGCTATTCTGTGTTCTCTTTTTGAGCTCATGTAACACTGGACAAGTTTGCATCTTATTACATGAAATGGATTTGAACAGGGTGAATTTCCAGATCTTTATTTGAAAAGTTGTGTTGTCATCTATTTGAGAGGGAACTTTGCTGGAATGTGTACAATCTTAAGGAATGAAAGGGTTGATTCACTCCTCGTACTGCCTCTGGAAGATCTGTGTGTCTTACCATTGGCCAACCAGACATAATACCACTATGCAAGAGCATTCTTCTAGTAGATGTTATGACTTTATATTGAGGCTTTTTTTCCAATGAACATTCTGTCAACATTTATCTTTACAGTTATAAATGTTTCTTATTGTGTGTCATGTTTTCCCTCACTCATGGTTTAAATGCACGTCTTGTCTCAATTTCTTACTTTTGTCTACTATCAAATAATCCCCATGTATTATGTGGATTAAAATATGCAGTGGAGATTGCACCTTTGTCCTTCTGTAGCAGACTCCTAGATGGTATGGAATGCCAGATGAACCTTCACTGTAGATGGGTCAACAAAACTGATGGAAGAATGATCAAATAGATGGCCCTAACGTATGTTCTATGCTCATGGTGATTCATGACGATCCTTGAGTAGTGCACCACTGGAATGCCTCAGTTTGAGGATCAAACATGCATGCATATATCTCCCTAACACAACCATGCATTTACTGAGAATGACATCTACCTGCACATTGCTAGGATTACTTCGTCGTCTCTATTAACTTCTTCTTTCGTTTGCTATCTCTATTAGCAAGTAAGCATAAACCTTCAGCAGGTTTTGCTTTATTAGCCAGTCTAGAACATTACTATACTATGACGGCCCCGTGCGGCGGTAAGGCAATGCCTGGGTTAATGTATTTTCCAAATCCCGATACCATTTATCACCTACAAGTTTATTGCAGTATATTTTTAAATAATATTTATATTATATAAGAACCAATTTTAAAATAAAATCCTATATATTTTAAATAAATGTTATTTTAGAGGATATTGTTGTCTAACAATTAGATTTTCAGTTTTTAAATCTTGAGGACACATGTTCCCATCTCCCTAAGGTATGGGTTTTGCCTTTTTGGAAGTATTATTTTTTAAAAAAATATGTAAATCAACACACTTTATGAGAATAGTCCCCTATTGACTCCTTGACCAGGTATACACTATAATAAGAGGTTTAATTGTAAAATATGAAAACTATTTGACTAGAAATCTTGAGAATAGGGTTTTGTTAAGAAATTGTGAACCAAATTTTATTTTGCATATTTTATTATCAGGTCAATGTGGATCCTACTTCGTCGAGAAAAGAGAGATCGTCGTCATTTCAAACGCATGAGGTTTCCTCCTTTTGATGATGAAGAGCCTCCACTTGATTATGCTGACAATGTTATGGAAGTGGAACCCTTAGAACCAATTCAAATGGAATTGGATGCAGAGGAAGATAAGGCTGTCCAAGAATGGTACTATGACCACAAACCTCTCATTGATTCCACGTAAGTTTTAAAAAGATTTTAAATTCTTTTAAATGTTGTAGGGAAAAAATTATTTGGTTCCTTCCTAGGGGAAGGGTCTACATTTCACACTTTTTAATAAATCTGTGCCGATCCGGAATTTTAAATAATTTGTGACATCACTCTGCCGCTGCTTCCTAGTTACAAAATGACTGTCATAATTGTACTGAACTTTCGTTCGGCTGATAAAGTAATTGTTACCATTGCAAGGAGCGTTCCCAGTGCAAAGATATACATGGGGCACATGCTATGATCTTAACCTACTAAGCTGTGGGAAAGACTACCTCAAACTGCACTGTTAATAAGCACTATCAAGATTTACCTGGGGTAAATAATAAAGACTGGGTTGGTGTTAATATTTGACGCCAGGGAAATAATCCATACAAACATATAGAACACAATTTTATTCTACCTTTTTTTGTATAGTTTCCTCTTCATCGTTCATTCTCAAACTCCTGCTGGCTCTCCCTTGTAGCAAGAACATTGTCCTACTAGATTTCTAGCAGGATGTAGTCCAGAGAATGGAAATGCGTTGTGTCGCCGTTTTATTTGCGCCAATGGCCCGACACATCCGTCTTCGGCGGAGTATAGTTTGTCTCCTGTATTTTTTAAAAATTTGTAACGAAATTTGGACTGGGGCTCCCATTGCATAGCATGCAGTAGAAATAATTGGCATATGTAGAAATAAGAAACGCTGTGTTACATCATCATGCAGAATATATGTGGACATCATGGTTAACAGCGATAGACATTGCATTTGACGCAATTCTCGTTATTTTAATGGTGGGTGAAAGTGTACAAATAAACAAATACCCAAGAAGAAATGAAGAATAAGAAATGAGAGGTCAGATCTTGAGATTGCCAATGTGTTGAATGGATCTGGAAGGGGAGCAATGGGTAGCAATGCTTTGGCCTCCCATGCATGTTGTAAAAGGCAACTGTAAAAGGCGTATTTGGGGTGTAATTAGCTGCATCATCGCATATGATGTCAAAGTGTCCCAAAAGGCTAGTCAGATGTATCAGGCCGAAAGGTGCAGATATTGTAACAAATCTGTAAACCATGTCACAGTGCAGCATTCCGTTCTCTAGCCTACATCCTGCTCACAAGCGGGAGTATGAGAATAACACAGAAGAAATGATGATGATGTTCGTCCGTCGTGATCGACGATGACCAAAAACTCAACCATAATAATAATAACAATAAATAATAAAGTTAATAGTGCGTTTTTAAATGACTAGCAAGTCCAATGCGCGCACAAAATGTTCTTTTACAGAATTGACAACAATAGAAGGTATCTGTGTGAGGTTGAGATGTTTTTTCTTTTCTACGTGTCCGCTTCTGTCTTGCAGTTTCTTGTCTGAATTCTTCCGCCGCTAGTGCTCCCGTTCTAATGCTGTAACGCCATGCTGTTCTATCCTGAGCGAGGCTCTCCCAAGCACCTACGTCAAACAGAAGAAATACTTATATTTCAAATCACAAAGATAAGTTTCAATGATTAGATTGAACACAAAGGGAAGACTTGCTTATATTTACTTATTTGTTGATATATTTTCAGATACGTCAACGGACAAACTTACCGTCGCTGGCATCTAACACTACCCATTTTATCTGTTCTGTACCGTATGGCCAACCAGCTCCTGACAGATCTTGTGGATAACAACTACTTCTATTTATTTGACCTGAAGTCCTTTTTCACAGCAAAGGCACTTAATCTGGCCATTCCAGGTGGTCCCAAATTTGAGCCGTTGGTCAAAGACAAAGAGCTACAGTAAGTTTTATTATTCTTGCCATTGAAACTATTTTTCCTGTTTGTTGCCGTGACCCAAAAGCGGAGCAAAAGATAGCAAGTAGCAACACAGTTGACCGTACATTCATGTCGTAATATGAGACCAAGAAGATTCTGTAGAGGACCTTGCTGCACATCCCATATAGAGTCAAAGTTACCCAGCCATGATGAGGCAGAATGTGTCAGACTGAAAGGCACCAATATCACAGCTAAGCTGTAAACCATTACAGAATGTAATCCATTCTCCGTATTACATCCTGCTAATCTGCAATTGTTTGAGAATGAACACAAAAAAGACGATATTTTCCTAATTATGCAATTTTTTGTGTATTTGTCACATAAAATGACAAGCTAAATATTAAGAGAATGTGCAGGTGTTTGTTGCTGTTGTGTTTTATTGGTGGACATAATGTTTATTTTCTTGATGTTCAAAATCTATTCTACACTTCACTATATCTGTTGACCAACAAGACTGCACAAAATCTATTCTACACTTCACTATATCTGTTGACCAACAAGACTGCACAAAATCTATTCTACACTTCACTATATCTGCTGACCAACAAGACTACACAAAATCTATTCTACACTTCCCTAAATCTGTTGACCAACAAGACAACACAAAATCTATTCTACACTTCCCTAAATCTGTTGACCAACAAGACTGCACAAAATATATTCTACACTTCCCTAAATCTGTTGACCAACAAGACAACACAAAATCTATTCTACACTTCACTATATCTGTTGACCAACAAGACTGCACAAAATCTATTCAACACTTCACTATATCTGCTGACCAACAAGAATAGATGTCTTGCTGCTGTTTGAGAACATCAGAGGATAAGACAAAATCCTGGATATCACTATTCATGATATAAATGGTGACTCTAGCGTAAAAAGTATACTGATGTGGTCTCATATTTTCTAGGCAGGACATGTAGTCCGCATGCCAGAGCATTGCCTGCTAAATTGCGAGAAGTGGGAGGTAAACACTCACATAGTCGACAGAAACATAGGACAGATGGAAACAAATTTTACAGCATACAAAACAAAAACAGACTGATTCACACAAAGAAATACCATTTATGATACATTTTACTCTACATTATGAATTAAAATTTAAACCAAAGGTATATATAAAGAAAAAGTACAAGACACTGTCATCTTTGCATCGTGGTAGGATAATCCAGCAAGATCACATTGCCATTATTTCTGTATCTCTGGGACATCAAAGAATGATTCGCATCACTTCATTCAGTATCCTATCAAATCTATCAATCTTTGTCTGGCTACGGGTCAGGGTAGCCAAGGCATACTTTACTACGGAAAGGACTAGTTGCCTATAGTTGCTATAGCAGTACAAGAAATCATTGTTCACACAAAAAACAGCAGGCAACACCCTCATTGCTGTCAATCCTTTTTGAGCTCTGAGGATAGTGTAATTTACATGCCCATTGAAACATCTGTCTCAAATAGCACATCCAGGTATTTTCATGATGATCTCTGTACTATATCTCCATGTTAAGTAAGGATCAAACGAAGTTGCAGGGATATAGAATAATAGCAACGCAGACCAGAATACTATTTGAAAATTGCTGGAAGCAATTCTTAATATCCTTGCCAAAAAAAATAGACATGCTTGCTTAAACCGATTTAATCTTTTTCTGCCTACATTTGAATATTGCCCAAACAAAGAGACGTGGTGTAATACGGCTGTCTTCACTCAGGATGTTTGTGAGTGTTTCCATGCACGTAATGAGACGTGTGCTGTGTTTTGGAGGACACTTACAACAGGGTCCCTTTGCATTTTCTACTGGATTGGTTGTTAGAACTTAATGACTATGAGTATGTGACACATGGGATGTGGTGAAAAGGAGCAGGACATCCCTGGGAGAGCTTAGAATCAGGTAAACATGTTAGCCCTGCCCCCTTGGATGGTGGGGAATGCATAGCTGGCTACCCCACCTATCCCAGTTACCATGACCCAAAGCTAGACATCTCTGACAGGAAAGGATGCTCTGCATTGGAACTGAAGTTGATGTCTCCAACTTTGCTTGTCACGGAAAGTCAGAAGATCCTAGAATACCTCTATGAGTAGAAGGCTTCTTCTCAAAGCATTGCACACTGCTGTGAGTTGGAGCTTTGGATAGAGAAGCTCTGGAGAAACTTCCCCATTTTGTACAAATAAATACAAGAGCTCTATTGTTTGTAATTTCTGGGGATCAAAACAATCACAAACATATGGGGAGAGGGTACATAGATAAGTGAGTCATTTCTATTCATACATGTACTTAATATAATCATTTCAGGGATGAGGACTGGAATGAATTCAATGACATCAACAAGATCATCATCAGACAGCCAGTGAGAACAGAGTATCGTATTGCTTTTCCATACCTGTACAACAACTTACCGTTTCAGGTTCATCTGTCATGGTGAGAGATTTTGTTGTTCTTGTAACATATATTAACTAATATCATTTGTGTTTATTCAATGTATGGAGGGACTATCGTCAGTGCATTTTCAGCACAATGATAATTTGTTGCAGTCTATTTCTTACACATGCCCTTGTGGCAATTGGGGTCTGGATTTCTAAGTTCAGGGTGTACTGTCATTGCAGGCATGGCGTAGGAGACAATTAAGAAAATTTGGGAGGGGGGAGGTAGGCTGACAACTCGTCACACATGGAAAAAATAATTGTTGTCATTACATGATTTGTCTTCATTTCTTACTTTTGATTGTTTTCTTTCAAATGGTCCCCATGGATGATAAAGAGATGCAGGCCAGCAGACATTGCACCTTGGTTTTTTTTGTGGCAGGAAGGGCTAGATGTACCATCACTGCAGATCTGACAGAAGTATGATGAACTAGTTGGCCTAGAAGTATATACTATGTTCCTGGCGAAACATGATGTTCCTGGTATACTCCTACACTGTAATGCCTCCGTTATGGGACTAAACATGCATCCATTAACCCCCTTAACACAACCATGCCTTTGTGACAAACAAACCTTATATGAGTTTGAGTGTCACCTTGGTTACTCAACTGAGGGAGGGCCTGTGCTTTTGTCAGAAAGGCTGGGGCTGTAAAGAGCTACCTGCCCACAGCTAAAGGGATTAATTCATCAGCAGCAACTTTTATGTAATATTGATGTTTTCGTGTTTACTTTTTATTACAGTGTGAACTTTATTGTTTCATTCTGGCAATTTTTATCCATTAGGTACCATGAGCCAAATGTGGTTTTCATCAAGACAGAAGACCCTGACCTGCCCGCCTTCTATTTTGACCCACTCATTAATCCCATCTCACACAGACAAGCTACGAAGGTTGGTGAATGTTTCTATAGATAAATAATGCTTTGTTTAACCTTAGTTACGCTGTGTTTACAATTACGTAATTTATCCCCCTAGTTTTTGGAAATGTTACATTATCGTTGGTGGCTGTTTTGAAATCGTGATAACTTTTTTTTGTAAGAGATATTTAAATAATATTTTCACATATAAATAATTAAATTCTGCATATATTGGTGTAAGTTTTGTTTGTGTGTGTGTGATACGAGATGTGTGAGAAAGTGATAAAGACAGATTTAGACCAATCTAGATCTAGGCCTATTGTATTTCTGTTTGATCGAAAGCTGTGAAATCTGTTGAATATTATATATTTTACATAATGGAAACCTCATGGTATATTTTATTTAATCTATTTGAAGAACTTAGCTCTCAGTTTAACGTACTGGGCGACAGATTTCGACTTTCGGAATCAAGACATGACACAATTTTGGCTAAATGTATTGCACGAATTGTAAACACAGTGTGCTAAAGGTTAAATATCTAGTTTCTACTGAACGCTTATGAATCAGTTCTTGACTTCTAAAGACTGCATGTGCTTCCTTATTAGTTTCAAATTTAAGATAACTTGAAACTGCTGTTGTTAGTCAGATATATTTTGCATTTCATGAAGATCTTACCAGCTTAATATTATTCTTCTGCAGTCATTCTGTATGTATTGTATCATGTTTTACAGCTTGGCTGCAATATCTGTGCCCTTCAGCCTGTACAACTGACTTCAGCATGTCTTTTTGTGCCACTTTGTCCTATGTAATGGAGCAACCAACTCCCAAACCGTCTTAGTCACCTCTTAACGACATGCAGGGCATGTCCTTGTTGCTATTTTTTTTCATTTTCTCACCCTTGTAATACATAAGCATAGTTAAATTTTAACTTCTTTCTTTTTATTTTCGCTTTATGTCATGCATCATTAGAGGTAGAAGAGTTCTCGAGAGATGGCTTTTTTTTGTGTACTTTATATATATTTGTTTTTGTTGATTCTTTTATTTGTGTAATCCATTGTTTGCAAGGCTTGCCTCTGGCTTTGTATCCATCGTGTCTGCATAGTACATGGCACTCTAGGTTTAAATCTTTGGCTCTAGGGCTTGATATGACTGTTTGTCCACTCCCATTCACAATTTGGATTGCTCTACATGGTATATGGGCTAAACTTTCAGAATTATATTATTTTGGCTTGCATGCATTGATGATTTTGGATTTTGCATCAAGAGAATAAAGGCTTATGAAATGAAATGCCATCGAAGAGTCCTGTGAATACCAGGGATGAGCAACCAAGACTGGCTAAGAAAAAATCAACTTCCAAGAAGGCTGGCTTTTAAACACCATATTAAGAAGAAAGTTGAGTTTTTTGTCCATGTGAAGAGACATGATGGCATGGAAAGAGTGTTGTTGGAGGGGGAGCGATAGAAGGCAGTAGAGGTAAAGGTCGACCAAGATATTGCTGGACTAGTGATATTCAGGAATGCATGCACATCTTGCACTAGATGAGGCAGGACAACTTGCCAGAGACGCTGGGATTTCAGGAGATTCATGGTTGGTTGCTGATCCAGCGGTCCATGGGCTCATGCCCTTTGACCCAATGCCATTGTGTGATATATGCATGTGTTTGTGAGCTGTTGTTTTGTTCCATATAATGTGTTCCATTTATCTGGCCCTGGAGGGAGGGAGATTCATAAGGTAGACTTCTTTCTGGAAAGAATACGTCACATGACATCTTTACATATAGTCATGAAGCAGCCAGTATAAAAGTTACATATGGATCAATGTATATTTTATTCTGATCATTCATATTATGTTTACCATTGCCCATAGTGCTTCTGATTGTTCATTATGCTTCTGATCTGTAAGATCTGTCTAGTTTTTAACTCTATTATATTCTGTAATCATATTAAGTCAAACAGGTTCTTGACCTCAGCTTTTTAGTACAATAAACAAAAGGTAAAACATTTCATTTCCAAAGAAAAAGAAAATTATTCAGATTTTCATTACATAAACCACATCCACTCTTCCTTTCTCTACTTCATCAGTATTACAAATTATTATTAACAAAGAGTTTCAGAATTTCATTGCTGAAGATTGTTACAGATTCCTTATTAAAGATGCATTTACAGATTCATCACTCAAGGAAATGCTCATTCCGCCAATGTCAGATGTGTCAGACAGTTAGTACAAATATTCAGCCACAGCACATAGCTGGACTATATAATGCCCTGCTACAAGAGAGTTCCAACAGGCATGTGAGAACAAACGCTTAAAAAATAAGGAATTGTTATGGGTTTTCATTACCAGCTTACACACTTTCACTGGCATGCCAGCAGGAGCGTTGCACCTGCAAATGAAAATCAGCATGCATGGCCAGCCAGGAATTTGGATACTTTCTAACACATTTTTTTGCTGTGCAGACGTAGATTAAATTTCTTTTCAATATCCAAATTCCAGATATTCATTGTCAAAGAAAATAAAAACTGTTGATCTATACTAGCATAAATGAAGAATGTAGATATAATGTTATATTGACAGCTTCCTGAGCCACTGCCAGATGATGATGAAGAGTTTGAGCTCCCAGAGTTTGCACAACCATTTCTTCAGGATACACCCCTATACACAGACAATACCTCAAACGGCATAGCTTTATTGTGGGCTCCACGCCCTTTCAATCTCAGATCTGGCCGCACACGAAGGGCAATTGATGTACCACTGGTCAAATCTTGGTAAGCTATTTAGTGTTGCTGACTTGTTGCTTATTATAAACATATTGAATGGCCCAAGCAACTATCAATTTCAGCCATGGGTCAAAATGAGACAATTACAATCAAGGACATAAAATACAATTTCTTTTAATCAATCTGTCAGACAAAATCATAATTCTCAGTTTTTACACAGTGTATGACAAATTAAAACACTGTCAAGGTAATTGATTATCAACCTTTTTTTTTCCAGGACCCCCTTTTAGATCTTCTGTTAAATCCCCTCAGGGTCTTACTGACACTGCTGTCTAGACTTGGTACAAGATTGTGATCTTTGGTCTTGACGTTGTATTATACATAACCTGGTGACAGAGAATGTAGTATACAATCGGACATTTTCTGTTCACACAAAAATTGCATGGCAATAATCAGATGAAAATAAATATAGGTTCTTTTAAGGTGGTACCACACAAAAATTGTCCTATTTAATTTCAACAGAATCTTCTTTGCTCACAAAGTCCCACATGCTCTTGACTTAATTTACATTATTCTTTACTCCGGTATTTGTACATTTGTTTCGACCCCCAGAAACGACGAGAAATTTAACTGCTATATTTTTTGCATACTTGGGAGATTTTTCCATAGCTTTATTTTATATCTTTAACTCTCAGATGTGATAAACTATTTCAGAAGAATAGTTCTATTCAGACCAATTAATATAAAGTTTTCTATTTAGTATCAAGACCATAATTGTACAGATGAAGTGCTCTGGGGTGTTAAAAGAGGAAAGCCTTGCTATATAGATTATAATCTATTAGTTCTGCTGTTGCATGGTAGTTGGTTTGATGAGCCACTGGTGAGAACTTCAGTATGTGGTACACAGTGTCGTTATTGTTATCAGTCATTTTTACAGCTGAAGTCAGATGTGTTGGACCAAATAAAATAGCATCTCCATTCTCTGGACTACATATTGCTGGAGTTTAGTAGAACCATTGCCCTGCTACAAAATAGATGTTTGTTTGTTTTGCGTTCGCTCCATTGTAACCATCACGGATATCCGTGTGATTTCCGCCAGGAGCGTGATTACGTTATGCCACCGTTATGCACCTTTGTAGGCCTAGCACATCCGATTTCGGCATGACAAAAGAGATAGTTTGTTGGAGTTTCAGAATGAAGGCTAAAATAAGTCTGGTTTACTTTGATGCTCGTTTCTGGCACACCCAAGTGTGGGAAATTGTGTTTTGTAATTCTTGCTCAGTGTGATTGCTGTGGACCTTGGTAATAGCTTTCTGTTGGGGAACCATGTGAATACTGTCTCCTGTCAATACTGGCAATTTTCTCATTGAAAGAGTTTATGCATTCATGGGACATGTTTATTCTGCTCATGTGACTGGTTTATGTAAGAGTATTATTCTGTTGGTGGCGACCATACATTTCAATAGGAGACTCTGTAGTGAGTATAAAGTCTCTTGCCCATTGACCAGACCTGGGTTTTGAGTTCACTGTATAAATTAAAGATTACTCGCTTGGTTCACCCAGCCACAAGGAATAGTACCATCGCTACTAAGCAAGTGTGGAAGCTGACACTAGTTAGGCAGTTTCTGATCAATGACTAACTAGGTGCCCAGTGGGAAACTGCTATAATGCTGGTTCATAGCTCAGGTAGCCGTTACCTATATATGGTAGTATATTGTGCAGTTTTGAGGTCAAAAGTGGAATAAATTAGGGTTGTCTTTTTGCCCCCAAAATATTTGAAATACTCTTTGCAGCTTTACTTTATTGTGCATTTTGGGAGTTAGATGGCAACATTCACATGAGATTCAACTCCATATCCAGGATAGTACAGATACTTCTTCTTTCGTTCACTTGAAACATGTCTATATCTGTAATTCTGTCTCCTTAATAAAACTCACTGTCTTTTGTAGTTCATACAGTGTCCCATAGAGTTTTGATTCCATTGTTGTTTCCTCTGGCCAATATGTCTGCCTCAGCGTTTCATGCTCAGAACACTCTTGAAGTATATGTTTGGCACTCTGTGCTGCCTGTCCACATGTACACATGGCCGTGTTGCCAATCTTTAACTTTGTATACATGTGACTGCGGAGTCGGTTGTGTCCTGTTCTGAGGCGAAGAATTATAACTTGTTCTGATCTGTTCATAATGTGATAGTCATCTTTTGTTGGCGTTTGTGGCTTTCTTATTGACTTGATCATCTGTTTTTTCTGATGGTAGGTGATTGGTATATCTGGTTGGTCTTTGGCAGCACCTTCCTTAGCCAGTTGGTCTGCTTTTTCATTTCCTGGTATTCCACAGTGAGAGGGTATCCACTGCATGGTTACCCTATACTGGTAAGACAATTCGCTAAGTAATTTTTTCAAGTCTGTTAGTTTTCCAGACTGGAGAGCTTGAAGCACTGACCTTGCATCTGTCAGGAATACCACAGGCTGTAGGCCAGAATTGGAGTTCAGCAGTTTTTTAGCTGCCACACTAATTGCCTGGATTTCTGCATCATAATTATTGCAGAATTTTCCTGTCGGTGTTCTGATTGTATCTCTAGGCTTGTGTGGATATTCTATATATACACCTGCACCTCCATTCCTCACAGCATTCTGTGCTGACCCATATGTGTACACTCTGACCCATATATCTTGTGGATATTCCTCATCCAGGAAACTGAGGGTGACTCATTCGCTGCACACTGTTCTGTTCGTCCTCGCTTAGTATTCCTTTCACATGGGTCTGAATGTATATTGGCATTCCATGTCTTTCACTCCACGGGGTTTGTTCTGGTACAGACGTTAAGGGGCTGTCAACTTCAGGTAGGTCTGTAAGTTGTCTACGGAGTCGTTTAGCTTGATGGATAAAGCTGCTCCTTTTCAGTCGCCCCATTGCTAGATTTTGGAATATTTCCTTCATTGGATGACTTGGCATACACTGAAACTTTTCTGCTTGAATTAGTACTTTTGTGTCTCTGCGTTCGCCAAGTGTTTGCATTCTTCCCATTTTCTGCATCTCTGCTATGGGTGTTGATTTCATTGCTCCCAACATTATTCTAAGTGCCTGGTTTTGCACTTTATCTAGATCTTGTAATGTGGTGTTTGATGCAGGACACCACGCAGCTGAACCATATTCCAGGTGTGGTCTTATGCCTTGCTGGTAAACTTTACTGAGTATATTTCCACTGGCTCCCCATGTGGTTCCACTTAGTTTTCTCAGGATAGCTAGCTTCCTCCTGGCTTTTGTTGTTGCTTTGTTTATGTGCTGCTTCCATGTCAGCTTATCATCAAAAGTAACTCCGAGGTATGTGGGTTGTTTGTCTTCTTTTAAGAGCTCTCCATCTATCTTGATATGACCCGCTTTTTGTTTTGGTGAGAGGGTAAAGAGTGTAGTGCTGCACTTATCTGTGTTAATGCTGACGCACCATCTATTTGCCCATAAGGTTAGGGCATCGATAGCTCTTTGTATTTGTTTAGTGGCCACTGTCGCATGTTCTTCCGTGCACCATATCACCAGGTCGTCAGCATACATTGCCACTTTGATCCCATGTGGTAGCTCAGCAACTAGATCATTGATGTAAACCAAGAAAAGTGTGGGTGACAGGACTCCTCCCTGTGGGACTCCATGACGCAGTAGAACTTTCTTGCTCTTGCGACCATCTAATTGTACCCTGGCTCTTCTATTATGCAAGTAAGTACAGATACTGATGAGAGAATTAATATTGGTGGCCAATACATGTTGTTTGGCATAAGACAAGGTCACAGCTCCACAGTCCCTGGTTAACTGCCTGTCAATATTGGTGGACAATACAGGTCTTGTAGCACAAGACAAGGTCACTCTCCTTGGTTAACTGCCGTTCAATATTGGTAGACAATACAGGTCTTGTAGCACAAGACAAGGTCACTTTCCTTGGTTAACTGCTGTTCAATATTGGTAGACAATACAGGTCTTGTAGCACAAGACAAGGTCACTTTCCTTGGTTAACTGCCTTTCAATATTGGTAGACAATACAGGTCTTGTAGCACAAGACAAGGTCACTTTCCTTGGTTAACTGCTGTTCAATATTGGTGGACAATACAGGTCTTGTAGCACAAGATAAGGTCACTCTCTTTGGTTAACTGCCTTTCAATATTGGTGGACAATACAGGTCCTGTAGCACAAGACAAGGTCACTCTCCTTCGTTAACTGCCTGCCAGTAGTTGTGGTACAATACAGGTCTTGTAGCACAAGACAAGATAATTTTATAGTAACTTCCGGTCAATATGTTGTATGAAGTTTTCAATTATCTAATTTAAAACAATAAATTTTTTTGCATGCAATAAATTTTTAACATATGTCTGCACAGCAAAAGATGTGCTAAAAGTATCAAAATTCTGACCATGCATGCTGATCTTGTTTTGCAGGTACAGGGAACACTGCCCAGCAGGAATGCCAGTGAAAGTCAGGGTATCATACCAAAAGCTGCTCAAGTATTATGTGTTGAATGCTCTCAAGCATAGACCACCAAAGGCTCAGAAAAAGAGGTGAGTAGTAGCACAACTGTAGGAGACAAAAGTGTCATGTATTTACAGTTTCAGTGGATTCTCATAGAAGTGAAACTGTACTGTACTTTTAGTAATAACGTGTAAAAGTGTCAATAAAAACAAGATTTCCTATCTTTATGTTGAATATTGTTGTTTTTATGTAATATTTGTATTTCCTTTAAATGACAGAACACAGCCAATAACAATACACAAGACATTTACAACATTTTGAACTGTTAGGTCTTTGTCAAGAATATACAAAATAAACGAGGAAAAATGATAAAAACAATATTACTACACATTATATATATATATAAATTTGTTGTGTTCTGTGTAAGTACTATTGTTGCAGTATGGTCTGTGGTAATCATGTGTAGGTGTTTGTTAAGTTGTATATTTGTTGTTTGCGGGCTAAATATTGTTGAATGTAGTAGATAATTCACTTGTATAGATGGGCAGAGATAGCAAATGTACTTGGGAAAAAATCAACAAGCAAATGAGATAATATAACGTATTTAGCAGTTAATAAAGATAGATGTTCAGTGATTTGTTCCAAGAAAGTTCACAATTATATAATCAATTTAACCCCTCTGAGTAGGGAGCTTCTTGTCATTGCATTGCACACCTCAGAGAGTTGATGAGTTTCCTGGTTACAAAACTACTCTGGAGAAACTTTCCCCAGTGCATAAAGGGATGCTAGAGCTCTATTTCTTATAATTCCTTTGTATCAAAATAAACGTATAATCATTAACTATGCAACTGACTTGTTTCTTTCAGATACTTGTTCAGATCTTTCAAGGCAACAAAGTTCTTTCAAACCACACAGTTGGATTGGCTGGAAGTGGGACTGCAAGTATGCAGGCAGGGCTACAATATGCTCAACCTGTTGATCCACAGAAAAAACCTCAACTACCTGCATTTGGATTACAACTTTAACCTGAAGCCAGTCAAGACTCTCACTACAAAGGTAAGAACTCCATTATTACCTGTGTATTTGTATGTGACAGTAGGAAATATATGTGGTTTTTAGAAGAATGAATAACAAATTTCATGGGCAGTTAAGGAACTAATCAAGTCCTTCGAGATGCTGTAAAAAATACTTTTTACTGACTGCAAACCAATGATTCAAGGATGTGGCCTATTTATAAAGAAAACATAGCTTTAACGGACTACAGACCATTCTAGTTCGGGGCCTCTTTATAAAGAACTTAACTTTTACTGACTGCAGACCAATTATTCTAGGATGGGGCCCCATTTATAATAAGAAAACTTTGTACTGACTACAGATGAATTATTCTAGGATGGGGCCTATTTATAAAGAGAACTTAACTTTTACTGACTACAGACCAATGGTTTCTAACATTCGATTATTAGTCTTCTTCAGTAGCATCCAAGATCTGTACTAAACATAAATGATACCAACTTCTTTTCTGATGTTAAAATTGATGATTTATTATAATAAAACTATGATTGTAAAACATATCCGGTTGTTCATAGAATTTAAAGAGATTATATGTGATGTACCTTGATTGTTCCCAGGAGCGTAAGAAGTCTCGTTTCGGAAATGCCTTCCACTTGTGTCGTGAGATTTTGCGTCTGTCCAAACTGATTATTGACAGTCACGTACAATACAGATTGGGAAACGTTGATGCATATCAGGTCAGTGTGTGATAATAATAGCTATTATTCTTTGTTAAACTGTGAGAACTAGAACTTTAATGAATATGTTACTGAATAACATCTGAGGATGACGAGTGCCATGTTTAGTTGCATTCATGGACATGCAGGGAAAATGGAAGAGCAGACAGATTTAAGATTGTGATCTGGTGTGACCACAACAAGTATTAACTCAATTAATTGTGCTGATTCTCTCTCTCTATTTTTTTGTTATTATTTTTTTTTTTTTCAAGAAGCATTTCTGTCAATGTCTATGACTTCTTGTTGGTCTGTTTCCAAACTTTTAATGCTATTTCTCTGTTTATTGTGCAGCTTGCAGATGGTTTACAGTACGTTTTTGCTCACGTGGGTCAACTGACTGGCATGTACAGGTATAAATACAAACTGATGAGACAGATTCGGATGTGCAAGGACCTCAAACATCTTATCTATTACAGGTTCAATACTGTAAGTTTTTTTTTTTACAGTCATCTTTCGTTATTTTAGCTCCAATTAAAACATGGTGATATCCATATCATTTAGTCTCATTTGCAAGAAGCTAGTGTCAGTGGAATGATGTACTGATACAAATGTCTTGCCTGATCTGTTACCTCTCACGGGAAACACATTGTTGTCTATAGGCAGAGTGCCAGGATTATCATATGCATGTGGAAGTTATGAAGGTCTTATTAACGTTTAGCATGCTGATGGCAAGTATATCAGCCGCCGTTGTTAAGTACACTTCAATCAATTAAAAATCCACAATTTGTATTATTTTTTTTTACCAGATTTGATAAATCTGACATTTTATTCAATTGACTACCTTTTCCTGCAGTTTTAGTGACAACCATGTGCCAAACGTCATTGAAATATCACAATTTTCGCAGTATGTTGACAATTTCAAACAGTTGCAGTGCGTACAGGTCTGAATATTTACATGTAAATAATATGTAGATATGGCTGGTCCCTACATGTATTGCATATGTATTTGACACTGAGCCTCTTTGCTGGGTGTACTGCAATATACACAGTTGCAGCCCATATCAACATACTTGACCAAATGAATATCATTGGCAGCATTGCTAACATGCACATGGGAACTGACTGAGCTGGTTAGCAGTATGTGCTATGCCTTCTGTGAGTTGCTTCACAAGTTCACACTTGAAATCACGGAATGTATTCTTCTTTTCCCCCCAAATAAATTCAACTTTTTTCATCTTGAAATGAGTAGAAGGAAGCTTGGAATCTCACCACCAAAGCTTTCAGAGAAGGCTCAATTTTTTTCTTTTGACTGTGCCCCATCACCTACATGGAGCATAGAATGATAAATTGCTTCAAATCTCTCCCTACTAGAAAAGATTTGAAAAAAATATGAAGTGTATCAAAATGCTGGTGTTTTTGTCTAGTAATCCCTTATTCGTGGGCGCTTATTCAAGCCAACAACAATCAGCAATGCCTAAAAAAAATTGATAAATTTTATCACGGGTTACAGGTTTCCAAGATTTGAATACAGATCTTGATGTCAGTCATTGAAGCAGCCTTTTTTTCCTTTCATTGATCCTAAACTCTGTATATTCATTGAAATCAATGATTAAATTATCAATGATATCTGCTGTTAACAGCTGAGACAATCTAATGCTTAAACTGTCTCATCCAAAGGTGCCTTCAATCCTGATGTGCATGTTGGATCAAATGTGAAATCATTTATAGTTTTTGTTTCTGATGATGTGTCCACCTCATTTCATATCCAATGTTGAGATTTAGAGTAGTTAACTGTGCTAGGCTTGATACTGCTTGTAGTTGCATATTTTCTTGTTTAGAACTCAATTCACCTGCACTACTAGTACTAGTTGATGGCTGAGGAAACACTCCCTCAGTTTCATCATCACTCAACTCTTGAGTCAGAACTTTCATCAAACTCATATTGTAATAATAAATTGTCGTCATTGACATCAAAGCTAATGTTGGAATTATTGCATAGCATATTTTGGAACATCTTCAAAGTTTGACTAGCTGTCAGATGTTGAGGTCTAAATTCCATTATTTCAAATAAAGAAGCAAAATTTAACAAAAACTGTGCAAATGTAAATACCTGTTTATATGAAAATAGTCATCAAATTTGAAAATGATGGCCTCCAAATTTCGTATACTGCAAGATAGATCTTTTCACATACTGCAAGATAGCTCTACGCCTGAAAAGAAGTACTGCAAATATGTTTCATTTGATTTTTACAGATGTCGTGATTGTAAATGTCGTACAAATGTCGATATGAGCGGGTTTTGCCATAGCGGTTCTCCAAAATGTAGATATTTGCGGCTTAGTGGATGAGAGTGAATATCAATTAGGATAATACAAGATAGAGAATAGTGGAATATGATTGCTCCAAATGAAATTTAAAAATTATTATATATCAATTTTGTTTATATATCATTAAATATTAGATTATAATTTAATTAGGTATGCAAAATGTTAACAATATTGTAACCTTATGTAGTGTAATAGAAAAATTATCAGAATACCATTGACCAAAAAGATAAACCAATGTAGCACCTTGGGAGAAATGAATGTATAAGAAAACTGGCTACACAGCATGGTTCTTTCCAGAAAAGAACTCAAAATCAACAAAAGTTTTGAAAGTCTGTGATGACTGCTACATCCTGTTCAGGATATGCTACTTGAAGATTATGTAGTATAATTGACTCGTCATGAGTTTACATATAACTTCATACAAATTTGTCCTATTCACTAACTTCATCTGTTGTTTTTCAGGGTCCAGTTGGTAAAGGTCCAGGATGTGGGTTCTGGGCACCTGGTTGGAGAGTATGGATGTTTTTCATGAGAGGAATCACGCCATTACTGGAACGCTGGCTGGGTAACTTGCTGTCTCGACAATTTGAGGGTAGGCACAGCAAAGGTGTAGCAAAAACTGTCACCAAGCAGAGAGTGGAGAGCCACTTTGATCTAGAGTTGAGAGCTGCTGTAAGTAACCACATGGCTTTTGGGGGGGGATACTTCATTTTTTTGGTGGTGGGGGGAGTTTTTTCATTCCTGTGAAACATAGAATGTGTATGTTTCATGTTTGAATTATACAAAGCACTGAATTATATACTGGTTGGTTGAAATATTCTTTGAAATGAATATTTGAGCACTCTAGATAGTCTGTACTTTTCAGTTAACTAAAGCGCCTTTATGTTGAGGGTCCTGAAAAGGGAGCAAAAAATAACACTGTTTACCTTCATTGCATGCCGTAAGAAGTAATTAAGGAGGTTATGGGGTAGAGTTGGCCGTCCTATGTCATGTCTATGGTCAAAGTGACCCAGAAGCCATACTGAAGTTAGATGTGTCCGACTAAACAGTGCAATATCACAGCAAAGCTGTAATCCATGACACAATGCACACCGTTCTTTAGACTACATCCTGCTAACCTGCAGGAGTTTGAGAACAAGTGTAGAAGAACAAATTTGGAAAAAGGACTTGTTATTGTGTTTGTTGTTTATATTTTAATTTTTTTTTTATTTGACAGTTAGTATAGATTACAGTAACATGATTACTTAATATAGTATTTTATATCACATGATAATTGTGAAACTGCAGTAAAAAAGTTTGCTTGGACTATTAGTCTTATTGTCTTTATGGCCAAGAATAGTCTTTATTTAACAATAGACTGGCAAAAGCTAGTGCTGTATTTGGCAGATTACGCAAAAATGTATGGGACAGAAGAGGTATAAGAACAACCACCAAACTACAAGTATATCATGCTGCTGTTATACCAACCTTACTATACGCCTGCGAAACGTGGACAGTGTATGCTAGACATGCAAGAAAGTTAAATCATTTCCATCTTACCTGCCTACGTAAATTACTAAACATCCATTGGCGGGACAAAGTACCAGACTACGAGGTCTTGGAAAAATCAACCTCAATAAGCATCCACACAATACTTATGAAGGCGCAGGCACGCTGGGCAGGCCATCTTGTGCGTATGGAGAACTCGCGTTTGCCAAAACAAATATATTATGGAGAACTCAAGGCAGGATTTCGAAAAGCTGGTGGACAGAAAAAGCGTTTCAAAGACACGCTCAAGTCATCCTTGAAACATCTTAACATTGACGTAGGCGCTTGGGAGAGCCTCGCTGAGGATAGAACAGCATGGCGTTACAGCATTAGAACGGGAGCACTAGCGGCAGAAGAATTCAGACAAGAAACTGCAAGACAGAAGCGGACACGTAGAAAAGAAAAAACATCTCAACCTCACACAGATACCTTCTATTGTTGTCAATTCTGTAAAAGAACATTTTGTGCGCTCATTGGACTTGCTAGTCATTTAAAAACGCACTATTAACTTTATTATTTTATTATTTATTGTTATTATTATTATGGTTGAGTTTTTGGTCATCGTCGATCACGACGGACGAACATCATGGCCAAGAAGCAAGACCCTTCCTGTTTCTGCCATGTGTGTAACTTGTAAACATGTGTTAATTGTTAAATTTTGTGATTGGTACTTTCTGAAGTGGTGTTTAGCATTTTCTGTAGTGGTGTGTGGCTGTGCATGCTCACAGCTTAGAGAGCAATGCTGACTAAAAACTGTTTAGACAATTATCAACACAATTTATTTGACTAGTGGAAAACTAAGAAATAGGAGTAAAAAAACTAATAAATTGTGTGTTAACTTGCTGTTTAACTTCAGTGGTATAAATACTTTCTACTGTATTTTGTTATGTTCAACTTTTAGGTGATGCATGACATTCTAGATATGATGCCTGAGGGAATAAAACAAAACAAAGCCAGAACAATCCTTCAACATTTATCTGAAGCTTGGAGATGCTGGAAAGCAAACATACCATGGAAGGTAAGAATCTCATTTCTTATTAATAGTTTTAGCATATGACACGCTATGCTCTTCTTACAGTGTTCCTTCCATATGTCATATATCAAGCACTTAGTTCATCTGGTATGAAATAAAGCTTTAGGGAAACATTTCACAACAGGATACTTTTGTTTAACCTTTAGAACGCGCTGGGCTAAATGTTTCGCCCAAATTGTGTCCATATCTTGAATCCTGAAGGATTTCGCCCATTGCTCGTAACGTGAATCCAAAAAACAACTAGATTTGTAATTTTTAAAAAATAAAATGTTATGGCAACTCTGAGTAGATATATTATTTAACTTCCTGTTTCTGTTACTAAAATGGCGATAGGAGATATCGTGTGATTATGACATTGAAATCCGAACAATCTATAGCCATCGGCATAGGAAGCGACATGACAGTGAATCAGGTTTTATATACTTTTGTTTTATCGTATATTCAGTGAATCATTATGGATTGTGATTCCAAAGTCGAAATCTTGATAAGTAAGTCCTTCAAATAGATTAAATAAAATAGACCATGAGGTTTTTGTTATGTAAAATATATAGTATTCAACAGATTTGGAGCGACTCAAAATACAATAGGTCTTACATATTTTATATGTGCAAATATTATTTAAATATCTTTAACAAAAAAAAAGTTATCACAATTTCAAAACAGCCACCAAAGATTAATGTAACATTTCCAAAAACTAATTGAGCTGCAGGAGATAAATTATGTAATTGTAAACACAGCATGCTAAAGGTTAAATTACTCATTGTTTCTTGTTTTAAATTTTCTCTTAGGTACCAGGCCTGCCAATTCCTATTGAGAACATGATTCTGCGTTATGTGAAAGCCAAAGCTGATTGGTGGACAAACACAGCGCATTACAACAGAGAAAGAATCAGACGAGGAGCCACTGTAGACAAGACAGTATGCAAAAAAAATCTGGGACGGTTGACAAGATTGTACTTAAAGGTAATACTTGACATTACTATGATTGTGTATATAGAAATGGTTACTGTTCACAGGTCAATTGCCAAGTTTTAAAATGAATCAGTATATTGCAAGATGCCATCCTAAAATTGTAGTGTGTTGGAAAGAAACAGTGTGTTGATGAACATTGCTCTTTGCAGTGGCAATGAGTTAGATTTGGGTACCACTAGATGGTGTTCAAATCCATGTGTAGTTGATTCTCTTTTCAACCTGCTGAAGATAATAACCTGAATTATCTGATTTAGTTTGCTTGTGTCAAACTTTAAGGAAGTGTGAATTTGTTATCACTAGTTTCTAATGCCAACAATGTAATTTCGCTTCTGGCTCCAGAATAATATTTCTATGTTATTGATCTGGATAATATTTCTATGTTATTGATCTGGATAATATTTCTATGTTATTGATCTGGATAATATTTCTATGTTATGGAGCTGTTGTATGACCATGGTTAGTGCATTAGTTTTTTGGTCCAGTTCATGGTTTAATCCCCAGCTCACTCATGTATTCCTTAGACTCAAAAAGGGAGTTAAAGGGATATAAACACTGTGAACTACCATGTATGTTATAAGAGGCAGCTAAGAAGATTTTGGAGTGGAGTTGGCTGACCCATTTCGTAGGTAAAAGGGTTTCAAAAAGCCATGCTAAAGTCTAATGTGTCATGCCAAAAAATATAAAGTTTTCAACTACACTATAAACCATGACAATGCATTCTGTAATCTGGACTTATTACTGCTGAGCAACATCAGTTTGAGAATGAGGAATACCTAGCTTGGTGTCTTTTCCTAGGAGGAGAATGATGATATCACTCCTAGCTTGTCATTGGTCTCCAAAAAAATACTAATGGGAAATACTCCAGATTTTCCCATTTGCCACAGTGACAGGAAATGGATTCCTTACTTACAGTAAGTAATGCAGAGGACTATGGCAGTCAGATGATTAAATTATTATGTTGTATGATTGCTGATGAAGAAATTGTTAGTTTTGCATTGATCAGTCCATTCAGATAATCACAATTCTGGCAATGTATGTGAAGAAATAAATTTGGTATTATGAAATAATAAACTGCTGAACACAGTGTTAGAACAAATATGTGCTTATGACCTGGTAATCCCTTTAGGTAGCTCTTCACTCAACTAGCTTTTCTGACAAAAGCTAGGTCTTCTTCAGTTCACCTCAAAACCGAGGTAACACCCGAGTTCATATAGGGTTTGTTGTCTCAAAGGAATGACTGTGGAGGGTCTTTGGTTCATGTTTAGTCCCTGAAGGTCATTCTAGTGCCATCATGTTGTAAAAGGTGAATCAGGAATTTTTAGGGGTGAAGTTGGTTGTCCATCCCATAAGAGGCCAAGTGACCCAGAAGCCATACTAAAGTAATATGCATTGAGAAGAAACGTGCAGACATTGCAGCTAAGCTTTAAACCCTGATACAGCATATTCTATTCTCCAGACTATATCCTGCTGATCTGCAGAGTTTGAGAACGAATTCAAAAGTTTGTTCTGGTGACTCGGACGAGCAAAGAAGAAGAAAAGTTTGACAAGAAGTGAATGTCTTTATTATCTCTGTGATACAATTACTAAATCACTAGCCTTATGTTCATGAGGTCGGGTTCGATACTGGGCAGTGACATCTTATTTACATGTGCCTTATAGATAGCATTGTAGAGTTACGTGCTATGAGTGGTACTCTTTGCTTCGCGTTTGCTTTTCTTTGCCATGGTTGTAGTACATATGGAAAAACCTTATTACAACGCAGGAAATCTTCGTCGCTTTTTGAGCCTTTTTATCAAGAATAAAAGAAATGAGTACAATAATGATAGTTATTACATTTATATTCAATGGCTGAATTGCAAATATAAAAGATTTTATATTACACACACTTTAGACCACACAACGCTTGTTCTGAAGACTTAAATTTTCCATACACAGGCTGAACAAGAGAGACAACACAACTATCTGAAAGATGGCCCTTACATCACAGCTGAAGAAGCTGTGGCTATCTACACTACTATGGTTCACTGGCTTGAGAGCAGGAGATTTTCACCAATTCCGTTCCCTCCCTTGTCTTACAAGCATGATACCAAGCTCCTTATATTGGCTCTTGAGAGGCTGAAAGAGGCCTACAGGTGAGTCATTAGTGTATTAGTTAACAGAACCAATATTTAGTTAATTGTGAGCAGAACCAGTATTTATGTATGAGCAAAACTTATGATAGGAAAACTGATATTTAGTATATGAATAAATGTAAGCATATTCATTGGTTCCTTTAGCTCATTGCATATGCACATTTCACCCATCCTTACTAAGTCATTTGTGTCAATGACAGTACAGGAGAGTCTTCAGCATATAACTTCAGATCCAAGATCCAATATGGCTAACTTATGCTCTTTTGAAGTCAATATTTTGCTATGTATTGCTACAAACTCCTGTGTGCCCATGATTTTTTGGGGTTTTTATTATTTGTCAGATCATCATTATTTCACACGATACCTTTACACCAATCTTCAGTTGGTTGACAAACATTCATTTGAGCCCACAATGACTCCCATTTCTTATGACACCTCGTCTCAAGTCCAATTCCTCTATTCCAGGCATTAAAAAGGAATCTTCAGCCTCAATAATTTTGTCTGTTCCTGCTGTTTCTATAAGAGTTCTGCATGTCAACTCAGCCTATTGCTCCACCATTCAGTACAGCGCAAACCTTCCCAACCTATCAGCTCTCTCATTGTCCTAAATACCTGAAAGACCACGCATGAAAGTTATTGTGACTCCTTTCATCTCTGATCTCTCCACTCCCCCAAGCTACTACTCACAAACACAGCCAACAAGGTTTTGAGGTGGACCTTGCTTTTATATTTATCATGCTTATTGAGGCACTGAAAATGTAGACTGGTTGCATAATATGCCCCCATCCAGTTCAAGGATTTGGTTATTGCTATAATCTCTCTATGCAAATTATATAATATAGTATATATTATATTAAATTATATATATATATATTTAAGTGTGTCACGAGTGATCACCGATGCACTTAAATATATATGTATGTTTTATTCTGAAATTAACATCTTCAATTAATGTATATTTTTAAATCTAAAATTTAGTGTGAAGAGCCGACTGAATCAGTCACAGAGGGAAGAGCTTGGCCTAATTGAACAGGCCTTTGACAATCCTCATGAAGCCTTGTCCAGGATCAAACGTCATCTGCTCACTCAGAGAGCTTTCAAAGAGGTATAAATAGTTTTAAAAAAAATAATTTTACGAATGTGTACTACATTTGCCTAGCTTTTATCTCTTTAATGAGTTGTGTGTTTTATGTTATTCTATACTGTGAAAATTTTTATCATTTCTTGCAGAGTTGTGTGTTTTATGTTATTCTATACTGTGAAATTTTTTATCATTTCTTGCAGAGTTGTGTGTTTTATGGGAAATTTGTCATTACCTACAGAGTTGTGTGTTTTGCTATAAATGCCAATCAGAATTGGGTCAACACTTTTCACATCATCATCATCAGGTAGAATATCCTGAACAGGATGTAGCAGTCATCACAGTCTTATGAAACTTCCTGTCTATCTTGAGCCAGTCTTCTTCCTTGTTTGTTTATCTCTTCTATCTTGCTGCAGGCCTCCAGTATATATTTGTTTTTGTCCTGTCTTATATTCCTTATTTTCTTGGTGATTTCTTTGTATTTGGTGTGATTTGCAGTGTACTTCATTGTTTTCATTTTTCTTCTGTTTTAATTTAGTTTGAGAGTTTCATCTGAGATGTAGCCATATCAGGTCTAACACAAAAATTGACCTTGCTTCACCTAGACTCACATAAGAAATCTTGCTCAAATTATTTCTTTATCTTTGAATTGACTGTTGGAATTTTATTTTGTCATGGACATTTCACCGTTATAAGTGTTGTATACATGCTGAAAAACTAAAGTGTAACAAGAGTAATTTTGTAAAATAATTCTGGGACAGGTTGGCATTGAGTTTATGGATCTGTATAGCCACTTGATTCCAGTGTATGATGTTGAGCCATTAGAGAAGATCACTGATGCATACTTGGACCAGTATCTATGGTATGAAGCTGACAAGCGTAGACTGTTTCCACCTTGGATTAAACCCTCAGACTCTGAGCCTCCACCACTGCTCACTTACAAGTGGTGCCAAGGTAATATTCAAGTTATATTCTAATTCATTATAATTTTTTTCCCCTCATATACTGGTTCCCAACCTTTTGCGAGTCGTGGCCCCATGTTATAGAAGCAAAGTGACAATCATATTGTTAGTGTAAAAATAACACATAGAAATATATTTTTCAGCATAATTTAAGCCACTATAACACAATGACCGAATTTTTATGCATTCTGAGGTTGTCATGTTGATGCATGTGACTTTGCTTCTATAATATTATACACTTCAATGTATCCACAAAATATAATTTGTATTTATACATTTCAATGTATCCACAAAATATAATTTTTATTTATACATTTCAATGTATTCACAAAATATAAAACTGCTGAATGTTTAAAAATTATATTATTGAACATTAAGTGCACTAGCTTTGCAAATTTACTTGCGATTTGTATTTTTGGCCGGCATTCACGTGTGCAAAATTGCTTGTCATGATGTGTCTCTTGGAAACCGATGTTTAGACATATGAGGTAAATTTCCTTTGATCAGTACTGCATGCGACCTCTAGTGGGGAAACGACAAATTCGCCCTGTGAAAAAAGTGCTAGAGTTTGTGAAAATAGAACATTTTTATTGCAATTCTTCAAGGCACAATCTCATGTCATCGTTCATCAAGAAATCTCCATCTTTCCTGAAGATGACAATAGTAAATTATATGAGCTATTTCCAGGAGGGCTTGTTCCTGTCGACTTCACTTACAGGTATAATACTTAAAGTGATATTGCGCCTGATGCCATGCCCAATATGTCTTCTTCTGCATTCAGCATCTGTGGTCATGTTATATTGTCAGGCCTGTCGTCAAGTCCACTGTCTTCTCCAGGTCAGAGCGGCTGCCCCATAGCTTTTGCCTCAAGTCTGTATCATCTGGCCAGGTCTGCTGTCTCTGCTCTTTGTATGTTGGGCAGTCCTGAAGTATGTGTTCTGGGGTCTGTGTTCCGGATCCACATGGACATTCATCTGTGTATGAGATCCTCAATCGGTAAAGGTGACCCAACAGTCTGCAGTGGCCTGTTCTAAGGCGAAATATTGTGGTCTGTTGATATCTTTGGAGGAGATGTATTGCATCATGTTTGTATTCCTCTTGCATTTGTTTCTTCCACTTTGCTGCCAACATGTCTGATTCTGAGGAAGATGTAAGTAGGGTCCCTGTACCTTCAGGTTACAGTCATGATTTGGCATAGTGAATTCTCTGCAGATTCAATGTTTTGTCTGTTTATAACAAATTAGACAAATATTTGCTGCAATCAATTCTTCATAAATCATACATAGGAAACAGAGCTTTGTAGCTCCTAATTCATGGGGATCACAACAAACATGATAACCATACTGTAAACCATAATATAATAGTTAGTTCTATGGACATCGTCCTTCTAAACGTCAGTATCCCGCCAAAGACGGATGTGTCGGGACATTGGCACAAATAAAACGGCGACACAACACATTTCCATTCTCTGGAATACATCCTGCTGGAAATCTAGTAGGACTGTGATCCTGCTGTAAGGGAGATCCATCGGGAGTTTGAGAATGAACTCTGAAGAAGAAGAAACACCAGTATGAGAGAACTATCACAGATTATCTCATTGATTGACCCAAGTAAAAAATTTGATCAAGATTATTTGTTATATTTCATTTGACAGGCATCAACAACTTGCAGGATGTGTGGGATACAAGCGAGGGCGAGTGCAACGTGATGATGGAGTCTAGTTTTGAGAAGATGTATGAAAAGATTGATCTGACCCTCCTCAACAGATTGCTGCGTCTCATTGTTGACCACAACATTGCAGATTACATGACAGCCAAGAACAACGTGGTCATCAACTATAAGGTATTTCTCATTCCCTCATGTAATGATGATTTTAAAACACTATATCATGACAGCAAGTTTTTGTTCAGCTTTCTTATTGTATAATTTGTTTTATTTGAAGATATAAACTATGCAAACTCATGTGACCTCTTTTCCACAACTCACGTGACCTCATACACAACTCACATGACCTCATACTGCACTGGACAACAAAAGAGAAAAAAGACAATATCCACAATGAGATATTCTTCTGCATTTATTCTCATATTTAGATCCGCTAAATCCTGCCGAATATGGATGTATATGGATGGAATATGGGTGACCAACCAGTTCTTTAGACATCGGGAAATATCTAGAGATGTTGTTACAGAAGACCACTGTTCAGTGAAAGCGGTAAAATCACTGGATGTATTAGTCAGTCAGATGTGTTGGGCCATTGGCGCAAATAAAACGACAACAGAAAACATTTCAGTTCTTTAGAGTACGTTCTGACTTACTGAGATGGCACTAATTCTGAACTATCGTTGAGAATTGTTAAATGTGACACAGTAATACCAGCTATGGTGCTCACATCGTTTGAGAAGCACCAAGTTGCAGTCACACAAATAATGTGATGCTTGAAACAATAAAAAAAAAAAGGCAACCACACAGATGTTCAACTTTGTCTGTATGTGTCTCAATTGTAATAGGATTTTATGCCAAAATTTGACTTTTTAGTCAATTCAACACATGCACACAAGAGATACAGACAGCACAAGCATGGGACTTGTCAAAATCATTTGTGATGAATAACTATTATTAATTCTGAACGTGAGAGACTCTATGGATGACCTGAATTAAATTGCACAGTTCATTGATGCTGTGGTGTTGTAATTTGATGACTGACTATGAAGAAGAAGCCTGATCAGAACCATGTGTTATGTTAAATTTAAAAAAATAATTTTGAAACACTGTGTTAGCTTAAAACTGGCTTTTTTTATTCTAGGACATGAACCACACCAATTCATACGGTATCATCCGAGGTTTGCAGTTTGCTTCCTTCATTGTCCAGTACTATGGTCTTGTTCTGGATCTCCTTGTCCTGGGTCTTCATCGTGCCAGTGAGATGGCAGGTCCACCACAGCTGCCTAATGAGTTCCTCACATTTCAGGTTAGTATATTTCAGTGTCATGAAAGTGAGTACACGTGGAAATAAGTACAGATTTGCTGAGGGGATTTGCATATGATAAATGCACACAACATGACAACTGAGAGACACTTAGGTATGGTTTTATAGAACAATGTTGAGTTTAATAATTAGAGCATAGCCCATATAAAACATTGCTATAGACATTGAGATATTGTTTTATAGAACAATGTTGAGTTGAATCATTATAACACAATGTTTTTAATCATTGGAGCACAGCCCATATAAAACATTGCTATAGATATTGAGGTGTTGTTTTATAGAACAATGTTGAGTTTAATCATTGGAGCATAGCCCATATAAAACATTGTTATTTGATTTGTACATGCCACTGAATATATTAAATCATGTCAATGTGGATGATCAGCCTTCAAGACAATTTCAAGTTAATTAGACTACATTGATTTCTAAATTGAGTCCATCATCAACTCTACCACCTAGTTTTAACAGAAAAATGCTAATAATGTTAAAAATATATTTATTCAAGAAACCGAGTTAAATGGTTTGATGATACAACCTCCAAGTGAGCATATCACAAGCTGGGAAAAGATTAACAGGCAGACTCAGAACAAGTTTTCTGTCTTTGTACAACAATCAATATAGCTGATCCAAATTAAAAGGCTCATTCAGAAAAATGTCAATTGCAAGTGTGAGAAATCTACCAGTCAAGGTCACTTGCAAAGGATGCTGTTCTATACCACCTTTTGAATTTGGATCAGTCACATGATTACAGATGTACGTGTATGTTCTCGTCACTTCCAGTGGAATGGGGGCCTAAGTGCTTATACTATACTTAGTGAGTTGAAGAATATCATGGATATAAAATTAATATTGGTGTGTCCTGTGAGGATAAGCACATAACAAATACAAGGTCATAATTTTTTGTGCATGTATTTGAAGAGAGAAGACTTAGAGAAGATTGTGATAATAGATAAAATTATTGGAAAGGGTCTGAGGTGAAACAGTGGACATATTGACCTATTTATAGAAAAAAATAACCAATAAGCTTTCAGCCTATTGTAGATATTTATGATTGGTGGTGAGACAGAGATGGGAAAAGCTTGGACTTTGCATGTCATGTCCACTGGTCACTGCCTTGCTTCACCTTTCTGATTGGTTAATCGCCTATCGGCAGACTTGTCTGACTAATAGAGAATTGACACAATCTCCTAGAAAGTTCACCTTTCTGTGTCGTGCCCTATCAGCAGAATTGTCTGACTAATCGAGAATTGACACAATCTCCCTCCTAGAAAGGATACCAGGAGTGGAAGCCAACATAGCATGGTGTTAAGTAATTTGTCCACTGATCAGCAAACTTGGGTTTCGAATCCACTCATTATTCTTGGTTTGAAATAAAATGACTCTTTGTGGTTCACCCAGACGCCAGGAAGTAGAGTACCAGGGCCCATACTCTGTGAAGGTCAAGGAGTGACGCAATCACCACTGAGCATGAGCACTATGAGATGCTAGTCAGATAGTTTCTGGTCAACCACTGACTAGGCACCGCTTATCACTTATGGGAAACTGCGCTTTGACGCTGGTTCATAACCAGTATTACCTTTTACCATTTTTATCATCATCATCATCAAGTGCCGTCTCCGCAACGAAGGTTGGCTGCAACGTATCTCCAACATCTCCTGTCTCTTGTCTTGGTGGTGCACTCTGCTAGACTGTAACCTGTCCATCGTGTAATGTTACTCTCCCACTTGTATCTCTGCCTACCTCTTGCTCGCTTCCCTTTGACTTTACCCTCAAGTAAGGTCTTCAACAAGGTGTCATGTCTTTTAATGTGTCCAAAGTATTTTATTTGCCTGATCTTTATTTCTCTTAGTAGTTCTTTCTTCATATTAAGTGTCTTTAGCACCTCTTTATTTGTTTTCTTCTCTTTCCATGATGTTCTCCCTATTCTTCTATATACCCACATCTCAAAGGTATCAATTTTGTCTTCTAATTGTTAATTTAGTGTCCATGTTTCTGAGCCATACATTAATATGGAATAGATGTAGCATTTTATAATTCTCATTTTTAACTTGTTTGTAATTTGTTTAGATATTAATAATTTCCTCATGTCATTGAAGGTACTTTTAGCCATTCCTATTCTCCTTTTAACTACTGTTTCACATCTGCCATCATTTGTGACTATGTGTCCAAGATATTGATACTGTTTTACTTGTTGTAGTTTCTCTCCCTGTATGTTTATGTTTACCTCCTGTTCTTCTGTGTCTGTGCTGATTATCAACCATTTTTATATCAGCCTGAAGATGAATGAAAGATTCTACCATGAGTTAGCAGTCATTGATCACCTTCTTGTCAAATGGCACATGATGCTCATGATTAAAGACATCCTTCTCTTGTATGTTCGTGCGCTTGTGTGAGTGTATATATATATATAAATAATACATACACAGCTATTTGTTAATTGTGTTACATCTGCTTTCTAATATTGGTGGCTTGAATTCTTTTTTTGCAGAATGTTGTCACAGAACAGGCCCACCCGATCAGACTGTATTCTCGTTACATTGATAGAATTCATATTTTCTTTAGGTAAAGACATTTATGATTTATAAGTTTTCTTTTTTCTGTGTTCATTCTCACACTCATACAGATTAGCAGGATGTAGTTTAGAGAATGGAATGCGTTATCATGGTTTACAGCTTTGCTGCAATATCTGCACATTTTGGCCTGACACATTCAACTTCAGCATGACTTCTGGATCACTTTGACCGTGTGTGCACTTTCACAGCTAACTCCACCCTATAACCTCTTTAGACGTCTTTACGACATGCATGGAAGACAAAGTGTAGTTATTCTTTGGTCCCAGGCAACACATTGGTGGATTTATTTTAGAAGTAATAGTTGTTTGTAAGGAACAAATCCCCAGCATGAAAGATCAAAGTGAATACCCAAACAGTTCCACCAACTCAAATATTTAGGAACAATGATGACCTCATATAGAAGTTCAACGGAGATAAACAGAATAGAGCAGGCAAAAGCTGCATTCATAAAATTGGTGTCAACTTGAAAATATTATCCGACAAGTTTTGAAATGGTAGTGGTGGCAACTAGTTTTCTCTGTTCCTCACATCTCAGGCACTGGTCATTTTGTCTAGAACATGTTCTAAATCATCAGAAGTTCCTATCTTTACCTTGAAGAAAGATCAATTGTTGTGACTGGGAGGGGGTTGACAGTGGTCATAGAAAATGTAGCAAAATTATTGATTTAGCCAAGTTATTCTTCTTTGCTAGCTCTTTGATAACCAACACGAAAGCATGTGTGGTTTTTGCCCGGGGAGTGGGAAATACGTTGTGCTGCTGATTTCACAGCAGAACTGTGTTATTTTGCACCTACTGACCAAGCACATCCAACTTTGGCATATACAAATTATACTGTGTCTGACATAATATCCAAAATGTAACTTGTCGAAAGGCAAGGTTGTCACCTGGATAGAGTGAATTTCAGTACTGCGTCCCTTTTTAAAATATGCTTGACAGATATGTGTTTCAACGAGCTTTATAAATATTTAATTATGTTTTTGAATGTTGAGATTGAATGGGTTTGTTTGTTCAATAGGCATAGATATCTCAATGCAACCATAAAATATAACACATTCAACTATCTTGACTGCAAAAGAGGCAGGGGTTTAAGAATGTCAACTCATATCTGAGAATGAATGTAGAAACACAGATTTTATATGTCTACATGGAGCCAGATTAATCAATAGCATTGATGCTCTGTAATAGAACACCAAAATGAAAAAAAGTAAACGAATATACTACAAAAGGCATACTTAGAAAGAGAAAAGAAAAATAAATTTGTCATTACAGCACGTCAATACAAGCGGGCATTATATATGTATAAACAATATACAGGAGTTAAATGCACAAAGAGCAACTTCACATCGCTTGAACTGTTTTCTGCCCTAAGCATTGTATTGGTGCTGCTGAGGGAACTTAGATTCAAGACACTCAGGTCTAACAGAGAGCATACCTTATCTTTAGTAATGCTTAATGGTGATAGTAGGGTTGACATAATATGACAATGTTTTGATCAATTGAAACAGTATTAAAAGTTAGGAGTTTGGCCATATTTTACCCAAAGTATCTGGCATTTCTGAAGAATGGCAAGAGACAAGTAGAATATTTAGTTGTTTCTCTTCTATGCTGGGTTGTAGTCTCTTCTATACAGTAATTTTTGATCACTTTTGAAACAGTATTACATTTTAAGAGTTTGGCCATATTTTACCCAAATTTTCTGGCAATCCTGAAGAATGACAAAAGAGACAGGAGGTAGAATATTTAGTTTAGTTTCTTCTGTGCTATTTTTTTTTGTCAATTTGAAACAGTATTAAATGTTAAGAGTTTGACCATATTTTACCCAAATTATCAGGGGTACAATACAAGAATCAGTAGACAGGTTTCTACGGAACAAATAGCTAACATAATTAAACGGAATGAAATTCCGATAAAGATGCATATACCGACGCTTTCAATATTCAACACGTTGCGCGATGAGAGCCCTAGCCACTTGGCATGCGCGCTGCACACTGAGTGGGCGGTGGGAGTCCAGTTCATTGCACACAAATAGCTAGAACGGTATTTTAAGTTATGACTTTTTAAGTTTCCGAAATAGTGCAAAAGCATATGAAATTTATAAAGTTAGTACGTTGTCACGTGATTTGTCCACTGATTCTTGTATTGTACCTTATCTGGCAATCCTGAAGAATGGCAAAAGAGTCAAGTAGAATATTTAGTTGTTTCTCTTTCTTCTATGCTGGGGTGTAGTCACACAGAGACCACCCCATGTGATTCTGTCATCTTTCTTATCAGTTTGTTGTTTTCCCAGACTGTCTTATATTGTCTTATCATCAAACTCTAAGTGTTTCTGAAGATCTACCTTTAAAATGTTAAAGGGCTTTCATCTTACATACAACTGACTGATTTCTAGTTTAACTCACCATTTCAATGAAAACATCAAACAAAATTCTTTACCATTGCAGCCTTGCTGACAGTCTATGGCATAGTTCAGAATAATGATAAAGCACCATAATTTGGAGCGTAATAAAGTTTATGTTGACTTTAGTTAATGTTGTAGTTTTTATTTCCACATCAAAATGTGACCAACTTATCATTAAGTGCCATCTCTGTAATGAAGGTTGGTTGCAACGGACCTCCAGCATCCAGTCTCTTGCTGTGGTGGTGCACTACAAGACTATAATATTTTAACTCTAGTGTTTCCCTCCAACTTGTATCTCTGCCTGCCTCCCCTCTTCTTGTGTGTTCTTCTAGCACAGACTATTAAAGCGAATACTTTTAAAAAAATTGTTTTTTCACTGTACATACATGACGTCATTTTAAAAATAATCGTTTGTACGTTATCATTTGTGAGAATGCATCATGACAAGTTGCCCGTGCATGCATATAACCAAATGAGGCCAGAGTACAAAGCCAGTGGAAGACCACGGAAAAGATGGATAGAAAACGTCAGGAACATCCTGAATAGACATGGTCATAGCACAGCTGAGGCCACACATCTAGCTTTGGAACGCAAGCTCGAGCTCCAATCACCCCTATGCTTAACAGCAAGAGGGGATAACAATCTACCTGGGGAAAGACAATAGACAATCATTTGTGAGGGCTGTATTGATGTTATGAAATACTAACTTTTCTTTGTTATCATTGTGAGCCCTGTATTGATGGTATGAGATACTAACTTTTGTTTGAATATTTAGATTCACAGCAGAAGAAGCTCGTGATCTGATTCAGCGTTATCTGACTGAGCACCCAGATCCTAACAATGAGAATATTGTTGGATACAACAACAAGAAGTGCTGGCCTAGAGACTCTCGTATGAGATTGATGAAACATGATGTCAACTTGTAAGTAACAATGTGTACTGTTGATATGTAGTTCTTGTAACCTTCATGTGTCCTTATTCATTATATATATTGCTAGTTGATAAGCCTAACTAGTTCTGATATATCATAATGCCAACCAGAACTGGTTCTGATATATCATGCCAACCAGAACTGGTTCTGATATATCATGCCAACCAGAACTGGTTCTGATATATCATCATGCCAACCAAAATTAGTTCTGATATATCATCATGCCAACCATAACTAATTCTGGACTAGTTCTGATATATCATCATGCCAGCCATAACTAGTTCTGGACTAGTTCTGATATATCATAATGCCAACTAGAACTGGTTTTCATATATTATCAGGCCAACCAGCTATTTTAAAGTTGAAAATCAACAAAATCAATGGAGAAGAAATTAAATTCAGTTGTTTGTGTGTTTGCGTTCATTCTCAAACTCCCACCGGATATCTCTTGTTGCAGAAAAATGGTCCGTCCTGCTAGATGTCCACAGGACATAGTCCAGAGAATGGAAACGCATTGTGCCATCGTTTCAATTAGCGTCTGTGGCCAGACACATCATTCTTTGACATGTTTAAATTCTTGTGAAAATAAATGTCTTAGAGGTACATTACAGGGAGACATGGCTCCAAAAAAGTTGAATTTCTTTGAAAAATATATATTTTGTAAATTAAACACAGTTTATCTAATGTAAGGTGTAAGTGACCCTGGATCATCATTATGTGCCAGTTAGCATAGGAAATCATGTATCTGTACAGTATTCTATCAACATATGCTTGAATCAGCTCTAACTACTGGCTTTGCATCATACTATTATCATGGATTGTAGTGCAGACATCTTTCAGTGTACATCTACAGCTTATTTTAGTGATATTGTTACCTGCTTATTCTGTATCATTTTAGAGGTCGGGCTGTGTTCTGGGATATCAAGAACAGATTACCTAGATCAGTAACAACAATTCAGTGGGAATCCAGCTTTGTTTCTGTGTACAGCAAAGATAATCCTAACCTCTTGTTCAACATATGTGGTTTTGAATGCCGCATCTTACCAAAGTGCAGGACCCAACATGAGGAGTTCACTCACAAAGATGGCGTGTGGAATCTGCAAAACGAGGTAAGTCATTGACATTTGTATCTACTTTTACAACTTTCATTTATCGTAGAAGTAGATAGTATTTATTCTTCTATCACAAACTGCAAGCTTCACTCTGTAGCAGTCAATGCCAATCTGTTAAAACTGAATGTTTTCTGTAGTTTGAGTAGATTTCTATATACGTTGTTTTTAATAGATGGATCCACCCGTGTGTTGCCGGGCCCGAAAGGGGAGCAAAGAATAGCAGCACTGTTTACCTTCTATGCATGTCGTAAAAGACGACTAAGGAGGTTATGGGATGGGGTTGGCTGTCCCATCCCATATAGAGTCAGTGACCCAAAGCCATGCTGAAGTCGGATGTGTAAGTCCGAAAGGCGCAGATATCGCAGCAATGCTGTAAACCACGACAACAACGCATTCCGTTCTCCGGACTACATCCTGCTAATCTGCAGGAGTTTGAGAACGAACGCAGAAGAAGAATGGATGGATTGGTGGGAGGAGTTCTTGTCCCCTGCTCATGCTAGATATTTCCAGGCAGGGGGTAGATGATAAGGATCTGGGTTAGTGGAGATAGGAACAGTGTAACACACAATCTTTGCTGGACATGAACATGGAAGGAGTTCTTGTCCCCTGCTCATGCTAGACATTTTGCTATCCAGGCAGACAAGATCTGGGTTAGTAGAGATAATAACAATGTGACACACAATCTTTGCTGGACATGCACACACAATATTTTCACGGATTATGATTATGTGGTACATTGTCTATGGTCATGTACTTAGGTGTTGTTGTGAAACAACACATTTAACCCTTTCCTTCTATAAGGATGCATGTGAAAAGATGCATTATTGATAATATAAGAAAAAGATAGTCAACATTTATTGGGCACATAATGAGAAGAGGAGGCATTGAGAATATAGTGACAACAGGAAAGGTAGAAGGGAAAATACCAAGAGGAAGACCTAGAGAAAAGATAGTTTGACTAAATGGCTTTGATTGACAACACCAACAAAGATGATGACTTGTAAGAGATTGGTGTACATGGAGAAATATGATCACTAACGCCATACGGCACTTAATGATGGTGATGAGTATAATTGGAATAAATAAAATGATTTTAATCCAAATATTAAAGGCTATTTCAAATTAAAATGTATAAATAATCTGTTTATACTATGTTTATGAATTCACTCAATTGTATCCATGTGGTTTCTTGTATTATTCAGGTTACCAAAGAAAGAACTGCTCAGTGTTTCTTAAGGGTTGATGAGGATTCTATGGGTAAATTTCACAACAGAGTGAGACAGATCCTCATGGCTTCAGGTTCTACAACATTCACAAAGGTATGAATTATTGGTTTGTTGGATTATAATATTGGTCATGGGCACAGATTTATGCATGTGAATGTTGTAGTCTACACACTCACTAAGGACTCACAAAGTTGTAGTAGTCAATACACTCACAAAGTTGTAGTAGTCAATACACTCACAAAGTTGTAGTAGTCAATACACTCACAAAGTTGTAGTAGTCAATACACTCATTAAGGACTCAAATACACTCACAAAGTTGTAGTAGTCAATACACTCACTAAGGACACAATACAGTCACTAAGGACTCACAATAGTCACTAAGGACTCACAATACACTCAAAAGTTGTAGTAGTCAATACATTCACTAAGGACTCACAATACACTCACAAAGTTGTAGTAGTCAATACATTCACTAAGGACTCACAATACACTCACAAAGTTGTAGTAGTCAATACACTCACTAAGGACTCACAATACACTCACAAAGTTGTAGTAGGCAATACACTCACTAAGGACTCACAATACACTCACAAAGTTGTAGTAGTCAATACATTCACTAAGGACTCAAAATACACTCACAAGGTTGTAGTAGTCAATACACTCACTAAGGACTCACAATACACTCACAAAGTTGTAGTAGTCAATACACTCACTAAGATTCACAATACACTCAGAAAGTTGTAGTAGTCAATACACTCACTGACTCACAATACACTCACAAAGTTGTAGTAGTCAATACAGTCATTAAGGACTCACAATACACTCACAAAGTTGTAGTAGTCAATACATTCACTAAGGACTCACAATACACTCACAAAGTTGTAGTAGTCAATACATTCACTAAGGACTCACAATACACTCACAAAGTTGTAGTAGTCAATACATTCACTAAGGACTCACAATACACTCACAAAGTTGTAGTAGTCAATACATTCACTAAGGACTCACAATACACTCACAAAGTTGTAGTAGTCAATACACTCACTAAGGACTCACAATACACTCACAAAGTTGTAGTAGGCAATACACTCACTAAGGACTCACAATACACTCACAAAGTTGTAGTAGTCAATACATTCACTAAGGACTCAAAATACACTCACAAGGTTGTAGTAGTCAATACACTCACTAAGGACTCACAATACACTCACAAAGTTGTAGTAGTCAATACACTCACTAAGATTCACAATACACTCAGAAAGTTGTAGTAGTCAATACACTCACTGACTCACAATACACTCACAAAGTTGTAGTAGTCAATACAGTCATTAAGGACTCACAATACACTCACAAAGTTGTAGTAGTCAATACATTCACTAAGGACTCACAATACACTCACAAAGTTGTAGTAGTCAATACATTCACTAAGGACTCACAATACACTCACAAAGTTGTAGTAGTCAATACATTCACTAAGGACTCACAATATACTCACAAAGTTGTAGTAGTCAATACATTCACTAAGGACTCACAATACACTCACAAAGTTGTAGTAGTCAATACATTCACTAAGGACTCACAATACACTCACAAAGTTGTAGTAGTCAATACATTCACTAAGGACTCACAATACACTCACAAAGTTGTAGTAGTCAATACACTCACTAAGGACTCACAATATACTCAACAATGGACAGATCCAAACTTTATAAATGAGGAATGTTGTTCATTTGACAAAAAAGCGTTATCTTGAGGAAGGTACATGATTGCTATAGTTTGTTATAAAATTCATATCCACAGTTTCTTGTAAAGTGTTGAATATATTCTACTAAATTTTGTATGCAATTCTAGATTATTGATAGCCTGACAAAAATATTGGGTCCATAAGTAAACAGTTAACTTAGATTGTTCAATGTGCTGAATTCCTTTTATCTTGTTCAGTGAATCCCAAATCCCCTTGCCGATTTATTTCTTTTTCTGTTAATATTGAATTTTCTCAAACATACTTCAAATATTTCACAGCTGACGCAGGGCTGCTCACTTTTATCTGGTTTTTTTTTTTTTAGAGTAACGGTAAAGGTAGGTCCCCATGGCAGCAACCTGCCATTGGAAATGATAAATCTTCATGTACTAAACCACAGCAACTAAGGTGACCAGTTCCCTTCCTTGCTGTCTTTACCTCTCCTAACTCATGTGTCAGGTAGAGTGGACAATTGTAATAAAAAAAAACTTAAATTTTTATTGATACCTTTATTTAAAAGAGTACATATTGTGCACTTCCAATTTTTATTCTCGCTGACATGGGACCCCCCTGCAAGTCGAAATCAACCCTTTGGGAGTCCATATAGACTTTGAAAACCTTTGATTTTGTTGAATATATGCAAGATATGTGGGTCAAATATTGAATTTTACATTACAAATGAATTGTGTGTCCTATAGATTCAATGGTGTATATATGGATTTGATTCAGTCTCCATAAGTGCACAGGTTTTTATATCTATAGGTTGTAAACAAGCAGAAAACACTGCTAAATCCAGATTATTTTTTACACCTTCTAAACACAAAATTGATTTTAAAATTGGAACTTAAGCTATGTAAAGAGAGTAGGATTGCACAAGACAAATCAGCATTTTTTAAAAAAAGGCACTCTATGCAATGGAGTACTCAATTCATAAGCAAATTCAAGTGCTAAGGTGTTATATCAAACCAATTCTTCTTATGGACATGAATCATGGACAGTAAACAAAAAAGCTCAAAGTGAGCAGGAGGTTATTTTTTAAAAGAATGATGGACAGTCCAGAAAACTAATTTAGAACTCAAGAGATGCTGGAGTAAGAAGACAAATTATAACAAAAATCTAGAAGCAGTCAAGATTTTTAGCCATACATGATAGAGAGCAAAACATGAACATTTAATTATCACCAAAGATCAAGGGGAGAAGAGAAAGAGGAAAACAGAAGATGCTGGATGCGACATGAGAGAATGTCACCAACTGAACTTATTAATTAACAATACAAGAGACAAAGAGTTGCGGTGAAGCATGACAGCTTACGCCATGTTACGGGCACTTGATTGATATAAAAGTATAATTTCTGGAAACAGCTATAAGCATTGCAAACTATCCATCTATTTGATGTATCATTTACATAATACTGTCCTCACTACCACTCTGTAAGCATCTTGGTTCTGTTCAGCCTCTTACGGTGTCATGTTCAGAAGACCTTCGATATCCTATGTCCATCATAAGTCGTGGTCTGCCTCTTGTTCTTTTTCCTGGAACTATTCCCCCCATGATTATTATTTCTAAACCATTGTTTTTTTTTATATGCACAAAATATGTTAGCTTGCATTTTGTCTTCTATGTTTAGGTCTTTCCAGATATGTATTTTGGTTCGTCTTTCTGTCCATGATATTCTTATTACTTTTATATAATATTTAATTTCAAATGCTGATATTTTGTTTTCGATTGCGGATGTCATTGCCCATGTCTCACAACCATAATTTGCCATTTGTTAAATATTGTTTTATTGCAAACAAGATGATACAAATATGATACAAATCAGTTTCCATAAAAAAACAACTTAGTGTCTCATTTTGAAGGAAACAATTCTCTTTGTGGATGTTTTAAGTCTCCATGTTTCTTATTTTATGTGACGTGTTCTTTACAGAATGATGTCTTTACTGTTCTGTAACTCTCATTTCTGTGCATACTTTCCTGCATCTTCTAGTGTCGCATTAAAAAAGTCCTAGATATCCTGTATCTTTGGCGTTTTGTTGACAAGTATATTTCTGGAGTTGTCACTTGAGGCTATATGTTATGAGTGCTACTTTTCAAAGTTGGCATGATACTATGGGGAAACCTGAGAACAATGAAGTCAATCCTTTATATTTTTGTGGACCCTTAATTGAATCCCGGAATTATGTTTACGTCTATAAATTGCTACTGGAAAAATGTATGATCTTAGATGTAATTTAGTTTCTGTCAATGCATTACCAAATAGTACCTTTACAAATTAACTGTTCTTGATTTGTTGATATATAATTTATTAAAGTTTCCAACAAATATCATTGATTTGATTCTAAACAGATTGTGAACAAGTGGAACACTGCCCTGATTGGATTGATGACGTACTTTCGAGAAGCTGTAGTGAACACCCAGGAGCTATTGGATCTGTTAGTGAAGTGCGAGAATAAAATCCAGACCAGGATCAAGATTGGTCTCAATTCTAAGATGCCTAGTCGTTTTCCTCCTGTGGTGTTTTACACCCCTAAGGAGCTGGGAGGCCTTGGTATGTTGTCCATGGGTCATGTGCTGATACCCCAGTCAGACTTGCGCTGGTCAAAGCAGACAGATGTTGGCATCACTCACTTCTTGTCTGGCATGTCACATGATGAGGATCAGCTGATTCCAAACTTGTACAGGTTGGTATAGATAAGTTTTTCCCTCAAATGGCATACACATTCCAGGGGAGAGGAGGAAATAGTAACTATTGTATGATGTCTATCCCCAGGTGGAAGCTGGTTGAAAGCATCCAGACTTGTACAGGTTGGTATAGATAAGTTTTCCCTCAAATGGCATACACACTCCAGGGGAGACCATTTGGGGAGGGGGGGTAGTAACTGTTGTCAGTTGTCTATCCCCAGGTGGAAGCTGGTTGATAGCATCCACACTTGCCGTTAAGCATAGGGGTGGGAGCTGTAAGTTTCTATTCAAGGCCAGATGTAATGGCTGAGCCCATGTTTATAGAGGGTGGTTGTAATATTATTGATCCATCTCTTTCTCGGTCTTCCCTTTGCTCTGTATCCAGCTGATCGTTTGTTTTAAGCTCACAGTGATATTTGACTTGGGTCTATTCTCATAAGGTGACCAAACCACTTTATCTGCTGATGTTCTATATATTCGATACAAAGCATTATTCACTCCTTTTCTGACATCCTTGTTTCTTACTCTGTCCAGTTTAGTGATCATAGCTGTTTTTCTTAAACACTGATTATTTTTCTCTGCTGCGAGGTTGTTTAAAGACCATGTTTGACACTGGTAACAAAGTGTTGGTATGAAAATTTTAGAAATTATCTGTCTCTTTATGTCCATATTGATCGGTGGATACAGGATTAATGGTGAAAGTGGATATGTCACTGCGTTTCCTTTCTGACATCTTGATTCTATTTCTCTGTCTAGTTTCCCATTTTCTGAAGAAGAAAAAATACTTCCTAAATATTTGAATTCATTTGTTTGTTTCACTGCTGAATCATCTATTTCGATATCTATTGTTGTTGGTGAATTGCTGATTTTCATAACTTCCGTCTTTTGTATGTTGTGTTTCGTGTTATACTTATTACAAGCTGTTGATAGTGCATCTGTGTGGATTTGCATGTTTTCAACATCATTATATATCAGGCTTTGATCATCCGCGAATAGAAGTTCATTGATTTCACTTGTGTTTTCATCTACTGATTTGTCTGCATTGTTTAAATTTTCCTCTTTTAGAATAATAGCTTCTTTCATTATTCTATCCATATAGATATATATATATTGAAGAGTAAAGGGGAAAGCACGCAGCCCTGTCTGTCCCTTATTTAGTTTCAAATGTTTCTGTCACTCAATATGCTGTTTTTACTGCACTTTTGCTATAGTGCTTTTATATTGTCTAATAGCTAACCACTGATGTTGAACTATTCTCTATTGCAGGGTTATCAAATAAGATGTTTTGCATTACTTGATGACCATTCTCTATTGCCAGGTAAAATAAGATGGTTTTCATTACTTGATGACCATTTTTATTATAATATTGAAATAGTATCTGTGGAATTGATGTGTCCTTTATAACTAAGTTCTGTGTGTAAATTATGTGATAGCAATACTCTTTTTTCCATAGGTACATTATGCCCTGGGAAAGTGAGTTTATTGACTCTCAGAGAGTGTGGGCAGAGTATGCCCTGAAAAGACACGAAGCAAATGCCCAGAACCGTAGGTTGACACTGGAAGATCTCGAAGACAGCTGGGATCGTGGTATCCCTCGTATCAACACACTTTTCCAGAAGGACAAGCAGACCTTAGCATACGATAAGGGATGGAGAGTCCGCACTGACTTTAAGCAGTATCAAGTAAGATTTATTTTTTTAAATCTTTATTTTCAATCGTATGTAAGAAACGCCCGGAACGAAAAAAGTCTGGGTCGGGATTTCTCACTTGACATGACCACTCCTCCAGTCGACTCAGCAGTAAAGGAGTATTTGATGCATGTTAGGTGAGGTAAAGCCAGCAAGGAAGGAAGAACTGGCCACCCTACTTAATAGTTGCTGCAGCTTAGTACATTAAAAGTTATCTTATCTCTGACGACAGGTTTCTGCCTTGGGACTTCCCTTTTATGTAAGAAAGCCCCACAATTTCTCATGTTTACTGGTAGGTTAAAGTGTCTTCTCAAACTATTGAGGCACATGATGATTACATGATTTAGTGACTAACCTAATTCTTGTGTTATCTTTCCGATATTTGTTCTGGTACACTTTTCTTAAGGCAGGATCTGTCTTGGAGCTGTAAAAAAAAAATGGGCAGCATATCCTATTCAGGATGTAGCCATCAAACCAGCATTTTTTGGCTGTAGTGATTTTCTAGGCAATATATACACAAACATTAGTTTTCCATTGCATTCTGAATGGCCTGGATGCACAGTTGTCTTCTTCTGCGTTCGTTTTTCAGGATGTAGTCTGGAGAACGGAATGCGTTGTGTCATGGTTTACAGCATTGCTGCGATATCTGCGCCGTTCGGCCTGACACATCCGACTTCAGCATGGCTTTGGGTCACTGACCCTATATGGGATGGGACAGCCAACTCCATCCCATAACGTCCTTAGTCGCCTTTTACGACATGTGCTGAAGGTAAACAGTGTTGCTATTCTTTGCTCCCCTTTCGGGCCTGGCAACACACGGGCGCACAGTTATCTGAGGTGGGATTCAAACCTGGTACCTTGGCCATCACAGGTGTGCTCTGTACCATGATGCCACAGAGCTGAACTGGAGCTGTAAATGTTTGAAAAATCCCCTATTGACTGGGAATTAAACTATGGTCTAGGAAGTCAGTGTTCAAATCACTACTCTACTTACTGAAGATAAAGAGTTCATCTATTTGATCATACTTCTCTCCTAACAGGAGCTCTCATTTTGATCAACATAAGCCTGAGTGACGCCCGCTGATGGAGGGTGTTTCTCTAATCAAGTCTGGGTCACTCCGTCGATCGTTGGATTAATCAACTAACATCGTAAAGTCCAGACCGATTTGTGTATCAGAAGTCAGTTCATTCCAATTCTGTTTCATTCAAAGTAAAACAACCAATATTCATACTTTTCAAGAACTGCACAGAATAGCTTTCAACAGACAGAATTGGAGAGATCTGACCTCTGCCCTATGTGCTAACTTCAGCGCAAAAGGAAAATGAATGAATGAAACCTGAGTACTATGTTCCTGAATGTCTATGCATTGAAGGGTTATCTTAAACATCCATTGTATTGTCTTCCAGTATAATTTTTTTACTGATTATATGTAGAATTCCAATAATATTTTTTTTATGCGCAGCTCTGATATAACCAAATCCAACTCAGATTTATGGCTGAAAAGAGGGTGACTACCCATAAGAGGGATTTTTGCATTTATAAAGACATTTTTTTTGTCTGTTATCATTATCTCCTGCACCGAACCATTGAGAAAATAATGACAACTTGCTGAACATGTTTATATTGCCAAGAAAATCACAACGGCCAAAAAATGCAGGGTTCATTGTTATGTCCTGCATAGTATATGGTACTAATTTTTTCCTTCATTATCAGGTCACATGTTATGACACTGTGAGGTTTATAAAGCATTAGCTCTGATTGGTAAATTTTGTTTTGGACTTCAGGTTTTGAAACAGAACCCCTTCTGGTGGACTCACCAGCGACATGATGGAAAACTGTGGAACTTAAACAATTACAGAACTGACATGATCCAGGCACTTGGTGGTGTGGAAGGAATTCTGGAGCACACTCTTTTCAAGGGAACCTACTTCCCAACTTGGGAGGGTTTGTTCTGGTAGGTTTATTGCATTTTAGTCACTGTTTAGTTATAAATTCAACCCTTGGTATAGGGAGCATATCATTTTTTTTGTGGGAGTGCAATAAAAAATTGTACCAATACACTGTGTGCTGAAGACGAGCAGTTTTTAATCCTCTGAGAATATCACCGTAGAAACCACCTAATTATGAATAAGCTATGTGATAGTTAATTTTAAGTCCTCTTCAAATTTATCAGTAGTCAATGTCTTGAATCACTTTATACTTGCAGATTTAAATGTATTCTCTGCCTCAGTGTCTGCTTCTTTCTGTTATAAATTGTTAAATGTGTTTGAGCTAACTTATTTTACGTTTGTGCATTAGACATTAAGAAGTTATTAACATTCTGAGACATCACAGCATTACTGTATATCAAATGACCAAACGTGCCTTAGCCCAAAAACCGTCATACAATCCTGTGGCGCCTTATAGCAAAATCACAGAATAAGCAATAAATAGACTTCTTCTGCGTTCGTTCTCAAACTCCTGCAGATTATCAGGATGTAGTCTGGAGAACAGAATGCGTTGTGTCATCGTTTACCGCATTGCTGTGATATCTGCGCCGTTCGGCCTGACACATCCGACTTCAGCATGGCTTTGGGTCACTGACCATATATGGGATGGGATAGCCAGCTCCATCCCATAACCTCCTTAGTCGCCTCTTATAAATAGAAGGTAAACAGTGTTGCTATTCTTTGCTTCCCTTTTGGGCCCCGGCAACACACGGGCGCTTTTTGTATTCAAATCTAGGGTATATATTATTTGATTTGTTTACAATTTACAATACTTATCCATGTTGATGACAGGATGGTGAATGAATTTCAGCTGAACTTGGAATTGTATGATTTATCCTAGGGTTCAGAAACCATTGCATTAACTACTTCATTTACAGCAGTTCTCTTTGATGTGGATGCAGTATATATCTGTAATTTGATCTGTGCAGACAATGTTATTTATGTTCTGATTCTTAATCTGCAGAGGCCCTATGTCGACAATTTTCAACAAGTATACTCTTTCCATAGATGCCAATGTTGAAATGTCACCATTGAGATTGTCATTTGTAATCCTGGACAATAATCTCCCATGTTAATTTTCCGTCTTTTTCTATTTTAATATTAATTTCTCTTATATTAAATAAGAGTGATTTCCCATGGTTTTTCCACTGCAATATGTAAACTTAGTGGTAATTTATTTGACCGTTTCTCGTTTGCAAACCAAATTGTGTAGATTTAACTTCAGCCATTTTTTGGGAATTCTTCGTGAATGATGATTCAAGTGAAGACGATTTTTAAAGATTTAGTGTAGCAGGTACTGTAGTTCATTGTATGGGCAGTTGAATTGTTGATAATTAATAGTGATATAAATTATCGTTTATGACGAATTTGCGGAACCGTGTTTTCTACAGCTAAGCCTATGGATAACCTCAACACGGTAAGTTTGTTCACACTTCTGAAGTTCATTGTCTACAACATAGCAATAACGCACACAAGCAATCAACACCTCCAAACCATATCCAGCTCTGTTATCTCCGAATTTGAAGTCAATAACTCAATAAATAAAAAAGTTATGCCACAAACACATACACATGCAGAAAAACCAGAAGTCATAAAAAATGGTCGGGTTCCAGAGGAAGTTGCATAGTTTTTGTCTTGGTAGCTACAGGTTCATAAAAGGATCACTTTGATTTATACATGTTGTGTTTTGTTAATGTTTGATAATTTGATTGATGTGTTGACTTGTCTTGTATTTTAGAAGTGATATACTACATGTTTTGTTTATATTGCCTTTATCTGATCATTTGTATATAATTATTTACTGTAAACACATCATGTTTGAAAAGTGTATTTGTTTGTTGGTTGGTTGGTTGCTGATCCAGCGGTCCCGAGACAGAGCCAGAGAATAACTATCACACCTCCAGGAAAGCAGGTTTCAACCTATGCACTTCTCCTAGTCACTGTAGCCAAGATAGGGTTCACTGTGCTCATTCCCTGCCACCAATTGACTACTGGATATGCCGAACTTCTCTATTGCTCCAGGCATGCAACCAAATGTTTAAGTCAAAAGGATTGTCACGTCCTGAGTCACTGTGCCTCTATGATGGGTTTCAGCCTGACAGTGCTGTCAGTTTCCTACTCCCCAGTGCTGCACAGTACATCTCTGGCTCCCTCCCAATCAGGTAAACATGAAACACATTTCAACAACAAAATAAAAGCATAATTGTATAGATGGCGTGCCATGAAGCTTCTCTAAGAAGATAACCTCAATATAACGGCATGTCATCCACTAAGGTTTTCTGTTGCATGGGTGGTATGTCTAGTGGGCCATTGGTGAGACCCACAGATGCAACCATATGCGTGTTTGTTTGTTGTATTTGACTCTTTTCATTTGGTACGAGTAGAAATGGGCATCTGAAGAGCAGAATGAGGAATGTGTTTGACCACCAAGCAGCCGAAGTCATCAGCATACATACACTTCAATATCTGCCGTGGGAAACTGAGTACTCATGTGTTTGTCCGGATGAAATGAAGTCTTTTCATTATCAATAATAAATCTCTTCATTTATGTGTTTCTACTTTTTAAATGCATTACATATATCATATGTTAACAGGGAGAGGGCAAGCGGCTTTGAGGAGTCAATGAAGTACAAGAAGCTGACTAATGCTCAGAGATCAGGTCTAAATCAGATTCCTAACCGACGCTTCACACTCTGGTGGTCCCCCACTATTAACAGAGCCAATGTAAGTTCTTATTTTACACATTACTGATACTTAATTCATAACCCCCGAATACCATATTTGATAGTAAACATTAGAAATGTATTTTGTAATGGATTAGTTAGTTAGTTTGTTCCTTTCGTACCGCAGGTGGCACATATAGCAGAGGTTTTGATTCTCCATGTGTTGCAGTCCGCTGCCTCTAGTTTTAGTTCTTGTATGGTATTGCAGCCTGTTATTTCCGTTTAAGTATGATATTCTTTAGGGTATTTAGGTCTTCCTCGTTTTCTTTTACCCTCAGGTGTCCACATAAGAGCTGTAATGGATAACTGATAATAATTTATATTCAGAATTAGCACCATCTTTAGTGGTTATTGATTTTTTAAACCAACTTCTGTTCACGTCTGACATTCTAGGTCATATTTGCTTCTTAACCTTACTGCAGAGCTCATGTACATGTGGTGTGCTGTATAAAGGGTCAAAAACAGAATGAAAAAAATTGTGATTTCCAGGGATCAGGGGAGAAAGTGTGTCCTGTTTTGGAAATATCCAAAGATCATATAATCATCTGACTGGGAAGTTGATGATACATTATGATTGATGGCTGCATAGAGGGAAACAGTTATGAAAATGTCCAGTGTGCCATGATTCTGGTTTCTAATCAAGAATCAAAGGCATGCTGTGGCTTACATCATCATCATGAGTGGTTGGATCAATGAAGTAGTGAACGAGATGTTATTACCGTACCAAACAAATACATTTGACATTTAACCTTTTGTTTCTTCTTTAGGTGTATGTGGGTTTCCAGGTGCAGCTTGACCTGACTGGAATTTTCATGCACGGCAAGATCCCAACACTCAAGATTTCCCTCATTCAGATATTCAGAGCTCACTTGTGGCAGAAAATTCATGAGAGCATTGTCATGGATTTGTGCCAGGTAATCATTATTAGGAAAATTAGGTTGTATGCTGTGGGGTAAAGTTCAAAAGAAGTAGAATATAGGGGCTGATATTTCAATTGAAAGTGCATACAGGCTGGAATTTTCTGTAGTTGGTGCAAGTAGAAAGTTCTGGGCGTATTTGCTCCTTGGGACTGAACATTGTGACCTGTCATACTTGTTATAAATATAAATTATAAATTATTGTTATAAATTAAATGGAGGGAAGAAAAATCACTTCAAGGATCACCTAAAAAGCTCTCTCAAGCACTGCAGTATCGATCCTAGCTCCTGGGAGATTACAGCACTTGATCGCTCAGCCTGGCACACCAAGATCACTGCTGGCATCAGGAAATTTGAAAAAGAAAGAACACTGCCGGCAATCAACAAGCGCAAGAAGCGGATGGACAAATCTGAAAATTCTTCTACTCCGAATATTCAGCACTCCTGCATGCACTGCAATAGAACTTTCCGTGCACGAATCGGACTCATTGGGCATCTACGAACTCACAAACCAAATTAGTTAATTACCAATTTTAATTTTTTTTCTCATCGCATTTAATGTTTTTCATGCCATGCTCATCTTTGCTTGCGAAGGAGGAACATCATCATCATCATTATAAATATAAATTTAGTCCCATATTATATCATGTCACCTGGGTTTTAGATATATTCTGCCTCATGGGGCTAAAACTCATTTTTGTTTAGTGAGAAGGCAGAGATATGCTGACAATACATTTCTGATTGCATGGAGCGAATGATAAAAGAATTACATGCAGATATAAAGACTACAGCAAGGCCTTTGATATAGTCCAACATGAAAAATTAATCAAATGTCTTCAAGAAATAGGCATAGATGGAAAAGACATCAGGCTGATTAGAAATATATATTGGCAACAAACTGCATCAATAAGGTGTGAAAACAGCTACTCTCCGTACATAGAAATAAGAAGAGGGGTAAGACAAGGATGCATTTTATCACCAAGCCTATTTAATATCTACACAGAGAATATCTTTAAAAATATAGAAGAAATACCAGGACTCAAGATCAATGGGAAAATAATAAACAACATTAGATATGCAGATGATACTGTTCTTTTAGCAGAAAGTGAACATGAACTACAAAGACTAATAGATCAAGTCAATAAATCAAGTAATGAATATGGACTGGATATAAACATTCAAAAAACAAAAACATGATAATCAGCAAAGACACAGAAGAACAGGAGGTAAACATAAACATACAGGGAGAGAAACTACAACAAGTAAAACAGTATCAATATCTTGGACACATTCACAAATGATGGCAGATGTGAAACAGAAGTTAAAAGGAGAATAGGAATGGCTAAAAGTACCTTCAATGGCATGAGGAAATTATTAATATCTAAACAAATTACAAACAAGTTAAAAATGAGAATTATAAAATGCTACATCTATTCCATATTAATGTATGGCTCAGAAACATGGACACTAAATAAACAATTAGAAGACAAAATTGATGCCTTTGAGATGTGGGTATATAGAAGAATAGGGAGAACATCATGGAAAGAGAAGAAAACAAATAAAGAGGTGCTAAAGACACTTAATATGAAGAAAGAACTACTAAGAGAAATAAAGATCAGGCAAATAAAATACTTTGGACACATTAACCTTCACCAAGCCTATATCAATCCCGGCCGCCGAGAAACAAAATGGCAGCGCGCGCTTTTGCGGCCCGACCCACCCAGCGAGAATATCGTGAGATTTACACGTACCACAGTCCGTGCACATAGCTGGAGACATGCGCAATCGAAGCTTGTACATCCCCCACTTCCGAAATGATCGTTTTTGAGAATGGCTAGCTATTCGTAAAAGTTTAAGAGCAATTAATCTGACCACATCTGCACACCGGTACGATGCAATGATGGTGGATCGGTTTTATAGACCTTTATTTCATCGTATTTCGAATAAAATAACATTGAATCGTGGCTTGAATCATGAATTATTAGGTTATTTAGTTTCACAGCAGTGAATATACAGAATGCCGTGTTGGTTTGGGGACTTGTACGTTTGATATCAAATATTTTGAAGTGGTAGAAAAAATAACTCTAGGCCTAAGCTCAAAAAACGATTTTACAGCAAATTTACAAGTTTTATACAGTTCCCCCGGCTATATTTTGATAATTTCGCAGTGAAAGAACATAAATACAACAGATTTGCGTGATTTAGTTTACAGTGTTGCCAAGGAATTCGATATGTAAGGTAAGTTATTTATTTACTTATTTTTTTCCTCTATTTGTTATAAAATATATGTTTTTTGTGAAAAACGTCTTTACCACTTTCTCATACGTCTGGTATCACACACACACATACATAAATTACACCAATATATGCATAATTCAATTCTTTATTTATATGTGTAAATAATATTTAAATATCTCTAACAACCAAAAAATTATCACATTTTCAAAACAGTCACCATCAATAACGCAAATTTTCAAAAAAGAATCTGGTGGCAGGGAGATGTTTTGTATTTTTTAATCTGGCGTGCTAAAGGTTAAAAGACATGACACCCTATTGAAGACCTTATTTGAGGGTAAAGTCAAATGGAAGCGAGCAAGAGGTAGGAAGAGATACAAGTGGGAGAGTAACATTACACGATGGACAGGTTACAGTCTAGCAGAGTGCACCACCAAGACAAGAGACAGGAGATGTTGGAGATACGTTGCAGCCAACCTTCATTGCGGAGACGGCACTTGATGATGATGATAAAGGCTGTATATGACATGAAAAGAGCTGCAAGCGATAGCTAAAGTTAGGACTAGATGGAGGAAATTTTGTTAAGAACATATACTTAGCAGGGAACTAAAAGTGTATAGATTAGATAGATTGTCTGCAAGAAAATTGTTGTTAAGTAATAAAAGTGGATAAGCTGTATCGATCATTTCACTATCAATCTCAGGTATTTGATCAAGAGCTGGATGCTCTTGAGATTGAGACAGTGCAGAAGGAGACCATTCATCCCCGCAAGTCATACAAGATGAACAGTTCATGCGCTGATATTCAGCTCTTCGCTGCCTACAAGTGGAATGTGGCCAAACCATCACTTTTAGCAGACAGCAAGTGAGTTTTGTTAAATTACCAATTGTTTTCATTATTTCAAATGTCACTTTTAAATATTAATTTCAGGTTATTTAAAGTTTCACATTTTTTTATTAGCATAGCCATGTCAAAAGGGTCCCAGAGCACATCCTGCGGACATGTCAACTCTGGCGGTCTGAGGATTAAAACTTAACCCCAAGAGACAAAACTGGAAGGAGAAGCTATGGGGCACTTTCCTGCTGACAACTGAACTCATGGAGAGGTAATCCACCTACCTGTATAGACTGCGGAGCAAAGGAAACTTATCGCAGAAGATTAGTATAGCAGCAGTTGATATGACATTCTCACTGATCTAAGTGCAGTCCCAAGCCGTTCTGACTGATCTAAGTGCAGTCCCAAGCCGTTCTGATCTAAGTGCAGTCCCAAGCCGTTCTGATCTAAGTGCAGTCCCAAGCCGTTCTGACTGATCTAAGTGCAGTCCCAAGCCGTTCTGATCTAAGTGCAGTCCCAAGCCGTTCTGACTGATCTAAGTGCAGTCCCAAGCCGTTCTGATCTAAGTGCAGTCCCAAGCCATTCTGATCTAAGTGCAGTCCCAAGCCATTTTGACTGATCTAAGTGCAGTCCCAAGCCGTTTTGACTGATCTAAGTGCAGTCCCAAGCCGTTCTGACTGATCTAAGTGCAGTCCCAAGCCGTTCTGACTGATCTAAATGCAGTCCCAAGCTGTTCTGACTGATCTAAGTGCAGTCCCAAGCCGTTCTGATCTAAGTGCAGTCGCAAGTCGTTTTGACTGATCTAAGTGCAGTCCCAAGCCGTTCTGACTGATCTAAGTGCAGTCCCAAGCCGTTCTGACTGATCTAAATGCAGTCCCAAGCTGTTCTGACTGATCTAAGTGCAGTCCCAAGCCGTTCTGATCTAAGTGCAGTCGCAAGTCGTTTTGACTGATCTAAGTGCAGTCCCAAGCTGTTCTGACTGATCTAAGTGCAGTCCCAAGCCGTTCTGATCTAAGTGCAGTCCCAAGCCGTTCTGATCTAAGTGCAGTCCCAAGCAGTTCTGACTGATCTAAGTGCAGTCCCAAGCCATTCTGATCTAAGTGCAGTCCCAAGCCGTTCTGATCTAAGTGCAGTCCCAAGCCGTTCTGATCTAAGTGCAGTCCCAAGCCATTTTGACTGATCTAAGTGCAGTCCCAAGCCGTTCTGACTGATCTAAGTGCAGTCCCAAGCCGTTCTGACTGATCTAAGTGCAGTCCCAAGCCGTTCTGACTGATCTAAGTGCAGTCCCAAGCCGTTCTGACTGATCTAAGTGCAGTCCCAAGCCGTTCTGACTGATCTAAATGCAGTCCCAAGCTGTTCTGACTGATCTAAGTGCAGTCCCAAGCCGTTTTGAGTAAAGAAAAGATGAGCATGTTGACTGATGTAAATACTTTCATCTGTGTAAATGAGTAACGGATAAATCCTGTTGACCAGAAAAACTGTATGGCACATACCACTTCTTCTTCTGCGTTCGTTCTCAAACTCCTGCAGATTAGCAGGATGTAGTCCGGAGAACGGAATGCGCTGTGTCATGGTTTACAGCATTGCTGCAATATCTGCGTTTTTCGGCCTGACACATCCGACTTCAGCATGGCTTTGGGTCACTGACCCTATATGGGATGGGACAGCCAACTCCATCCCATAACCTCCTTAGTCGCCTTTTACGACATGCATGGAAGGTAAACAGTGTTACTATTCTTTGCTCCCCTTTGCACCGGCAAGACCCGTGTCACATACCACTTAATAAACATATAAACATCCAACAGTAGCACATTCTAGAGTGCTAGCTACGTAGACACCATCATATATACAAATTTGATTAATTATATGAAATCTTGTGGTTGAACTACTTTTTGTAGGTTTCATCGTTTAATTACTATAAGCCTTTCACAAAAATGAATTTAAAAAGTTCTCCAAGAAGGAAATAAACTTAAGCATTTCAGTTATTCTCAAATACATTATATTCATTAAAAAACTATATTATCTGTCCATATAATATCAAAATATAATCAGCATTGGCTTAATGATCGTCACAAAACTATTATTCTGCATCTCGTCTTTTCTCTGTTTTTGCTGTAATGCGTCGCAAGATTGAATGACCATTGGTTTTCGGGCTATGTTGGTTTCTTTATATGCAGAAATATTGTGAATGTTGATAACTTCTTTCCATAGTTATTATGAATTTTGTAAATTCCTATTTCTGTTACCATTAATAGTAAAACACTGACTTATAGGAACCTCTCTCTGACTTATTTTCTGATTTATGATTGTCTTTCATAATTCTGTAGAATCTGAAATCTTATTGATAAAAGGATTACGCTGTACAAGTGTTAACAAATATTGACTAAGCTGGAAATGAATATCATGGCCATATCGTAGAATAATTCAAACTTTAAACTCTTAGTCTGCATCCAAGATGAACACCAAAATTATATGAATAGCTTAACGTATTTTCTGAGATTGATGTAATCTCAGGTCAATCCAAGATGGAGCAAGTACAAAAAAATTGAAAACTATATGTTTGAAATAGTGTTAATAATATTGATTAGTCAGCCTGAATGATTTCAGGTAGAATTTGATGAACAATAATGATGTTATAGGACATTAAAAATGAATGGGTGTCATCCATGATGAGTGATTGAATATCAAGAAATGGAAGTGTGTAGAGTTAATGTCTATATTTTAAACAGGGATGTCATGGATGGAGCCACCACACAGAAATATTGGATTGATGTCCAGCTAAGGTGGGGTGATTATGACTCACACGATGTTGAGAGGTATGCTCGAGCCAAGTTCTTGGACTACACCACAGACAACATGAGTATTTACCCATCCCCAACTGGTCTTCTGATTGCAGTAGATCTTGCGTACAATCTGCACAGGTTGGTCCTCATTGTGTTGAATTATTCTGTAATCATAATTATGTGCATACAGTTTTAAATTGGAAAGGTTGGTAATTTTGCAGCATTTCCTTGTTACAGCTTAAACCTTTCACATCACGTTTTATTCCCCCAGACATACTTAGGTTAACTCGCTAGTGTGCACAATAGCAAAATATTAACAGTGCTTACATGACCATATAAGCATTCAGAATTGTAAAAAAATTTACCATTTTGTGCAATGGAACACTATCAATGCTGACCCGAGTTCAAATGCTGAGATGTTATATCAAACCAATTCTTTTTTATGGTTATATGGACTGCAAACAAAAACATTCAAAACAAACTGGAGACTACAGAAATGTGGTTTCTGAGAAGAATGATGAAAATACTATGGACAACTAAGAAAACTAATGCAGATGTTCTCACTGATGCTGGCATAAAAAGATCACTCATATCAAACATTAGGGGCAGACAGTCAAGGTTTCTAGGGCATGTGCTGATAAGAACACAGCTTGAACACTTGGTAACCACTGGAAAGATCAAGGGGAGAAGAGATAGGGGATGACTAAGAGAGAGAAGTTGCTAGATGGACTAGTATTGTGGCACGGTAGAAGTTCATCAACCAGGTTATTGACAACACAAGAGACAGAGAGTTGTGGAGAAACATGATCGCCTACGCCATTTGGCATGGCACTTGATTGATTGATTACATGACCAACATTTGCATGAAATAGTATCCATTTGGTGACGGCACAGCAATTAATCATCTGTGACAAGTCTACAAAAGTTTGAAATCATAGAACTTGACATTAGTTCCTGTGTCAAGGCGAACTCATTCTAGAAAAGGACTAAATTAAGTTTTGGTAATAACTAGATTCCAGTGTTAAACTGTTACTATTATATGACTCAGAAACATGGACAACAATAAAAGAGCCAACCAGAAAACTACAAACTTTCATAAATGAATGGCCAACATTGAACAGATAGAGCCAACCAGAAAACTACAAACTTTCATAAATGAATGGCCAACATTGAACAGATAGAGCCAACCAGAAAACTACAAACTTTCATAAATGAATGGCCAACATTGAACAGATTTTGAATTGTATGGTAAGACTACCAATGAGAAAATCACTCAAAGAACTAAACAAACTACAACAGAGGAAGAACTTTAGAAATGGCACTGGAGATGATAGCACAATAAACAGAAATAAACGCAAGATGTAATAAGGCCTGTCAAGTCATTGGTCAGTTAACACCTTTACTAAGAAACAAAGATATTACACTAGAAACAAAGAAAGCGCTTTTCAACACCATTTTCTTACCAACATTGTGTTATCAGTGTCAAACTTTGACATTGGATATTAGAACAATACATAAGATTAACACCACTGAAATGAAATGTGTGAGACGTATGATTGGAGTTAGCTTGAGAGACAAAATCAGGAATGAAGCACTAAGGAAACAATTAGGGATCAAGTCAACAATAGAATACATCCAGAAACAACAAGTTAAATGGTACGGCCACATAACCAGACAGAGAGAGCAAAGTATTATCCAAAAAACACTTAACAAACGATACGAAAACAGTCGACCTATTGGACGCCCTCGTAAAAGGTGGATAGATAGCGCATTAGAGACACTCTGAAATATAACAGCAGAAGAGGCAAATAGAAGGGCAAAAGACCATACACTCACTCTCCCCTCAACACCGAAAGGTACATGAGGACAGACAGAAGAAGAAGAAGATGATAGCACATAAATAATAACAGCAGAAAGTATTGTAATGTAAGAAAGACATTATTCAGACACGCAAAGAGTTAGATACAGATACACAAAATGTGGACACGACATGGAAGCAATATTTAAAGATAGGACAAGATGGAAGAGATTTGTTAAGGACCTATGCTCTGCAAAGAGTGAAAAATGAATATATATATATATATTCATTTTTCATAGCTAGAATAGTGTGTGGCTGTAAACAATCATAAATCACAGAAGTACCTTTTTATTCTTGAAACTATAAAATTAAAAAAAAATAATCTCCATGATTTTAAGTTAAATTAGACTTCATTATTAAGTGTGTGGAGCGCTGGCTGTATGGCTAGAATGCCAGTCTCAGAAACGTGAGATCCCGGGTTCAATTCATGGTTGGAATAAAGATTTATTCCTGTGAGCGTCGCTGCACATCTATGTCAAAGGGGCCTTTATTTCCACTGCCAAAAAAGCCTCCCTGCACTCCTTAACAGGAAAACATGCAGCAGTGAAAGATTATTAAGTATGATATTTAGTACCAATAGAAATGCTATACTCCGTTCACTCTAAGATTGAAGTGGGTCAAAACACACCCACATATTGCTCCGCGACAATATGTGATTTTTAAACAGCTGATATTTAAAACAACAAAATTAATTATTTAGAACTTTTTACATTGTGTAACGAACTATTATAATGGTTGCCCCCTGACCTCTTTGCGCCTGCGCAAAGTTATAACAGCAGGTATAGTAATTTATCATGGAATGTTAAAGATATATTATATGAAATTAAAAAAAAATAATACATTACTATTGTGATAGACATGTTTCACTTCGCAATAATAGATTTAAATTAAGAATGGTATTATGATCTAAAGAACTATATTATAGCGCACTTTCATTCGATTTATGCATTTGGCGTCCAACAGCCAATCAGAAACACTGATCTACTTCATTCATAGAATAAACAGAGTATAGTAATTAATACCTGAAACAAAATAATATCTATTTCACAGCGCATACGGAAATTGGTTTCCTGGAGCCAAGCCTCTGATTCAACAAGCAATGGCAAAGATCATGAAAGCCAACCCTGCCTTGTATGTGCTGAGAGAGAGAATCCGTAAGGGGCTCCAGCTTTATTCATCTGAGCCAACTGAGCCATATCTAAGCTCTCAGAATTATGGAGAGCTGTTCTCAAATCAAATCATCTGGTTTGTGGATGACACCAATGTATACAGAGTCACTATCCACAAGGTAATTTGATTTACATCATTCAGTTTGGTGTCTGAAGGACAGTGGACATAGTTAATTTTTCTTGGAAATCCACTACCGTGAACATTCTATATCCAGCTTAGTTGTTAGATCTATCATACTGTCCACTGCTGTGATGTTTGCATGATATGATGGTTCCGCTGACTCAAGTAGGCAATAGAACCACTGACATCTGTCACATACACCATCCACAGTAAGTGGTTGCGGATTGCCTGTCAATGGGCAACATTATAGTTACGGCTGCATAATGCAGTGGTTATCACACTGACTTCTCATATAAGTGGTTCTGGGTTCATTTCCCAGTTTAGGCGGAAATGTTTTTCAGATCGAAGTGACCTAGCCTTAATTTTTTGTACTGGATTAATCTGTGAAGTAATGACTGCAAAAGAGATGAGATGGCTTCCGCCCTCATATAGCAGATCCACTGAAATGTGAGATCCCTAACATCTCAAACCCCTACAGCAGCTAATAAATGCTATGGGTTAACTTTACTTTTTAAAATTATAGATACAGGTAGAAAAGTAGGAAACCGGGCATAATGAGATAACATGTTTCGGTGGTACAAACCAAATGTAGATAGAATATCATCTCCTGTATGAAATCTATCTATGGATATGACACCTGAACAGAAAGGAACTAATTCATGTCTGCATTCTCAGTAACTCAATGAGCATGATCAAATAAATACAGATGGGCAGAGCTCGTGAACAGTAGCTTGAAGTGAGGCAGTAAAGAGGTCAAAGTTGGAATACGTCACATTCATTTTTGAACCTGGTCAAGTCACCTAAAATATACATTAAGAATATTTTTAAATTAAATTAGATAAAAATTAATTAGATTGTCTACAGCCATGGATCAAGCAGTTATTGAACTGTTTACAAGAAACAGTACAGGCAAATAAGGTTGGTGTTTCCTTTTCCATGTTCAGTATAAAGGAACTGAGCTTGAAATGCGGAGTCACCAGAAAGGACAACTACTGTAGACTTAGAAGAATGTTCATCAATTAACAAAGAACTGAAACTGGCAATCATTACGTAATAGTGGATATACTGGAGTGGAGATCAGAGCTATTATGGACATATACGAAATTCCGTAACAATGATCCAACAACTAACTAACACTATCTCCTGTCTACCATGTGGTTGCGTCTGTGGGTCTCACCAATGGCCCACTAGACATACCATCCATGCAACAGAAAACCTTAGTGGATGACATGCCGTTATATTGAGGTTATCTTCTTATAGAAGCGTCATGGCATGTCATCTATACAGTTATGATTTTGTTTTGTTGTTGAAATGTTTTTCATGTTTGCCTGAATATATATGTATGCACCCTCTGTGGTTGGAAGAGAGCCAGAGATGTACTGTGCAGCACTGAGGAGGAGGAAACTGACATCACTGTTTTTCCTATGGCTGAGGCCCATCATAGAGGTACAGTGACTCAGGACGTGACAATCCTTTTGACTTGAACATTTGGTTGCATGCCTGGAGCTATAGAGAAGTTCGGCATAACTAGTAGTCAATTGGTGGCAGGGAATGAGCACAGTGAACCCTATCTTGGCTACAGTGTCTAGGCGCAGTGCATAGGTTGAAACCTACCTTCCTGGAGGAGTGATAGTTATTCTCTGGCTCTGTCCCAGGGTGGGCCGAAAATCCACAGACTTCCCAGCAATATAATGCCATCTAATGGCATTAGGTCAAAGGGCATGAGCCCATGGACCGCTGGATCAGCAACCAACCAACCAACCATCTCCTGTCTACGTCCTGCCAGAGAATGGCAGAATGCTGGTGGATCTTTATAGTTTTTATCGTGAAAATATCTCAATGGTTGACCTATACATTGTTCAAAAACATATGTAAATGGGGTATGCATGATACACGCATTGATATAGAATTATAGGAACAGGCTGTCATGGACCATGTTATTTGGAGGCCAGGAGTTTTATAAGACAGAGTAGAAAGTGATGACATATGGTTTGCACGATGATATGAACATCAGATGGCAAGACAAGATTCCAGATACCACTGTCCTTGATAGAGCTGGTATCCCAAGCATTGACACGATCCTGATGCAGACACAGATTCGTTGGGCAGGTCATTTGGTGCGCATGCCAGACCATCGTCTGCCAAAGATACTTCTCTATGGTGAGCTAGAGAAGGGTATACGATCTCAAGGTGGCCAAAGGAAGCGCTACAAGGACTCGTTAAAGGACTCACTGAAAGCCTTTGAAATAGACCACGATACATGGGAAGAACTTGCACAAAATAGATCTACATGGCATTCTAAAATAAAAAAGAGCGCATCATCTTGTGAAAAAAAGAGAAATGCAGCAGCTCAACAGCGGAGAGCAGCTAGAAAGTCACGGATAGACCAAGATCCGTCTACAGTCGTTATTCCATGTCCAAACTGTCCAAGGACATTTACAGCTTGAATAGGGCTCATTAGCCATCTACGAACTCATAATCAAGGACATAACTAAAATTGAATTTTCAAAAGTGGATGTAACAAATGGTCATCATCACTTGTGATGGACGAACAACAACAACGATGATAAAGACAGATTGTACAATGAGGTTCCATGTAAATACCATGGGAGACTCTTTGTGGTGCATTAGTCACATCCATCATCATCACTTGGAATTATAGCTTATTTTCATTGTAGCACAATGATACAATCATCTAAAAAGACATCATCATTATCAGGTGCCATGCCGGCTGGCGTAGGCGGTCATGGCTCTCCAAAGCTCTCTGTCCACAGTATTATGTATCAAGGACGTTGTTGCTTCCTTGCCGTGCCAGGCTGTCAAACTGTCTAATATTTTCTCACGTTGTCGCCCTCTATCTCTGTTGCCTTCAATTTTGCCTGTTGTGACTATGTTCTCTAAACCTGCCTGTCTCATGAAGTGGCCAAGAAAAGAAGATTGCCTATTTCTTAAATTGTTGATTAAGGTTTGTTTCGCATTTGACTCTTTCAACGCCTCTACATTAGTTTTTCTGGCAGTTCGTGATATTCTCAGCATGAAAGACATAAAGACGCCATATGTTGTAATTGACAACTAGACTACTACAAAATACTGTCGGGTTTAAGAGGTATTTTTTATTATTGTAAAATCAGCATATAATCATACTGCAATGGATTCCATCTCACTGTGAGATAGCATGAAATGAGAGAGCTAATCAACTAGTCAAGGAAGGTTGTAACATATAACAACTTGATGTAACAATAAGCTATCACCAAAATCAGCCATACTGAAGGCACAGAGAATACCTATCTTAGCTTCAAGGTATAACTACCATCTGCTAAACATTCAACTCAAAACTCAACAAAGTAGACTAAGCAGCCATATACACACATCAGAACTCAATAAAGTAGACTTAGCAGCCATATGCACACAAATTCAAAATGGTTAATTCAAGTGCATGTGTGGTCAAGCAACTATTACACATTAACTCATAGTGGAACAAGCAACAATCTATTTGTAATTTTCTCTATATATCCCAATTGTCCCTGGTCCGCTAAGAGTTAAGGCACGCATACTGGACTTCTAATACAGCCTGTAAATAAACTCTGTGGAACAAAACAAGAAATGAAAAAACTCCAATTTATACAAGATACAACACTGCAAATATAGACATTACTAGACAACAATTTATAAAGATACAACACTGCAGATATAGACATTACTAGACAACAATTTATAAAGATACAACACTGCAGATATAGACATTACTAGACAACAATTTATAAAGATACAACACTGCAGATATAGACATTACTAGACAACAATTTATAAAGATACAACACTGCAAATATAGACATTACTAGACAACAATTTATAAAGATACAACACTGCAGATATAGACATTACTAGACAACAATTTATAAAGATACAACACTGCAGATATAGACATTACTAGACAACAATTTATAAAGATACAACACTGCAGATATAGACATTACTAAGGAATGAAAGAAGATGAAGCTACATAAACAACTGCAGTAAGAGTACATCGGGTGCTTTTGTAAGAGCGTCCTTGTAAAATAGCTAAATTGGTGACAAGATAATTTGTATAATGTCATTAACTTCTGCTCAATGCGTTTTATTTATCTCCTTTTTATTTCTTACAGACCTTTGAGGGTAACTTGACAACCAAGCCCATCAATGGGGCCATTTTTATCTTCAATCCTCGTACTGGCCAATTGTTCCTGAAAATCATCCACACCTCCGTGTGGGCAGGTCAGAAACGTTTGGGTCAGCTGGCTAAGTGGAAAACGGCAGAGGAGGTGGCTGCATTGATCAGATCATTACCAGTTGAAGAACAACCAAAGCAGATTATTGTCACCCGTAAAGGCATGTTGGACCCACTTGAGGTAAATTGGAAAAATATATTGTTAGAGAAAGGCCAACAAATTTTCTAAGTCAATCATTTTAGCAGTGTAATGCAGTAAATTGTCTACTGTCTGTCTCCAAGTGAATGATGGTTGATCACACTTGCTGTTAAGTGTGGTTGTGGGAGCTTCAGCTGTCGTTCCAAGGCCAGATGAGTCACCTTGGTGCATTAAGTCCATGTTTGGTCAAAACTATCTTGATGCTTTCTATCCATCGTTTTCTTGGTCTACCTTTGGCCTTATGTCCGGATATTCTTTTGTTATATGCTCTAATTGGCAGTAAATTGTAAATACATAATACAAAGTTTGTACATATTATTCTTCTTCTGCATTTATTCTCAAACTCCTGATGATTAGTAGAAGGTAGGGAGCAGAGCCTTTGTGCCAAAGTCTGGATCAGGTAGAGTCTCAGTTTGATGTTTACCACGCAGTGGTTCTACCAACACTGCTTTATACTGTTTCATCCATGGCTGTTTATGCAAGACACACTCGACAGCTTAACTCTTTCTATCTTCAGTGTCTATGAAATGTCATGGAAGTATGTTTGCAGGATCAAATACCAGACACGGAAATTATTCAAAAGTCCTGTATGCAAACCATCCATGCCTTGTTGATTAAGTCCCAACTCCGCTGGACTGGCCACGTCCGTATGTCAGACAAGCGCCTTTCAAAGAGATTGTTCTATAGGGAGCTGTGCGAGGGTAAATGTTCAAGCGTGAGCAGAAAAAGTGCTTCAGGAACTACTTAATGAAGAACTCCCTCAAACACTGTAGCATTGATCCTAACTTTCCTCTGGAAGACTACAGCTCTTGATTGCTCAGCTTGGCACACTCAGATCACTGCTGGCACCACAAAATTTGAAAAAGAAATAAAACTACAGGCAATCTACAAAAGACAGAACACATGCGGTTGTGTCACCAATGACCTACTATACAAACCACCCATGCAACAGAAAACCTTAGTAGATGATATGCTATATAAGGCTCTCTTATGGAAGCTTTGCAGCATGTCATCTATAGAATTATAGATCCCCTCTGAGAAGACAGCACCTTCAATAGGCATTGCACTAAGCTGAAAGCTAAAGTCTCCTGGGTATTAAAGAAAGCTTAGAAAAACCACTCCGCTGCACATAGGAAGTAAGAACTAATCACTACAATAGATCTTTACTGGCACTAATTGGACTCTAGGCATCTACGAATAGACAACCACCAATGTTTTGTTTTATCATAATTTTGTATAAGTTGTTTATCGTTTTTCATGCCATGCTCATCTTTGCTTGCACAAGAGGAATATCATAAGAATGTAGTCTGGAGATTAAGGGGGATCTTCTGGCATAGAGGTTAAATTATTTATTTTGTGTTCAAGAGTTTGTGGGTACATTTCTGGATCGTGACATATTGTTTAGAAGTATGGGATGGGGGGGGGGGGGTAATTAGTCTGGAACGGTGATACACTGCTTTGTTGAAATGGCATGGCGTATACACACACACATATACACACATATTTATAGATACACACACATTGTTTAAGAACCCCAGGAATTGCGAGTGATTAGCTCTTCCTATGTGCAGTATGGTGGTTTTTCCTGAGCTTTCTTTCATACCCCGGAATATATATATATATATGATTAGAAGAACGGAATGTGGTGTGTCGTATTGTACAGCTTGTCCGAGTCTTCAGCAGGCTTCATCACAGCTGCGATCATGGGGTGGGTTAACTCCACACACAAACTTCTTAGTTTTTGCCTATGATATGTATGGAAGGTGATAGTACTACTATTCCTTGCTCAATTTTTAGACTCAACAGTGCCAAGATAATGCTTACAGATAGAAGACTTGCTGCAATAATGACTTACGCTTGTAAATAAGTGAACCATGAAGGATGATGTCTGTGCTGCGCTCACCTTTTACCAAATCAATTTTTTAATTTTCTCAGGTTCACCTTCTGGACTTCCCTAACATCGTGATCAAGGGCAGTGAATTACAGTTACCATTCCAGGCTTGCTTGAAGGTGGAAAAATTTGGTGACCTCATACTCAAGGCCACTGAACCACAGATGGTCCTCTTCAACTTGTATGATGACTGGCTAAAAACTATATCATCTTACACAGTAAGTTTCTGAATACCAGTCAGTTGTCTGTGTTGTTAGGCTTCAAAAGGGAAGAAAAGAATAGTGACACTTTGACTTGTGGTTAACAATACTTTTAACAATCTCCAGTTATATTTATTGTTTGTACTGTATATAGTGAATATCTGTTATTACATACATATTTTGACGGTCCAGGCGAAGTTGTTATGATGGGATTTGACTATTGTTTTCAATCTGCAATCCCAGTCTGAGAGTGAAAGCAGTAGCAGTTCTCAATCTGCTTATATATTATCTAAAATAATATTTCGGAGTTCGCTCAGTGAATTCTATTACTTTGAAGTTGCATTGTACCATTTATTTCAAAATGAAGTGACACTTAAAATATATCTGTTAGGCATTCTCACGTCTGATCCTGATCCTTCGAGCTCTGCATGTGAACAATGACAAAACTAAAATATTGTTGAAACCGGACAAGACCACAATCACTGAAGTCCATCACATTTGGCCCACATTAACAGACGAAGAATGGATGAAGATTGAGGTTCAATTGAAGGATCTTATACTGGCAGATTATGGCAAGAAAAACAAGTAAGTTACCATCTTCATGGTCCATGTCATGTGGCGTTGGTTATCATGTCTTTTCACAGCCTACTGTTTCATGTGCAGTCAATCACTTCCGATACCAATGTTCTCCCATGCCACAATGCCAGGTGATATTTGCTTTGCCTTAATACTCACAGTAAGTTGCAGTTTCTTTCTGTGAGAGAAGTGCCCATACTAAGCGGGTTATCCTAGCCATTATGCCTATAATAGTATCCACTACCTAGCACAGTTTAGGGAGCCGCGTTAGCGCAGTGGTTAGCGCACTGGCTTCGCATATGAGTGGTCATGGGTTCATTCCCCAGCTGAGGCGAAAATGTTTTCAGATCGCAACGGCTCCCAGGTCGACCCAGCCTTAAATGGGTACCGGATTAATCCGGGAAGTAAAGACTGCGAGGGAGAGGAGATGGCTACCGCCCTCATTTGCAGAGCCTGTGAAATGTGAGATCGCTAACATCTCACACCCCTACGGCATTAATAAATGCTATGGGTTACTTTACTTTTTTTTTTTACAGTTGAAGGGGTGACTAGTTCAGAAACAACTTCTCAGTACCTCATCGCTTCTATCCATCATCTGTTGCCATGAGTTCTTGGGGGAATCCACGTGGGAAGTTACTATAGAATTAGGATTTGAAAGTAATAGTGCAGTCTGTGGTAGAAAACTTATCAGTAGCAAAATATCACAAGATGAAAGACTTCAGTTTGTTTACAAAGTATACACAGATGAAATTGATGTTGTATTTTTGTTTAAAATATTGGCTAATTGTGGAAATAATGGTGACATCACGTGTCCACATTCCAACTTTTTAATATCAAGAATAATGTCTTACAGTTTCTGTGACTCTGAGTTTAAAAAGTCACAACTTCTGCTGCCAATGCATCGATCTGTACGCAACTCACTAGGAGAGCTAGGGGCACCCTCCCCCAAAGACCTGGAAGGGGGGCTCTCAATGCATTATGCGCAGAACGATGGATGATGCGGTTTATGTGTCTTTAGCAAAAGTTTGTTTCATTAAATAATATATGATTTATTCCGTTATAACGTGGCCACTGATTCCTGTAATGAACCGAAATATTATTTAATATGGACAATTTGATTATTATGCATGTACTTTTTGTGTAGAGTGGTGTCAGCTGTAAACAATGTCCAATTTACCTTGAAAATTTGGTGAAAAACTTCTGTACTATTTATCTTCAGTCCTAAAAATAAATGATTAGGGACTACCTTATTCTTGTATAAATATCTGTTATATTCAAGTCAGTTTCAGAGGAGTGCAAAAATTTTTTGTTCATAACTGCTTTAATTTATTTTTCATGAAAATGTGAATTTAAAAAAAAAGAAAAACATGGATATATAATTTTATTTAACAAATTAATATATATATATGTATCCTTATAATTTTTATATTTTTTTCCAGTGTGAATGTTAGCTCTCTAACCCAATCTGAAACTCGAGACATTATTCTGGGTATGGAGATTTCTGCACCAAGTGCCCAGAGACAACAGATTGCTGAGATTGAGAAACAGACCAAGGAACAGTCCCAGATGACAGCAACTACCACACAGACGGTGAACAAACATGGTGATGAGATCATCACAACTACAACTTCCAACCATGAGACGGCTACATTCTCATCCAAGACCGAGTGGAGAGTCCGAGCTATTTCAGCTACCAATCTTCACCTGCGTACCAATCACATCTATGTGAGCTCTGATGACATCAAAGAGACAGGTTATACATATATTCTGCCTAAGAATATCCTCAAGAAGTTTATCATCATCTCTGATCTCAGAGCACAGGTGAGTGCAGTTTGACATTTCTGTCTTTATTGTTTCTATATACACACTGTGATCAACTTAAAATGAACCATGTTATCCGATGAATCATTCTTCAGTAAGGACGATGTCATGAGAAATTCCTGGAGACAGATACACAGCTGGGAGAAACACGGTCAACTGTGATTATAATGATCATCCAATGTTACAAAAACATGATTAGCTTTAAAATGGATCTATTCTTTATATTAAATTATACTAACATTCTTTTTTTTTTCAGATTAAAATTACTTAACTATGCATAGTTTTAGTGTTTTATAATTTTCACATAATGTAGTTATGTAAAGACAAGCAGTGAATCAATTATTTTGCAGTTTATGTCAATTTTCCCTTGATTTTATATTTGTTTGTATCACCTTTTTGCCTGTGGATCTTTGCCCCATCTGATGGGGACACTATTCCTGTTTTATATATGTTGATAAACTATAGCTATCATTCTATTGTCTACACGTAATCTATGTTTGTAATACCATCACTAATGTAAGATGGATAGGTGAACTCTACACTGATGACAGTTTGTTCAGGTGTGGGTGTCAGAATACACTAAAAAAGTGAAACAATATGGATCTTTGCCCCCACCCACCTTATGATTGTGGATCTTAACAGCATACAAGAACCACACACAACCGCATCACATTGCTCAAACTGGAGAGCATTGGTTTCTGCCCTATGTACCCTATTCATTGCTGAATATTTTATAGATAAGGGGACTTATGCATGCGCCCTTTAGATTACACTATGTGAAAGAATACCATGAGATAGAATCATGCACATATCTTGGCAGCAATGTATAGTAAGGAGCAGACAAGGATGTAACAAAAAATTGAAGTGAATATGTATATATAATTTTATGCTGTTGTATAGCTTTGAAACATGGAGAACAACAAAATTGAGAAATAGAAAACTCCATATTTTCATAAATGAATGCTTGTGTGGAAAATATGATTTGAAATACTGTTAATGTCTGTGATTTCAGTCATGACAGCAAGTCTTAATAAGTTAGTAAAGGATTTAAGACTGCATTTGACATGATTGTTCATGATTCATAGCATGTTTTCAATCTTTGTTTAAACGTGAACACTCAATGCTTGGACACATTAGTAAGATATAACCACATCATGTTCTATTATTACAACAGAAACTTATGTAACATGCTAATACTTTTAGTCATGTTTCTTATCCGTCTTCAGATTGCTGGTTATCTTTATGGAGTGAGCCCACCTGATAATCCCCAAGTCAAGGAAATCAGATGTATTGTGATGCCACCCCAGTGGGGAACTCATCAGACAGTTCACCTTCCCAACCTGCTCCCTGGCCATGAATACCTGAATGTAAGTTACTATTGGTTTATTTCTTATTCTTCTAGATTCATTCTCAAACTCCTGCATATTAACAGAATGTAGTCAGAGAATGGAATTCACAGAGTCCCAAGCATATACTTTCAAGATTGTTCTGAGTATGAAACTCCAAGGTAGACATATTGGCCAGAAGAAACAACACTTGAATCAAAGCACTTTGGGCCAATGTGTGAACTACAAAAGACAGTTGAGTATTATTCAGGAGACAGAATTACAGATATAGACATGTTTCAAGTTAATGAAAGAAGAATCATTTCTAATTAACGTCATAATACCCTGACAATTCAGACATTTACATGTGTGCTGTGTATAACCCGTGATGTTAATTTCTTTCCGTGGTGGTATTGTTTTCTGAAGGAGAGCTACGTGTACATTATGTTCCTGTAATGTTTTTATTACTTGTGAGATCTTGTTTTGTAATTCTGCTATGTTAAGTTGTAGGATGTTTAGGTTCCCCCTCACTTACTTCTGCAATCTTGTTTTGTATGCCTGCTATGTTAAGTTGTAGGATGTTTAGGTTCTCCCTCGCTTACTTCTGAGATCTTGTTTAACCAAGGCGACGTCTGAGCTCGTATTGTAGATTTTGTTTGACTGGAATTGTGGTTTTGGTTATTTGCTGCGGACATTTCCATCCCAAAGAATGACTTAAAAGTCTTCCTCTATCGGAAACTGGTTATGTGGTCCATTGCCCTTATGAAGTCTCTATGAAAAATCTTTCCTTTTGGAGATTCAGATGGGGTTCACAGAGATGCATTCCCCGCTGGTCACAAGCACTCAAGAGGCAGGCATTGATCCTTCATTCTGTGGCCGAGTATTTGCTGTGACTGTGTCACATCCTGCATACTATTTCTTCATGCTTCTCCCCAGCATCGAGTTTCCAGATTCCCCATGAGTTTTCTTGACTCTGCTTCCAGTATCTCAAGATTAGAACATGTTCTAACTGTGGGTGTAATGGCAGTTACAAGACACTTGCTGCAACTGGGACATTAGGCAGGGCTCTGATCCACTCAAGGTAGAGATGTTCCTTCTCACCATTCAGGATCCTTGGTGAAGGCTTTGAGATTAGACAAGAAAGTGTGGTAGACAAAAAAAAAGAGAAAATAGGAGAGACCTGGGTATACTGCCAAGCACTCGGTCGCTCCCATACCAAGCTGTGTTTGAAACAGGGGTACCTCGTGAAGGTATTGCTATGGATGCATGGTGCCTTTGATGCAAGAAGCTTAGTATCAGTCGGACAGTAGCTTCTGCAGCAATCAGCTGCACCTGGACTGTGAGAGGCTGTTGTGGAGCGCTTCACAAAGTCCTTGAATGTAAGCAGAATCGTCCAGCCCAGACCCTACATGTTCCGTCCACCCCCCCTAACTGCCATCTGACTGCATAAAGGTCTAATGGTCCATGCAGCATGATAGTTCATCCTTAAGTGTTTGTGGTCTTTGAGAAATTTACATACCTGTGCAATCTATGTTTATTGTTGTCTGCGTCTTGATATACCTGTCTATAATAATAATGAATTTAGGATACACATTTTCTGCTTTGGCTAAAATTATATCCTTTTTTTTAAAGAGATGCTGATTTCCAAATTCATGAAAACATGTTGTTAGTATCAGCTGAACAGACCAAGTTCAAATCTTGTCTGGTACCTTCTAATTTGAACAGATATTGCAGTTTTGTACAAACATTCCCTTCTGCAAGTAAACTGACTTGTTAAACCCATTTTATTGAATATATAAACAATAGCAACATCTCATCCTCTAGGAAATGGAACCTCTTGGTTGGATTCACACACAGCCAAATGAGCTGCCTCAGCTGGCCCCACAAGATATTACAACACATGCTAAAGTTATGGCTGACAATCCATCTTGGGATGGTGAGAAGACAGTTGTCATCACATGCAGGTAGGTGTTACGATATATGAAATTATCTGTAAAAACACATGCAAGTAAATTTAGATTTCTGAATATTATAATCTTTATAGTTGAAACTTAAAAAGTTACATCATATACATGGATGATTGTTACTTGAGGGAGGAGGAATCATCAAATATGTGGATGATTATTACTTGTAGGAGGAATCATAATTTCTGTCATAATCATATTTTGCTTATGTTGTTACATTTTTGTCAACAGTTCAAGCACTCCATCATATAATAGTTGAACAGTTTCAGAACCACTGATATATATATAATTGCAAAATAAAACACAGCAATAAGCAGAATTACAAAGTATTATAATGTGAATCATTTCTAATCAAATCATTTCTCGTTTTTCAGTTTCACTCCTGGGTCATGTTCCCTGACAGCCTATAAGTTGACCCCTAGTGGTTATGAGTGGGGCAGACAAAACAAGGATACTGGAAACAACCCCAAAGGATATCTTCCATCTCACTATGAGAGGGTTCAGATGCTTCTTTCTGACAGGTTCCTTGGATTCTTCATGGTGCCTGCTCAGAACTCATGGAACTACAACTTCATGGGTAAGTAGCCGGAGTTAAAATTAATATTAATAACAAATTAATATCATAAGCCAACTTAATATTGGTATTAATTTGATTGAAATAGCCAATGCTGTTACCTCCTGATGTGAAAGTTCTTCTGCTATCATTCTCAAACTCCTGCTAATGCACATGGCAGGATGTAGTCTGGAGAACAGAATGTGTTGTATCATGTTTTACAGCTTTGCTGTGATATCTGTACCTTTCGGCCTGACACATCCAACTTCAACATGGCTTTGGGGGTTACTGTGACCCTATATGGGATGGGACAGCCAACTCCACCACAGAACCTTCTTAGTCACCTATTATGACATGCTGTAACAGTATATTCTTGTGTGAGGAGTTACAGTATTACTTTTGCGTTCCGAACCCTGGGTTCTATGTTTGATCAACAATGACTGCTAACGTAGATCTCTTCTTGGTTTTAATAAGTGCTTATCAATGAACACAGAGGCACTTCTTATTACATAATCAGAATGTCATTTAATATAACTTCAAACCAATGACACAATCCATGTTAAACTCTAGAGTAATTGATATCTCCGAGACGTATAATATATCATCAATATAAAATATACAATGTCAAGATTTGCATACTATTCCAACACTTCCAGAATTATAGGCGCACGTCATAACACGAGCTTAATGAGATTATGGACTATCTCATTATTTTACTAGACGTATAATATATCACCAATATAAAATATACAATGTCAAGATATTCATAAACTATTCTAGCACTTCCAGGAATCATAGGCCCACGTTATAACATGAGCTTAATGAGATTATAGACCATCTCATTTAATCTACTATTAATCTCACTTCTTGGTCAACTAACTTTGCTTCTACTTCCAGTCGGAGTTGTTGAACTCAACAAGGGACTTGCCTCTCCTGGGAGACAAGTACTAACTCTCTACACGCGTCCCGGTGGACTCTGTGTGATCCTGTCGACTGATCCTGTGGATTCGCGACTCCGTGGGACACTCTCCCTGAGACCGACTCGGGGCTCTGCTTTTCTGTGTGCCCGTGAGGCCCTCAACTCCACCCCTCGTCTTCCTCCCGACCTATCAACTCTCTTCTCGTCCGCGCCTCACTGCTTCTGACTCCACCTCTACATTATCACCTGTCAAACTCCTGTACGCGTTTTTTAGACCATGCGTAACGTTTGATGTTCCTCTCTGGTCAGAGGCTATGCCCTTGGCGTTACGCACTTAATACTTCTTGCCAATTCCATTGTCTGGTTGTGTCGAGTATCCACGAGTTCAGACGGACTGTGTGAGTTTGTAGACACTCGTCTGAGCTAGACCAAACATCCCATTGTCCTTTCTGGGGTATGGTGTAGTGGCGTCGTCTGCCACCTGTGACCGGTTGCGTAAGATGCAGACTTGTGATAAATAATATTGCCTTTTTTTTCTAAAACGTACTAGCTTGTCTCAGACTTTCTGTCTGACATGTGCGCGAACAATTTAAAGTATTTATACCAACATTTACACAAGAGCAAAACATTAAATGTGTTGCATTTCCCCAGTTCATCTCTTGCTAACCATGAAGGGTTCTCACTTCTTACTGTGAAACCCCCTGCCTGCGAAGGGTTCTGCAACCAGATACTATCACAATGCATGAAAGATAAAGCGTTATTCTTTGCCCCCACTTTCAGGCCCTGGCAATACACAGGCGTGGTGTGAAGTAAAATGAATCCATTTAACTACCAATTAGATGGAAATCATTATATTGTTATTTACTTAGCGAATTGTCTTACCAGTATAGAGTAACCAAGCAGTGGATACCCTCTCTCTGTGGAATACCAGGTAATGAAAAAGCAGACCAACTGGCTAAGGAAGGTGCTGCCGAAGACCAACCAGATATACCAATCACCTACCATCAGAAAAAACAGATGATCAAGTCAATAAGAAAGCCACAAACACCAACACAAGATGACTACCACATTATGAACAGACCAGAACAAGTTATAATTCTACGTCTCAGAACAGGACACAATCGACTCCGCAGTCACATGTATACAAAGTTCAAGATTGGCAACACGGCCATGTGTACATGTGGACAGGCAGCACAGAGTGCCAAACACATACTTCAAGAGTGTTCTGAGCATGAAACGCTGAGGCAGACATATTGGCCAGAGGAAACAACACTGGAATCAAAGCTCTATTAGACACTGTATTGAACTACAAAAGACAGTGAGTTTTATTAAGGAGACAGAATTACAGATATAGACATGTTTCAAGTGAACGAAAGAAGAAGAAGAAGAAATTGTTATTAAGTCTAATGGTGGAAATAACAAACTTAACTAATAAATCTGCTTCACAGGAATCAACAGAACTTTTCTCACTGCACATAGCCATCACTACAGTCTCCACAGACCTTCCTGACAAATCTAAGATTCTTTCAAGGCTGGAACTCTTCTACTTGTATCTTCTGTGTTCATTCTCAAACTTCTGCCTATTAATGATTTACAGTTCTAATGTCATGCATTTTGACCTACAGAATTAGGTTGAATTGCCTTCTTAGTCACCCTGTGACATGCATGGCTGGTCACAGTTTTAATACTCTTTCCCTTTTGGGTCTTGACAACACATGAGGTTTGACAGAGATCTAAGGTTCCTCCTGTTTGGGCCTTGACGACACATGAGGTTTGATAGTGACCTATAGTTTCTCCTGTTTGGGTCTTAACAACACATGAGATTTGATAGAGACCTAAGGTTCCTCTTGTTTGGGTTCTAGCAACACACGGGGTATGATAGGGACCTACGGTTCCTCCTGTAATGTAGTGAAGTCAGTTCTGTCACAAATAATAGCAGAAAAGAATCTTATTTTTACAAAGAGAGAAATCTCCAGTGTTAAAAAACAATCTGACATGCTGGAACTGCGAGAGCTGGAGTAACACAGCAATTATGGAAATAAATTGAAATAAGCATCAGTGTCACCAATATTTCTAAACAAAAAAAATATTCGCAAATGAGACACAGCTTATAAATATTGGTCACATTTACATGTTTATTTACATTTATCCCCAATTTGACTCTGTATTAAGAATGAAGTTATGCATTTCTAACATTGATGTAGTTATGACTGCATATTACAGTGTAAATGATGCTACAAATATCTTCTAGCAACAACATTATTAATTGATGTTCTTCCTTTGAAATCCTTCAGGTGTACGGCACGACCCTAATATGAAGTATGAACTCCTTTTGTCAAATCCTAAAGAGTTTTACCATGAGATTCATCGCCCATCTCACTTCTTGTTCTTCAGTCAGATGGAGGAGCATGAACAAGCGGGGGCTGACAGAGAGGACCTTTTTGTTTAGAAACATCCTGTTCACATGTTTATCATATACATGTGATCTATAACTTTCATTTTGTTTTTGTGAAAGAAACAATATGACCATGTAGAAACTACAAAAGAATTCAGGCCTTATTTTTGTAAGACATTGTTCATATCATTTGTTAAATGTGTTGCATACAAGATGTCCTTGTGTTTAGTCAGTTCTGTGTAAAGTAATTGTTTGAGTTGATGTAGGAAATTCTATAAAGAATGAAACTATTATGGTTCTGCGTAGACCAAAGTTAAATCTTTCAGTTGACATAAGTAAATATAATAGTCACTCACTTGAAGATAAATAATAATGGAACATTTTCTATTTAAGACATTGCTATTCAATTATTGTAAAATTATGGGACGCTACTAAAACATCATCCAAGTTTATTGCCATTACAATATGGACTGTCTGCTTTTGTTCTTCTTCAGCGTTCATTTTCAAACTCCCACTGGATCTCTCTTGTATCAAGACCATGATCCTATTAGATTTCCAGCAGGATGTAGTCCAAAGAAGGAAAATGCATCGTGTTGCTGTTTTATATGCGACAATGATCCAACACATCCGTCTTCGGCATAGTCTACTTTTGAATCATGAGAAAGATTGAATGAGTTGTATTTATGAGTCATTCCCAATTCTCTTGTTCTGAAATTGTTCTAAAAACTGCGGACACTTAACAGAATGTGGTCTGGAGCACAAAATGCATTGTGTTGTAGTTTATAAGTTTTGCTGTCATATCATTGCCCTTTGGCTTGTCACATCCAGATTCAGCATGACATTTCTGACCTATGGTGTGCAGTAGCCAACTCCAGACAAAACCTTCCTTACTCACATCTTATGACATGCATGATCATGTTACAGTGTTCATCATCATCATGTGACATTATTTCCAGAACATAGTCTTCCATAAGGATCTATTGAATTCTCGTTTATCTTGAACAAGCTGTCCTGCCTCCTTTAGGGACATGTGCAGGTATTCCTGTATGTCTTCTGTCCAACGGCATCTTGGTCTGCCTTTACTCCTGTTACCTTCTATCATCTCCTTCAATATCACTCCCCATACTGTCATGCCTCACGTGACTGAAAAAAACCTTTTCTGTAATATGGTGTTCAGAAACAGCCCTCTTGAACTGATTGTGCTTAGCATCTCCTGGTTTGTTTTCCTTGCTGTCTATAGTATTCTATAACTCTTCTGTTACAGTGTTACTAATCTTAATTGCCTTTTGTATCCAGACAGCATACTGTAAAGAGTGTTTAGTGCAGTAGTAAAAGCCACAAGTCCAATTCTAAATTCAGGATCTTTTGTATGGCACTAAAACATGGATAACAGAAACAAATACTACTAAAAAGATCATCTTTCATAAATGGATACAAAAAGAGCTATTAAAATCATATAAAAAGGCTACTATTTCAATGGTGAAAAAAACACCAAGTAAACACTAGTGCAATGAAAGATTTAGAAGAAATTGTGATGCATAAGATCTGTATTAAGAAGACCAGCTAATATTATAACAAGGTGAGTTGTCCTGGAATGCACATAAGAGTAAGTTTAAAACATTTATTAGAGTAACTGGGAAGACTTCGACAGGATAGTATAAAACACAAATGATTTTTGGGGGTCATATTTCAAAGGGTTCTGGATGAATTATTACAAAGTAGTCACTCCATTATGTCACTGTAAAAAAATGTTGTTTATAACAATTTATTTTTAACATGTTTCACATCAGTGAACTTTGTGTCCAGTACAATTGATTGTGAATTATTGGCGGAGCTACTGTTTTGTCTGTAAGGGACAGCTGATTGGGTGCCCATTCTCATTGTATTATTTCAGTTTTAAACAAGTCATTGATAGCAAACAATACACCGATTTTTTTTTATAATTTATGTTATAAGGAATCTAGGACAACAGATTAAGTGGTTTTCACATGTTTCCAGACTACCATCAGACAGTGTCCCTCAAAAAAGCATTACTATACAGGCACCATGGTTACAGAGGCAGACCATGCAAATGATGGATTACAGAAGTAAAGGAGTCGACGAAAAAAAGCCATGTCCAGAAACTCTTCTACTCCTGACGCTGAAAGGTCACAAAAGTGCATAAAGCAAAAATAAGAAGAAAGAAGGAATCTAGGCTCGCTATATTATTAGTTCTTCTCCTGTTGGATTCATCAGCTGATATGGATTTCTTCAAATAAATTGTACTTTAGTCACAAGAAAGGTGAACATTTATCATCTGAAAATTAATGAAGATGAAATATGATAGGTTTACCATTTGAAAATTAATAGTTAAAGACTGAGAGGTGAACAGTTACCACTTGGAAGCATCTTGTAACCAAAGAAGATATATAGTTTGAACTCTTTGAACAAGTCAGTTGCTGAAGCCAATTATTGCTATTAAGTGTTAGTAGGAGTTTTAAAAAAAAATTACATATGACACAGAGCACAACAAAGAAAACACTTTCCTTTAGTCATGCCGAAATCGGATGTGCTAGGCCTACAAGGCGCATAACGGTGGCACAACGTAATCACGCTCCCGGCGGAAATCGCACGGATATCCGTGATGGTTACAATGGAGCGAACGCAAAACAAACAAACTTTCCTTTAGTGAACTTTTTCATATTGTTTGTTCTATGATCTGTTTATGTGCTACATATTTGGAACGGCAACATTTCACAGGATGAAAACGTCCCATGTAACATATCTTTGTATGCTTCTTCTTCTTCTTCCGTGTTCATTCTCAAACTCCTGCAGGTTAACAGAATGTAGTTTAGAGGATGGAGCGCGTTGTGTCATGGTTTTACAACTTAGCTACTGACTAGAATCAGAAGACAGTTCAAATTGTTTGGACACATGAGAAAAAGCGCATCATGAAAACAGGAACTTTGAGGAGCAAGGGAAGACTTAGAGAAAAATGTCTGGACAGCTTGGCATGGGGAAACATCTAAAATGAGTGATCTCATGAGCAGATGGCCGTGGACAGACATGATAACTAAGACAACATGGATGTTTGAAGAGATTTTAAGTAAAAATGTGTCACTTTCATCTTTCACAGACCTCATTTTCCTATATTATTCTAATAGAATAATATTCTATTCACAGACCTCATTTTCCTATATTATTCTAATAGAATAATATTCTATTCACAGACCTCATTTTCCTATATTATTCTAATAGAATAATATTCTATTCACAGACCTCATTTTCCTATATTATTCTAATAGAATAATATTCTATTCACAGACCTCATTTTCCTATATTATTCTAATAGAATAATATTCTATTCACAGACCTCATTTTCCTATATTATTCTAATAGAATAATATTCTATTCACAGACCTCATTTTCCTATATTATTCTAATAGAATAATATTCTATTCACAGACCTCATTTTCCTATATTATTCTAATAGAATAATATTCTATTCACAGACCCTATTATTCTATATTAATGTATGGCTCAGAAACATAGACAATAAACAAACAATTAGAAGACAGAATTGATGCCTTTGAGATGTGGGTATATGAAAGAATAGGAAGATCATCATGAAAAGAGAAGAAAACAAAGAAAGAGGTTATAACAACATTTTATATGAAGAAAGAATTATTAAAGGAAATAAATAACAAGCAAATAAAATATTTTGGACATGTTAAAAGACATGACACCTTGTTGAAGACCTGACTTGAGGGTAAAGTCGAGGGGAGGCTAGGAAGAGGCAGGCAGATTTACAAGTGGGAAAGTAACATTACGAGATAGACTGGTTAGTCTAGCAGAGTGCACCACCATGACAAGAGACTGGTGGTCTGTTGTAGCTAACCTTCTTTGCAGAGGTGGCACTTAATGATGATGATTTTCTTATAGTTTGGACATTATATTGGGAAAAAAGAATTTTTGACTAGTCCTTGTTTTTTTATTCATTTTTATTCTTGTTTCTAGTGGTTAGTTTATTCCTTAAGGTGTGGTTGCAGTAGACAAGCATCATTTTGTTGCTCCATTATTTTATCCTTTGTGTTTATTCATTCTTGTTCATGAATGAGGACTAACAAGAGAGGGAAGTTGAAGCATTGCACAACTCTTCTTCACTGAAAACATCTTCAGTGCAAGATGGTTTTTCCACTCACGGAAATTCAGAAGGGGAAAGATTTTCATTGGTGTGTGTCCACTCCTTGACAATAACTCTAACACAAATTGACTAGTTAGGTAAATGGTCCAGATTGGAAAAAAACTAGCAAGGTACAAGAGACATTGCAGCAGAGTAAAGGGCTTGTTCTCAAGGGGTGGCCAAAAAAATCAATACAAAGACATTAAAAATGTCACTGAAAGCCTTTTATATAAACCATGATACATGAAAGATGGACATGAAACATTGTTTCATGACACTCTAGTAAAAAAAAAGATGCAACATTATGTGAAAAGAGAATTGCAGCAGCTCAACAGCGGATATCAGCTAGAAAGTCACAGATGAATGATCAAACATCTACAGTAATCATCCCATGCCCTGCTTGTCAAAGAACATTTGCACCCAGGATAGAGGATAGTGCTTATTATCCATCTACGAACTCATAATCAAGTACACAACTCGAACTGAATTACTTGTGGAAGTAACCAATGGTCATCATCACTTTTGATGGGCAAACAACATATTTTTTATGTACATTCCTACTGGGGAAACTTCTAGGTCTTGTTTCTTATTAACTACATTTATATTTCCTCTTATAGTTATGTCTCAAGTTGATCTGCTTATTTCATCTGAATTTGCCATATATCATTGTTCTTATTTTTAGATTGCTAAAATAAAATATCTCTCATGTGGATAAAATCGGTTAATCATTTGTTTTCTCTCACTAAAAAAAGCAAACATCTCTATTTACACTACATTGCAGGAAGACTACATCATTTGTGGAAAGTTGCAATTAATTGTTTGGTAGCATTTTATTTTAATTTTTATGATCAGCTCTGTATATAAACCTAGCCCTCTGTAGTCAAATTTTGCTGAATTCTTTGATATGCTCTTCCGCCCTTTTTTTCATATGTAACGAGAAGGTGTGAAGTATACTTGTTATGTTCTAGTAATGGTGGGGTGTAATTATTATACTCTGCTTTAACATAAAGCATGTGTTGACCTACACAATGATTGTCATGTTTAATTAACATTTATATTGCTTTCAATATATCACAGAACTTTTGATGGTAATTTGTGTGGGAGGGGAGAGGATATGGCAGTCTGGGCAAATCTGACCCTTCATGGTCAGTTTTTACTAACTTGCCAGGCTGATTTAAAATTACTATATGCATCTGCACCTGAGTTCACAAGATATCAGATCACAAGCTATCTCAGCCAAACTGTATAAATATAATGTCATGTTAAACAATGATAAAAAGAGAAATGATTACATCAAACGTTTAGAACATTACTAGCTGAAAACAGTATCCGATTATTTTGAAAATCTGACCTTATTTTGTTCACATGACACTATTCTTGTTAAATGTTGATCTATAAATTGGGTGTACATGTGATTGTTTTATTAAGTGCTTGTGACCGATATCATTGATGAAACTTCTCACTTTTATGTTTATAATTATATCAGACAATAAATATTTGTGTTTTGACAACTTTGGAAAATGTGTTGTGTTTTTATGTTCCACATCAAATTAATAACAATAATAAACCCATAACCCATCAGAGGTGTCACAATGAGACCTTTGGTGCAGAAAAATCTCCACACATCTCTAACCTCTACCGTCCTGATGAGTTTGTAAACTTCACACCCTGTCCATTTTTTTATATTATGCAGCCAAGTCTTCTTCTGGCCAAATAATACACAATTTTTCGTTATATAACTTAAAACTCATACCTAATGTCTCAATGTGACAATTCAGTAGGCTTGTTTTAATAGGTGGTGTCCAAATCTGTCACTCCCAGGTTCTGCATTCTGGCCATAGAAATGTGGACTTGTGCTATTTGGCTCTTTATTTCAATGGAACATATGCCACTGATATTAATAGGGCTCTAATATACTTGATTTTATCTACCTGTACTTGATGTAACGTATCATTGATCTTTATGCTGCACTCTGATAGTGTGTATTTCTTTGCGACATCAACATTATTTGTTTTATTCTTGTTTAGAATGAGACCTTTCTTGTACTACTGGTTAATCGATCATAAACTGGGAGAATAAATATCTCTGGTCCCGTCCCAAATATATGATGATAGCAACTCAGGAAATGAGATCAAGTTATAAGACTTGAGATTTCAATGGCTGCCATGGCAAGGTTGAATGTGATTTGGAAAAAATAAGACCAGTATTACGGTAAAGATAAAAACTATGGGGCAGCCGCTCTGACCTGGAGAAGACAGTGGACTTCGACCTGATGACAGACCTGACAATATGACCTGACTACAGGTTTTGAATGCAGAAAAGGACAGTAAAGATGAGTCGCTACTTCTAAGTATACTTTTATACGGATATGAAAGCTGGACACTTAATGTGGACACGAAAAGAAGGATTTAGGCTTTTGTATATAAGTGCTACAAACCTTTGTTAAAAAGAAGTTATATGGAAAACAGGACAAACATAATCAACCGGCAGCAAATGAATAAACTTGCAGGTTATCAAGAATCACTTTGTGGCAGTAGTGAAATGGCATAAACTGGTTTCGTTTGGACATATGAAGCACATTAAAAAATGCTATGGGTTACTTACTTTTTATGAGGCACAACTCACTTTCTAAAACTATTTTACAAGGCACATATGAGGTTGGAAGGAGAAAATGTGCCCAGAGTAAATTCTGGATTTACAATATAAAGAGATGGGTTGGCCATGATTTTTATATTCTTTTCCGAATTGCTGAAGACGCGTTTGGAGGATTTTTTTGTACTGTCTCCAGTGTGGCACTAATGGGTTATGAGACATATACCTGGTACTACCTGTCTAACAGGGCTTATAGTTTTTGTTGGCTCATTTCAATCAGTACTCTATAATCACTATCATATTAATCAGATTGTATACTTGTCACTAATGTATCCCGCACTAGAAATGGGTTGACCTATGTGGGTGGTCGAGTACAAAGTAAAGGGAAAACAATTATATCTGGTCAATGTTTGATATTGTTGCTTTTTTTACATGTTCACGTTTGAATAAAGATCTACAGACATAATTGATGCCTTTGAGATGTGGGTATATAAGAGAATAGGGAGAACACCATGGAGAGAGAAGAAAATAAATAAAGAGGTGCTAAAAACACTTAATATGAAGAAAGAATTACTTAGAGAAATAAAGATCAGACAAACAAAATATTTTGGACACATTAAAAGACATGGCACCTTATTTAAAACCTTATTTGAATGTAAAATCAAAGGGAAGCGAGCAAGAGGTAGACAGAGATACAAGTGAGAGAGTAACATCACAAGATGGACAGGTTACAGTCTAGCAGAGTGCAACACCAAAACAAGAGACAGGAATGTTGGAGATCCGTTGCAGCCAACCTTCGTTGCTGAGACGGAACCTGATGATGATGTTTGAATAAAACATGAATAGTTGGAAAGAGTGCATCATGTTTTCATATAACAAACACATACACAAGGAGATACACAAAGTTGTTAATAGTTCATTTTTCTATGTTGAAGCTGGATGTGTAGGGCTGAAAGACACTGCTATCACAGCGAATCAAACTTTGACCAGACGCAGTCCTTTCTCTGGACGACATCCTGCACAGTAAAGGGAAACAATCATATCCGGTCAATGTTTCTTCTTCTACTGCGCTCGTTCTCAAACTCCTGCAGATCAGCAGGATGTAGTCCGGAGCAGTGAATGCATTGTGTCATAGTTTACAGCGCTGCTGTGATATCTGCACCTTTCGGCATGACACATCCGACTTCAGCATGGCTTTGGGTCACTGACCCTATATGGGATGGGACATCCAACTCCATCCCATAACCTCCTTAGTCGCATTGTATTACATGCATGGAAGGTAAACAGTGTTGCTATTCTTTGCTCCCCTTTCGAACCTCGACAACACACGGACGCAGTCAATGTTTGACATTGTTTTCTTTGTACGTCTGAGTGCAACAAACAAATAGATGGAAGGACAGCGTCATGTTTTCTTATAATGAACACATACATGCGACACAGTTGTTAATGGTTCATTTTCTCGTGTTGAAGTTGGATGTATTGGGCTGAAATACACCGATATCGCACCAAAGCTGTAGACCATGACACAACGCATTCCTTTCACTAGAGTACATCCTGCTAATATACAGGAGGTTGAGAACGAATGCAGAAGAACGAATCCTCTGTTGTCTCTGTTAGATCATCAGATGCAATGCTGGCGTAGGCGATAGGATGTCGCCTTCTGTCTCTGTTAAGTATCCTCTGTTTTTTGTATGTTAGGTCATCATCATCAGGTGCAATGCCGGCTGGTGTCATCATCAAGTTCCGTCTCCGCAACGGAGATTGTCTGCAACGGATCTTCAACATCCCATGTCTCTTGTCTTGGTGGTGCACTCTGCTAGACTGTAACCTGTCCATCGTGTGATGTTACCCTCCCACTTATATCTCTGCCTACCTCTTGCTCGTTTCCCTTTGACTTTACCATCAAATAAGGTCTTTAAATATTCCTCACCACAGGCAATTGTGCATCCGGACCGTTCAGAAAGCAATGGCAACCTACTGAACGTATTTATATTGCCTAGAAAATCACCACAGCCAAGAAATGCTGGGTTGATAGCTACGTCCTGGATAGGATGTGCTACCAATTTAATTGTAAGGCATTCAATAAGGTGTCATGTCTTTTAATGTGTCCAAAATATTTTATTTACCTGATCTTTATTGATCTATATCCTGGCTTTCAGGCCTGGTAGTATTTTCGTCAGATCTGATCAAATAATGCAGTGTTTGTGTGGTGCTCTTATTGGAATTTATTTATGATGGCCGAAGACGGATGGTGTAGGCGATGTTAATAGTGTCTTTGTTAGTTGAAGGGGTTGTCTTTGTTAGTTAACATCTGTCTCTGTATGGTAGGTAACCTCTTAAATTTAGTAAACTGGAGTACAACAAATATTTCTCTAACTAGTGTCCCTTGGGCAACCTTGAACTTTGAGCCAGAGTCTTGCGATTGGTTAAAATGAGTTGTTCACGCACTCTCATCGTGTCTGCTTTAGTTCGCCCTAGTTTCACCATGGCGCTGGCTGGCTGGCTTTCAGGCCTGGTATTATTCTCGTCAGATCTGATTAAATAATGCAGTATTTGTGTGGTGTTCTTATTGGAATTTATTTATGATGGCCGTAGACGACATGCGACCAGTGTGTTCTCAAAGTGCTATGGTGGATATCAAAGAAGAACTTCCTCCGGAGTTGGGTAAATCTTGCCCCATTCACAGTGGCCATTTCATGGTTAGTCGTGTACACGATGTAAACAATGACGACGATGATGAAGAGGAAGTTGCATCTCCTTTCAACGATGATGCCAAAGGATTTGATTTTTTGTCTGCAAATAAAGAAATATCTACGACTTACAACTTTTCAAATGCACATACTGAATCAGTGGTGATAGATGCATCTTTGACGAAGCTGTTTGAGTGCATGACTTTGGCTTACAGGTGCGAGGTTTGCTAACCATTGTCTTGTCTTGTATTAGTTTCATAACATTGACATAGACCGAGTTGGTCCCAAAGGGAACATAACATAAACGTAAAATATGTTTAGCGTTTGTTTATTTAAGATTTCCTGTAATGGCTAAGAATGTTATAATATATAAATATATTTGGAATATTTTATTGTATCGATGTGATAGTATTTTTTAATCTTGTAGTGGTTCAGATTTCGCTGTTGGATAAAACGTGTCAGCTAAGGACGTTGCGACCTATGCACCCAAGGGTGGTCGGGGGTGGAAATAGATTACAGACAGTTTACTGATCTACTTTTTATCACTCCAATAACTATATTATTTATACACAATGTGCTGCTGAAACTTTGCTTTTCATTTCTCGAACTAGTTATGTACTTGTCATTATATTTAAATATAGCTTTGTCAGTGTCTTCCTCAAGGGAGAAATGAATTGTACTGAATATTATAAATAATAAGCTTAGGCCTATTTTATTACATAATGAAGCAGTCTGAGATAATGTGACCCACTTTTGAGCTTAGCTTGAGCTTAAAATAGACAGCAGGTCAAGTACATGTTGTAGAGTTTATATTGAAACAGTTTTCTCTCATTCTGAGTCACTTTTATGCACTAGTCTAGTCTGAGAAAGTAGAGTAATAGCCTCAGAACTTAGTGCTCACGAGGAGCAATGCCAGATCAGATTTCTAATTGTTGCATCACCTTTAAGTCCATGTTTGTAGGCACACACACAATCATTAGTTTATTATTGTGCATATTTTGATAGACCTACTCAAGTTAGTCTTATTTTAATTTTGCAAATGCTTTTACAAAAAATTAGACCCTAGCTTCTGTATTTTGTTACATCATGAAGAAATATCACCAATTAAAACATGTAGGACTAAGTAAAAAAGATAATTGCATGTAGGTTGGTGATAAGTTTACCTCTCATTTGGAGAGGCGCGTCCTTTTCAACCAGCGGACAATGCCAAAGTGGGCTATATCAGGACACAACCAAAAAGTATTAGAGGTCACAAAGACCCCAGTGATAAATAAAATTCCATACATATCTAAGCCTAATATTAAATATAGGTCTATAGAATATAGGCTACGTTTAGGCCTGTAATATTTACATGTTATAGTGACATGCATTGTTTAATACTAAGATATAGGCCCATTACTAGACTCGTCATCTCTGCATCAAATGTTGTCTGCAACAGATGTCCAACATTCTGTCCTCTTGCCTTGGTGGTGCACTCTGATAGACTATCCTGTCAATCTCATGATGCTTCCCTCCCATTTGTATCTCTGCCCAGCTCTTGCTTGTCTATTCTCAACTATACTTTCAAGTAAGACCTTTAACAGGGAGTCATGTCTTTTAGTAATAGCTAGTTAGTTAGTTTGTTCCTTTCGTGCTGCAGGCGGCACATTAGGCAGAGGTTTTGATTCTCCATGTGTGTTGTGGTCCACTGCCTGCAGTTTTAGTTCATGTATTGTCTTGCAGCCTGTTATTTCCCTTTCTTTAAGTGTTTTTTAATGTTACTCTAGGCCTTCCTCATTTTCTTTTACTCTCAGGTAGGTGTCCACATAAGGGCTTGTTGTTTATTCTGTTTTCATCTAGTCTTAAAACTTAACCCAGATATTTCCATCTGCAATTTCTTATGCCATTTGAAACATATTCTTGGTGTGTTTTGTTTCTTAAATCACCATTTGTGACGAAACGCTCCATTTTATGTTCATATGCTCCAGTTTCCGGAGACATTTGTTTTTGAAGCTGTTTAATTTTTAGTCTGTTGCTTGAGTTGATTTCCAGTGTTCACTTCCATATGTTAATACTGAGACAATACAGGAGTTGAATAGCTTTTGCTTGATGTTTCTTCCTAGATCTTTTGATTTCCAGATATTAGTTTAGTGAATGTGCTAGCTGCAACTGCTATGTATGTATTTCTTTCTTTATTGAGTCTCCGTCAACAAACATTCGCCTGTCCAAGTAATTAAAGTTGGAGACTTTTTCCACTATTTGGTTGTTAACTGAGATGTTATTTGTTTATATCACCGTTTTCCACCAAAGACAGATATGTAATAAAATTGATGTAAATAAAATGATGACAAAAAGTATTTTTATTCTCTGGACTAAATCCTGCTGGAAATCTAGTAGAACAATTATCCTGCTGCAAGAGAGAACCAGCGGGAATTTGAGAATGAACACTGAAAAAAGAATATCAACTTCTAAACTATAACATGTATTGGGACTAAAACATGTCCCTATGTTTACTACTGTAACAAGGATCAAAGGTTGTTACGGTTATATAAGTCACACGTCTTTGCAACATTCTTTAAATACGCATTTTGTGTGTTCATCTGATGTTTCACTCAATCACTATTTCATTCATGTAGAACCAGCTGCCAGTTTTTTGTGATTACAAAATACCTTCTGAAACCTAGCCAAAACCTAGTTCAGTTAGTTCAGCTTTGGATTTGCCTTGTGCATTCATGTCGAGTTGAAGCCTTGCAGCTTTTAAACCGTGACAATTTGACCATACATTGAATACATAAACATTTCAATTGACTATTTGTCTCTAATAGCTGGATTAAAATTTATATCTATGGTTGTTATTGAAAATAACATCTGCAGATGTGATTGGATATTACAAGGGATAAGCTGATCTTATCCCAGCTGTTTCTAGTTTTTTTTTTGAACCAGATGCTCTGCACATTAATTTCTGTGCACACTCATGACACTTGTTGTAAACAGTTAAAAACTGAACATGGAAATGAATGCTTAGCTATAATGTGTTTATATCAGTGTGGATCTGTTCATGGTGGGAAGTCTGAGCTGGGGTTTTACAGCTAACTCCTGTGGTAGAGTCACTGCAGAGAACAATGGAGCATACAGAATAACTACACCCTGTATGAGGATGTAGATATAAAGAAAACAGAAGTAATGGTTATTGCAAAGAAACAAAATACCACACCTTGTAAGATCAAAGGGAATGATATAGTATTAAAACTGGTCACCAATTCAAATATTTAGGTACAACGATTACAGCTGATGGAAGAAGCTCAATAGAAATAAGAAGCAGAATAAGGCAGGCAAAAACAACATTTAGAAAAAAAGAAAAATATATTGTGTAATATGACTTTGTCATTAGAGGTGAGAGAGTTCTGCAGTGCTATATAACTCCTATACTAATATATGGATGTGAGTCTTGGACAATAAACAAACTAGACAGTAGGAAATTAGAGGCAACAGAGATGTGGTTCTACAGAAGAATGCTGAGAATACCATGGACTGCCAGAAAAACTAATGTGGAGGTGTTGGAAGAGTTAAATGTGAAACGTACCTTAATCCATAACATAAGAAAAAGACAATCTTCATTTTTTGGCCACTTCATGAGACAGGGATGTTGGGAGAACATAGTCACAACAGGCAAGATTTAAGGCAACAGACAGAGGACGACAACGTGAGAAAATATTAAACAGTTTAACATCCTGGCACAGCAGGGAAACACCAACAATCTTAATACATAAAACTGGAGACAGAGAGTTGTGGAGAGCCATGACAACCTGTGCCAGCTGGCATGGCACATGATGAGGATGGAAGTCGAGGCTGTTAATGCTGCCCTCAAATGGCTCTCTGGGGTATCATTCACTAAAGCAGTTGGATTTCCAGTCCATGCCACAAAACATTCAAAATTGCAAGTGTCGAATGAGTGGACAGCATCTTTAGCTATATCCAATCTCCAGGGCATCATATGGATCTACTGCTCAGGACATGCCGATGTTCGCAGTAATGAAAAAGCAGACAAGCATTCCTTAAAGACATTTATAGGTTAGGAATTGACAATGGATATGTGGGATGTGCTAGATGCAGACACAGAGATTGATGACGCTTTGAGGAATTCAGTATGAAATGCGGTACCAGTAGAACTGGATGCCTACGCAGCAGAATGAGAAACGTCAGCCTGTAAGTCATGGGATCCATCAGTATGCATACCCTTCATCTGCTAGGGAAACTGGGCACCAATGGGTCTGCCCAAAATGTGATAAAGCCGATTCATAACCTATAAGTAATTCACTGTTATGTTACTGGGCTCATAAGGGGAGCAACAAAAAAAAAATAGGAACACTGTCATGCATGTCATAAGAGGTGACTGGTTGTGCGATGTAGAATGGCCCACTGATCTCCGCGGTGATGAAACCTGCTGAAGATACATGCCTAGACTGCTGTGAGGGCATCAACCATTTTATCTGCAACTTATTTCTAAATTTCAAGAAAGTGACTGCAAAGTCTCCTCCAAAGTAGAAGACTGTCTAGCTCGTGATATTGCACCCTACAGTCACATTGAGTCAACCATTTTTTCTTGCATACGCTCTGAAAAACGGCGCCATCAAAATAGAATGTCAATGGAACACCAATCTTGATCTGAAAACAAAACCACCACCTGGATAGGGAACAAGAGTAACAAACTTGTACTCCCTTTGGGTTCTATCATCATACCATAGATTGTGTGGTTCTATCATACCAGACATTGTGTGGTTCTATCATCATACCAAACATTGTGTGGTTCTATCATCATACCATAGATTGTGTGGTTCTATCATACCAGACATTGTGTGGTTCTATCATACCAGGCATTGTGTGGTTCTATCATCATACCAAACATTGTGTGGTTCTATCATCATACCAAACATTGTGTGGTTCTATCATCATACCAAACATTGTGTGGTTCTATCATCATACCAAACATTGTGTGGTTCTATCATCATACCATGATGAATTGTGTGGTTCTATCATCATACCAAACATTGTGTGGTTCTATCATCATACCAAACATTGTGTGGTTCTATCATCATACCAAACATTGTGTGGTTCTATCATCATACCATGATGCATTGTGTGGTTCTATCATCATACCAAACATTGTGTGGTTCTATCATCATACCAAACATTGTGTGGTTCTATCATCATACCAAACATTGTGTGGTTCTATCATCATACCAAACATTGTGTGGTTCTATCATCATACCATTGTGTGGTTCTATCATCATACCAAACATTGTGTGGTTCTATCATCATACCAAACATTGTGTGGTTCTATCATCATACCATTGTGTGGTTCTATCATCATACCAAACATTTTGTGGTTCTATCATCATACCAAACATTGTGTGGTTCTATCATCATACCATGATGCATTGTGTGGTTCTATCATCATACCATGATGCATTGTGGTTAATGAACTAAAAATCATAGTTGGTAGAATAAGATTCTGCTTAATTTTACTGTGTTTCATTAGTTTATTCCTACCACTCTCTTCATTGCATTGCAGAATTTGCTTTTTCACTGATATGGTTGTTCACATGAAGTAGTACTGACATTTTACTCAGTGGTCACACTTTGCTAGTTATATATAGGAAACAGTCCCATTTAGTCAATGATACAGACATTACTAGTTATAGAAACATTTCCATTTTACTCAGTGGTACAGACGTTACTACCGGTAGTTATAGAAACACTTCCATTTTACTCAGTGGTACAGACGTTACTAGTTATAGAAACACTTCCATTTTACTCAGTGGTACAGACATTGCTAGTTATAGAAGCACTTCCCTTTTAGTCATAAAAAAATTCACTTACTATATTGAGCAGTTGTGTGGTTTTTTTCATCATACCATAGACATACACCACCAAGATGCAACATAATAATTAATAACACAAAATTAGCACAAGTTGAAAAAGTGAAATATCTTGGAACCCTGTTAACATCAGAAGGTAGATGCTCAAGTGAGATAAAGAGCAGAACAGCACAAGCCAAATCAGCATTCCAAAAAATGAGAACCATTTTTTGCAATGGAAGTCTATCAATGCAGACCCGAATTCGGGTGCTGAAATGTTATATCGAACCAATTCGTTTTTATGGATGTGAAGCATGGGCTGTAAACAAGAAAATTCAAAGCGAATTAGAGGCTACAGAAATGTGGTTTCTGAGAAGAATGATGAAAATACCATGGACAGCCAAGAAAACAAATGCAGAGGTTCTCATTGATGCTGGCATAAAAAGATCAATCATATCAAACATTATGGGGTAGACAGTCAAGGTTTCTAGGGCATGTGCTGAGAAGAACACAGCTTGAACACTTAATAACCACTGGAAAGATCAAAGGGAGAAGAGATAGGGGACGACAAAGAGAAAAGTTACTAGATGGCATTGTATCGTGGCTTGGTAGAAGCTCACCAACCGAGCTTATTGACAACACAATAGACAGAGAGTCGTGGAGAAACATGATCGCCTATGCCAGTCGGCATGGCACTTGATTGATTGATTGATACATTGTGGCATTCTATCATCATGCCATACATTACTGGAGCACAGTTTTGACTGCAGTCTCCCTCTCATTAAATTTTAGTCGTGGACAGAAGACACTCTCAGTTTAGATAGTGGTGACATTATTAGTTCTTGAATTTTTTTGAAATGTGTTGATATCTGCAGCTTTGTCTCTCCTATAAACCTTTGTGTAACTCATACAGAGGTCTATAATAGTTTCCAGTGTTGTTTCTCTGGGCCAGTCTTTTTGCCTCAGTGTTTAAATTCTGGACATTCTTAAAATAATCCAACCGGATGATGTGCCTGCACACATGGCCCTGTTATCAATCTTGAACTTTGTGTATGTGTGGCTGCGGTATCAGTTATATTCTATGGCATAGCATAGAATGCTGGTTCTGTTCATAATTTAGTAAACATCTTGCCCCTTTATTACATGTACCGGCAATGTCACCAATGTAATATTACTTGATGAATTTTTATTTAATTTTATATTTAGCGGCAAGATCACATCGCCAAGATGGAAACAGTTCCGTGGTATGCATCTGACCCAGAAACAGCGTATTCGACTCAACAACCTAATTTGGAGAGAATGGCATATGCAGTGTAAGTTTTGTCACTGAATACTATGTGTATACTTATTATGTGTATACTTGTGTATAATATATTAAAGCAAAAGCAACTCGTACAGGTCATTGTAATAAATGGAGATTTATTTACCCAGTTATGTGTTATTGGGTTTATTTGTGATTTGGATGCCAAAAGGGAAAGGTATCAGTTGCAGACAGTTAGACAGCCGGACTGTTCAGAAAGCAATTAAAACTAGTGAATGCTAACATTTTCTAGGAAATAAAACTCCAGCGAGCCAGTGTGTTGATAGCCACATACTGAATGTGACATGCTATAAAATTTTAATGGCAAGTACTAAGGTTGCTTAGCAGCTGAGTTTTTCAACCGCTGAGCCACCGCATCATGTTTACCGGTCCACAGGAGTTTTTCAACCGCTGAGCCACCACATCATGTCTACCACAAGAAGATCTCAAAGACATGGATGTGTATGATTTGTTGATCCATCCACAGTGATAAATAACACATCTAGCATTCCTTGTCTCCCAGGAGTCTGCCATAAAAGGAGAAAGGCATAATGTCCGATGGCCTGCATTTCTTTGTCATCCAAGGGGATTATATGATAGAAGACAAAATTAACAGACAAGATGTGATGATGATTTTTTTCACATTTGACAGCGTGTCCGCCTTTTCCCCAACTTTCCGTAGTCACTGCCACACATGCATGAAAACAGTGTCCCCATTACTTGCACCCTGAACAGAAAAGTCCAGATGCGGTTGCCACACAGGCGATTACTGTATAAAAAATATGTTGAAATGTTTCAGCCGTGTTTAGATTTTATTATGGAAGCAATTTCTGCACACATAAATCATTTCAGAAATGACTATAGTGCACTTGAAGATGTTGCTATCATTTGAAAAGTATTATTCTGAATGTGCAGATCTCAGGAAGCAAAATTTGTGGACTGTGAAACCCATTCTTGAACACAAAGATACAACCATTTCTTATAAGGAAAGTCTTCAATTTATTGATATATCCAATACAATACTGGACAATATTTTTCAATTTGAAGTAATTCAAAATTATGGATAAGAATTAAAAATAAATATTCAAATGTGTGTAAAAAGCAATGAGATTTTTGTTCTTTGTTAATCCATCACTTATCTTTGTGAAGTACATTTATTGTTTTATTTCCAGATATATATGGCAAGTTGCCAATTGTCTGTCAGTTTGCAACCCCTTTGTCAGATCATATTCATTCAAAACCAGAGGTGAGATTTTTGTTAGTAATGCACAATGTGTTTGTGAATTCAGTTTATTGACTATGCTGCATTTACACTCTGAGATTAGTAAATGTAGTTCAGCACAAGGATTGATTGGATTCAGAACAAGATTGTTCCCATACCAAGTAAAGGATTCTAGAATCACCTTCAGACACGGTCTCACATGTGATGTTGTCAAAATAAGAATTAAAGTCTCAAATGAAACAAATTAAATCATTCTCAAAGTAAACCTGATAACCCAGATCAAATGAACAAAAATTATACCTTCTATTAGCGCTCCAGGCCGGACATGGTGACCACTTTCCAGGACGTAACATACTGCATTAAAGTCATCAATATTGATATCTAAAAGTAAACACAACAGTAAAAACTCAGCAAATGTTTGAGTTTTCTATGATTCTCTAACAAATTATCTGGCATTTATGAATTCATTTATCATTGTGATGTGATCATTTGAGTGCTGTCATTTATTCATTATGTGCTATATTGTGTCCTTTCATAAATATATCTTTTTAGTAATTCTCAAAAGTTAATTACTCTATATATTTTATTTAATTCAGTATTTTTGTTTATTAATTTTTTGATATAGCTCCTTAGTTGATTTTGTTTATTAATTTCTTGATATAGCTCCTTATTTGATCACAGGAAAAGTCCTAATCCCCATTTTTTTATTTGTAATATTTTGCTTTGAGTATTTTCACTTATTTATAAGTTAGATTGGTAGTAGTAACATTACATTATTCTTAGTGTAATCACTTCATATTTGTGTTACTGTCGCATCCTCCATATTTCCTGATATCCTCTGTCACTTTGTGTTTCTGTGGCACTATCCTTATTTCCTGATATCCTCTGTCACTTTGTGTTACTGTCACACTATCCATATTTCCTGATATCCTTTGTGTTACTGTGGCACTATCCATATTTCCTGATATCCTCTGTCACTTTGTGTTACTGTCGCACTATCCATATTTCCTGATATCCTCTGTCACTTTGTGTTACTGTGGCACTCTCCATATTTCCTGATATCCTTTGTCACTTATTCAATTATCACATGGACCATCTTTTCAGGCTGTTGTTTTGGAAGGCAAATACTGGAAGAGACAACTTGACACTGTGACTGCTGAGTACAAGAAATGGCGGCGATACTTCAAAGAACGTATCCGGCAACAGCACATCAACTTCCAAGAAAACCGTTTACTGAATGAGTGGGAACTTCTAGAGAGAGTGAAGGAGGTTACCTTCATCACTCACAGCTCTGGAAGCTACATGTCCAACACAGACCTCAATCTGCTCCAGACTGATGTCATGGATATGGACTTCACAAATGAATTATTTGCAAATCTGAATCAGCCATTTGCATTTCCTAACCCCAGAGAGCTGAGTAAGTTTGTTTATTTTATTTTTGCAGTGAGCCATAAATATTTTTTTTCTATTTTATTAAACTGTAGCAGTAGTTTCTTATTCACATTTTTAGACAGAGAAATAATGTTTGTATATGCAGTCGTCATACATGTTTGCAGTATCACCCAGATAAACACCCAGCTGTTTGTCTATGTCGTCTGAGTATGAAACGCTGAGGCAGACATATTGGCCAGAGGAAACAACACTGGAATAGGGCCACTATATGAACTACAAAAGACTGTGAGCTTTTTTCAGGAGACAGAATTACACTTATAGATATGTTTCAAGTGAACGAAAGAAAAAAGAAGAGTCTGGGTCTATGTATGTAATGCAGTCTAGGTATGTTTTTTCTAATTGTGCCTGTGACAGTTGAAACAGTCATCACTTTTTTGAGTTGAGCTAGTATTATATATATTCCAGGTATATTGATTAAGCCTTGGGTTCAAGAGGTTGTAGATTCAAATCAGCTTGTGACATCGTGTTTACAAATTTCTGCTGAAGATGAGTCAGACCATTGATGCAAATAATGGTTTAAGCTCATTCCCATTCTCTGAACTACATCCTGCTAGAAATTTGCACACCATTCGACACCATTTTCAAGATTTATGGCATGCTGATGTGTTGATGATACTCATTGATTTCTGAAGATCAATGAAGTCAGTTTTAACAGCTGGTGCAATAATACAACGTGTGCCTGACTTACTTTCAGCTATTGAACAGATCTCTTTGCATTCTAGGCTGATGAGTGTGTAGTAGATCTAGTTGTCCTCGATGTAGCCCATATGCTGTTCTGATGTAGCCCATATGCTGTTCTGAATGAACCAAAAGCTGTTCTGTATCTTATTCCCAAGTATTCCTTTAAAATTTAGACATTTTACTTAAATACACACTTTAACATAGCAAGACATTTTGCATAACGCTGGGAGACTTACATTGTGGCAGTGAGGACAACATTCTGCCAATGTTGTCACATAGAAGATAAATATACACCCCATCGAGACCAGCACCGTGCAGTGGTGATGGGGCTTAGTCCAGCCATCAGGGGCTGGAAACTAAGACTGGTTGGGCAGTCCCACTCGAGCAGGACCATAGTCCTGCCCAAGTAAGCAGAGTGCTGAAGACGGAGGCATCCAGCCATAAGGCGCACAGATAATCAGGATGCCACGCACAAAACACAATGGAAACATGTCTACATCTATAAATAGTTATGGTGCCTGCCCTGTGGCGGACGTTCAGGCAGGGACGGTGCTGGGCCCTATACCTCGAAAGGGCCCAACCTCAGTTTCTAACTACAAAAGACAGTGAGTTTTATTAAGGAGACAGAATTACAGATATAGACATGTTTCAAGTGAACGAAAGAAGAAGAATAAATATACAAATGTATCATATTTTTCTAAAGTACAGAGATGACCAAAAGGCATGGGCATCATTGAGGAAGATCTACAAGAACTAGGGATCAAGAATTAAAGAGAGAAAAATCAGTGACAGTAACGGGTGAAAACTTATGTTAATTGCAGAAGTAAACATTACATAGCTTGCAACATTAACTAATTGTGCTAACTGAAACCCGTTTGTGTGTTCGTCCATCACAAGTGATGGTGACCATTTTTTATATCCACCTTTGAAACTTCAGTTAGAATTATGACCATGCATAATAGTTCGTAGATGGCTAATTCGAGCTGTAAATGTCCTTGGACATGGAATGACCACTGTAGGCGGATTTTCGTCTATTTGTGACTTTCTAGCTACTCTCAGCTGTTTGGCTGCTACATTTCTCCTCTTTTCACAACCGAAAACTACTGGTACATAATAAAGATAAGTTTGTTTCAAAGATACTCAACAATTGGTATTAGTTGTAGCTGAAACAGTCAGGATTCTATTGATTGAAGCAGATGTCCATAAAGCAGAAAGGATGTGTTAAATGTGCATGAAAAAAGAACAAAGCATGATAATGTGATGACTTGCTAAGCTTATAAGAGACAATTAAGGAGGGTTGAGTGTGATATGGACAACCCCATCCTATAGATAATCTAGGTCAAAAATGATAGAAAACAGGTGTACTGGACTGAAAGGTATAATTATACGTTTTTACTGTTATTTAGCAGCTCAAAATTTCTCAAGAGGCTTAATATTACGAGTTATATTAGAACAAATACATAAGAAATATAAATCCATGGCAAGTACCGGTTTAATCATCAATTCAAATGAACAATGAGAAAATATGTCAAGAATTGTAACAACTCTCACTCAAGGTGCACACTTCTTTCACTCAGAATCAATGTTACAGATCACTCCTTTCACTCACGATCAATGTTACAGATCACTCCTTTCACTCAAAATCAATGTTACAGATCACTCCTTTCACTCACAATCAATGTTACAGATCACTCCTTTCACTCATAATCATTGGTGCAGATGGATATCTCACTAGAGTTTATAAAAATTGTTGTATTTGTATTACAAATTTGAAAGCTAATCCTAGTTATATTTTTCCATAGGTCAGCTGGGATATGCAGACCTCATTCAGCCTGGACTGGTTCAGCTGCAGCCCAATCTAGAAGAGTTCATGGATATTGATTGCATGCAAGGTTAGTATCCATTCTCTACTCTGATGTCACTCTTCCAGCTATCAACATACCTACCCATCAACATCTGTTGAATATAAGTGAGACTGCAGTAAAACTATACTTATGCAGATCACAAAGGAGTTTTGATGTTTATGGACTAAGGAACATGAACAAATATAGATCACAGTATGAAAAACAGACTAAATCATTGTTTCAACCATAAGGTCTTTGTCAAGAAAAATTGTCCATGACAAAGAGCATATAATATATAAAAATATATAATTCATTTCATCTGTTGAGACATATATGGTGATACCTAGAGTGTTATCTCCGTCAGTTCAGAAAATCACTAATTACTCAGTATTTCATGCAATTGAATACATCAAGAAAACGTTGGTCACTTAATGAGATGAATTGTTAGCCTATCTTGTTTGTATGGATGTATGGCCTTTTGTGTCTTGCAGGTGGTCATTTAGCAATAAAAAGAAGCAATTTGTTGAATATTTTAACAGGAATGGGGACTTTTCACGCAATAATATCACAGCAACGTAAGATTTTTGTTTGCGCCTTTTTCTTTTTTCTTCCATATCTTTAAACATATTATTTCTGAATAATGCTGCACCCACATGCAGGATCTGGTTCCAGACATCCTGAGTTTTAGCCGTGTTTTCCCAGTTTTTGGATTCTATGTGGAAGCCTTTCATTGAGGATTTACAGATGTCTTTATACCTCAGCATTAGTCTACCGCAGACTTGATGGCCTTCAGCCAGTTCTCTAAATAGTACTTGAATACACCTATCTTGTATAAGATGGTGAAAGGATATATTTACTTAAAAAATTTCTGTTATAGCAAAAGTGACTAACCATTAGCAACAGATGGGTGTCAGTGTACAAATATCTTCAGAACATGAAGTGTTTAATATAGGACAAAAAAGCAGCTAAATACTTCACTATGGTAGGGTGTGACAACATGTCAGTGTACAAATATCTTCAGAACATGAAGTGTTTAATATAGGACAAATAAGCAACTAAAGACTTGATTCAGAATAAATGACAGACTCAGGAAAAGTGTTTTTCTGCACATGTTTTAATGACATGAAAGTTAGCTAAAATTTGTATTTTGCTCTATGGGCGATACTTTTGACCACTTGAGTTTAAAAAAATTGTCAGAATATTTCATCTGCCAGGCGGGTATAACTATGACTAATTTGAATTTGACCTCTTGACTCAAAAAAAAGGTTGCCAACATCTACTGTAAAGTCTTATCATTCATGATGAGCGATAACTGAGTGGCGGTAAAGTCTTATCATTCATGATGAGCGGTAAAGTCTTATCATTCATGATGAGCGATAACTGAGTGGCGGTAAAGTCTTATCATTCATGATGAGCGATAACTGAGTGGCGGTAAAGTCTTATCATTCATGATGAGCGATAACTGAGTGGCGGTAAAGTCTTATCATTCATGATGAGCGATAACTGAGTGGCGGTAAAGTCTTATCATTCATGATGAGCGATAACTGAGTGGCGGTAAAGTCTTATCATTCATGATGAGCGATAACTGAGTGGCGGTAAAGTCTTATCATTCATGATGAGCGATAACTGAGTGGCGGTAAAGTCTTATCATTCATGATGAGCGATAACTGAGTGGCGGTAAAGTCTTATCATTCATGATGAGCGATAACTGAGTGGCGGTAAAGTCTTATCATTCATGATGAGCGATAACTGAGTGGCGGTAAAGTCTTATCATTCATGATGAGCGATAACTGAGTGGCGGTAATGTCTTATCATTCATGATGAGCGATAACTGAGTGGTGGTTTTCTATCTCTCTCTCTTTCCCTACATATATGGATTTATGAAACATGATACAATGGGTCTATTTTAACTTTCAGAATTCTTCTCAGCAAAGATGCAGTCATCAGTCTCATCCCCATATGTAACAGACTCATCTTCAAACTTAGACATGTCTCTGGTAAGTAAATATTGTTGCCATATTTTGTGAATATTATCTACATTTTCTCATACCTCTTATGGACTATCACAGATGTGCATATTTATATATTAGATATATAGACTTATTGAACACCTCAATTGTCCAGAGCATTACATGGTTATACTGCCCTGGTCATGCTGGGGTCAGAGGAAATGAGAGAGCCAACTTATTGGCAGGCAATGCAGTGATAGACGGCACAATGCTGAGAAGAGATGAAGCAGACTTGATTAAGGCAGTAATAAATTCATTTCAAGATGAAGATGATGTCAATGAGGCAGAGAACGTACACATACAAAGAATGTTAGAAATGGGAGTATCTAGAGGGGAGGGAAGGAAAAGTAAATCTTTTGAAAGGCCCCGAAGATCATTAAATCAACACCTGACCAGGACTGATTCTACATACACTGAGATGGCTGCTGGAATGGAAAGCGAATCACTTATGGGAATGCCCCACGTGCTGTGTAGCTAGTTTCTAATCAAGAAGTATATATATGCCACAACAGAGTCAAACTACATATGTATTGGATGAATGGAAATTGGCAGCAATAATATATTCCTCTCTGAAAATGTGTAGAAAACACAGCATATTTTATAAAACTGCTCACTGTACCCACACCACAAGAATAAAACTGCCGATATCTGAAAAAAAACTCATGGATAAACTCCATTACCTTGTCTCTGGACTTTAACTACAGTTGAGCTCATTGAAGAAATCAATATCAGCATATGACCTCAACTGGAGAAGGAGGAAAAACAAGTTGACAGATAAGAAATTAATGGTAAAAATAAAGTATTTTTGAATCTTAATGTTACCATCATTACACTTTTGGCAAATTATCATCTATAGTCTGTTGTGTTTTTTTAAACAAGAGTTAAACCACACTTTCAAGGGTCCACTTTTTATTTTTTCTTTCAATTTTGTGAGATGGTGTTCTATTTATATAAATATACAATTTGGTATCAGATCTCTTCATTTTATATGTTTGTCTGGCAGTGTCTTTTCAGTATATTCTTGTCATTTTTAGAATGGCAAATGTTTCAGTATATTCTTGTCATTTTTAGAATGGCAAATGTTTCAGTATATGTTCTTGTCATTTTTAGAATGGCAAATGTTTCAGTATATGTTCTTGTCATTTTTAGAATGGCAAATGTTTCAGTATGTTCTTGTCATGTTTAGAATGGCAAATGTTTCAGTATATTCTTGTCATTTTGAGAATGGCAAATGTTTCAGTATGTTTTTGTCATTTTTAGAATGGCAAATGTTTCAGTATGTTCTTGTCATGTTTAGAATGGCAAATGTTTCAGTATGTTCTTGTCATTTTTAGAATGGCAAATATTTCAGTATATTCTTGTCATTTTTAGAATGGCAAATGTTTCAGTATATTCTTGTCATTTTTAGAATGGCAAATGTTTCATTTAACACACATACAGTATTATCACACACATATTTCTCTTAATTATTAGGACCTTACAATTGGTCACTATTTGGCTGGCATTTAATTTATCTCGCTTTTCATTGAAACGAGACACAAAATACATGCAAAGTGACCAATGAAAAAAATCAGATCTGCCAAGATTATGAAATAAACACGATAGATGACATACACTGAAGTACAGGCTTCGCTTTTTAAATTTCCTAAGTCATTCATCCATGAAAAGTTTAGACTGTTCGGTGCTATACAAAAGGAGGTGAATGGCTGATATAAATTAGAAGTCCATCTGATAAATGTAATGATTTGCTTTGGAAATAAATGAACAATTGATGGTAATTCCTGATTGCCATTTATCCTCTGAATAGTCTTGCGACAAGATCCTAAACAGCGTCGCAGATGTGACTGATCATTGTGACATTATATATACATTGCGTCACCAGCTAATGAAAAGTACCAGAAAAATATCAGAACATTTAATATAAGTGACTATTTTGAATCTGCTCACAGGACTATTCTGGAGAAGAACTTGAATCTGGTATAAATGTGGCCTGTGTAACCACCTATGCCATGAAATATGTGGGAAACGTTTGTTTGTCAAGATCCCCAGGATCTCCAGACTGCCACTACAAGCATTTAAATTATCAAATCAGACGGCAAAAGAAAAAGAGGAAGACCAATAGAGACTCTTCACAGAACAACTATGAAAGAGGGTATGACTGTGGGTCTCAACAGCATACAAGAATTACACACAGCAGCATCACATTGCTCAAACTGTATTCGGCACTAAGGGACCATAAATCTATCTATATATTCGCTAAACCCGTTGTTACCTTTCATCGTCAGGGTAAGAAGAGTTTTCTGGAGATGGCCCTCATTTGTGCTGAATATATTGGGGAATTTGTCGCCTCTTTTATTTCGGTTGTCCATCATTTTCGTGGTAGGCCTCTAGGTCTGCCTTCACTGTATCTGTGTAGCATAGCTTGCTGTGGTATGTTGTTTGGTGGTAGTCTGCTGATGTGTGTAAACCATTTGATCTGTTGTCTCTTAATATATTCCAAGATTGGAGTGGTGTCGGTTCTTTGTCTGATGCCCTCATTCCTCACTCTGTCTCTTAGCGATATTCCTAGGATTCTGTGTAAGCATGCCATTCAGCTGTCACAAGTTTACGTTTGTCTTGTGCTGTCATTGTCCATGTTTGGCTTTGGTAGCACAGTATTGGCATAATAATCATTTTGAATAGTGTTATTGTGGTGTTTAAATCTACATTTTTGTTTCTGAAGATTGGTGTCATTTGCCCTAGGGCTTGGTATGCTTTAAAACATCTATTGGGAAAGACCGATAGATAATATTATCAATGACGTTTAGTGTTTTAACTGAGAATAATACATATTTTGTTTCTACAGGGTAGCTTGCATAGTTCTGATAACTTATTGGAGAACTTTCTCATGAATTCATCTTCCAATGTTCCTGGTGTCATCAACACACCTGCAGAAAATATTGACACTCCTGTGACATCTGTCCTCTGTAGCAGTACATCTTCTTTTCTGTCTGGAAATATGGGAACTCAGCAGAATATAATGTTGCAGTTGAGTTCAGGTGGTCAGTACCAGCTGGACCCTGCAACAATCTTGTTGGGTGCTTCAATGTCACATGGCTCTCCACAAACATTCACGATTGTGCCAACGGGAATTTATAACAATATTCAGAACATGGTTAGTACTTCTACTTGTTTGCCTCAGAAGCCTGCTATGTCTTCATCAGATTTGCTCACCCAGCTGCTGCAACACAGGCAACAACAGCAGACTGCTGATGCATTGACATCCAAAAAGCTTCTTCAATCACCCACACCAATCCAACCCGCTCCATCATTAAATCAACAGCAACAGCAAATATTTCAGTCAAGTATCACCTCACAGAGTCCAGTTCTTGCCCAGTCCCTTTCCATCCAACAGCAGCTCCAACCTCAGCCACGCCAGTCAGTGGCTCAGTCAAGTCACACACATAGAAAAAACAGTAAAATAAATAAAGTGAACAAACATTCTGGAAGTAATGACAATCTCAGTGCTAGTTCCAGTCAAATCAAGACAACAGCATCTTTTAACCAGAAGAAAAAAGATGGTCCATTTACTATCCCAACAGTAAGTTGAATATGTTTGTTATTGTGTCTCATCCTGTTGTTTTTTGTTTGTTTGTGTTCACTCTCAAATAACTAGCATGAATTTTCATTTGCTTTTAAGTCAGAAAATGTGAACTACACATAAACATTTAAGTTGCATCATATAGACAAAGCACATACATTTTCAGCATGTCTTTAATTCAAGTGGACTTTCTTGCCAGTGACAGCCTTCCTGTTTGTCACCAGGCTTTCTTTCCAGTGACAGCCTTCCTGTTTGTCACCAGGCATGCTTGTGTAAATTCTGTGCCATTGCTTTTTATCACTGACTGTTCCCTTTGCACTCCAAAACATGCCCCAGGACATGTCTATGTGGCAATTTTGAGAGCTGAAATTGTAAACAGGGATTTGAACTTTGGTCGGCTATATCGATTTCGTTTGAGGTGTTCCTCTGCCAGTGGACGTGTCTCATGTAATTAGATAGTCCTTTGCCCTTGGAGACTAAACCCATTATCATCTGAGAGCTAGGTTCCATTATATGAAATGCATAACAGTAGAGTTAGATTAGGCGCAGAGCATCCTCTTAGCCGATGTATCGTTGAAAAGCCCAGTAAATGCACTGTCAAAGTCCAAGTTTCATGAAGAAGTTACAGAACAAATTCCCATCCATTGACGCTTCAGAAGCAAGTCTGCCTCCTGACACCCAAAAGTTTGGATGCATCTATAGATGATAACAGCGCATGCAATTGTAGTAGATCTCAAAGAAATGCTAACCCTACTGAAGAGTAGTACTTTGAACATTCTTTCATGCAATCACAGATTCTTCTTTAAAATAAATTTGCACAAAAGATTGAAAATGGCTGTTCATATTTCCATTTATATCCATATACTATCTTCAAGAGTCTGCACAAAGAAAACAAAAGCTAATGTTGTAAGCCTTAAAAATTCTACTATAATCCAAAGTTGTTCTCACTGAATTATCTTTGATCACTTTATGTAGATGTTAAATTTGTGGAGCCAGATATTTGTAGCTTAGTCGTAAGTGATAAGGTAATGCATTTCACTTTGTGGACAATCAATATAAGGTAATATTGTAGTGAAATAGTACTTATGTAGAACACATGTTTTTGATGTTTCACTTGAATTATTGAGCTGGCCTATCACTAAGATTAAGGGATTATGAGGTCACTCTGTGGACTACATCCTGCTAACTAGTAGGAGTTTGAGAACAAATACAAAAATAGTTGGCAGTTTGATGTTTGTAATACTGGTATATTTTTTCTAGGTTGCAATTGAATCAAATGTTTGTGTTACTGGTACATTTTTTCTATCTTGTAACTCAGTCAAATGTTTGTGTTACTGGTACATTTTTTCTAGCTTGTAACTCAGTGAAATGTTTGTCACTTTATTAGGGTGTGAGCAGAGTTTACAAATTATCCTAATCAGTGGTGCATAGACACAACTGCTTGCTTGGGATTTTGTCTGCTTATGTATTCTTTTTTTTGGTATACTTTCTTCCACTCTGCATGTCATTCTCTGTCGATGTGCTTCTAATCTTTCTATCCTTTTCTTTGCCCGTCTCTTTTCATCCCCTGTAGTTCTGTCTTCAGGACCTGTACCAATAGACGTCAACTAGTACGGATTTACCATATTGATACTGATTTCGGGTCTAAAAACACAAATTTAAAAAAAGACATTTGGTGTTAATTTTCAGTAATTATTGCTAATGCTGACGGTTTGTTTTTTTATATCTCACACACGCATTGAAAATATTGATGGGCAAAAAGAATCTTTTGGTTAACAATTTTTTATTAAAATATGCATATACATTGTAAAGAATATATAGTTATCAAAAATTAAGTTGACAGCTTTGTGTACCTACCAGAACCATCTGGTTCCTTTCTTTTCATTGTTCTATTTCTTCCTACTCCTTTTAACCCATGAGGTTTCCCAGAACTACCTCTCTATATTTTCCTTACCTTTCTGTTATGTCTCTTTTTTACATTGTAGTTTTTTTCAAACTCCCCATCTTGCTGTAGTTCTGTCTGACTCCCCATTTTGCTGTAGTTCTGTCTGACTCCCCATTTTGCTGTAGTTCTGACTCCCCATTTTGTCTGACTCCCCATCTTGCTGTGGTTTTTTCTTACTTCCATTCTTGATGTAGTTTTATTTGACTCCCCAACTTGCTGTAGTTTTGTCTGACTCCATATCTCTAATTATTTTTGCTGTCTCCAAAAGATATTCACACAAGGACCTCGTTCATTACTTCCTGTCCTCTCTTTCCACTTCCCCATGTACTCTATTCATCTGTAGTTTCCTGAAGTCATCTATATACTTTCGATTTCCTTCATAATTTGAACCAGTAATATTATGACCCTTTACCAAATCCTCCTTTATTGGTTTCTCTTCCTTATTTTTATATAGGACATCATCAATTTCGTCTCTCTTTCAATAAATGCGTTTATTCCTATTCTGCGTACAAAGTTTTCATTTCACCAGCTTTGTTTGTTTTAAGGTATCACTTTTTAGTTTTTATAACCTATTTCTAGGTCTATCTTTCTGCCTCTCTCCCACTCTTCATGGCTTGTTTTCTCTGAAGGTTTTCTCTTAATGACTCACGACCAACTACTGTGCAGCAGTAAACCCCTAGCAGATGTCGTGTACAATATAGTGAGGCTTTCCTCTCGCAGAAGCCCCCACAGCACCTCACCTATACAATTATGTATTTACCCGGTATGAGTAGGTTGCTACATCTCCAAGTATTGCACATCGATAAGAGCTGAAGCTATCTGAGTATGAAATAACGTTCTGGAGAAACCTCCCCATTGCACAGAAGGATACAAGAGCTCTGTTGCTTATAATTCCTGTTGATTAAAACAAACCCCTGTCCTTGCTTGACTTCTCCTTATAGTCCATATATGGCTTCATTCCTCATCACTTGATTAATCACCATCAGCTAAGTTTTCTCTCTTTGATCCTGCAGTTTCGCTTTATCTCTCTCTGTGAGTGGTACATCTTCCTCCTTTCATCTCTTATCAGGATTTACCCATTCGTCTATTTTCATTTCCCATCACGTTATGTACTATGCTCTAACATCTCCCATCATGTATTATGTACTATGCTCTAACATCTCCCATCACGTATTATGTACTATGCTCTAACATCTCCCATCATGTATTATGTACTATGCTCTAACATCTCCCATCACGTATTATGTACTATGCTCTAACATCTCCCATCATGTATTATGTACTATGCTCTAACATCTCCCATCATGTATTATGTACTATGCTCTAACATCTCCCATCATGTATTATGTACTATGCTCTAACATCTCCCATCATGTATTATGTGCTATGCTCTAACATCTCCCATCACGTATTATGTACTATGCTCTAACATCTCCCATTATGTACTATGCTCTAACAACTCCCATCACCTTTTATGTACTATGCTCTAACAACTCCCATCACCTTTTATGTACTATGCTCTAACATCTCTGTAACCTCATACTTCATTTATCACTTTCTTCTCTAGCTTGTGTGTTTTCTGATCCCAAAAGGAGAGCAAAGAATAGCAACATATCATAATCTGCTACACATCATAAGAGGTGACTAAGAAGATTTATAGGTTGGGGGTGGTGGGGGTTGGCTGTACATCTTATAAAGGGTCAAAGTGACCCAAAAGCCATGCTGAAGCTGGATGTGTGAGCCTGAAAGACAAATATCACAGCCAAGATGTAAACCATGACAAACTAATTCCAATCTCCAGGCTACATCCTGCTAATCTCTGTCTATAAACCTGTAACCGTCGGGGTGGTAAGGTTTCCACATTGGATGCCTTAATACAGAGTCCTCCAGCAGTTTCTATCTGCAACGATGTAGACAAGCGAGGAAAAATCTTGTGCTGTCTGGTCTTTGATGTTGTTTGTCCATGCTTTTCTTTGTACTCCTCTGCTTCTTCAGCCATTCTCTGTATTATCATTTTTGACAATACCCAGACACAGATTCGTTGGGCAGGTCATTTGGTGCGTATGCCAGACCATCGTCTGCCAAAGATACTTCTCTATGGTGAGCTAGAGAAGGGTATACGATCTCAAGGTGGTCAAAGGAAGCGCTACAAGGACTCGTTAAAGAACTCACTGAAATCCTTTGAAATAGACCACGATACATGGGAAGAACTTGCACAAAATAGATCTACATGGCGTTCTAAAATAAAAAAGAGCGCATCATCTTGTGAAAAGAAGAGAAATGCAGCAGCTCAACAGTGGAGAGCAGCTAGAAAGTCACAGATAGACCAAGATCCATCTACAGTCGTTATTCCATGTCCAAACTGTCCAAGGACATTTACAGCTCGTATAGGGCTCATTAGCCATCTACGAACTCATAATCAAGGACATAACTAAAATTGAATTTTCAAAAGTGGATGTAACAAATGGTCATCATCACTTGTGATGGACGAACAACATTAAACATTTTTGACAAGGAATCTTGTCAGAACATGACTAACCATTCAAGCTCTCATTGGTTCACTATGGAAAGCAGTTGTTCTTGTGGGCATCTCTATTTTATTTCTTACATGCACATTTGTCTTATGCTAATTTCATCAATAGAAATTTGAAAATTAGTGAAGAGCATGATTCCTTTCTGCTTCTTTCTTTCTTCTTCAGTTTGTTACTTGCTATCTATATATGTCTTTCCATCTAGGTTTGTTGTTGTCCATTATTTTTCATCATGTTGAAAGCTTTCTAGTGAAAACATCTGTCCTATTTCATTGTTAGCACGTTGTTTTAATATTGACAACACTTTAATTGACCTATTTCTGTTCATGCTACCACCAACCGACTGCTGTGTTAGATTGTCAAACTAATATTTTCTCACATTGTCAGTCTCTGTTGCCTTCAATCTTCTTGCTTGTTGTGACTATGTTCTATAAACCTGCCTGTCTCATGAAGTGGCCAAAAAATGAAGATTGCCTTTTTCTTATATTATTGATTAAGGTCCATTTCACATTTGACTCTTTCAACATCTCCTCATTAGTTTTTCTGGCAGTCCATTGTATCCTCAGCATTCTTCTGTAGAACCACATCTCTATTGCCTCTAATTTTCCATTTTCATGTTTGTTTATTGTCCAAGACTCACATCCATTTGTTAGTATATGAGTTATATAGCACTGAAGAACTCTTTCACTTCTAATAACAAGGTCATATTACACAATATATTTTTCATTTTTCTGAATGTTGTTTTTCGCTCGCCTATTCTGCTTTTTATTTCTGTTGAACTTCTTCCATCTGCTGTAATCGTTGTACCTAAATATTTGAATTGGTGGACCTGTTTTAATACTATATCATTCACTTTGATCTTGCAAGGTGTGATATTTTGTTTCTTTGAAATTACCATTACTTCTGTATATTTAGGAAGAGGCCTTTCTTTCTTTTTACTTTCTGTGACTACTACATTAATGAAATCTTGAAGGTCTTCCTCACTTTTTGCAATCAGAACAGTGTCATCAGTATATCTCATATTATTTATTTTATGTCCTCCCGCTGATATTCCTGAGATATCAACAATTGCACACATTATGTTTTCACTGTATAAAAATAACAGGTCTGGTGAAAATACACATTCATGTCTAACTCCTTGTTTTATTTGTTGAAAAGGGCCAAATCGATTTCCTACTCTTTATTTACTCTTATTGCTTATTATGTCAGAAGTATTACATGAAAATTAACATAAAAAAAAGAAGTTATGAAAATTAGCAAGTCTGCAACACCAATAGGTATAACAATAGATAACGCCAAAGTGAAACAATTAAAAAAAAAATATTTAGGCTGCATTTTTTTCTGAAAATGGAAGACTAGACAGAGAAATAGAAATAAGGTGACAAAAAGCAAACACAGTGACCTGCCAACTTTCACCATTACTTCTTCACCAAAAGATCAATATGGAAATAAAAAACAATACACAATTTTTATACCAACACTCTGCTACCAATGTCAAACCTGGGCTTTAACAGCCTCGCAGCAGAGGAAAATGGTTACATGTGAAGTGAAGTGTCTGAGAAAAGCTGCAATGGTTACTAAACTAGATAAAATAAGAAATTAGGAAAATAGTTGGTATAATATCATGTATTGAACATCTTGAAAGACAGCAAGTAAAATGGTCCAGTCACCTTGTGAGAATGAACCCAAACCATATACCAATAAGAGCATATAACAAAAGAATATCTGGACGTAAAGCCAAAGATAGACCAAGAAAATGATGGATAGAAAACATCAAGATAGCCTTAAACAAACATGTACTAAATGCAATCATGGCGACACATGTGACCTTGAAACGACAACTTAAACTCCCACCCCTACACTTAATGGCAAGTTGAATACAATCAACCATCATTCACCTGGGGATAGACAATAGAGACCAGATCAGACCAGGTCTTATTAGCAATATTGAAGAAGACAGCGCAGTGCAAATTTGTAAAATTTAAAGTTAGCTTTAGTTCCACAGAGACCTGAAAGAAATATGAAGAATATTTTTCACCAGTCTTGTCACTTGTCCATATTATTTTATTTGTATTCATTTGATCACTTTCAGTTATTTTATTTTTCTTTCTAAATTTCAATTTCGGTCCTGTGGCAGAGAGGTACAAAATACCAGGCTACATTCCCTGCTGATAATCATGTGGACCATTCAGAAAGCACTGGAAACCTACTGAATGTGTTTATATTACCTTGAAAAGCATTTCAAGTACAAAAATATTAGATTGATCCCTACAACTTGAAAATGATATGCTTCCAATTTCTCTCATCCCCCACCCCCCACGTTTCAAGCACTTTATTTGTTTCAATATCCTTGACAGCAAGATACCGCCTGTTGTTAAATTTGAAAACAAGCTACCACCTGTTGTTAAATGTGAAAACAAGCTACCGCCTGTTGTTAAATTTGAAAACAAGCTACTGCCTGTTGTTAAATGTGAAAACAAGCTACCGCCTGTTGTTAAATGTGAAAACAAGCTACCGCCTGTTGTTAAATGTGAAAACAAGCTACCGCCTGTTGTTAAATGTGAAAACAAGCTACCGCCTGTTGTTAAATGTGAAAACAAGCTACCACCTGTTGTTAAATGTGAAAACAAGCTACCGCCTGTTGTTAAATGTGAAAAACAAGCTACCGCCTGTTGTTAAATGTGAAAAACAAGCTACCGCCTGTTGTTAAATGTGAAAACAAGCTACCGCCTGTTGTTAAATGTGAAAACAAGCTACCGCCTGTTGTTAAATGTGAAAACAAGCTACCACCTGTTGTTAAATGTGAAAAACAAGCTACCGCCTGTTGTTAAATGTGAAAAACAAGCTACCGCCTGTTGTTAAATGTGAAAACAAGCTACCACCTGTTATTAAATGTGAAAACAAGCTACCGCCTGTTGTTAAATGTGAAAACAAGCTACCACCTGATGTTAAATTTGCTACTAACTTTGTTTGATATATGCTTATTTATTTTAAATAACTACTTTTAAATTACGATTTGATTTTTATTTTTCTAGTCCAAACCTGTGATTGCTTCTCGTAAAAATCGTGTCATCGCACCTGCCCCACCCAATTCACCGCCACAGCAGAGCACAGTGATCCCTTCACCTTCATCACAAGCTTCTTACTTGGCAGAGCTGTTGAAAAATGGTACGTCAAAGATGTATACAAGATTATTGGTATCCTGGAGACCATTTTATTAATGTTTTCTTCTTTACAGTGTGAAATATATATGTGTGTCTGTGTCATATATACATACAGTGGTTTACCAATTCTAAAGAGTAGTAACTGTCAGTAACCATAATACAAGTAGATCAGTCAATCTATCAATCAGAAGGTTGATAATAGGTAATAACTAATCGCAAGGTAGCAAGCGAGATTTGAACCACATCCGTTCAGCTGGCACTTATTTAGTTTGTAATGTAAGCCAATACATCTTTTTAATTTGACCAAACCATATCCCTAAAATAAGATGTTTTTTTTTGTTTGTTATGTTCGCTCCATTGTAATCAGCACGGTTGGTTATCCATGCGATTTCTGCCGGGAGAGTGATTATGTTGTGCCACCGTTATGCGCCTTGTAGGCCTAGCACATCCGATTTCAGCATGCCTTGACAATTCGGGTGGGCTACCCTAGCCTGTGACAGCCTTCCTATCTGTCGCCAGACGGTGAATGTGTACTGACTCTATGCCGAGACAGTTTGTCTTTCACGTCTGTCCTGCACGAGGCGTTCCGCAGTCAGTGAACATGCCTCGTGTAATTAGACGCATAGTGCCCATGCTCATTGGGTACTAAACCTTTTCTCGTCCTCAAGCCTGGTTCCGGTTTAGGAAGAACTTGACAGAAGAGTTGGGCTCGGGCTCGTTCGTCTTCTTAGCCGAAGCGTTATTCACCAACTTCGTGAGCCTCTCGTCCAGGTCTGAATCTGTACACATGTTTAGGAACGTTAGGAACTTGTGCATTGTTCTAGAGCTGAACAGTGTTTGTCACCTTGGACTGCTATGCCTGTGCCCATCGGGTACTGAACCTTTTCTCTCCTCGAGCACGCTTCCGGTATAGGAAAGACTCGACAGTAGAGTTGGGCCCAGGCTGGGATCATGGTAACTAGGAGCTTGTCTCGAGCAAACAATGCTTTAGTTCCAATTTCATCGAACCGTCTTCCATGCTTTTTACACGTCGCTGCCCTCTAGCGCTGTGCATCTTTCTCAGTGTAATTGTGCGTTTATTTTTATTGGAACATCTGCCTGCTTCATACCGACTACATTGGCCGCCCTCCAATGCTTCTACTAGACTTTCTAGCTTCACTGTGTGTCGACAGTGTTGCTGTATGTGTTGGCACAGTGGTGTCGGAGTTATTAACTGTCTTTTTGCAATCTAATCTCATTCCATCTGTTACATTCACGGACACGATCCCCAAAAGGTTTAGCCAGAATCAGCATTAGCCGCTGTAATTCTGTTACCAGGGTGCGCCACGAGGAGGCACTTTTGGGATCTTGGTTATCTGCTAACCCTGGGTCCGCCAAGAGCAATGCGTTTCCTTTGCACCCCAATGAGACATATATTATTTATTATTCAATACTTTGCAGCCCATTTATCAGCATTGCTTGCACATCATGCTAACCTGAATTGGCCACCCATCCAAATTGTTATAATTACCTGAGCTTTTTTGAAGCTGGATTGCTATCGACTTGACCACTATTTATAGCCAGCACACATAGAAGGGTAATTATTAAGTGCAATATATCATTTAAGATGGCTACTTATAGTACTGAGGCTATTACTGCAGCTACCCGGTGGCTTTCTGACTCCATTTACTATAGTAGTCATATTATTGACTCTCAGTAAGAGTTAAATAGGTTCGAACACATTGCCCTGAACACCTGAATGACCAGACACAAAAATAAATGTGATAGCCTCTAATTTTGAACTCCCCACAGCATCAAGTCACTGTTAACGAATACATCCTGTTTGTATTTTCCTGATCATGCTCAATGAGTCACTGAGAATGCAGACATGAGTTGCACTCTGTGCCTATCCAGTTCAAGGCCTTAGTCCCTGCCATAATTTTGATTGTCATGCTATTTGTAGTTACAACGAAAACTCCACTCTCCTCTCTAATAGTCTTCCCTACACACTGAGCTGTGAAGCCCATGAACTGTGCACACGTATAATAAAGAACTGTCATTGTATATAGTTATATCACCACCCTTGAAATTCTCACCGATCAATGCCTGTACCTCATATTCAACAACAGTAGTGTGCCTCTTCCCACATTTTCTATCAGGTTACACTACTCGAAAGGAATGGCAATCTACTGGAACGCTTATCCATTCCGCACCATGTGCCACATCCTCCAGTGAGCACACACTGTGTATAACTTCCTCAGCACTCTCCCATCTACGACTTTCCTCTCTTTAACCTACTAACTTTTCACACTGTATTTCAGTATGTAGTGGATGCTCTTTATCAGTGCTGATTTGTAGGTAGGCTATTGCTCTGCAAAACTGTAACCTATGTTCCATAGTGGGATAAGTCAAGTAAGAATCGCATTGCTCAACAGATATGTCTCTCGTGTGCCCAAGAATGCTAATGCATCGCCTCATTCTGGATCTCATCCAACCTTTCGGTCTGCATCTGGCTGAGAGTCATAATTGCCAATGCATATTCCATCAGAGAAACAAGCAATCCTTGGTATAGAAGAAATAGTGAAATCTGTTCACTCTGAGCAGCGGCCATTACTTTCATTGCTGAAAGACATTTTCTTGCCCTTGAAATGATGTGGTCAGCATGATCAATGAAGCTCAGACTTCTGTCGAAAAGCACACCAAAATATTTAATTGTTCTGGTTCTTCCAAAAGTGTCCCCTAAACAAAGTAACACTCTGCATTGATGTATTTACAATGTGATTATTTTTGAGAGAGAACCACGTTACAGATGCTTTACATGGATTAACTAATGCATCAGAGTGACTACACCACTCCCGTATACAATCAAGCACATACAATTCATTGATACATAACTGTCAATTTCTACTCTGCCTATAAACCAAAATGTCATCAACATATGACAGTTCTACTTGTCCCTGTGATTTGTTCACCTGTTATTTGTACTGTGTACACATATATTGATGATAATAGGAAGTCCATGGATTGAAGCCTTATGATTGTTGGCATGGATGCCACACTACCACATTTAAGAACAAGTCTCAAAAGAAGCGCAGCAGCAACCCAATTAACGATAAAGGGGATTACTTCCAGTTTCAAAAGTTGATTCATTAGATAGTCCAATGGCACTCTATTGTGTGCATTTTGAAGGTCGTCAAATTTTATCGTTAAACCTTTAAATATATCCTGTACAAAGACAGCTATATTACAGAAGGTCTGCTTGTTAGGACAATACCCGCAAGAGCATTGGTGGTAACAATTTGTTACTCTCTTGATGATGATGACTTCCATGCAATAACCTTTTCCCTTCATTTATCAATTGTGTCCTGCGTGGTTATCATCCAGTATCCCTGCACCTTCGTGTGATCTTTACCAAGCTTGAGTAATGGAATCAAGTAGCCATGCAATCAGTCCTCTCGATATTGCCGTTCAACTAACTATTGTTAAACATGTTTGCTGGTTCATAAATTTCCCCATCCATTCTTCTGTGTAGGTCCTGATACTTAATGCCATTTAGTCCTGGTACTGTATTTTTTAATCTTTTATGCAGCTTTGATATCTTTAAAAGTTATTGTTGTTGCTTTATCCATATGATATTCCATTCTAATTTCTGCAACATTTTTCTTAATTTCATAATAATTTCCTATGTTCCTCTTACCAATTTGTGAGATATAATGTACCAGCAGGACTGCACCCTTGGTTTCATCTGTATTGTGCCATTTAAGGTCTGTGCTCAAAAGTTACAAATATTCTGGTGTTATGTATGACTATTCACATATTTATGTAAGTGTTAGACCATGTGCCAAGACTGAAAGATGGAAATTTTCGTGCTTCCTTAATGCTTGTAAACAATTTGTCTATCCTTATTAAATATTCAGGTTTTGTAGATAACTCCTATTTTCTGTGTCACGATTAGCAAATATAAGGGAAATGAAACATTAACCAAGAAATAAATAAGCAGTGTACTGCCGAAGTCAAATGTGTTGGGAATTGGCACAAATAAAACAGTGACACAGTGCACCTCTGTTCATTGGATTACATCAGGCTGAAATCTAGTATGATCATCGACTACAGGCTGAAACGAGAAAAATCCAACAGGAGTGCAAGAACGAATGCTAGCAAACAAGAATTGAGCTATCTTTCAAGTAGCTTTCATGTTTGGAAGCATATTTCTGTTTCTGAAATTTAGTTTTTGGAAATTTGAATATTAACAATGATTGTTGATGTAATCAGTACTACTTTTAACAGGAACATACCCAGGTGCACTAATTAGTGTGAAGAAGGAGCCTCCGCTGTCTCCGGTGGTTGCTAGTCCAATCAAGACCACCACCAACTTATACCAGCAACCTAGATCTGGTTTTAATTCCTCCTTTAGTCATAATATGTCAGGGACAACTGTAGTTACCATTGCTGCATCCAGTCCCGTCCAGACAAACTTACCCAGTGTAGCTGGAACTACAGTTGCAACAGTAGATGCCTCTTTGGTAAGATAAATTATAATGTTATCATGATTACTAATGCATAGCATATACTAATTTTGCTGTATTATAGAAACAACATATACACTGCTTCAGCAGATGGGGAAAAATATTTGAAATGGAGGCTCTTGTACAATTTTAGTTATTATTTTTGTGTGTTCATTCTCACACTAATACAGATTAGTAGGATGTAGTCCAGAGAACAGACAGCATTGTATCATTGTTTACAGATTCGGACTAGTACATTGCAGTTCAGAGAACAGATATCGCTGTATTATTGTTTACATATTCGTACTAGTAGGGTGTAATCCAGAGAACAGACATCACTGTTTACAGATTCGGACTAGTAGGATGTAGTCCACAGACAGACATCATTGTATCATTGTTTACAGATTTGGACTAGTAGGATGTAATCCAGAGAACAGACATCATTGTTTACAGATTCTGACTAGTAGGATGTAATCCAGAGAACAGACATCATTGTTTACAGATTCTGACTAGTAGGATGTAATCCAGAGAACAGACATCGTTTACAGATTTGGATTAGTAGGATGTAGTCCAGAGACAATCATTGTTTACAGATTCGGACTAGTACAATGCAGTCCAGAGAACAGACATCGTTGTATCACTGTTTACAGATTTGGACTAGTAGGATGTAGTCCAGAGAACAGACATCATTGTATCATTGTTTACAGATTTGGACTAGTAGGATGTAATCCAGAGAACAGACATCACTGTTTACAGATTCGGACTAGTAGGATGTAATCCAGAGAACAGACATCGTTTACAGATTCGGACTAGTAGGATGTAATCCAGAGAACAGACATCATTGTATCATTGTTTACAGATTTGGACTAGTAGGATGTAATCCAGAGAACAGACATCACTGTTTACAGATTCGGACTAGTAGGATGTAATCCAGAGAACAGACATTGTTTACAGATTCGGACTAGTAGGATGTAGTCCAGAGACAGACATCATTGTATCATAGTTTACAGATTTACTAAAATATCTGCTCCTTTTGGCGTGGCACATCTAACTTTAGCATGACTTTTAAAACCTCCTTACCTCTGCAACTGGGGTTCGTAACTTGTTTCTGCTGAGAGCCATTTGTAAATTTATATCATTCGCAGGCCATACCCAGTAAGCAACATACAGGGAACCCACCTTTGATCATCATGCTGGGGGAAACCAGATGAGCTCCTGACCGAGGTCCGTGCTGCCAACTGGTACACCATACCTGGTGATGATGAGCTCCTGACCGAGGTCCTTGCTGCATCTGGTACATCATACCTGGCTATAAAATATGGCACATCGTGTGTGATGAAATGCAACTCTGTGCAGGACATAACAATTCTCTGGGAAAGTCCAGAATCAGGCAAACATGTTAGCTCTGCATAATTGAAGAGCCCTATGGATGGCTGGGAATGAACAGTTGGCTGTCCCACCAATCCAAGTGATCAGGGCTAGGGTATTGTGGACAACTCTGACAGGAAATTATGCTTGACAGACACGACTGAGTCGGAACTTTCTGGCTATGAAATAAAGCTCTGGAGAAATTTTCCTATTGCACAAAAGAAAACCAGAGCTCTATTGTTTGTAATTCCTCTGGGACGAAACAGACAAACTATTTTCATTGATGAATGAGTAGGCAGACTTGCGTCACATACAGTTACAGTTTGTCAATTTAAGGTGAATATGGGAAACATGTTGAATTTAGTAAGCACCTGCTGGCTGAGGATACTGGATAGATAATGTACCGGGTATTTGTGCTACAGTTTTGTGAATTTTGGTAAGTGAATATGAAAAAAAAATTATATATATATATATAAAAAGGGTTAAATATCAGTTTTACGTTGAACAATAAAAATGACTCAATGTTTGACTATTATTATAGAGTGAAACAAAATCTGACAGTGTCTAATATCATGGACCAGGACATCCTGAGAGAATTTAAAGTAAAATAAAACTGACTAAACAACGTCTTCTCTAAAACATTACAATATTTTGGCAATATAAAATAAAATGACAGCCTAGAAAAGACCATAATGGTAGTGATAATGAACAAGAGGTCAACCATGAAGAATATGGACACAAGATGACCACTTGAACATGACTCTCACAGAAGAGTAGCTCAAGGTTGGTGAGAGTTTTGAAAGACATGATACGATCAGAGCGCCAACAGGGAAATCTGCAATAATTATGATGCAGAAATCCAAGCAATTAGGGTGGCAACTGAAAAACTGCTGAACTCCAACCCTGGCCCACAGCCTGTGGTATTCCATTCCTGACAGATGTAAGGTCAGTGCTTCAAGCTCTCCAGTCTGGAAAACTAACAGACTTACAAAAACTACTTAATGAACTGTCTTACCAGTATAGGGTAACCATGCAATGGATACTCTCACTGTGGAATACCAGGAAATGAAAAAGCAGACCAACTGGCTAAGGAAGGTGCTGCCGAAGACCAACCAGATGTACCAGTCACCTATAATCAGAACAAACATGATCAAGTCAATAAGAAAGCCACAAATACCAACACAAGATGACTATCACATTTTGAACAGACCAGAACAAGTTGTAATTCTACGCCTCAGAACAGGACACAACCGACTCTGTAGTCACATGTACACAAAATTCAAGATTGTCAACACTGACATGTGGGCAGGCAGCACAGAGTTCCAAGCATATACTTCAAGATTGTTCTGAGTATGAAACGCTGAGGCAGACATATTGGCCAGAGAGAACATCACTTGAATCAAAGCTCTATGGATCACTGTATAAACTACAAAAGACAGTGAGTTTTATTCAGGAGACAATTACAGATATAAACATGTTTCAAGTGAACGAAAGAAGAATTAGAAAGACTGTGATGACTGCAACATCGTGTCCAAGATAAGATACCTGATGCTGATGCACTGTAATACTAATATGTTTAATATTTCAATATTTTTATGTATTCAGTGACTGTTCAGTGATGTATTTTTCTTCTACATGTGCGCACAGATCAGAAATCAAGATTTGAATAGTATGATCATGTCCAATAGTCTAACAAACCTTCACACTTCTGCTCTCAAAGACTCGCCCATCAGGTTTTCTCATGGAGCAACAGAGCCAAAAGGTAGGAAAACTGGAACTGAAATTAAGTTGTGAAAATGTCGTGTGTTGCCGAGGTGGAGGGATATTAATAGTCACCTGTCATGCATGTCGTAAGAGGTGACTAATGATGCAGTTGGGTTGTATTAGCTGAAGTAAAATGTGTCATGCAAAAGTATGCAGATATCACAGCCATAAACATTTTTACAATTCATTATATTCTCTGGACTACATCCTGCTTACATCAGGAGTTTGAGAAGATAATGAATAAATGTTAAAAAATGGGCAGTTGTGAATATGTAACTGAAAGAAATCCTACTGAGGTTAATGTCTTTATTTAAATTGCTTAACTCTTTATCTCCGTACGGTTTTCCTGCTATGCCGAACACGATAGTAAATTCATATTAAAATGTAGATTTGAGCGGCTTTTCGGCATAGTGGGTCTCCAAAATGTAGATATTAGCGGCTCAGTGGACATAGAGAGTTAAAGCCAATTGTGTCTAGGTGGTCCTTGCAGCTCAAAGGTGGGCAAATAAGGTCAGCAGGCAACATCCAGCCCATAAGACAATTTTGTTTCTGCACCACCAGACTGATTTAAAAGTACTATATGTGCACTGGCTCTGATCTTAAAGCACTATATGCACTGATTCAGATCTAAATGTACTATATGCACCGACTCTGATCTCAAAGTACTATATATGCACTGATTCATATCTCAGAAATCACTACTTGGAGCTCCAAGAGACTAAAAATAGCTTTTTAGCCCCATACCACACAATAATGAAAGATTATTCCTACCATTGTTCCCCATTTTCATCAGGTGCCATGCCAGCTGACGTAGGCGATCATGGCTCTCTACAGCTCCCTGTCCACAGTATATGTATCAAGATTATTGTTGTTTCCTTGCCGTGCCAAGTATCAAACTGTCTAATATTTTCTCATGTTGTTGCTCTCTGTTGCCTTCAATCTTGCCTGTTGTGACTATGCTCTCCAAACCTGCCTGTCTCATGAAGTGGCCAAAAAATGAAGATTGTCTTTTTCTTATATTATTGATTAAAGTCTGTTTCGCATTTGATTCTTTCAACACTTCCACATTATGGGTGGGTCTCTAATCTTCTACAGGATGAGACAGCTAACTCAACCCCCTAAACATCCTTAGTAGTTAATATGCATGTCAGGTTTCATTATTGCTGTATGTTATCTGTTGCGTTGGACCTCTTTAATACACAGTTAAAATATATTATGTTATCTGTTGCGTTGGGCCTCTTTAATACACAGTTAAAATATATTATGTTATCTGTTGCGTTGGGCCTCTTTAATACACAGTTAAAATATATTATGTTATCTGTTGCGTTGGGCCTCTTTAATACACAGTTAAAATATATTATGTTATCTGTTGCGTTGGGCCTCTTTAATACACAGTTAAAATATATTATGTTATCTGTTGCGTTGGGCCTCTTTAATACACAGTTAAAATATATTATGTTATCTGTTGCGTTGGGCCTCTTTAATACACAGTTAAAATATATTATGTTATCTGTTGCGTTGGGCCTCTTTAATACACAGTTAAAATATATTACAGCGGAACAGAAATATTCTTGTGGATATAAACAGATAAAATGTAACATACTAATTTACAATATCTCATTACCTTTCTATTTCTCTGTACAGTAACATCACCAGTCAGCCTTATGCCAAAAAGTCCAGTGGCCAGCCCGCCTTTAGTCAAACGGACGCCATCTCCTCTTCTATCAATGGATGCTAGTGGTTTTGTGGATCCTCTATCACCTTTCTCATCTTCCATGTCTATGTCTCCATCAAGCCTGGTAAGTTGCAGTTGGGTTAAACATTGATTTGCCTGTATGTTCACGTGGAACTATAATATTTCTGTATGTTTACATGGAACTATAAGAGTTCTGTATGTTCACATGGAACTATAAGAGTTATGTATGTTCACATGGAACTATAAGAGTTCTGTATGTTCACATGGAACTATAAGAGTTCTGTATGTTCACATGGAACTATAAGAGTTCTGTATGTTCACATGGAACTATAAGAGTTCTGTAAAACATGTTCATTGATCTAGTAGCCAATGCTTTGTAATGTCTTCTGCATGTGTTTGTAAGTTGCTGATGTGTTCTGCAATCTATGTGACCAGTAACTATATCAAACAATATCAGGAGTTGCTTATAATAATAATGTTAATAATAAGACTTATAACCCATGAGGGTCGTAGTGATACCACACTGGATGTATTATCACAAAATGCCCTCTAAACAGCTCTGTCCTCAGCTATTCGGAGAAGTATAGAAAAATCACGTCCAGACCATTCTTTGATGTTATCAATCTGGGATTTTCTTATATTAGCATAATGAATCATATTTAGCTCTGTCATATGAAAGTCATTTGTGTTGTGAATGTGTTCTTGATTAAAGTCTTCTGATCAAAATGCTGTGAGTGTATCCATTGAATGGCATAGTGAATGGTTATATTAGCATAATGAATTGTTATATTAGCATTATGCTTATTATTATTATTTTTATTAGTATTATTATTATGGTTATATTAGCATTATGGTTATTATTATTAGCATTATGGTTATTATTATTAGTATTATTATTATGGTTATATTAGCATAATGAATGGTTATATTAGCATAATGAATGGTTATATTAGCATAATGAATGGTTATATTAGCATAATGAATGGTTATATTAGCATAATGAATATTTATGGAGTGATTGGAGATCTCTTACAATTTCAAACTATCATTTTTGATTTGAAGGTTTCACATGGTGATCCCGATTCCCCGGGATCAGGTGATTCTTTTCCTTTGGACAACAGACGAGCTGCTCACTTGTCCGCTGAACAGAAGAGAAGATGCAACCTGAAGGTATGTGCACTATACTCTGTTATCTAGAATTTGAGTGTAATGCTTTTTTTCCACAACCAATATCATGCTTTAATTTTTTTGTACTGGAGAAAGGAGAGTTTGAATTGAAGATTGAGTAGAGGAGTTTACAGGAATTATCAGTATTTTGTACTGGAGAAGAAAGATTGAGCAGAGTGTAGAACCAGCAAGTTTACAGGAATTATCAGTATTTTGTACTGGAGAAGAAAGATTGAGTAGAGTGTAGAACCAGCAAGTTTACAAGAATTATCAGTATTTTGTACTGGAGAAGAAAGATTGAGTAGAGTGTAGAACCAGCAAGTTTACAAGAATTATCAGTATTTTGTACTGGAGAAGAAAGATTGAGTAGAGTGTAGAACCAGCAAGTTTACAAGAATTATCAGTGTTTTGCTTACTGCTGAAAGAAAATAAACATCTATGAGTGGTGTCATGATGTGGGTTCATCTAATCATTGCTTTGTGTCCGTTGAATAGTTAATTAACCCTTTGAACCCCGGTCATCTTAGCCTTTAAAACTCCATTCCTAGGCTCCTGAGCAGGAAACATACAGGAAGTACACAAAAGTAGACCTAGTTGTTAAATTTATTGCATGCACAATACAAATATTGCCTACCTTAGTCTCTGATTTGATTTACACATTGTTCTAAAATGTTCTCTATATACTATGTAGGGCATATGCCCTTTCAATTCCTCTGAGTGTATAATTGAATGAATATGACAACCGTTGACTATAGCTATTCTTCTTCTGCGTTTGTTCTCAAACTCCTGCAGATTAGCAGGATGTAGTCCGGAGAACGGAATGCGTTGTGTCATGGTTTACAGTATTGCTGCGATATATGGGCCTTTTGGCCTGACACATCCGACTTCAGCATGGCTTTGGGTCACTGACCCTATATGGGATAGGACAGCCAACTCCATCCCATAACCTCCTTAGTCGCCTTTTACGACATGCATGGAAGCTAAACAGTGCTGCTATTCTTTGCTTCCCTTTCGGGTCCCGGCAACACACGAGCGACTATAGCTATTGATTACTAGTCAAATTAATGTACTGAATTCAACACTAAAATGATGGTCCGATTCAATTTCCATATCATAAATAGAATTCATCGTTCTCTGAAATACGCAAAATAAAGAAAACTGTGATGAATTTTTGCTAATCACTGGTTATACTCAGGACGTTTTGACCAGAAGACCTTCATCAAGAACACATTCACAACATAAATGACTTTCACGGGACAGCTAAATATGATTTAAACAGCGTGTTCTGCTCCTAGCCTTTTATAACATTAATATTCCAGATTTTCAGCACATCCTTTTATTTTGAAAACAATTAACGAGCACGAAATATCATCAACACATCAAATGTATGCCATTTTGAGGAAACCTCTCACAATTGCAGTGCACACTCAGTGGCATTAGCTATGTCTAAATAAAATGATTGATTTTATATATGTGTGTTTGTTTTGCATTCGCTCCATTGTAACCAGCATGGATATCCATGCGATTTCCGCAGGGAGCGTGTTTACGTTGTGCTACCGTTATGCACCTTGTAGGCATAGCACATCCGATTTCGGCATGCCTTGACAATTCGGGTGGACAACCCTAGCCTGTGACAGCCTCCCTATCTGTCGCCAGGCACACGTGTGGTTGGTGACTCTTCGCCCATACGATTTTTGCTCACGTCTGTCTCGCATGAGGTGTTCCACTGTCTGTGAACTTGCTTTGTGTAATTGGACATACTGTGCTTGTGCCCATCGGATACTGAACCGTTTCTCATCTATGAGCCTAGTTCCTTAGGAGGAAGAACTCACCAGAAGAGTTGGACCCTGGCTCTTTCACCTTCTTAGCTGAGGTGTCGTTCACCAACATTATTTTATATATAAAACCCTGCTGAAGATGGATGTGTCTGGCCATTGGCACAAATAAAAAAAGGTGACACAACGCATTTCCATTATCTGGACTACATCCTGCTGGAAATCAAATAGGACCATGGTCCCGCTATAAGAGAAATTCAGCAGGAGATTGAGAATGTACGCTGAAGAAGAAGAAGAATATATAAAACGGTGACACAACACATTTTCATTCTCTGGACTATATCCTGCTGGGAGTCTAGTAGGACCATTGTCCTGCTATAAGAGAGATTCCCCCCAAAGATGGATGTGTCGGGCCATTGGTGCAAATAAAAAAAGAATAAACGCATTTTTATTCTCTAAGCTACATCCTGCTGGAAATCTAGTAGGATCATTGTCCTGCTATAAGAGAGATCCAGCAAAAGTTTGAGAATGAAGAAGAAGAAATAACATTATTAGCCTGTTCATCACCAATTCTTCTTCAGCGTTCATCCTCATAGATCCTTTACTAGCCAAGAGCATTGTTCATGTCACACATCGAAACGAACATTCAATAGAGGTCATGATTGTGACAGTGCAAATACAACATTTTTACAAGGCTATGCTCCATTTAACACACTAAACAACGAAAATGAAAGAAGAATTCTGAGGTCATCAGCAGATTAATACATAGCAGAAGCGTCCAGATAGACCTATATATTTTAGTAGATTTAAACGCACACAAGATATGCTTCACATTTTTATATATATATATATATTAATGTTCTCATGTATATGAACACATTACAATTCTTGTTACAGACAGGCTTCGATATGCTGCAACAGCTTGTGCCATCGTTATCTCAGAATCCCAAAGTCAGCAAGGCTACAATGCTACAAAAAAGTGGGTAGTTTGCTTATCAATAACTCATATTTTAAATTATTTTGTCCATGTGAAAATATAAAGTTTTCCAAGAAATAGCGCCATTTACATATTTTAGTCATACTTTGGATTTATTTGTCTATTTCATTGATATTTTGAAAGCCATCTTTATTTCCAATGCCTATTTTTTTTTTTAAAACCACCCTGAACTCAGTAATGGGAAACATGTAAGAAATATTTTTTCTTGAGCCCTATTTGTAATATATATATATATATATAAATGTGATGTTTGTGTGTATATGTATCTCTGTGGCTTGGAGATAGTGATCGCATCTCATAAGCCCATCGTTGGGAACGAGAGAAAGGAAGGATAAGCCCATGGTTTCGAATGAGAAAAAGGAAGGTAAGCCCATGGTTGCGAATGAGAGGAAGGAATGATAAGTACCCATAGTAATGAGTTTTAAATAGCTGCAGGCAGTTCTGCAATTTGTTTTTGGTTTCATCTCTGCCATCAGTTTTTGTATTACCATTTATCATTCATCTCTGCCATGAGTTTTTGTATTACCATTTATCATTCACCTCTGCCATCAGTTTTTGTATTGCCATTTATCATTCATCTCTACCAGTGTGGCACAGTGCCACTTGTCTTCTATCCAGGCATGTCATAGGAGACGACTAAGGAAAATTGAGAGGATAGGCTGGACAATCTGTCACCTGTAAAAAAAAAAGTTGTTACATCTTGTCTCAGTTTCTTATTTTTGTCTTCTATCAAATAATCCCAATGAATGATGAGAGATGCAGACCAATGGACATGGCACCTTTGTCCTTCTGTGGCATACTCCTAGGTGACAAGGAATGTTAGATGTGCCATCATGGAATGGATAAAAAAATCTGACAGAAGTATGATGAGATAACTTACCTAGAAGTGCGTGCTCTGCTGCAGCCAGGAATTGTTTATCATGTGATACTGTTGCATTGGAATGCATCCCTTCAGAGATTAACATGCATTCATAAATCCCCCGTACACATCCATGCTTATGAGTCCGGGTGCCACCTCAGTCTCACAACAGAGAACCTGTGTTTTTGTCTGAAATGCTATGTGCTGTCAAAAGCTACCTGCTCACAGCTGAATGTATTATTTCATCATCATCATTCATCTACTTTCAACATTTGTGTTTTATTCAGCATTGTTATATGATCATAGCTAGTGTTGTCCTTTACTTGTGATATGTTGCATTCTTGATAAATGCTATCAAAACATCGATTTTTGTGCTTTTTCCCCCTGTTTCCAATGTTTTGACAAAAATGTTTTGAAATATGTTTTCCAATATTTTTTTCTGTTTCTAATGTTTTGCAAAATGTAATCACTCTGTATTAATTTTTTTGCCACAAAAATAACTGCAGACAAAATATTTTGGGTTGATCATGACACCCTGAATGCAATAGATCAATTTATTATTTTATAGATAATTAATTAGATGACAAAATCAAGACAATTGTTTTGTCAAAATTTATGTTTTAATTTTGTTTATTTTTGTATTTGTAATATATTTCCAAGAAGATATTTTTTATTATTTCAATATAACAGCTGCTGAATATTGCAAAAAGCTGAAAGTTGAGAGATCACAGATGCAGAAGGAAGCAACAATTCTGAAGCAGGAAATTGATGCTCTGAACTCAGCTATTAGCAATGTCCAATCACAGCTTCCAGAGACTGGCGTGCCAGTTACTCGGCAGAGAAAAGATCAGATGAAGGAGATGTTTGATGAGTATGTCAGGATCAGAACGAATGAGAACAGCAAGTTTTGGATTGTATCCTTTCATACAGTTAGTTAGGTAGTTGTGTTTTAAGCCACTCGCCCACTCATCAGCAGACCCGGATTTAGAGTTCACTTGTTGGTTTTTATAGAAATTACTCCCACTGTTAACCCAATCACCAGGAAGTAGGGTACCAGAACTCATGCTCTGGGAAGGTTGAGTAATGGTGCCATTGCTATCAGAAAGTGGAATTGGTAATGTAAGTCAGGCAGTTTTTGATCATCCAGTGACTTAGGTAGATGGGTACTGTGGATAATTGTATGCTTCTTCTTCTTCAGCGTTCATTCTCAAACTCCCACTGGATCTCCCTTGTAGCTCGACAATGGTCCCACTAGATTTCCTGCAGGATGTAGTCCAGAAAATAGAAATGCGTTGTCGCCGTTTTATTTGCGCCAATGACCCGACACATCCGTCTTCGGCAGTTAATTGTATGCTATGATGCTGGGTCATAATTCAACTTTACTTTATGCTATTAGTTATAATTTTACAATTTTAAGGTTTTTAAAAAAAATCTGAATATTTAACACTTGTCAACATTAAAAATGGTTGCTCTCTCTATCTCCATCCATATCATGAAGATTTGGTATTTTTTTATTTTGTAGAAATCAGGAGTAGTTCTGTGGTCTGTACGTTATATTATAAATATATTGTGATAAAGTTCTGTGTTCTCTACGTTATATTATAAATATATTATGATAAAGTTCTGTGTTCTCTACGTTATATTATAAATATATTATGATAAAGTTCTGTGTTCTCTATGTTATATTATAAATATATTATGATAAAGTTCTGTGGTCTCTACGTTATATTATAAATATATTATGATAAAGTTCTGTGTTCTCTACATTATATTATAAATATATTATGATAAAGTTCTGTGTTCTCTACATTATATTATAAATATATTATGATAAAGTTCTGTGTTCTCTACATTATATTATAAATATATTATGATAAAGTTCTGTGTTCTCTACATTATATTATAAATATATTATGATAAAGTTGTGTTCTCTACATTATATTATAAATATATTATGATAAAGTTGTGTTCTCTACATTATATTATAAATATATTATGATAAAGTTCTGTGTTCTCTACATTATATTATAAATATATTATGATAAAGTTCTGTGTTCTCTACATTATATTATAAATATATTATGATAAAGTTCTGTGTTCTCTACGTTATATTATAAATATATTATGATAAAGTTCTGTGTTCTCTACGTTATATTATAAATATATTATGATAAAGTTCTGTGTTCTCTATGTTATATTATAAATATATTATGATAAAGTTCTGTGTTCTCTATGTTATATTATAAATATATTATGATTTTTGATAAATAGCTAACACGTCACCATCATGAAACATCCTTTGTTACTTTAACAGTAGCATTGTATTATATGTAATGGTGCTAAAATATCTAGGTTGCCCAAAAGAAAATTGACACAGAACAAGCAACAGAAAAAGCTTAATATTTGGCACAAGCAATACACAAGAACTACAGCAAATTCCAATGAGGCACTCAACTAATAATAATCATAATACCCATAGCCCGTCAGGTTTGTATGGTTGCCACTCTGGATACATAGGGTCGTAGGAGTGCCACATTGGATATATCAGGGTTTTTGGGTGCCACACTGGAGACATCAACACAAAAAGTCCTTCAAATATATCTGTCCTCAGTCATTCGGAGAAGTGTTGAATAGCATGCCCTAACCATTACTTGATGTTATCAATCTAGAATTTTCTTTTTCTGCCTCCTCTCCTTCCACCCTCAATTATTCCTGCAAAATGGTTTTAGAAAGTGAATCATGTCTCGTTTTATGTCCAAACCAAAACGTTTACGCCGTTTTTATTACTGCTAAAAGTGGTCCTTAATAACCTGCACATTTATTTGCTTCTGTACTAATATATTTGTTCTGTGTTCTATATCTTCTTCTTCTTCAGCGTTCATTCTCAAACTCCTGCTGAATTCTCTTGTAGCAGGACAATGCTCCTACAAGATTTCCAGTTGAATATAGTTCAGATAATGGAAATGCGTTGTGTTGCCGTTTTATTTGCGCCAATGGCCTGACACATCTGTCTTCGGTGGAATATTCTATTCAGAATGTAGCCAACAACACATTTTTTTTTATATACAGGCAATTTTTAGGCAATATAAATACATTTAGTAGTTTGCCATTGCTTTCTGAACTGTCTGGATGCACAATTGCCTGTGACGGGATTTGAACCCAGTACTGTGGCCGTCATACGCTGTAACTACAACTCCACAACAGAACTGGACAATACTGATATCAATTTTCCAAATCATATTCAACCTTGCGATGGCAGCCATCGCTATGTCAAGTCTTAACTTAATCTCATTTTCGGAGTTGCCATCATCACATATTTGGGACCCGAGATATTTGAAGGTGGCAACTCCTTCCAATTGCTTGATATCCCTAGTCACAAGTATCTTGCTTTTATCAATGCTAATTTTCATGTCATGTTTCCCTGAATAATGTCTGCCAACTTTGAAGTAAGCTCTTGTATTACAGATTAGGAACCAGCCAATAGATTGAGATCATAGACTTGATACAAGTTACAAAATGGTCTACCGTCAATAGTTTTTTTTATGTCTGGTGATCTTACAATGCAACTCATTTCCTTAACTGAATAATTAGTTTTCTGTGATCATCAACGCACTCTTCGACTCCTATTGCAACACCGTGTCAACAGCCAGTATGGAAGATCTGTGTCGTACATCGCTAACATGGCTTGACCAGTCATGTTCTTTGGTCACACTTAGACCCAGTAAGTATAATTCCATTTCTGCACTAGATCTAGTATCATGAAACTGTTCATACTAGACCCAGTAAGTATATTGAAATAATACATTTTCATACTAGACCCAGTAAGTATATTGAAATAATACATTTTCATAATAGACCCAGTAAGTATATTGAAATAATACCTTTTCCAGACCTGACCTAGTTAGTTAGTTAGTGAATTAGTTAGTCAGATACCTTTTCCATACTAGACCTAGTTAGTTAGTTATTCCTCTAGGGCCAAAGACAGCACATAGGGCAGATGTCATAGATTTCCATGCCTCGTGTTCCATTGCTATTTGTTTTATGCCTTCATTGTTTCTGATACCGATGGTGAAGCGCTCTCTTGTAATAGTTCTACATAAGGTCTCTCTTGGTCTTCCTTGTTTTCTCTTGCCCCTTGGTGACCACATCAAAGCTTAGTAAGTATATTCAAATAATTCATTTTCCATACTAGACCTAGTAAGTATAACTACATTGAAGTAATTCCATTTACATACTAGACCACATAGGTATTCTAAAAAATTTCCTATTCAATACCAGATCTCAGAAGTATTTTGAAATAATTCCAATTAAATACTTACCTAGTAAGTATGTAAGTATCTTTAAACAGATTTCTGTACTAGACTTAGTAAGTGTATGTTGAAACAATTCCATTTGCATACTAGACCTTGTATCTTGAAATAATTATATTTCTGAAATCTAGTTTAATGAAATGTTGATTGTTAATTTAGCTATAGACATATTAATGACTGGAGATTTAAACCACATTGCTGGGGGATGTCCCTGGTATACTTTTTACTTTGTGCTCAAGAGGTCGCAAGTTCGAATCCTGCTCATGATGTCTTGTTGCAAAGTGGATTTTGCATAGAAGATTCTGGGGATTATCACTCAAAGCTATTGAATTACGTGCTGTGAGTGGTACGCTTGCAGCAGACAGTGTTAATAGGGACTGAGCATATATGGGGTAACCCAAGCACAGTGAAATTAATCTACACCCTTGTAACCTTCCCCCCCCCCCCACCTTTTTCAGTGAGTATAGCTTTTCTCCACTTTCAGTGAGTATTGCCAGGACCCAATAGAGAGAAGAGAATAGTAACACTGTGGTGGTGTTTGTGGCTAAGTCAATAGCAACGTAAGACAGTGGTAAAGGGTCAAGCATACGTGACTGGTTAGCTTTGAACTTGGTGACCAGCGATTAAATATGAGATCCAGTTCTCTCATATGGCTTGCATACTATAATAGCGATATGGTTACAGATGTCCTCTGTTCGTTAAAAGTGGTAAAATGAGGAATCCATAAGTTACCAACGCAGAAGCCATTGACGCAAATAAAACACCGGCCCAACACATTTCTGTTCTCTGGACTAGATCCTGCTGTAAATCTAGCTGGACCAGTCCTGCTATAAAAGATCCGGTGGCAGTTCAAGAACAAACACAAAAATCAAAGTTACACCTTGATCTTCTGTGCTTTTTATAACAGGATATGGTATTGACTAATACATCTTGTAAAAAAAGTCACCCAAACATCCAATGTTCCAGTTGGATGTCATGTGACGTATTCCTTCCAGAACGTTGTCTTCCCAATGAACTCTCTGAACCTCTCTCTGTCTTGGGCGATGTGACTTGCATTTTCTAGCGATGTATTCATGTTATCTTTAATGTCGTCAGTCCATTGTCTTCCAGTTGGATGACATACAAAATAAGGCGTAGATACCGCAACCAAAATATAAATCACAATACATTCCATTCTACAGACTGCACCCTGCTAACTGATGAGATATTCATAACACAAGTCTTGAATATGTATTCTCAATACAATATTTATTTAACTGGGTTTGCCTTCCTTTTCTGTTTCTGCTTGCTTAGCCAGATTGTAGTAATGAAGCCTTTTACAGGCCAGATTGTAGTAGTGAAGCCTTTTACCAGCCAAATTGTAGTAATGAAGTCTGTTACCAGCCAAATTGTAGTAATGAATCCTATTACTAGTCAGATTGTAGTAATGAAGCATGTACTAGCTATATTTTAGTAGCGATGCCTGTTACTATTATCACCATATGGAGGTGGGTTGGGTTTGATTTGCTGACTTCACATCATGTTCACTGAATATTTGACATTTAAGCATCTGCTACATTCATCCCCAACAGATGTCCTTAACGCTCTAAGAAAACTGAGTACCAGTACACCCATTTTAACTGAGCCACAGAGAATGAAGGAACATGCCTTACAAGCGGTAGCCAAGCAGATGAAAGGGCAAAGGAACAACATTGTGTTGACAAAATAGTGATGACTAGTCAAGTGCCAGGATTAAAACATTAAAGACATTTCAAAATCTTGAACAGAATATATGCTGAAACTTCCCAGATTTATAATATAAATTTGTGTTTAACTCTTTAAAAATGATAATATTGATAAATTTCATAAGATTTGATTAGTGTTGTTTTGAACATAGTATCCAGTTTGTCATCAGTTTTTCTTGAGAGAGCTTTGCCTGTCAGAATGAATTTGCTTTTAAATAGAAGGCTGTATTGCCTCTTTAGATGTATTACATTTAACTTATGTCAGAATTTTTTAAGACTTATTTTTGTGTGTGAAGAAATTGTATTTTGAATTACCTTCTCTCCAAATCCTTCTCGAGAATGATAATTATTCACTGATCCTTTAAAGCATCACTTATCTTGGCTGATCCGACTTATTCTGCTGTTTTCATTGGCTGGTGATGTAAAGTATACACCAAGTGCTCATGATCACTCACATCAGCCAAGATAAGTGATGCTTATTGAGATCAGCGAGCTCGACTGTTCCGGAGATGCTTTGCTTATAGAATATAAAAAATTTGCATTTATAGGCATTTAAGATCCATTTATGGAAAAGTGAGGCAGGTTTGTTTCATTGTTATATCACCTCAAAGTAAAGAAGTATTAGATATTATTTGTGTTCAACCTTTCTCTGATTTCATTTTATTTTAGATAAACAATACTGCTTTCTGTTATTTCATTCACTATCAGAAGGATTTTAAAAAAATTATGTATTGCAGTGAAGCAAGGAAACTCCTTTCTACCCTGCATATCTTTTTTTTTTCAGCATGACATTTCAGGGACTTTTCTTTCTCTCTTCAATTTCCACTCACTTTTATAACATTCTCACTCCTCCACATCGCTGAAGATAGAAATCGCTGGGGGACTCTGTGTACTGAAGCATCCAATGTGGTACCCCTATGACCCTGACGGGTTACGGATTTTTTCATTCATTCATAGCATTGTAGACTATTACCAGGGGTACAGCTTCTCAGTATTCAAAAGAACTAGATCAGTTTTGATCTTTTTTTTGGGGAATTGAACAATCTTTTACCAAGGTCCACAACTGTCACCGGGAGTAGGGTCATTAATCAGTTGTGTTTGGTGATCTCTGTCTTAAAATCCTGTTCTGAAGTAATAACAATTTTGTGTTAGTAGTTTTGTGTTTGTGGTTAGTAGTAAAAAGGACATCAATTCTCAAAGTATTTTCTTCAATGCAAAGAAGACAAAACTAATGTATATCAATAGAAATGGACTCACACTTACAATAGCCATTGACACATCAGCAAAATGTCAGCAACTAATATCTTACGTCAACCATCAGCACAACAGCAGGAGATTGATCAGAAAGATAGAAATGACCCTACAAAAACAGACAAAAAGCCTATGGCAAGGGGCAAACAGAAAAACAAAGTTACAACTATTTATAATTTTCTGGTGATAACTATGGTTGTCTGCATTGACATGCACAATGGAAAATAAAATATCAGTATTTGAAATGAAATGTTCTAGAACAGTCCTAAGAATATCATGAACAGAAAGACAATGCAACACAGACATTCTAAAGACCTGAACATAGAAGATTGGCACCTAAAAAAAAACTAAACAAAAATGCAAGCTAACATATTTTGGAAGTATAAAAAAAGACATTGGTTTTCATGAACAGAAAGGTTCTATGAAACGGTATAATAGGCAGGATTACAGGTTTATTTTAGGTCATCTTGTGTTCCTGATGCTACACAATCATTGATGACACATCTATTCTACTACACAACTTCTTCGATCAATTGTTAAACATCCAGTCCAATACTGGTCATGTATAGAGAGGTTTGTTTTAGGTACTATAGCTTAATAAATCACTATACAAACTATAGCTTAATAAATCACTATACAAACTATATCTTAATAAATCACTATACAAACTATATCTTAATAAATCACTACAAACTATAGCTTAATAAATCACTATACAAACTATAGCTTAATAAATCACTATACAAACTATAGCTTAATAAATCACTATACAAACTATAGCTTAATAAATCACTATACAAACTATAGCTTAATAAATCACTATACAAACTATAGCTTAATAAATCACTATACAAACTATAGCTTAATAAATCACTATACAAACTATAGCTTAAGTAAAGTCTCTAAGAGCTAGTCTAATTGAAGATTAAAGACCACTTATTCTGACTCCTAGTACAAATGTGTTGTGAGGTCTTGTACTTCACATTGCCCTATCACATCATGTGATATATATTCAATTTCACAAGTTTGGAGAATTAAATACTTCACAATACAGCTATCTGCAAGACTTGAGTAGTTTGCATAACCAGTGAATCACAGGAATGAAAAGTGCCTGTCTGCAATTTTCTGAGATTGCCTATAAAAACAAATGATATGTTATGTTAACTTGACCCATTAATTTCATTTGAAGCAATTTATTTATAATATTTACAGGTACCTGTACACCTGTCATAGCAAAAATAGCTGCTGATCCTTGTCACTCATAAACGTGACCTAGAATAAACCCCAGAAATCAAAGAACCTTTTGTTGTTATTGATAAAGCATTGGAATGTTCTTTGCAATAAATTTTAAAGAAATGCAAATCATGTTTTGGTATCTTTTCTTCTCTTGTATTTCAAATTATTTCGAACGAGTGCTACCTTGCAAGAAGGTCAAAACACAGCTAATTAATGGGAAGTAGTCTAAAATAAATTCATGCTGGAGACATGCATTTTGCTTGACATTGCAAAATCTTGTCTAGATACAAGCAGTTTTATGATTTTAAAAAATATTATATTTTAAATTTTTGTTTAGAATTTAGTTTATTTTTAGAATATAATGTTTTAGTATGAAAGATAATCGTTTACTAGTTTATTGCTGAAAACTCATATTGTTTGACCTTGAGGAAATCTGTACACTGCACTATCACAAAAAGTGTTTAATTAATTCAATATTTTGTCATGATTATAGCTCTCTGCAGTCATAAATTGAATGTATGGAGTGTGACCCTGAAGAAATGACGCATATCAATGCCTCAACTAGATAAATAAAATGGTTATTTCTGCAATGTATTACTATCCCAGTGTGCATAGTTTATTCCAGCTGTTGCCCCTATATGCATTGCCACACCCCCAGTTCCCATTTCCAAAGAAGCAATAGTATTTGGTAACTCTTCTGTTATAATTTGTTTCCTGTATTGTTCTGGTACCAATTTCATTAGGTTATGTGGACTTAAGCTATTTGTGGTTGGGGTGAAAAACATCCAGACTGTCTTAGCAATCTGAACCACAGTGGTAGGAAACTAGTACACGTCTGCTACTGGGAAGAGATCTTTCAATGATGTGTCCCTGCAAGTTATTTTATTAAGACTGTCTTAGCAATCTGAACCACAGGGGTATGAAACTAGTACACGTCTGCTACTGGGAAGAGATCTTTCAATGATGTGTCCCTGCAAGTTATTTTATTAAGACTGTCTTAGCAATCTGAACCACAGGGGTATGAAACTAGTACACGTCTGCTACTGGGAAGAGATCTTTCAATGATGTGTCCCTGCAAGTTATTTTATTAAGACTGTCTTAGCAATCTGAACCACAGGGGTATGAAACTAGTACACTTCTCCTAATGGGAAGAGATCTTTCAATGATGTGTCCCTACAAGTTATTTTATTATTCAAAAACAGTTTTTATCTTCTATGTTCGTTATGAAGCTCCTGCAGATTAGCATAATGTAGTTCGGAGAATAGGTGTTGCAGTGGTTTACAGCTTAGCCACAATATTTGCACCTATTGGTCCGACACATCTGACATTAGCATAGCCTATAGGTCACTTTGACCCTCCATTTGATGGGACAGTCAACTCCTCCCAAAATCCTCCTTATTTGCCATATACAATATGCCTGCAGGTAGGAGTGTCTCTGTTTTTTTTTTTTGTTGCTTACCTTTCAGGCCGCAATACACTGTGAAAAAATACTTTGATGCTTTGTTTCCTTTTGACTGGATCTAATACCAGATTGGTTGATAATTTGAAAACAAATATTTTCAACATTGTAAAGTTTGAAGTATGCCTTGCATTGTTTATTACCTTCAGGAACATTGACCTGATTTATATTTGTATCGTGTACATTTATCTCTCACTGGCAGCTGGGCATTTGTTAATGTGAGTTGAAGCTTGCTTCACAATTTGGAGGCTTGTTTCAGAATTTAGAAGCTTGCTTCAGAATTTGGAGGCTTGCTTCAGAATTTGGAGGCTTGCTTCAGAATTTAGAATCTTGCTTCAGAATTTGTGAATAATTTATGTCAAAGCATTTCTGATAAATAATATTTTTTACATTATGTATTACATTGTTAATGTATTACATGGTTCTTGTTAAGCAGATGTGGCTTATTTTTTACAGAACTAATCTCAATTATTTAATGAAACAAACTTTCGCTAAAGGTGCATACAACGCAGCATTCATCAATCTGCTTTTTATACACTGAGAGGTTACACCTAACCTGGAACACCCTTTTGGGAGGCCCTCTGTGCGTTACGCAAAGATCAGATTAGGCGCCAACAGACTCTGCACCTTTTTTATTTCCTTATCACTGCTGAAGACGGATGTGTCGGGCCATTGGCGCAAATAAAACGGCAACACAACACTTTTCCATTCTCTGGACTACATTCTGCTGGAAATCTAGTAGGACCATTGCCCTGCTAGAGATCCAGCGGGACTTTGAGAATGAACGCCGAAGAAGAAGAAGAATTTCCTTATCATGGAAGCTTAATGAAATCACACCTACTATTAAAAAGATGATTGTTATTTCATGATGAAGCCACATTTGCTTAACATGTACCTAGTATATTTTTGAAGATGTATATTTCATGCATATATTTGATATACTGATGTAACACATTTGCTGTGTTTTGCTAAAATATAAATAGTATATTGCATGTTTATTTTTCTGTGTTGATTTTGTCAAGAGAAAACAGATCTTTAGCTAAAAAGACAAATAAAGAAGTGTTAAGATAAAAAAAACTTAGAAGAGTGCTGGCTCCCTAACAACACCCTAACAAGAAAGCTGTGTTTTTAAAAAATCATATAAAGAGACATAACAGCATGGAAAGATTAATATCTGAAGGCAGAGTAGCGGCAACAGGGGATGAAGGTACCCAAGACGATAATGGTGCAGTGATATATCAGATTGCTTAAACATGTCTCTAGTTGTGGCAGTTAACTCACTCAGAATCTCAGAGTGTTCAGAGAATCCATATAGAAGACCGCATTCTGGAAAGAATGTCACATGATGATATTATTCTGGGAGGTAGCTGGATGTATTATGGGTTCGTGTACAAGTTATGCTATAATTTAGTCATAGATAGTTGAAAAAGCAATTTCGTGTACAGGTTATGCTATAATTTAGTCATAGATAGTTGAAAAAGCAATTTCGTGTACAGGTTATGCTATAATTTAGTCATAGATAGTTGAAAAAGCAATTTCGTGTACAGGTTATGATATAATTATTTTATATTTTATAGAATCCTTAGACTTCTAAATTCTTTGATAAAACTACTGTCCTGGACACAAGTAAACTTAAGTAGGAAGCCAGAGGACAATTTTTAAAAATTCTAGAGACTAACGGGAATTTAAATTGCGGTTAGTCAAGTACTGAAAAACGCGTGTGCAATTGTTGCTAGGCGATTTGGTGCCGTAGAACGGACTGGTTCAATTCCCGTTAGTCTCTAGAATTTTGTCCTGGACACAGTTGTCTTCATTGAACCTAACAGCTGATACTCTGACTTTAACGCCAACAAGACATTCTTATACTTGTATGCAAGTTAAAACAGTAGTAGCATATGATATAGGAGGGTACGGCAGCTTGCAAAATGTACTGAGATGCGGCAGACATGATTAGTTACAGTATCCTCATGTATATTACAGTCATGTCACTAAACAACTTCATTTTCTTGTTTGTAACAAAATACAGCCCCTGTTTCCATTTATGCTGAATTTACAACATGTTACTGTAGTCCTCATTATTTGATTCTTTTGGGCTATCCATGAGTCTCTGGTAATTTGCTTGATGTATTAACCACCTAGTTGTGGACTAGCTAGAGAGTGACGAACTCTGGTTATCTGACGTCTCAACCACTCTGAGTGTGGGGAGGGGTTCTTCTCAAAGAATTGCCCGCTGTTGAGAGTTGTAATCTTCTGGGTATGAAATAAAGCTTTGGAGAAAAAATCCACACCCCCATTGTGCAAAAGGATACATGAGCTCTATTGTTTGTAAATTCTGTGAATTAAAACAAACAATCCAGTGGTTATTCAGTTTATTTTCAGTGACAAACAATCCAGTGGTTATTCAGTTTATGTTCAGTGACACAAACAATCCAGTGGTTATTCAGTTTACAGATAGTGAAATACTATTTCCTAATTACTAAGATATAAGGTGTAGATGGTTGACATTGTATTCTGGTTGCCCATTATCTGTCCCTCTTAACACACTGCTTGCCCCATATGTACAATGTCTCTCTTAACACACTTATTGCCCCATATGTACACTGTCTCTCTTAACACACTTATTGCCCCATATGTACACTGTCTCTCTTAACACACTGCATGTCCCATATGTACACTGTCTCTCAACACACTTCATGTCCCATATGTACACTGTCTCTCTTAACACACTGCATGTCCCATATGTGCATTGTCTCTCTTAATACACTGCTTGCCCCATATTTACACTGTCTATCTTAACACAGTGCTTGCTGTTTGCTGTGAGTGCTAATGACAACATGCGACTGTAGCTTTGAGTGATAATGCATGGAGGGGGGGGGGGCTATAAAAAAATTCAAGTTTAAACAAATCTCCCCAGCCCAGTGTCCAATCAGCGACCTTGTAAACACTAAGGTAACTAGCTCAACCACTAGGCCATAGAGATACACTGATTACTAAGATATTGTTTGATCAAGACAAATATCTGAAGATAGAAAGCCAGTCATTGATGAGCTTTATCTGGTCAATTCAGACACTATCAACATAATCCTCCCCTTCAACTATTTGGTGATGTCATAGCCTGTTATCTTGTCAGTGATAAGACTGGTGCAAAGTGTAAAGTGCTCGTTCAAAGTGGCAAGCAAAAGATAAGGATGGCTTTGAAATATTAGTCCAAAGTAGAGAGAAAAAAGATAAGCACGTCTTTGAAATATTAGTCCAAGGTAGAGAGAAAATGATAAGGACGTCTTTGAAATATGCTCATCAGTTAATATTGAGTAGAAGTAAAAGAAGGAAGCATTACTTGAAAGCAATATAATACTTTACAAAACTATTGCCAGGGAAGATCTCTGTAAGACATACTTGTATTATATCTAAGATATGAGATGTGAATGGAGAGAAATATAACAATTATCTATATTCTGTAAAGTTAATATTTGTTGTGTGTGTTACTGTAACGTTAATATTTTTTAGTGTGTGGATGTGAGATGTATAATAATGTAATGTACAGTTTTAGTGTGTTACTGTAAAATTAATATTTGTTGTGCGTGGACGTGGGATTTATAATAATGTGATGTGCAGTTTTACGTGTGTGTTATAAAAATGGCATGGGGGTTTAATTTTAACTTATGTTGACAAACAGATTTTTGTGTTTGGGTACAGTTAAGAACACTTATCTAATGGCTTTCTGATGTTATCAGACTTGTCTCAATATGAAGATTTGTTCCTTTATATTAAAGTATTATTTTCATGTTTTTAGTTGATTTAAGAGTGCTGTTATTCTCCACTATAAAATTTTTTCTGACAGAAGTGTGTAGAAGATTTTTACCAGTGTCATAAATGTTGTATTTGTTTAGCTGTAGATTGTTGTAGCATGATATGCTAGATTCAATTCCAGGTATGATAAAAACTCTTATCCATGTACTGGTGTGTATACATTTCATGAGCTGTACTGTATAATTACGTCCATGGCCGCTTATCCTTGCAGCATGTTAGAGGAAATATTGCTTGACCCCATAGTGTTATAATTCCCAAGTACTAATCTCACCATTTGCATGGAATATACTTAACACTAGTAGTGGGGTGACTTCACTAAATGATTCCCAGATGTCATTCTCTAAATATTCAGAAATAGATTTGTCGAGCTGGTAAGTGGGTTGCCTTCACTTATATCAAGACACCAAGATGTTGTTTTTCCAATGTGCATCTGTACAAGACATTAACTGACATTTAATGTCAGATTTGTGCGATAATGATTATCATTCAGTCTCATATATAAGCACAAATATATCATCTCACAAATTGTCCTCCTTGCGTTAGGTATCCTTGCGTTAGGTATCCTTGAGTTAGGTATCCTTGCGTTAGGTATCCTTGCGTTAGGTATCCTTGCGTTAGGTATCCTTGCGTTAGGTATCCTTGCGTTAGGTATCCATGTATTAAATGTATCTGGTCATGTTTGAAACTTTTTTAGGGAAAGGTGCATAACTGTCAACCTCCAGAAGAATCATTCTATATTTCAGTCCAAAATACATATAATAAAGTCAATATTTTAACCTCCAATAGAGAATATTTTACTGTAGGTCAGTATAGATGTATTCAATGACACCTGTGTATATTCTGTACTAGTTATGACAGTTATGAAAGTGGAAACACATACAAACCAAGATCTTCTTAGTGAGAAGTATGATGATGATGAAATAATCTCTTTATCTGTGAGCAGGTAGTTCTTGACACATGATGATGATGAAATAATCTCTTTATCTGTGAGCAGGTAGTTCTTGACACATAATGATGATGATGACATAATCCCTTTATCTGTGAGCAAGGTATCTCTTGACACATGATGAAATAATCCCTTTAGCTGTGAGCAGGTAGCTCTTGAAAGCTCTTAGCGTTTCTGATAAAAGCACAGATTCTTCTTACTTGTGCAACTGAGACACCACCCGGACTTGTATACGGTTGTCTCAAAGGCATGGATGTGTAAAGGGGTTTATGGATACATGTTTAGTCTTGATGGGTGGCATTCCATTGTGCCAGTATCCTGGATTTACCCATCATGTCAAGAGCATAGCACACACTTCTGGGCCAACTAACTGATCATTCTTCTGTCTGATTTGTTGACCAATCTGCAGTGGTGGCTCATCTAGCATTTTCTGTCACCTAGGAGTCTTGTCACAAAAGGACAAAAGTGCAATGACCGTTGTCATGCATCTCTTCGTCACCCATGCGGATTATTTTATAAAATACAAAAGAAATTGAGACAAGATGCGATGACGATTTTTTCTACAGGAGATAGGTTATCAACCTTTTCTTAACCACATCCTATGACATGCCTGAAAAGAAGGCAGTGGTTCTATTCTTTGCTCCCTAAACTAGAAGTCAAGACCCCCATTGCCACACAGGTAGTAGTGAGAAATATAGACCGTATTAGAAATGGTTGCTAATTGCTAAAAAAAAATATATTACTGTATGGGCATGACTTTTGGAATTTGCTAAAAAAAATGTACATAACAGTGCCAAAGCTGTTGGTAGCATATGTAATAGCAATAAGAGTGGTAGATGTTCCACACTGGAGATATAAACCCCCCCCCCCCCCCCCCCAAACACCTCTGTCCTCAGCCATTCATAGGAATATAGAAAAAAATCATGCCCAGACCATTCTTTAATGTTATCAATCCAGGATTTTCTTTGTCGACCTCAAAATAATTGTATGTCTGTGAATAATGTCTGATTATATGTTCAAAACAAACAAGTATACACGTTGTTAGCATATCCTATTCAGTACATAGCCGTCAACCCAGCATATTCTTGGGTGTAGTGATTTTCTAGGCAATGTAAGTGTTTTCAGTAGAATGCCACTGTTTTCTAAAGTCTGGATACACAGTTGCCTGCTGGGTTTGAACCAATCTGACACAAAACCAGTGTAGAAGAGTTCAGGAAAATGGATGGAGAAATTAGTTTAAATAGATATTAGAAACAATATTGCAGACCAGTCAGATCTCTTTGTTAAGAGTGTGAAACGTTTTTAACAAACTTGATATGGACCATCATCATCCAGTGTCATAAAAAAAATATGTTTTAAGGGTTGTTGTACAGTGTATAACTGGAAGCAATAAGCATTGTATATTGTTGTTTATATATTTCAACATTTCATTGGTGATTTTGTTATAGTATATTATTCTTGCTGATGGTTTCTTTTAGGTACACTTATTTCACTGATTATGAGATAATGTCATGACATTTTTTGTGAAATTATATTTTGCAAGTTTACAATATCTACAATTAACAAGCATTCGTAGTTAATATTGTATGTGGAGTGTTTACAAAAGGGAATAGTAACTGATAAAGTTGGTGCATTGACAAAAAGTCCTAGTGTGGTACACACAAAATTGCACAATTTAAAATGAATACATATAGAACATATCAGGTGCCATGCCGGCTGGTGTAGACGATCACGGCTCTCCACAGATCTCTATCTCCAGCATTATGTATCAAGATCATTGTTGTTTCCCTGCTGTGCCAGGTTGTTAAACTGTCTTAATATTTTCTCACGTTGTCGTCCTGTCTCTATTCTCTTCAATCTTGCCTGTTGTGACTATGTTCTCCAGACTTCCCTGTCTCATGAGGTGTCCAAAAAATGAAGTTTGATTTTTCTTATATTATTGATTAACCCCTTAACTGCGGGAATGATACCATCGTATCCTTTTCCCAGGGAAACAATTCGTGTGGATGCTTTATTATAAGCTTCCAGAAATATTTTTCCCCTGTAGGGCTAAGAAAAGGAGGATCTCCACAAAATGGTGTCAGTTCATCATACCATTAAGAATATCTTCGCGGCTAAGGAGTTACAGTCTGTTTCACATTTGACTCTTTCAACACAACCTAAGTTTTTCTGGCAGTCCATGGCATTCTCAGCATTCTTCTATAATTATATAGAACATATAATTTATCAAAAAATACCAGAGAAGATCCAATGATCAGATGTTGGATATAGGTATCAATTGTGGAAGTAAATATACAGGTGGTAAATAGGTAAATAAGTGTTATTAGTAGGTTTATGTGATACTTATTTGCTTATTTAGAGTATTTACTGGTTAAAAAATAGTGTAGGATTGTTATGCTAATCGTAGTATATTAGTACAAAGTTTTGGTTACTATCTTAAATTCTTGATTGAGGAATGAATTGATGTGATCATATAACTTTAACATGCCTCCAGCGTACAGGCTGACTAGCCTTTATTTCTTGAATTCATTTATTGTCATTTTTGTGTGCGCCCCATGCTTGATGCTTTGTTATTATACTTAATAAAACTGCCGTACCACATGTTTTGTGTATCCATTGCCAACGGCGACTGGTTTAATTACCAATTGCTTTGTATAGTTCACAGCAATAATGGTGTCCAGATTTAGCCAGTGTTGTCTGTTTCAGATGTTTAATTACCAATTGCTTTGTATAGTTCACAGCAATAATGGTGTCCAGATTTAGCCAGTGTTGTCTGTTTCAGATGTTTTTGTTAAAATTTTAGCTGTGGCCAGTAATTTATTGCCAATTATAAATGTTGCTCTGCTGTTTTCATGCATATTTGATTATATTGGCCATACTTCTTTTGAAGTATTTCATTTCATGAGTTGTGCTCAGTTATTTATGTGCGCTGACTGAATTCAAGCAGTGCCATTCATTACAAACAGTATTTGTTGACTGAAGACTGTGAAACCCCATCTTTGTATCTTGACCTGAGGCTGATGAAGCAGTGGGTTAGCAATAATTATGTTTACAAAATGTTTCATGAAATTGCCAAATGTGTTGTGTAGTTTGTACTTGAAAAATGTCAGATATGGTGAATAGCCATAGATATATGTATTTAATTTTTAAGCTGGCTTTGATGTACTTCCATTAATCTTTAATGTTCCCTATGGAACACAATGCTGCAACTGTCTCACAAACATCTATTTATAGTTGGATTTGTCATTTTTAGTTCTACCCTTGAGTACAGTTTCTCTGGAATCTTCTAGGTTTTTGTTTTTTTTAACAAATATTACCCTTATTTCTCTTCCCCATGGCTTATCAGTCCAGTACATGTCTTGTTATATTGGCTATGTTTTCCTGAGAGTGTTAAATCCATTAGTTACACGTGAGAATTGTTTTTATTATAATTTGCAGAAATTTCACTGAACTTACTGATAGTTTCATCTAGTCAAAAGGGCACTGCATCTTTGGTAGTGATGCCCCGATTATAAATATTAATTTGATTTTTATACTGTCAGTCCCGTTGGGGGTTCTGAGTAATCTTGTTGTTGGGGTTAAAATATTCAAAGTACCACCCTGTGTTGTAATACATCCAGCCTTAATATTCTAAACAATTTGGAGATGCTTAGGTTGGAGAGTTTGCAACGAGTGATCATCTATAAATATTTATTTTGAAAATGCTGTTTTGGCATGTTAGTTATCTAATATGAACAGCTGTTATTGAAGGCCCAATTGCAGTGGTTTTAAAAATGTTTGATTTATATACTCTGCCATCAACCTGTGCCCTTAAGTGGTGAGTTGTTGATATTGATAAAACATTTTAGTCTGGACTTTGTTTTCTCTCCTAATTCATTTATAATTCATGACTGTAATATAAAATCTATTGAAGCCTCACTTGTATTATACTTTTGTGCATTTATATTGGCTTTCAATTTGATCTATTGCCAAGTTTATGTTTTATTCAAGTTTTGCAGCAGATGTTTAGGTTATAAAAATTAAACCATCAGCCATTTTGCTTATTAGATTATAAAGAGATCACATGGCTTGCTGACTTTATTACATATTTAATGCAGGAGAGTTCTGTATCCATGGTCATCTGCAAAAGTTGAGTGAGGTATGAAGCTCAATTTTTGTAATAATATTTGTTTAAGTTCCATAAATGATTGACACAGACTTAGAAGTCAATGTCAGTTTTGTGAGTTGCTTTTACTAAATAGGATAGTGTTATTTTTTTCAAAATTCTCATTACAGTTGTTTATATACCATGTATATAAACCATATTAAGCTTTTTATGATGATGATGACTTATCCATTCTTGAAGATAGTACTGGATACATGTGCCGTCAAGTATCAGTACTGGTCACTGCTGTGAGGAAGTGGGAGGGGTGTGTGTGTGTGTGTGTGTGTATAAGTGTAACAAAACTACCAGATTGCTCACCATTGACTGAAAGTGGCTGATCCATGTATCTTCCTGAATTGCAGTAACTTTTGTTTATTGTCTAACTGGCTGCAATATATCATATGTTTGCATACTCGTGGATATGTTTTTGCTTTGGAAAAGGGTGTTATAAAAAAAGAAAAGTTTTACTCATGGTTTTGGAGGACCTTATTTGAAACCTCCCCACTATTTTCAGTATTTATATCATTAAAAAATAGGGAAAGGGTGTTAAACCATCTTCTGTACTTGATTTATAACGTAAAATATATTTTATTTTCCCAAGTGTAACCTCCTTCCATGCATATTAAGAAAGGAGTGGTTCACACTACTGAACAACCCAGTTGCCCAAAATGTTACATGCGTATACTGCCCTGGTCATGCAGTGGTTAGTGGCAGCACAATATTGAATAAATACAGGGCTGACCTAACGAGAGAAGATGATGACACTGAAGGTGATAACAAGCACATGCATTAAAAAAATGACAGAAATGACCAGGAGTGAGGCGAGGAAGTGTGTCCTCTCTGAAAAGATCTGAAGGTCACATAATCATCTGGCTGGAGCTTTGAGTGTGCATACTTTTGAATGCCTGCTGGAAACGAGTACAGAACACTTCTAGGAATTTTCTATTTGCCATTATGCTAGTTTATATTCAATAATCAACTATCAAACAATTGCTGAAATCTGTGATATGTGCAATCATATCAGTAAGAAAATAGCAGCTATACAAATAACAAAATCAGTGAAGAAGATAATAAATACATTTGAAAATAAATGTCTTAGAAAACTCTTATATATTAGTTGGGAAGAGTTCAAGTCAAACAAGCAACTAAGAGAAGACAACGGACAGCAATATGTTTCTACAACAATAAGAGGAAAATGATGGACTTATTTATATTGGACAAGTACTTAGAATGAAAGAAAACAGATTTCCACTGCAAGCATTAAAATGGGTAAAGAAAGAGGAAGATCAAAAGAGAGAGAGACTCTTTGCAAAACAACCACCAAAGAGAGAGACTATGGAACAACATACAAGAATTAACACACAGTAGCATTACATCGCTGAAACTGGAGATCTCTGGTTTCTGCCATATGCACAGTATTCAACGCTGGAAGAACATAGATAGATCAGCTATTAAAATTTACAAACTGAGGAAAGCATGAATGTTTATTGCCAGTATGATTATTGCATGCCAATAAATTTAAAGAATAACTGCTTATTTCAGCTCAAAATAACTTCTAAACTTGTATATAATGTTCTTTGATCTGTATAAACAGTTGTTTGCTAAAGATAAACACTAATGATCATTATGAGTGTATTGTATCAACTCTAGGTGGACAAATAATTGGTAGCATATTACTGTTCAGGATGTAACCGTAAACCCAGACATTTTTTTCTGTAGTGATTTTTGAGGCATAATAAATACATTCAGAAGCTTGACATTGCTTCAGAACGGTCTGGATTGCACATTTTCCTGCGGCGGGATTTTAACTCTGTCAAATTTGCCTTGCCACCACAGCTACAGTGCAAACTTGATTTGTATCTACAGTGCAAACTTGATTTGTATCTACAGTACAAACTTGATTTGTATCTACAGTACAAACTTGATTTGTATCTACAGTACAAACTTGATTTGTATCTACAGTACAAACTTGATTTGTATTCTACAGTACAAACTTGATTTGTATTCTTGTACAAACATGATTTGTATTCTTGTACAAACTTGATTTGTAATCTTGTACAAACATGATTTGTATTCTTGTACAAACTTGATTTGTATTCTACAGTACAAACTTGATTTGTATCTACAGTACAAACTTGATTTGTATCTACAGTACAAACTTGATTTGTATCTACAGTACAAACTTGATTTGTATCTACAGTACAAACTTGATTTGTATCTACAGTACAAACTTGATTTGTATTCTACAGTACAAACTTGATTTGTATTCTACAGTACAAACTTGATTTGTTTCTACAGTACAAACTTGATTTGTATCTACAGTACAAACTTGATTTGTATTCTACAGTACAAACTTGATTTGTATCTACAGTACAAACTTGATTTGTATCTACAGTACAAACTTGATTTGTATCTACAGTACAAACTTGATTTGTATTCTACAGTACAAACTTGATTTGTATTCTACAGTACAAACATGATTTGTATTCTTGTACAAACTTGATTTGTATTCTACAGTACAAACTTGATTTGTATTCTTGTACAGACATGATTTGTGTTCTACAGTACAAACTTGATTTGTATTCTACAGTACAAATATTATAATATCTAATCTTAGTGGTCAAATGTTTTGTTGAAAAAATTATTAATGTTAGCATCAGAGTATGTGCACAGATGGAGAAGTCTTCTTGTTATAGTGTTATACTGTGTGAGGCATCAGGTGTGTGAAGACATCTTGTTATAGTGTTATACTGTGTGAGGCATCAGGTGTGTGAAGACATCCTCTTGTTATAGTGTTATACTGTGTGAGGCATCAGGTGTGTGAAGACATCCACTTGTTATAGTGTTATACTGTGTGAGGCATCAGGTGTGTGAAGACATCCTCTTGTTATAGTGTTATACTGTGTGAGGCATCAGGTGTATGAAGACATCCTCTTGTTATAGTGTTATACTGTGTGAGGCATCAGGTGTGTGAAGACATCTTGTTATAGTGTTATACTGTGTGAGGCATCAGGTGTGTGAAGACATCTTGTTATAGCGTTATACTGTGTGAGGCATCAGGTGTGTGAAGACATCCTCTTGTTATAGTGTTATACTGTGTGAGACATCAGGTGTGTAAAGACTGTCTCTTTTATTTGTCTTCATGTTTAGCTAGACCTGACCTAGTTTTATCAAGATTCTTTTTATGAGTGATTTTATTGTATTCCAGTGAAAATTTGTGTTAGTACGTGTGTTCGTACGTGTGTTCGTGCATGCGTGTATATATATATTTTGACAAAAAGTAATATTGAATAACTGAATGGAATACATTTTATCAAATGTATGCATGTCTGGTTATTTTAAAACTTGGAGTAGCTATTACCTAAGTTCAAATCTGTCAGTGAAATGTTTAGTGTTTTGGTAATTACTGGCCAATAAAAACATGTACATATGAACAAATATTCACATTTGTTTGTTTTCTTTGGCAGTGCAATCTTAAAATGCCTGGCAATAAGACAGTATGTAAATTTAGATTGGTAATACAAATGTTATATGTGTGATTTAAGAATGTGTTGTGTTAATGTGAATGTGATATGTGTTGATATGTTATGTTCCTCCAGGGCCATAGGCGGCCCATAGGGCAGAAACCATAGCTTTCCATTTCTGTCTTTGTGTTGCCAGGTCTTTCAATTTTTGCATGTTGTTTAGGTTCATTGACATGCTTTCTCTATTAATAGTTCTTCGTAGAGTTTCTCTAGGTCTCCCTCTTCTTCTTACGCCGGGTGGCACCCAATATAGTGACTGCTGGGGATTTCTTAGGCTGTTCATTCTGAGAACATGGCCGATGTAAGTCCAACGCCTTTGTCTAATGAAGGAAGATATATAGGTTTGTTTGCTTTCCTCTCTTATAGTAGTGTTATATTTAAAGTCACTCCACTTAACATTCAGAAAGGTACATAGGCATTTGTTTTCAAAGGAGTCTAGTCTCTTATCTGTGGCTTTTGTGGCTTTCCAACTTTCACATCCATATGATAGAATAGGGATGATGTTGGAGTTAAACAACCTGAGTTTTGTGGTGTTTCCTAGTGTGTTTGACGTCCAGATGTTACGTAGTTTATTGAAAGCACCCGCTGCAAGGGCAATATGTTGATATATTAGTGGGTTAATAAAGGTACTGGGTTATAAGCCAGAATCGTAGTACACTGTTTTCCCATAAGTGCTCAGATGCCTGATCAATCATGACTACCATCGCCCTTCTGGGCTTGCTGATTGGCGATGATGTCGTTTCTGAATCTTTCCAGAGTGTGATATCCTTGTGGACAATATGCACAATATCCTTGTGGCTGGGGTGAACCACGTGAGTAAATGTTATTTAATACCACTAATAACATGTGAACTTTAAATGTGGGTTTGCTGTTCAGTGGGTGAGTGACCACACTATATTCGTAGCTCTCAAAGTATTAGTGGGTTAGTAAATAGTGATGACGCAATTCCCCAATTTTCCCAGAGCATGATTCATATTGCACAATATCCTTGTAGCTGGGATGACCCTCTGAAGTAAATGTTATTTATCGGTAATACCACTAATATAACAAGTGAACTTGAAATGCTTGTTTGCTGACCAGTGGGTTAGTGACCACACTATACTTGCAGCTCACAGCTCCCAATGTATGAGTGTGCTAGTAAATAGTGGTAATGCCATTCCTCAATTTTCCCGAACATGACCTCAATTGCCCAATTTTCTTATGGATGGGTTAACTATTGTCTATTCCCAGGTGGTTTGTGATCCACTCTTGCCGTTAAGTGCAGGGGTAATTGGAGCTCAAGCTTGCGTTCTAAAGCCAGAGGTGTGGCCTCGGCTGTGCTATGACTGTCTGTTCAGGAGGTCCCTGACGTTTTCTATCCACATTTTCCATGGTCTTCCTCTGTGGGTTAACTATGTGGGGTAATTTGTATTTCAAACTTAGTCAACTAGAAAGGCGGGTTTGCGGAACAGTGGGTGAGTGACTACACTATACACACAGCTCCCAAAGTATTTGTGAGAGTTAAAGATCTGTTCACTAAAACGTAAACATGAACTACCGGTAGTTCTGATTTGCATGAAATCTATTGGTTGGCCTTAGCTATTTTTGGCATGCGACTCCAAGTATGTAAATAACGACCAAATAGTCGCTAAAGACCAATAATAATCAAAAACGTAACAAACGGGGTTCAAATTAATTCAGCTAGGAGGCCTGCATTTTGGAGAGCCACGATTCGTATCTGCTAGAAGTAGTACATTATTATCACTTCAATTTATGTGACCTAATTGTTGATTCAGTCATTAGGCAACCATTGCTGATTTATGTGACCTAATTGTTGATTCATTCATTAGGCAACCATTGCTGATTTATGTGACCTAATTGTTGATTCATTCATTAGGCAACCATTGCTGATTTATGTGACCTAATAATTGATTCATTCATTAGGCAACCATTGCTGATTTATGTGACCTAATTGTTGATTCATTCATTAGGCAACCATTGATGATTTATGTGACCTAATTGTTGATTCATTCATTAGGCAACCATTGCTGATTTATGTGACCTAATTGTTGATTCATTCATTAGGCAACCATTGCTGATTTATGTGACCTAATTGTTGATTCATTCATTAGGCAACCATTGCTGATTTATGCTTTCTGTCTCATATTCAGCATCATCCTCTTTTTATTTATTCTTCTGCATTTGTTTTCCAACTCCTGCAGATTAACAGGATGTACTACATAGAATAGTGCATTGTGTTTTGGTTTACAGCCTTGCTGCGATATCTGTTCCTTTTGTGCTGACACATCCGGATTGAGCATGACTGTGGGCCACTGACCGTGTATGGGATGAGACAGCCAACTCTACCCCATAATCTCCTTAGTCATCTCTTACAACATGCATGGAAGGTAAACTGTTGCTATTCTTTTTATTTGACATGTGAAGTCAGTGCATCATGCATTGTGATTTGCAACTTTGATAGTTAGTTCTGGTTGGACTATTATGCACCTTTCGGTCCAGTGTCTTTCATCTTACTCTTGAGTCAGGATGTGTTTCCCTAGCCCTTATCCAACCAAATATTGTCTACAAAGCAGTGGAGTTTTCATATTAGAGTTTTCCTTCTCCTATATCGCTTACCTGCCATGGTTAAATAGGGTACATCTTCACGGGGTTTGAATTAGTCAGGATTTCCCTCTCCTAGTATAATTTTTGCCAAGGATTTTTTATCCTTCCTTGGTGATCTGGTTCTGTACTCTGAAACACTACCCACTCAAAAAGGTACTACCCACTCAAAAAGGTACTACCCACTCAAAGGAGTTCAATTCCTTTCTGTCCTTCCACTATATGCGTTTCCACCTAAGTCATCCCCCTTTCCTCAAGATCCTGGGAACCCCACGCCAGCAACATGAGTTTATAGTGGTTCATACTCCCTTGATGTTGCCCGTCACTGGGCAAATGGGGCATTTCAGTGGAGATATCGGCACATCACGTTGCGCTTATTTCTTGCTCCGTCTTGGTAGACAGAAACATTGGTTCGGTCCGTAGCTGCTTATTCGTCCAGATAAATTCATGTCACAGCTCACCTCAATATTTGGAGGCTGTTCCACAATCTGTTGATGTGTCTGATTGGAGTGGAGGCTGTTCCACTATCCACAATCTGTTGATGTGTCTGATTGGAGTGGAGGCTGTTCCACTATCCACAATCTGTTGATGTGTCTGATTGGAGTGGAGGCTGTTCCACTATCCACAATCTGTTGATGTGTCTGATTGGAGTGGAGGCTGTTCCACTATCCACAATCTGTTGATGTGTCTGATTGGAGTGGAGGCTGTTCCACTATCCACAATCTGTTGATGTGTCTGATTGGAGTGGAGGCTGTTCCACTATCCACAATCTGTTGATGTGTCTGATTGGAGTGGAGGCTGTTCCACTATCCACAATCTGTTGATGTGTCTGATTGGAGTTGGTAGCGCCCCATCCTTTCCCTGGCAACATCCACTGATAACTCAATTTTGTTTTCTCTGTATATAGTGGAATTTGGATAATTATTAAAAATTATGCCAACACTTTGCTATCAATTCAGACATGGGCGCTGATACTAGCCCAGCAAAGAAAACTTAACGTGTAAGATGAAATGCCTGAGAAAAGCCGCAAGAGTGACCATATTAGACAAAATAAGAAATGGCGACATCAGGAGGATAATCGTATAAATAAGACCATGCAGAGAATACATCGAGAAACAACAAAGAAAATGATTTGCACAGATTATGAGAATGAAAATTATGAGAGAAATCTTACTACATGTAAAATGAGATGTGTAATAAAAGCAGCAAACAGATCAAGAAGAGATTAAGTGAGAAATGAGATTACAAGAACTATTGGAACATCAGTGGTCAAATATATTTAAAATATGCCACAGAAGAATTCTACGAATTTCCTATAGGGAACATAAGACCAATGTGTACTTAAGAAATAAAGTAGAGATGTGTGCAGGTGTCCAGGAGCCATTGCTTTCAATAGTGAAATGACGAAAACTAGCATGGTTTGGACATGTATGCAGGCACGATTCCTTGTCAAAAACAATACTGCAGGGAACTGTCGAGGGTGGAAGAAACAGAGGGGGACAAATAAAGACATGGACAGACAACATCAAGGAATGGACAGGGATAGATATTTCCACACTCATCCGCATCGCTGAGGATAGAATTCGCTGGAGGACTCTGTGTGCTGAAGCTTCCAATGTGGTACCCCTACGACCCTGAAGGGTTATGGGTTTGATTGATTGATATTTAAAAACAGATTGACAAGTTATAGGTTATGTGCAGAGCCGGATTTACCTATAAGCTAAACAAGCTATAGCTTATGTCCCCTACTGTGTTGGGGCCCACCCCCCATTTTTTTATTTTCACTATCTATATGTTCTTAATCGTTAAAGGGCCCCATATCTCAAATAGTTTAGGGCCCTATCAAGTCTAAACCCGGCCCAGGTTATGTGCATATACAGGATAGCCTACGATTGTTGTGGCGGGGAAGGAAAGTGGGAGTGAAACATTCTCTTTAAAGGGAATCTAAATTCACTTAGTGTTAGAAACTGCTATAGAAACATGGATATTGACAAAATATATAGTTCAGTAGCAGTTTTATACGGAACAATACACAGAATCCGCAGTAGGAATTGATATGGTGCAGTTTGACCACTACCATCTGCTGTATAGAAAACAGGATTTCATTCTTAACGTTTAAAAAAAATAATTGTCGCACTTTTCGTTGGTCGTTATATGCATGTAGAAGCATGCTAAAAATAGCCAAGGCCGAACAACGAAACACACGGAAATAATCAAAATCGATCTTTCTGGTCATGATTACTTTTTCTATACACGACTGGATTATATACACTGTATATATACTGGATTCCGGCCATAGTTTGACTGTTATATCAAGTTTTGCCTATAAATACATGGCTTATCGACTAAATAAACTAATTGTTGCTACTTTGTGTTCAACTGTCGATTGTTTCCTATGAATATAACGTGTGACCTTGAGCTCAGTGGTTGTCAATGGTGGACCATATACGCCACACCACGAAGACTTGAAGGTACCACATACAATTTTCTTTAAATTGTCTTCACACAGACCAGTTCGCGTGATGGGCTCAGGCAAGTAACCACCAGAACTATAAACAAGGAGAATCAAAATGATAAAGCTTAGGAACGCCTGGTTAAATGTATGTCAGTGACTTTTTAAAAAATCGGCTGTGGCTCACCTGATTATAATATATAAACAGATACACAGATAATATTGTTGTTGTTCGTCCATCACAAGTGATGATGACCATTTGTTACATCCACTTTTGAAAATTCAATTTTAGTTATGTCATTGATTATGAGTTCGTAGATGGCTAATGAGCCCTATTCGAGCTGTAAATGTCCTTGGACAGTTTGGACATGGAATAACGACTGTAGACGGATCTTGGTCTATCCGTGACTTTCTAGCTACTCTCCGCTGTTGAGCTGCTGCATTTGTCTTCTTTTCACAAGATAATGCGCTCTTTTTTATTTTAGAACGCCATGTAGATCTATTTTGTGCAAGTTCTTCCCATGTATCGTGGTCTATTTCAAAGGCTTTCAGTGAGTCCTTTAGCGAGTCCTTGTAGCGCTTCCTTTGGCCACCTTGAGATCGTGTACCCTTCTCTAGCTCACCATAGAGAAGTATCTTTGGCAGACGATGGTCTGGCATACGCACCAAATGACCTGCCCAACGAATCTGTGTCTGCATCAGGATCGTGTCAATGCTTGGGATACCAGCTCTATCAAGGACAGTGGTATCTGGAATCTTGTCTTGCCATCTGATGTTCATAACTTTTCTGAGACAATTTGCATGAAAAAGATTGAGTTTTTACAGATAATAAGATACATAGCGAGGCCCTACATTGCAAATAACTAATGCGGAAATATCAAATAACTGTTTGGACCTAAAGAAGACAGGAAGCTATCGACTCGTGATATCGCACATGGCCTGACCACATACAAAGTTGTCATTTTTACGAACACTCACTTATTTTATAAATGTTTTCGAATATAATTTATGTAATTCTTTGTGCATAGACCTTACAAGTGCATTGATTTATTGCAATCTAACATCGCTAAGTTCGCGTAAAGAATGCCAATGTTTCATCGTATTTTGCAACGGCCTTGAATAGAAAGAATCCCATTTTACTGCTGACCGAATTTTGGAAATGACATTCATTTAGTAATACCAACGTATATCAGTGATTCTCAAACAGTTTGGGCGGCTGTTTGAAAATGCTTGTAGAACTCACAACTACACACTGAGCGATTTATTAGACGAATACTTGCATAGAACAAGCGAAACTCGGGTAGAATAAGATATTTTAAGAAAGAAGTAATGATGGAAGGGTCACACACTACGAAATTATCTTATCACCGTCATGAGATATTATTTTTAAGAAACGTCGAAGAATTATGGTCTATTGGAAAAAAAATAATTAAGCAGGCAGCAGACGAGAATTATGAAAAAAAGGGTTAACTCAAGTAGCGAGGGAAATTAGTGGCAGTTGAACGAACCAGGCACATTATCTCGTCTGTTTCCTTCCCATTAATAGAATGCGCCCCCCCCCCCAATTTTTTAAGTGTCGAAAACATGACTCTTACAAGTTGAAAACAAGTAAAATGGAATAACGTTTATAAAAAGAAAAATATATTTATCAAAAACCCCATTTAAACAAGAGTATTAGCTTTTGTTCTAGGTAAATACCTAGCCCCGCCCCCCTTTTTCCATATCTTCTCAATCAATCAAGTGCCATGCCGATGTAGATGATCAAGTTTCTCCACGACTCACTGTCTCCTGTGTTGTCAATAAGCTCAGTTGGTGAACTTCTACTGTGGCACAATACTAGTCCATCAAGCAACTTCTCTCTTTGGGAGTGCGAAGTTAATTTTATACATTCTCTCATGTGACATTATTTCTAAATCGTGGTCTTCCTTATGGTTTCTTGAACACTTCACGATTCTGGGCGAGTTGACAAGCTGAAGCAAGAGATATGTTTAAGTAATCTGATATATCACTGCACCATTGTCATCTTGGGCGCACTATTCCCCTGTTGCTGTTAACTCTGCTGCCTTCAACTATTAATCTTTCCATGCTGGTATGTCTCTTTATATGACCAACAACAAAAAAATCCAAAACTTTCAGATGTTGTTACGGCGCAGCCCTCTTCGAAATTTATTGATCTTAACACTTCTTGTTTTGTCTTTTTAGCTGACCGTGGTATACTATAATTCTTCTGTAGCATCTCATTTCGAAAATAGCGATTCTCTTTGCTGTTGCTTTATTTTCTTGCCATGCCTCGCAAACGTATATGCCACTGGAAATACGCATATTCTGATCATACATAGTTTTGCTTTGCTGCTGGTGCCTTGTCAAAGAAGTTTCATTTCCGCAAGTTTCAAAGTTGTCATTGCAATTCTTCTCTTGATGTCGACAGCGCAGTCTCCTGAGCTAGTCTCTTGTATTTGTGCCTAACTATTGGAAATGTGTTACGTCCTCTAGTTCTTCTTCAGCGTTCACTCTCAAACTCCCGCCAGATCTCTCTTGTAACAGAACAATTGTCCTACTAGATTTTCAGCAGGGTGTTAGTCCAGAGAACGGAAATGCGCTGTGTCGCAATTTTGTTTGCGCCAATGGCCCGACACATCCGTCTTCGGTAGAATCCTCTAGTTCAAAATTGTCAATTATTATCTTTGGTTGTACTTTCACTTTATATATTGTAATACTCTTTTGTTTTGTTCATATTTAACAACAGGTTATGGGCTTCACTGTGTTCTTCTGTTGATAGTAACATTTGCTTTAGACCATCTCTGCTTGTTGTTAAGAGAACTATGTCGTCAGCATATCTGATTTCTGGAATCTGCTGGCCGCCGATGTTAAGAGGCTGGAGGTAAGTATATATTTTATACATTAAACTAAAATATATTATTATGGAAACGAATGTACTATCTCTACAGAAATTTTAACCCCCACAAAATGTCGATTAAAATAGCAACGTATAGCAACTTCTTACATGAAAGGTCTTCCGGAATGTTTCATTTCAGGACCCTAAGTATGGATTATATCACATGAATTAAAATGTCACGTGGTGTCATTATCGTGAGGCCAATCAAATGACATTGAATACATATTGACAAAAAAAATTGAAACGTGTTAATTTGGTATTTACTTGTTCACCAAGTGTTGCTTATTTACTACTTGAATCGAATAGAAGAAAATTCAGGACTCTGGTCTTTCGATGCCATATCTTCTAGACGGAGAAGTGGTGGATGGTTGTGTAATATAGACTTAGTATATGCTAATAGAATATTACTTTGTGCAAGCCATCATCATGTTTTGAGGGAAGTAATTTCAAATATAAAATAACATCTAACCACATGTCTGCCTATAAACCCACACACCATCTATCTATCTATCTATCCACCCATATATATATCTATCTAACCCTATCTAATGTAATCTATCATTCTAATCTATCTATTTTATGATTCTCAACAATGGAAGCATATTTGCCGTGGACCGATGGTTCGATGTACAGCGAAGGTGATTTTTCTACTAACTAACCAACCAAGCAACCAACCAACGAACTAATATACTAACCAAATAACCAGCCAACCAACCAACTAATCGACTAACTAAACAATTACCACAGACCCTTCTGGGAAGAGTCCTGTTTTATTTGTAAGGAGCCACATCCCTGATATTGGTTTGACTGAAGATTGATACATCGACTCGGTAAAGCACTGTGGCTCTTGCCGGTGCGCTCCAGTCAGCACTTGATAATCCCACGGTGATGGTATGAATATCGTGACAGACTTTACCAATATCCGCAGTAGGTCTCGTGAATACTCTGAACGCCTCTCTGTCCCGGGCAAGCAGGCCTGCATTAGCCAAAGATATGTGTATACAATCTTCGATGTCGCTGGTCCATCGTCTTTTTGGTCTTCTTCTCTTACCTGGCACTCTGCCCTCTATAATCATCCTTTCGATATTATCGTGTTGCTTCGTGTCCAAAATACTGTAGCTTCCTTCTTATGATGGTATTTAGAAGCCAACTTTCATTTAGTTTCAGTAATGTCAAAAATTGCAATGGTATTCTTTTTCTCTGCCCATGATATTCGTAGGATCTTTTTATACCACTTAATTTCAAGTGAATTTTTTCTTTTGGATATTTTCTTGTTTAAAGTCCAAGTCTCGCATCTATATATATATGTCCACCTACCTATATGTATATATATATATATATATGTATATATATATATATATATATATATATATATATATATATATATATATATATATATATATATATATAAATTACTGCATTGTAAGCCCTGTTTATATTTCAAAAATCTCTTACAGTGTTAGTCCTACTGCTATTTCACATCGTTACTATTTTTATTTCACTACAATGTTCTATTATCAATAATAGGCCATATATGTAGATTATGTTACTTGGTCGGCAGATCATCTTATACTCCTTATACTCGTAAATTGCCTCTCTCAGAAACATCTGCACACATATGGTATCCCTCAACGTCTTTCTGTCGGTTACCATGACTACTGTTTTCTTGGTCACGAAATTAGAATATGTTGACCTCAAAAATATTTTTTCCATAGCAAATTAATATAATCTTCATGAGTTATTTTCTTTAAATCTGAAATGTCGGTTTATGTCTTTTGTGTCTGGTTAGACTAACGCAATCGGCGAACGATAAGAAATATCGGCGCAATGGTTAGGCTACATTTTGTAAATGAGAATTTGGTTGGATTTTTAATCGACACATAGTTTGGACATGTGAGTAGTTGGACATACAAATGTTATCAAACTAATAGGCATATTGCAAATCATAGGGGCTCGAAAGGAGAGCAAAGAATAGCAATACTGTTACCTACATGTCGTAGGAGGCGAATAGGGAGGTTTTGGGGAGAGGAGTTGTCTGCTTCATCGCGTGATAGCGGGTCAAAATCAAAGTGAACCACAAACCACTCTGAAGTCAGTTGTATCAGGCCGAAAGGAGTATATTTCACAGTTAAATGTAAAACATGACACGATACATTCCTAACTCCGTACTATATTCTGATAATTTGTTGGAGTTTGAGAACGAACACAGAAATAAAATTTCAACAATCAGTATTGCCATCTCGTTTTTATTATAAAAAATACTCTAGTTTCGTGCCAAATAAGAAACACTACGCTTATTGTTAGAAGAAACAAAAAAGGGTGAACTTACTTTCTACTTTAAAAATTATACAAGAAAGTGCAGTATCATTTTTTACTACCCAATCGAGGCCAGCTTCTTGTCAAGGAAATGGGAATTAAGCATGTCAATTAACCAATCAATCAAGTGCAATGCCGAGTGGCGTAGGCAGTCATGCTTCTCCACAACTCTTTATATTTAAGTATGTTACCAGCAGCTAAAAACTAAGTCTGACCAGTCCCTCAGACATGCGAGCAAGACCATAATCTGTTCTATCAAGTAAAGGCGCGTCCTCTTCTTCTGCTGTCAATTGTTAGTTGTACATTGGTCCGATATTGGCTTTTTATAAAACGGTTTATTTTAGGTCGCTGTGGGTTCCTCTCAATTCGTTTTGCATATAGATACGCTGCTGTAGACCGGACTGTTGTTCAGTGAAGAACAAGAAAGCTGGGGAAGTCTTATAGTATGTTCTCTGGTGAATGTGTTGTTGCTCTGCTGAGTGGCTGATGCCGATTCGTTTAATTTTTCTTTTAGTCTGCAACATTGTGCTTTTAGTCTCTTTCTCAGTCGAAATATAGTGACTTGTTCGTTTCTGTTCAATCTGTTGATGTATTTTTTTCAAGTGTGTAGCTTATGTTAAGTTCTCTTCGCTGATCTTTTAGATTGTTTTAGCAGACTTAAGTTCCCTGAAGCTTTGGGTTGCTTGGTACCAAGAAAGATTACCTCCAGTTTCTGCGAATTACTAAGATTTTTGTTTTTTACTTCCAGGGATACCACAGTCAAGGTTTCTAGGGCATGTGCTGAGAAGAACACAGCTTGAACACTTACTAACCACCGGAAAGATCAAAGGGAGAAGAGATAGGGGGCGACAAAGAGAAACATTACTAGATGGGCTTGTATCGTGGCATGGTAGAAGCTCACCAACCGAGCTTATTGACAACACAAGAGACAGAGGGTATGGAGAAACATGATCGCCTACACGAATCGGCATGGCACTTGATTGATTGATGCCACAGTGAGCTGGTATTCTTTGTCGTACTAGTTTAGGTGTTTCTGGATAGTTTGAAGATGTTTTGTTTGATGTTGCGAATGAGTTTGTCTTGTTTGGTATGTCGTGCAAAAATGATTTGAAATAAATGTAGATTGTGATGTTTTTTAGGTATGGACTCGAAAGTTAAGCATGTGAACAGCAGTAAAAGTGCTAAAGGCAGATAATTTGCCAAAAAAAGCACATTACAGAAACCAGGATGTTACATACCAACGCAATAATAGTGGGGCCTGTGTCTATATATGCTCTGCCACGGACATCTAGGCAGCGACGGCACTAGGTACTATGTCTAGAAAAGGTCCAACTCCAACAGCTGGAAGTTATTCTCAATTGCACAGAGTGAGGTCGGGTTCATTCCGCGGTTGGGACAAGGATTTGTATCTTTCGGATGTGCAATAAAAAATTCTTCCTGTAGACGTCGCGGCAACAGCTTTGGCATAGCGGCCTTTATTTCCACAGCGTTAACGGCCTCCCTGCACTCCTTAACAGGAAAACACGCAATAATGAAAGAAATAAAAAGTCAAGGGACATTAAATTATATATAAAAACTAGCCACAAACAAGACACAGTGGCTCAGAGAAATAACACTGAACAAAACTATAGGAATCTGTATGAGTTACGAAACACAGACATGTTTATAGAAGAGACAAATATGCAGAAATAAGCCCATCCCAGTAAACGAAATAAGAAGAGGACGAATTGCATTACTATCCATTAATATAAGAATGAATGTTTTCCCAGATCTTCAAAATGGAAGTCCTACAACTCTACTTCATTTTGCATAGCTATTTTATGTTATATTTGTTCATGTGATGCTGGAAAGGATTGATTCAAACATTTATATGCTCTCATTTTGAAATGAAAATCTTTGGGTGGTTTATAGTTATAAAATATTGAAAAACTTAAGTAATACTTGAAAAATAACAAATCATCCGGTCCGGATAAGATTATAAAAGAAGAATTAGAAGCTCTGGGAGATTATGACATTGAAGTTATCACAAAAATGTTTAATGACATTGGCTATATTCCATCTGATTTGCTACAATCAATTTTCATAGCCCTATCAAGGAAACCTGGTGCAGTAGATTGTGAATACCACAGAATTATCAACCTTATGAGTCAGATGACCAAGATTCTACTGCACATAATAATGATGCATATAAGAGGAAAAATAAAACCTGAGATAGCAGAAGAACAATGCGGATTCGTAGAAGGAAAAGGCACAAGAAATGCCCTATATATAGTAAGAACATTAATGGAGAGGGCCATATAAGTGCAACAAGACCTTTATCTGTGCTTCATAGGTTACAGCAAAGCATTTGACAAGATAAAGCAATCAGAGATTATAAAACTGTTAGAAAATCTTAACGTTAATGGGAAAGATCTAAGAATAGTAAGAAATATGTATTGGAAACAAACAGCTATGATGAGAGTTAACAAAACTATGGATAGATTTCAAAAGATAGAAAGGAGTGTCAGGCTAGGTTGTGTAATGTCACTGGATTTTTTCTCCTTGTATACAGAAAACATTATGCAATGTATAGAAGCTATGCCAGGAATAAAAGTGGGAGAATGCAATATAAATAACTTGAGATATACAGACAACAGAGTACTGATAGCAGGAAGCGAACAGGAACTACAAGCCCTGTTAGACAAAGTAGTGAAAGAAAGTGAAAACAAAGGCCTTAGTTTTTTTAAGCAACCCCCACCCCCTCTTCTTGAGGAACACCCTGCCTTAGCAACACTTTTCTACCCTGCAAAAACTAGGGGTTAACTCTTGATTGATGTTTGATTAGAAATAAACACCACTGCATAAGGGGCATTCCTATAAATGCTCTGCTTGCCATTCCGTCAGCCATCTAAAGTATATAAGCTCAGGTTCCCAGTCAGTTGTGGGCTCTTCTGGTCTTTCCAGTGGAAACCCCTAGTTTTTGCAGGGTATAAAAGTGTTGCTAAGTCAGGGTTTTCCTCAAGGAGGGGGGGGGGAGGATGAAATAATCTCCAACCAATGATCGTCTGCAGTATAGAAGACCTCTGCAGATAATTAATTCTGTCTTCATTATTTACGTTTAAAAAAATTATTTTTGTGATTTCTGTTAGTCACTATTTATATACTTGGAGTTTCCGTGACTATTTTCGGTATGCAAAAGTAATGAATGCATGTCTAATTAATTCTGTACACAGGTCTTCTATAGCAGACGCTCATGCTACAACACACTTCCTTGTTTACATAAACGACCTTGTAAAAGAATTCCCAACTGGGGTGAAAGCGGAACAATAATCTGATGACCTGGTGCACTGATGAACACACCAAAGCAGCATCCAATAGAATGCAGCAGGCAACCGAAAAACTCAGGGCCTGGTCAGAAAAATGGTTGGTCGTAATAAAAACAAAAAAAAACCACAAATCTATTCTCCCATTCCCCAGAAGAAACAAAAGCCAGTATACTTTTAGGAAATACTTAGGAAATACAATCATCAAGGAAGAAGACCACTCCACATATTCTGGTGTCACATTTGATAAAAGGCACACTTGGAGCAAGTTTATTAAAAAGGCAGAAGGGAAAGTCAGCAGACGATTAGGCATACTGAGAAAACTAGCAGGCACCAAGTTGAGGTGCAACTGAACATAAAATATATCAAAGATATACATCGATGTAATAATACATCAACTTAACAAATATCCATTTCCAGAATTTGGATACAGTGCAAAATCAAGCACTCAGACACATCACAGGAACTAGGTGCTCCGATATCCCCTTGAGTACGGGGTATGTCCACAGCTATAAGTGCTCCAATCTCCTCTTGAGTATGTTTACAACTATATGTGCTCCGATCTCCCCTTGAATATGTCCACAACTACATTCTCTGAAAATGGACAATGAATCATCATCCTTATTACCCTGTCTCTGATATTTCTGAGGTGATAAAAAAAAACACAGAACAAGCAGCAAAAAGAATTAATTTTATTTTCAACACAGAAACTCAAATATCAACACACAAATGCAATAATACTGAATATTAATGTTAAAATACAAATAATTTTACATAATTACAAGAAAAAGTTGTTTGCAACCTCCAGGATTTCACATGGATGTGTTGTCTGTACATGTTGATGTTTGCAGTACTCAGGAGCAGAAAATCAGGAGCATGAAAAAACATAAATACTTGAGATGGATAAAGTGAAAATATTATATTTAGTTGGTGAGTTCTTGTTTGAGATTGACTCAAATTGCTACAAGAAAATTGGTAACATATTTATGCTGAGATTGTGAAAACAAATGTTGCAAAGGTATAATTGGTCTATTGTCTTTCCCCAGGTGGTTTGTCATCCAATCTTGCCGTTAAGCGCAGGGGTGATTGGAGCTCGAACTTGCATTCTAAAGCCAGATGTGTGGCCTCGGCTGTGCTATGACCGTGTCTGTACAGGATGTCCCTGACGTTTTCTATCCACTTTTTCGTGGTCTTCCTCTGGCTTTGTACCCTGATCTCATTTGGTTATATGCTTGTACGGGCAACTTTTCGTGATGCATTCTCATAATGTGGCCAAACAACTTGATCTGTTCTCTCTCTATGTAATCTATATGTATAATTGGTATTTTGTGTAAAGGTATAATTGGTATTTTGTGTAAATGTTGTAAAGGTATAATTGGTATTTTGTGTAAATGTTGCAAAGGTATAATTGGTACTTTGTGTAATGTTACAAAGGTATAACTGGTATTGTGTGTAGAATGAGGTGTATGTTATAGTAATAATGAGCATTGCATACCCTTCCACATCTCCCGGGAGCAGGTGGGAAGACTGAACAATTATGGATCTGTTCTGAGATCTAGGAGGTCAATTCAATAAGAACAATCTCATGCCTAAAACAAAGATATCATAGCCAATCTGTAAACTATGATACAGGTTACATTCTCTGGTCTACATCCTGCTAATCTGCAGAAGTTTGAGAATGAGTATAAAAAGAATACAAAAATATTAATACAATTATAATTAATAATTATATGTTTTGTAGGATCAAACATTAAAAAAAGGGTTAAAAAGAGGAAGAGGATTGACTTCACTGTACTTGGTTTCCCATATGTACTCCGTCACTCTCAACAAAGTGGACGCTGCCTGCCGAGAGTACCACTCATAGCATGTAACTCCGTAGCATAAAGCGATAATCCACAGGGATCTCTGAAAAAATCCACCCGTACACAAAACAACAAAAGCGGATATGAACCCATGACCTCTTGAACATAAGGTGAACAGCTTAACCACTACACTAGGGTGATCCCCAAATCAAACATACTGTCGGCTTGTACCATTTTTAAATGAAAAAAGGACTTCTTGTGGTACTGTATGCACTTTTCAACTATAGATGTTAGTTCACTTTGGCTGTATCAGAGCTTTATACCATAAAAAATAATGTAGGTTGTGGATCAGAGAATAATAAGTATTAACTTCGAAGTATAACTTCTTATATTTCCTCATTTTCTAGTCAGTCATACACTGATTTGGAATTCTGTTCATTTTCCAGTCAGTCATACTCTGATATGGAATTCTTCAATGAACTGAACTATGGTCAACTGCCCTGTGACATAGCAGTAAAGCTTGTCTGTCAAAGCATTTTCAGATGAGAAGTGTTACTCTTGTGTTGTTTGTACAGTGGGCAGTTCTGTAAAATATGTTGTGTATTTTCTGCAGATTGTCCACAGGAGCAACCTTTTGCTTTGTGCTCAAGAGGTCACAAGCTTGATCCGGGATTGTGATATCGAGTTTACAAGTACATATGCCTGTGTCTTGCCAGGGCCCAAATGGAAGCAAAAAACAGTGACACTGTTAATTGCCATGCATGTTGTAAGAGGCAACTAAGGAGGTTACAACTATGAGTTAGTTGTTCCATCTTATAGAGCATCAAAGTGATCTAGAAGCCACATTGAATTCAGATGAGTCAGGCTGAAAGGCACAGCCAAGCTGGAAACCACAACTCTTGAGTTCTCTGGACTACATCCTGCTAATCTGCAGGAGTTTGATATTAAGTTTAGAAGAAGACAAGTGAATTTTTTATGAGATTCCTAGAGATTATTGTTTGAAGCAATGAGTTACATGCTATGAGTGGTACTCTGGCATACTACATGTCATTTCATTGAAAGGTGTAAAATAGTAAGCCTACTCTTGGCATATTACATGTCATTTAATTGAAAGGTGTAAAATAGTAAGCCTACTCTTGGCATATTACATGTCATTTCATTGACAGGTGTAAAATAGTAGGCCTACTCTTGGCATGCTACATGTCATTTCATTGACAGGTGTAAAATAGTAGGCCTACTCTTGGCATGCTACATGTCATTTCATTGAGATGTGTGAAATACATAATTGAAGCTCAAGTACAATGAAGTCAATCCTCTACACATTGTGTATAATCTAGTACTACAGATCTAACAAAAGATTCTATAGTACTACAGATCTAACAAAAGATCATCTAGTACTACAGATCTAACAAAAGATTCTATAGTACTACATATCTAACAAAAGATTCTATAGTACTACAGATCTAACAAAAGATTCTATAGTACTACAGATCTAACAAAAGATTCTATAGTACTACAGATCTAACAAAAGATCATCTAGTACTACAGATCTAACAAAAGATTCTATAGTACTACAGATCTAACAAAAGATTCTATAGTACTACAGATCTAACAAAAGATCATCTAGTACTACAGATCTAACAAAAGATTCTATAGTACTACAGATCTAACAAAAGATTCTATAGTACTACAGATCTAACAAAAGATTCTATAGTACTACAGATCTAACAAAAGATCATCTAGTACTACAGATCTAACAAAAGATTCTATAGTACTACAGATCTAACAAAAGATCATCTAGTACTACAGATCTAACAAAAGATCATCTAGTACTACAGATCTAACAAAAGATTCTATAGTATTACTAATAGATCTAACAAAAGATTCTATAGTACTACAGACCTAAAATAAAATTCTATAGTACTACAGACCTAAAATAAAATTCTATAGTACTACAGACCTAACAAAAGATCATCTAGTACTACAGATCTAACAAAAGATTCTATAGTACTACAGACCTAAAAAAATATATAATTTAGTATTGCAGACCTAACAAAAGATCCTAAAGTACTGTGGATCTAACACAAGATTCTCAAGTGCTGCAGACCTAACAAAATATCTCAAGTACTGCAGACCTAACAAAAGATCCTCAAGTGCTGCAGACCTAGTAGAAGATGCTCAAGTACTACAGATCTAAAAAAAGATCCTCAAGTACTGCCTGAAGACTGATTTACAAAAGTGTTTGTGTAGTTGTTGCTTAAGTCGTCAATCCATGCACAGATGCAAAAACTTTTGAGGAAACAGAGCATCCACCCACAACATAGGTTCAAAGATGAGTGTAATAATGGTTGAGTAAGCAAAGTATTCATCCGCAACTTAGGTTTAAAGAAGAGTGTAAATAAATATGAAAATGCTGTTCATATGATCTAATATATTCTTGAAATAACAGTAACATCTTGATTCAGTAACGTCTTGATTCAGTAACATCTTGATTTTCTAGCAAACATTACTACTGACTATTTATAATTAATGATTGATACTGAAAAAAAAATAAATCAAAGATACAAGATAATGTTTAACTGAAAAAACCTTATCTACGATATGTATAACAAGAAAACTTAACCTCTGATATGTATAACAAGAAAATCTTACATATAATAACAAAACAATTTTATGAGAAATTCATTAATGAATTAACTAGAATGAGATAATTATTAACAATTCATTCAAAAATGTAAGATTGCTTTGCTAACATTTTTTACTTAATTTTTGCACCATGTATCTTGAAAAACAAACAAGTAGTAAGTGGTTAAAGAAATAAAAGAAGAATATAAACTGTAAATAGGGACAACTTAAGAAAAACAATGGAATAAGTAAAATCTCATATGAAAGCAGTTATGCGAATGTGGCCTCATCATGTGATAATCCAACTTTTGAAACTTTTATAATGTTATGCGCACAACCATACAATTTCTGCTATAGTTTGTGCATCTTTCTAGTTATCACAGAAATCTCATGCCATTAGCAGCCGACGTGATGCTAAATCAACATGGCTAATGTAATTACAAATTTCTGTTTACTGAACTTGCAGAACATTCTCTCTCCCAAAAACTAAAATCTAACAGGAACCCTAACACTCCCCATGATATCGCCCCCTGACAACTAACTAATCCTCCCCCTTCCCAAAAAACTAAAATATGCTGTCTTCCCGCCAAGCTATATCCCTCAACTGCGAACAAATAAAGGGACACAATAAATGTAATGTTTTTGTTAACACTGCTTATCTCCTCCTACTGAGTTTCATACACGAATGCCGGTTACACTTTTTATGATAGTGTATTTAGTTTCGTAAAAAAAAAACAGGCCACATCTGCTTAACATGAACCCCAAAAAATTGAAAATATTGTCTATATTTAAGATGAAATGACACTAATCTCAATGCATTTCATTACTAGGTTACTTATAATTGTAAAAAATGTGTTCACTATAACAAATAATACAATTTATAATCAAGAAAAAAAAGCTTAACTAGAACGTTTTTATGTTTATAAACTACAATAAACAAAACAGAGTGAAACAAGATATACTTTTCTTTAGTTATACAGGATATAACTATACAATACACAGTGTATTCATATAACTGCGTAGCTGGGAACTATTAAGAAGTTACATCTTTCCAGAGGCAACATATGGTTGTGAGACGTGGGCAATGATATCTACAATGGAAATGAAATAGAAAAACGAACCAATGTAGATTTCCACAAAGATCTGAACATAGAAAAAGAATGTCTTCTCAAAACTATCAAAAAACACAAACTAACATATCTCTGATATATAAAGAGACACAATGGTTTAGAAAGATTAATCATGGAGAGAAAAGTTCCATGACAGAGAACAAGAGATAGACCAAGGCTATGATGGCCACATGAAATCGAAGACTTTCTGAACATGACACTGGATGAAAGAAGATGGACAGCTTGCAAAGAACCGAGAGGCTTACAGAATGACAGTGAGGACAATGTTCTGGACAATGTTTGTGTGAGGATGCCACACACAATCTGTTTTGAAAGTTGTAAGAGGAGAATAAAGAGGGATAGGTGTGATGTTGGCCAGTGTATGTTCAAAGAGACTCCCATTCTGAAGAAAAGTGTAATGGGTCAAAAGGCATAGATATCGAAGTCAAACTGTACACTAAAATACAGTACATTCCATTCTTCAGACTATATCCTGTTAACAGAAAGGAGTTTGAGAATGAAAGAAGATGATTAGTAGAAGAATGTTGTTAATATTTATTCTGTTCATTTCAGCTAGTTGAAGTGTCAGTGACAGGGCACTTACTCTGTCACTCAACAATTCTAAATTTTATTGCAGCTTAGAAAGTTAGCATACCCATCTTTAACTCTGGAATCCACTTCCCTGACAATTAAAGAAAATATACCAGCATGTTTCCAGATCCCAAAATATAAGTTAGAACAGCAATACTGTGACTTGCCATGCATGTCATAAAAGGCAACTAAGAAAGTTTGGGGATTGAGCTAGTTGTCCCACCCTATAGGTCAAAGTGAGCCAAAAACAAGCTGAAGTAGATGTGCCAGACTAAAAGGTGCAGATATGGCACCCAAACTGTAAGCATAGCCACTGCCCATGAGTTACTAGACCTAAAAGGGTAACAAAGAATAGCAACACTGTTACCTGCCAAGCATGATAAGAGATGACTGAGAAAGTTTGTGTGTAGAGTTGGCTGTCCCATCACATATGGGCTCAAAGTGACCCATAGGCCATTCTGAAGTTGAATGTTTCAAGCAGAAAGGCACAGATATCACAGCTCAGCTGTAGATCATGACACAACACATTTCATTCTTCAGACTACATCTTTCTAACCATCAGAAGCTTGAGAAAAAAACATAGATCCAGCTGATCGCAGCCATTTTTCTGTACACATTAAAAAAAACACAATAAAAGCTTGCTACTAATGTTTGAAAAAAAAATATGAGAAATGGAAAAATAAATAAGTTATGAAACAGGACAATAGAGACAGAAAATAAGTTATGATACATTGGGCAATAGAGACAGAAAATAAGTTATGATACATTGGGCAATAAAGGCAGAAAATAAGTTATGATACATAGGGCAATAAAGGCAGAAAATAAGTTATGATACATAGGGCAATAAAGGCAGAAAATAAGTTATGATACATAGGGCAATAGAGACAGAAAATAAGTTATCATACATAGGGCAATAAAAGCAGACAATAAGTTATGATACATAAGGCAATAAAGGCAGAAAATAAGTTATGATACATAGGGCAATAAAGACAAAAAATAAGTTATGATACATAGGGCAATAAAGGCAGAAAATAAGTTATGATACATAGGGCAATAGCGACAGAAAATAAGTTATGATACATAGGGCAATAAAGACATAAAATAAGTTATGATACATAGGGAAATAAAGACAGAAAATATGTTATGATACATAGGGCAATAGAGACAGAAAATAAGTTATGATACATAAGGCAATAGAGACAGAACATAAATTCTAGACAGTTTAGTTTCTTGGAACTGAAAAACATCACAATCTGTGCACTTAAAACAAATGTCAGTGGAGATCCACATGAGTATATGCCATCCGACATAGCACATTGATAATATTTGCAAGAGTACATTTATTAAACTGATAGGCAGGCACATAAAAATATATTTGGAAAAATGGTTGCTCTGTACTTTTTGTTGATTTTAAAGGTTTATGTGAATTGTGACAAATAGATTTAGTAAAATATCTCGTCTAGTCAGTATTAAGGATGAGACACACGCCCTGTAACACCCAATGGGAGATATGCTCATTGGTTGCGAGATCAGCATCAAACACAAGTCCAACTCCCATTGCATTGCGACGCATGGAGGTCATGTAGACAGGAGTACGGAATGTGTTCTGGTTAAAACAAAAAAAGTATATAGGAATTATTGAATGTGCAAATAACATCCTTTTTTTTTCTCTAATAAAAACTAAGATTAATATATAAACTACAAATGCATGGAGAAAAATTAAGGAATATGAAATATAAATGCATGGAGAAAAATAATTGAATATGAAATATGACTGGTTTGTGGTTCAATAAGGAGTCAGACAGGGATGCATCCTCTCACCACATCTGTTCAGCATATATACAGAAAGCATCATGTGAAATATAAGCCCCCTCCCCCCAATTATGAAGTTTCAAACTCTTAATATCAGAAGACATGAGATTGCAGAAATTAGGAATGCAGATGATATCACTCTGCTATCAAGAAGCCCCACAGGTTTAAGACACATGATAATATTAGTCAAACATCATAGCGAGGAAGGCCATATTTTCCTCAATGCAGAAAAGACAAAAATAATGCATATCAACAGAAATAAACACACACCTACAATAGTCATTGACAAAGAACAACTAGAAAATGTCAGAAACTTTGAATATCTCTGGCCAACCATCAACACCACAGGAGATTGCTTTGTATAGATCAGAAAGAGATTAGCAATGGCCCTACAAAAAAACATCACAGATGGAAAATCTATGGCAAAGGGTAAATAGAAAAAAAAGTGACAAATATTAAGAAACCATGTTTCCAGTGACAACATATGGTTGTGAGACATGGGATAAGACATCTGCAATAGAAAAGCAAATATGAGCATTCAAAAAGAAATTCTGCAGAAGACGGATGTGCCGGGCCATTGGCGCAAATAAAACGGCAGCACAATGCATTTCCATTCTCTGGACTACATCCTGCTAGAAATCTAGTAGGACAATGGTCTTGCTACAAAGGAGATCCAGCGGGAGTTTGAGAATGAACGATGAAGAAGAAGAAGAAGAAGAAAAAGAAATGTTATAGAAAAGTCCTAAGAAAATCATGGAAAGAAAGAAGAACAAGCATCAGCAAAGATCTGAACATAAGAAGACTGTCTCCTCAAAACAATTGAAAAAAATGCAAGCTAACATATTTTGACAATATAAAGAGACACAATGGTTTAGAAAGATTAATCATGGAGGGCAAAGTTCCAGGACAGAGAACAAAAAGCAGACGAAGACTAGGATGGACATAGGATATCCAAGAACTTCTGAACATGACACTGGAAGAGGCTGGGAGTCTCACACAGAACCATGAGACTTACAGAGTGGCAGTGAGGAAAACATTCTGTAAAGGACATGTCACAAGGATGATAAAGTGCAGCATCATAACACCCCCCCCCCCCCCAGCACAAAAACAGCAAATACGTCATTTATCAGCTAGCACACAGAAGTCGCAAGTTTTCAATACACTTTTACTATTCCGCATGAATGAATGGAGATGTCACTGTGACCAAAAATGTCATATTGTTACTACAGGAAATCATTGAGAGAGTTACACCCATCTAAATGAGAAACTCCATGTTCTGCTGTGGGTATCCTTTGAATTGCACTTTGCTTTGAAATTACGCAAGATAAATGTGACAGTGGTAGAATGTTAGTGGTACAAACAGTAGATTTTCTCAAATGTTAAGAAAATCTGAGAATATATTATCTGCTGGGTGACTGGAAAATGTTTTAGTGGGATTTGAACACATTCCAGTGAGCAAATCCATATATTATTTGGAAATAATACCTGATATGATTCTATCATTCATCATAATGTACAGCGGATATGAAACTTGATCTAATTTTAACATTACCATTTACCATGGAAATGAAGCCTGATTTGATTTTATCTTCAATATTTACCATGGAAATCACTTGTCAGTCAGTCAGGTAACTTTCAAATTTACTAATCATTAAAAAAAATAACTTCAATGGTAAACCCAACAACCAGGAAATGGGTACATTGGTTCATGTTCTGGGAAGGTTGAAGAATGTCTGCGAGTTAGTAGGTGATGATGGCAACAATAGATGAGGCAGTTTCTCTCCATCCACTGGCTAAATAAAAAATATTAAGTTCAACATTTCAATTTTTTTTGTTCTTTCAAAAAATCAATAATGATTTTGTAAAATTGCAATGATACATTTAATCTTGTCATTGACTTTACAAAGGCCTTTGACCGTGTTTGGCATGATGGTCTGTGGCACATACTAAGGAAATTTAATTTTGACACCACAATTATAGACATTATTGAAGCTCTGTACAAAAATGCAAATAGTGCTGTCTTGTCAAACAATACAATTGGAGAGTTATTCAAAACAAATGTGGGAGTTCGACAGGAATGCATAATGTCCCCAGTACTTTTTAACATATACTTAGAGCACATCATACAAGATATATTACATGATTACAACACGTCTATATCGATCAGAGGTCGCCCTATTTGCAACTTGCATTTCGCTGATGATATTGATCTTATAGCTGGGTCAGAACAATCATTGCAAGAATTAACATCAAAGTTGTAAAAAGTTACCAGCAAGTATGGAATGGAAATCAATACAGATAAGAACAAAACCTTGGTAAACAGCACAGAAAACCAGACTAATATCATGATCAATGGACATAAGCTTGAGGAGGTGAATACCTTCAAATACCTCGGATCCAGTATATGCAGCGATGGTAAATGCAAAGCAGAACTAAAATAAGGCTGGAGATGGCTTTAGTGTCCTTGTCAAGGCTAACTGTGATATGCAAAAGCAACATCAGTATAGGAGTGAAAATCAAACTGTATTAGTCGGTGGTGCTTTCTGTTGTGTTGTATGGTTGTGAGAGTTGGACACTCACTGCGGACATGGAGAGAAGATTACAGGCTTTTGAGTATAAATGCTACAGAAGTATTCTATGAATTTCCTATAGGGAACATAAGACCAATGTGTACGTAAGAAATAAAGTAGAGATGTGTGCAGGTGTTCAGGAGCCATTGCTTTCAATAGTGAAACGACAAAAACTAGCATGGTTCGGACATGTATGCAGGCACGATTCCTTGTCAAAAACAATACTGCAGGGAACTGTCGAGGGTGGAAGAAGCAGAGGAGGACAAATAAAGACATGGACAGACAACATCAAGGAATGGACAGGGCAAGATATTTCCACACTCATCCCCATTGCTGAGGATAGAATTCGCTGGAGGACTCTGTGTGCTGAAGCATCCAATGTGGTACCCCTATGACCCTGAAGGGTTATGGGTTTATTGATTGATTGATTGATTAATCTTGAACTTTCAAGTTCCACATTTCTATTTTTTATTATTTTATTTCTTGTTTTTTCAAGTAACTGTGTGACTTATATTTTGTTTTACCAACCAATTCTGGTAAGAATTTAACCATTTTAAGCTCAGTAAGTCACATAACAAGTTTCTATTAGTCTAGTTAAGAGTTAGGTTATACCAAAGCTTTTAACAATCAATGAAATAGAACCATATCAATCGTAATAATACAACATACCTGTAGCTTGAGTCTGTGTGCCTCTATAGGGATGACTTTTAGAACAGGGAGTTCTTGGATCAGTTGTTTTGGTTTCTGAGGAATCAAATGCATTTTCTCCAGATCCCAACCAGCACCTTCCAGGTATAATCCATGCACAAAACAGCCTGGAATTAGGATTCAAACCACTATAAATGTTTTACATCTATAATAGATGGGACTACAGTCAAACAGTCATATTTTACCAATAGAAATATGGAACAGGAAGCAATAAGTTTAATAGTTTATAAAAATATACTCAATCATGGAAAGAAACCCTATCGAGACCAGCACCGTGAAGTGGTGATGGGGCTTACTTCAGCCATCAGAGGCTGGAAACTAAGACTGGTTGGACAGTCCCACTCAAGCAGGACCACAGTCATGCCCAAGTAAGCAAGGTCCTCAAGATGAAGGCAACCAGCCAAAAGGTGCACAATTAATCAGGATGCCACACACAAAACATAATGGAAACATGTCTATATCTAATAATAGCTATGGTGTATGGTGTTTGGTGCCAGGAATACCAATGAGACTGAAAGGACAGATCAAAACATGTTAAAAACAATATCAGTGCAAGTCAGCTGGAAGTGTATATGGAAGGAGCTGAATACCAGGTGCCCACCTAAAGACAGACAATACAGAATTCCATCTCCTGAACTACTAGTGCCCAAATGATAGACCATTGGCACTAGACACAATCCCAGAAAAAGAGAGACTTATGGTTTATAGTTGTGTTATTCTTCTCATTGTGGAATACCAGGAAATGAAAAAGTAGACCAACTGGCTAAGGAAGTGCTGCCGAAGACCAACAAGATGTACCAATCACCTACCATTAGAAAAAACAGATGATCAAGTCAATAAGAAAGCCACAAACAGCAACACAAGATGACTATCACATTATGAATAGATCAGAACAAGTTGTAATTCTACGCCTCAGAAAGGGACACAATCTGCTCCGCAGTCACGTGTATACAAAGTTCAAGATTAGCAACATGGCCATGTGTGCATGTTGACAGGCAGCACAGAGTACCAAACATATACTTCAAGATTGTTCTGAGTATAAAATGCTGAGACAGACATATTGGCCAGAGGAAACAACACTGGAATCAAAACTCTATGGGCCACTGTATGAACTACAAAAGACAGTAAGTTTTATTACGGAGACAGAATTAAAGATATAGACATGCTTCAAGTGAATGAAAGAATAAGGATGGAAAGAAACAGACAAAATTAAAACTGACTGAATCATAGAAAGAAACACAGGTAAAATTAAAACAGACTGAGTCAATTTTTTTTTTAACCGAAAGATTTTTATCAAGAAACAAAATATATCTATCAATAAACCCTCTATTGCCTTTCAGCGTCAGGGGTAGAAGAGTTTTCTGGAGATGGCCCTCATGTGTGCTGAGTATATTGTGGAATTTGTCGCCTGTTATATTTTGGTGGTGCATCGTTTTCATGGTCAGCCTCTAGGTCTGCCTTCACTGTATCTATGTAGCATAGCCATTCTTTGCTGCAGTGAGTACATATTATTAATACCTTGAGAAGAACTCTTCTACTCAGAAAGGGGTGGGGATGGTAAAACATAATTGTATAGATGATATGCTGTGGGGATTCTACAAGAGGAGAGTATCATTATAGGCACAACCCTCTGCAATATAGAAGACCTCTGCACAGAAAGTAAACAAGCCTTAATTTCTTACGGTTTTTATTACTTTCGAGATTTCATTGGTCACTATTTATATATGGAATCACCTTGGCTATTTTCCGCATGCGATTTCAAGTATATAAATAGGGACTAATGAAATCATGACAATAATAAAAAAATGTAATGAATAATGAAGGCTTGTTTATTTTCTGTGCAGAGGTCTTTTATACCGCAGAGGGTCATGATAAAGGTCTGTATGTCATTTATTAGGGATGTCCAATTGCATTTTGGTTGGTTTGATTCGTCACTGGTAAGACTTTCCACATTCAGAATACTAAACTATGCCAAATGATAATCTACTATCTTTAAGCTACTAACCTGATATTTTTCTCTCTGTCAAATCATCAGCATGTTTAAACTGTGATACAGAGTGTAGAACTCTACGGTACATGTTAAACCAGTACAGTCCAACTTTTGTAATCTTATGCGCACAACCATGCAATTTTGGTTGTATTTTGCACATCTTTTGTGTCATCACAGAAATATCATGTCATTAGCAGATGACACAATGCTAAACCAGTATGGCTAATGCAATCACAGATCTCTGTTTACTGAGCTTGTTAGCTAGAGACAAATGCTGTACATTTGTTACAGACTCAAGGACTGCTACACCGAGAAAAGATATGTGGTCACCCAATGACCTTATATTACTATAATGATGGACGGATCCAGTAGAAATACAGAAGAAGTTCGACACCACCAGTGCACATATGTAGACATCAGCTTGTGTGTGCAATTCTCTAAGATTTCGCTAGTGTAAATCATGTCGATTCATCTATGCATGAGCTTTCGAAATGACATCCATCAAATTGTGCGCTCGTGAATTGCAGATTAGCAGCCCACAATTGTAGCATGGAATGCATTTATGTATCTTAAGTCTCTCTCCCTTTTTGAAATTAATCCATCCCAACAACTAAACATCCTCCTCCCAAAAACTAAAAATCTAACACCAATCCTAACTCTCCCCCCCACATGACACCACCCCCAACAATTAACTACTCTCCTTTCCAAAAAAAACTAAAATATGCTGTCTCCCTTCCAAGCTATATTCCTCAACTGCGTTCGAATAAACGGACACAATAAATGCGATGTTTTTGTCAACACCACTTATCTCCTACTGAGTTTCATACACTAACGTTGGTTACATTTTTTATGAGACTATATTTTGTTCCGTAAAAGAATAGGCCACATCTACTTAACATGAAACAGCTCTACTAATAAATTAAAGTAGGAAACATGAAAATAAATGAGCAATTTTTTAGTCTAACGGGAATTGAACCAGGTCTGGATGGACATGGTTCAATTCCCATCAGCCTCAAGAATTTTATAGCTCTACTAACCTGATGTTGTTCTCTCTGTCACATCATCAGCATGCTTATACTGTGATACAGAAGTGTAGAGAGTTGACTTGTCAAGAGGCCAACCGTTCTTACGACATGTAGCCTGGACAAGTGCTGTCAGATAAGATTCTGGGATATGTAGACCAGACAGCCACATGACAGGTGGTTCTGCTTCATTAACCTGTTTCATCAAATGTGTATTAAAACATTAAGTTTATACTGTAACTCTCCGAAAGGTGTAGCAAATTTTAAACTAAAAGGCTTATTTTTAAAATAAGTTCTTGTTTGGAATATGAAAGCACCATCAAGGATAAAATTAATTTATTACAGCCAAAAGTAATTAACATATTTACATCATTCCTCCCACCGAAGACGGATGTGTTGAGTCATTGGCACAAATAAAACAGTGACAAAACGCATTTCCATTCTCTGGACTGCATCCTGCTAGTCTAGTAGGACCATGGTCCTGCTACAAGAGATATCTAGCGGGAGTGTGAGAATGAACACAGAAGGAGGACATAATTTCTCAATATAGTTTACAATGATTTTAATACATTTATGATAGAATAGCACCCGACTTCGTTATTTTAATTTTGAAGGAGTCACACAAACCAAAGGATTACTGTTGAAGATTGATGTCTCAGGACCATTGGTGCAAATAAAATGGTGACAACGCATTTCCATTCTCTGGACTACATCCTGCTGGAAATCTGGTAGAACTATTGTCCTGCTACAAGAGAGATCCAGCGGGAGTAAGTTTGAGAATGAATGCTGAAGAAGAAGAACTAAAGGATTGAAGTATCTAAACCATACCTGTCACCGTGTTGAGATGAAAATTTATAAGACATCCACAAAACCATATAAAAAACTACTTAACTAAAAAGTGACAACTTTACAGAGAAAGCACAAGGGCTATTTAATAAGTTTCTGAACTTTTTTTTTTGGTGGAGAAGTTATATTTATAGACTAGTTAATTATAACTCCTTCAAAGTAGTCCCCTTGTGATTGTTTACACTCTGGTATACATTTTTCAGAATATGCTTCATTTTTCTCACTGCATTGTCTTTAATTTCCTCAAGATGTATGTAAAATAAACGAACCGTTTCTATTTGCGGTACTTCCAATCCAGAATAATTGATCTAGAAAGGCATGCTTCATTAGAAATAATGAAGGTTGTATTTGAACAATAATTTCATATAAACAAGTGTATTTACATTTTCAGTTTGTGTAACTTATTGCTACTTGTATTTGAAGTAATGAAATCTAGACATCCTCGATGTTTTACAGCTAGTTAGGCTTTTGAAATGTACCAAAATACATTAGGTAATGATTCCGATATAAGATAAGATGACGATTGTAGACCTTCTTCTTCTTCTTTCGTTCACTTGAAACATGTCTATATATGTAATTCTGTCTCCTTAATAAAACTCACTGTCTTTTGTAGCTCATACAGTGTCCCATAGAGCTTTGATTCCAGTGTTGTTTCCTCTGGCCAATATGTCTGCCTCTGCGTTTCATGCTCAGAACACTCTTGAAGTATATGTTTGGCACTCTGTGCTGCCTGTCCACATGGCCGTGTTGCCAATCTTGAACTTTGTATACATGTGACTGCGGAGTCGGTTGTGTCCTGTTCTGAGACGTAGAATTATAACTTGTTCTGATCTGTTCATAATGTGATAGTCATCTTGTGTTGGTGTTTGTGGCTTTCTTATTGACTTGATCATCTGTTTTTTCTGATGGTAGGTGATTGGTATATCTGGTTGGTCTTCGGCAGCACCTTCCTTAGCCAGTTGGTCTGCTTTTTCATTTCCTGGTATTCCACAGTGAGAGGGTATCCACTGCATGGTTACCCCATACTGGTAGATTGTAGACCTAATATGGAATTATTATGATCTCACTTTGATGGTAATTCTGATTCAGAGTTGAGTGTTGATAAAGCTGAGGGGGTGTTTCCAATGCAATATATATGACTATCACCATTATTTATATTAAAAAACATGATTTTTGGAGTAATACTCCGCCGAAGACGGATGTGCCAGGCCATTGGTGCAAATAAAACGGCGGCACAACGCATTTCCATTCTCTGGACTACATCCTGCTAGAAATCTAGTAGGACAATGGTCTTGCTACAAAGGAGGTCCAGCAGGAGTTTGAGAATGAACGATGAAGAAGAAGGAGTAATACATTTAGATGTGAATACTCAGACCTTTATATAAGGCATAGTAATTTGTTTATATATATATATCTTAGGGTATGTAAATAAGTCCTGGGCACTAAAATGTAGACCTAAAGAATAGAACATTTTATGGAAAATGCATATTTTGTATGCATTTTCTTAAATCAAGACAATGTGACATTTATAAGTAATTCTGTATATATAAATGTATGCATTACAAACTGGTTCAGGATATACACAGATTTGTTTTATTTCGAAATAAATGAATTATGATTCAGTTTTCTGGGATACTTTCTTCTTCTTCTTTAGCGTTCATTCTCAAACTCCTGCTGGATCTTTATTGCAGTAGGACAATGGCCCTATTAGATTTCCAGCAGGATATAGTCCAGAGAATGGAAATGCGTTGAATCGCAATTTTATTTGCGCAAATGGCCCGACACATCCATCTTCGGCGGGTTCTGGGATACAAGTTTGGGTATGTACACATTTCTATTGTTTTTTTCCTATATTTTCTTGTTTTTCCTTAATTAAATTTTTCATAACTAACGCAATATTGTATGTAAGCAAACAAACTAAACTGAGTCTTACTGCCTATCCATTTCTAAATATTTTGATGTCAGAATTGTTCATGTGGACAGAATAGTGAGGGAGAAATTGTAAAAATTCAAATACTACTATAAATGACTAAAACTGTTCACAGATGTGCTCCGGCATAGCAGGAAAACTCTAAGGCAGGTTACGAAGACATAGAGTAAGAGCATAATCAACTCCAAGAATTCTATTTTACTATTATTTATCAAAATAAGAACACAGTGCTGTGGAAATTATCCTGACAATTACTAATTACTACAACAATGTATATAAATCATTACTGCAACTTTGCCACTACCAGTTATTACTAGAAGATTACATACCCATGTACTGTACTGCTTGAATCTTCTTTCAAAGTGGATCATCCAGTTACCAAGGGACTTCAATGTGTCTGGAGCCAAACGACGCCAGATAGATGGAATCTGGCCGTTAAAAAGTGATCTGGCAACATCATCCAACTCACTAGACATGCCCACTTCTCCTGCAAGTGCCTTTTGGAGAAATCAATTTAAATAAAATTAAGCACATAACACTGACAAACACACATTTTGGTATCTCAAATATTAGACAAGTTTTTGAGGAAATTTGTTATGCAGATATGAAACCATTGTGCCAGATTTTTTTCCAAATCAGCTTTAGTTTTTCAGATACACAACATATTGCTAAACATCCCTGCTTTCCCCATAATAAACCAGGATAAATTAATATAGTGTCTCTTAAATCTGAAGAAATATTAACAATTTATAATGCAGACTGTTTAGTCATTTGACAATCGTACTTACGTATTACACAGGTTTATATAATTGTTTCAATCAGGCACAACAGACTATATCTAAAACTAGTGGGAAATGATGTGCACACAAGAAAACAAACAAATTATAATATACAAATCATATTCAATGTTTCAACCAAAAGGTCTTTATCAAGATACACACAAAACATCAAAAGACAACAAACGGAAAAATTATCACAACAAACAAACGTTTCCAATGGAAATATGGAAATGAGATGCCAGAAGGTCAGGAAGTACATAAAAAACGTAAATATATGTGGAAACGAAATGAACAAAAAGATGAGTAAATGACGGAACAAAAAGAATAAAGACAATTTGGTGTGATCTTTGTCATCTATGGTGACACGTAGAGCAGAGGTTTTGATTCTCCATGTATTGCAGTCTGCTACCTGGAGTTTTAGTTCTTTTATGGTCTTGCAGCCTATTATTTCCCCTTCTTAGGTATGGTTTTTTTGTGTGTTGCTTTAGGCATATCATTGGTATTTGGGAATATCATTGATAGCTATAAAATATAAATGCTGTTCTTCTATAAAAAACACAAGAACCTGTAGCATGATACAACCAACTACATATGATGCACGTGTGTATGAAATACTCACTCTTTTCAGTGTGGCAAGAGATCGTCTCATACGAGTTATTAGCAAGTTGAATCTCTCAAGTTCTTGAAGTAAGACAACAGTTGTTGGACTTATGTCTATTCCAAGGCTTTTGCGAATTTTGTCCAATTCAAATTCAACGGGTAGCTTATTCAAAACATCTTGTGCAATTTGTCCTATGAAATCCTCACGACTGATACCAGAGGCGGATTCACCTAATAAAATAATATTTGAATTAATTTGTCTGCATTGTAAAGAAGAATAATTTAATAAAAACAAAGACTTGATAATTGGGATTGTAGAAATTGAGCAATAGCAAAGCTGACTTGAAAATAATTAATTTTCCAGCATATTATTATAGCAAATATGATGTTATTACTATATAGCTTTGTCTGTGCAAAGTGCCTACAGAAATAGTGTGAAGTTGGTAGAGAAACCGTCATACATCCAATTGTCCCATCGAGCATGAGGATAGAGATAGAGGGAGTTACAGAAGCACTTAATTGGTTGATAACTGATACATCAACACACTTGGTAATACTCACAGACTCTCAAAGCATACTGCGCAAGACAGAAAAGTACATGCTGAGAACAAAATGGTTGGATGTATTGAATAACTCAGTTGTCCAGAGCATTACATGGATATACTGCCTTGGCCATGCTGGAGTCAGAGGAAATGAGAGAGTCGACTTATTAGCAGGCAATGCAGCGATAGGTGGCACAATGCTGAGATGAGATAAGGTAGATTTGATCAAGGCGGTTTCACAGAAGATGGATGTGTCAGGCCGTTGGCGCAAATAAAACAACAACACAACACATTTCCATTTTCTGGATTACATCCTGCTGGAAATTTGAGTTGGACCATTGTCCTGCTACAAGAGAGATCCAGTGAGAGTTTGAAAATCATTGAAGAAGAAGAAAAAGATAAGGCAGTAATAAATTCAGTGCAAGATGAAGATGATGTCAATGAGGTTGAGAATGTAAACATACAGAGAATGTCAGAAATGGGAGTATCTAGAGGGGAGGGAAGGAGAAGTATTTTTTTTTGGGAGGCCTGAAGACCATGCAGTCAACACCTGACTGGGACTCTCAGTCTACATACACTGGGACGGCTGCTGAAATGGAGGGCGGAGCACTCATGGGAGTGCCCTACATGCTGTGAAGCTAGTTTCTAACCAAGAATCTAGTTTCTAATCAAGAATCTAGTTTCTAATCAAGCAAAGTGAAGAGAAATTTAGCTTTGGCAGTACCGTAGACATGTTATTTTTTTGTAAAAAATCTGCTGTAGACATGTTATTTTTTTTGTAAAAAATCTGCTGTAGACATGTTATTTTTTTTGTAAAAAATCTGCTGGAAAGGGGGTTTGACCCACCTTTCACCAAGTTCATAGTACTAAAAGTTATTTTCCAATTTGCTAAGGTGGGAAGGGGGGGGGGCATTTTGTATTTTAACACCCCCCTTCTACTGACCTGGGCTTTGGTTTTAAATAGTGCACAAGTGGAATAAAATAAAGCATATTGGAAAACTATTTTTTTTTGGTATGAGAATGCAGAAAATGAGATTATTACTGCCATTATTCACAATTTAAATAAATTAGTTGAAGTAACTTTTTCTGGGATTTTAAGGATGAAACATCAGTTTTGGTTTCCCCTTGATCATACTTCAAAACATTTATATTTTGTGGTTCACAGACTTTTATGTTAATTCATTTCTTTACTACTACATGCAAGAATATTTACCCTTACAATTTCACAAGCATGTTTTGTCTTGAAAAACCAATTGTCTTAACTCTAAAGTGTCTTGTTTACTTCTAAGAAATAATAGCAATGCTCACTGCTTCTAGACACAGTGAGAACAAGCTATTGTTCTTATTCAAAGATTGCTAGAAAGTGGTTCAGAGATAGAAGATTGCAGTAGCAATTATAATTGTTAGTTACTATCGGCTCAATAACAAAAATATTGAAAAAGTAAGGATTAGATTTAGGTACTTTTGATCAGTCAGCAGCTGTCAGTTACTTTTGATAGTGGTAAAACTGAGTAAACTTGTTTGGTTTGGATATGTAACAAAACAACTTGCTTTCTAAAATTAATTTACAAGGAACAGTCGAGGGTGGAAGGAGAGGAGAACAGAGAAAATCCTGGATTGATAAAATCAAGAAATGGTCTGGGCATGATTTTTATACACTTTTCTGAATGGCTGAGGATAGAACTGTTTGGAGGGCTTTTTTGTGTTGATGTCTCCAGTGTTGCACCCCTACGACCATGACGGGTTATCAGTCTTATTATTATTATTAATGTCTGTGAAACATCAAAGAGCAGTGATGACACAACTCTTTCAGAAGATAGGAAATCTAATTAAAACTGGTCCAAGTGATAATTCTGCAAGAAGAGAGACTTTATGAAATAGGACACCAAAAAGGGTCAGTTGTAGTAAGTAAATAGAAAATAAGTTTGTAAATAATGAAGTCGTGAGGACATAGATTTAGGTTAAAAAATTTGTATTGCTTCTGATATCACCAAGAATCAATTAGACATTTTTAGAAAAGCAAAAGTGTGTATTGACCATAACTAAATATGCTATTGTAAAATACCAGAAAAATATGTCATAACAATAAAAATCATTGATTAAATTAGGTGAGATGCAGTAATTTTGTTAACAAAATGTTAAGCTTTTAATAATTTCTCTAATCTACAAATTGTAATTATTCTTTCCAATAAGAAAATTCAACAAATTACTGATAGGCCCTATGATAATTTTCTGTAACAATTTTCCTCTCCCATGATAAAAGTATGTACCCCATTTATCAATATTATGTTAAGAAAAAATGAAATGAAAAAGACATGAAATTTTTCTACAACTGAAAATTTACTTGATCAAACCTAACTTAATTTTTAAGCTCTGAACGAGCTAACTGAACAATTGCCTATTTTCTCAGTTACTGTACTTTCATAAGGAAATATAAGAAACAATAATTCAAGAAATGGGCTACAAGTAAAGCCGAAGATTATATTGAGGTCAGCTAAATTTAATTGTCTATCCCCAGGTGGAAGGTGGTTGATAGCATTCACACTTGCCGTTAAGCATAGGAGTGGGTGCTGTAAGTTTCTGTTCAAGACCAGATGTAATGCCTGAGTGTTTGTGGAGAGTAGTAATGATGTTAGCGATCAATCTCTTTCTCTGTCTTCCCTTTGCTCTGTATCCAACTGATCGTTTGTTATAAGCTCTTCATGGTAATTGGCTTGGGTCCATTCTCATAAGGTGACCAAACCACTTTATCTGCTGATATTCTATACATTTGATACAAGGCATTTGGTCCAGTTTGGTGACCATAGATGCTTTTCTTAAACACTTCATCTTACATATGATGATTTTTCTCTGCTGTGAGGTTGTTATCCCCTTAGCTGCGGAAGTATCCTTAAGGATACGATGAAGTGTTGCTGCCATTGTGCTGAGATCTTCTTCTAGGTTCTTCTTAGTTTCCAGGAAAACAATTTGCCTGGAAGCTTTATTATAAGCATCCAGATGAATTTTTTTCCCTGGGAAGCTAAGAAGAGGAAAATCTCTGCAAAATGGCCCTAGCTTTTCATCGTATCCTTAAGAATACCTCAGCAGCTAAGGGGTTAAAGACCATGTTTGACACTGGTAACAAAGTGTTGGTATGAAAATTGTAGATATTATCTGTCTCTTTATGTCCATATTGATCTTTGGATGCAGGAGTAATGGTGAAAGTTGATATGTTATCATTACTCCTGCATCAAATGATCAATATGGACATAAAGACACATAATATCTACAATTTGTTTCACTGCTGAATTGTCTATTGTGATATATATTGTTGGTGACTTGCTGATTTTTGTATGTTGATTTTCATGTTATACTTCTTACAAGCTGTTGACAGTGCATCTATGTGTTCTGTAGTCAACAAAAACAAACATATATGATACACAAAAAGGCTGTCTCCAGAGAACTCTTCTACCTGTGAGGCATAAAGGAGTATAAAGTGGAAAGAAAGACTGTTCTTTCTGCAAACTGGAAAGGATTGAGCATTAATGAGGACTCTTATAATGCATAGTTATATAGATTTTAACCAGTTTTCTGAATACCTGTTTGTGGTTGAAGTTCAACCAAGTGTGACCACATATCTCTTGCAGCTTGTGTGTAGTAGCCAATCTCAGCATTTGGATGCAGGCCAAATACTTCTGGTGTGTTGGCCAATGGTAAGCTCTCAATGTAATCTTTTAAGAAGAACAAAATACAATATTAAAAATGATTGAAAGTGTAAATTTTATCAGGAATTACATGTCAAATCCTGCCATAAGGCCCATTTTGTGGCCATAGGCTATTCTTAGAATTCTTATGTAAAGAAAAACAATTTAATGGCATGCAGAGATGGAAGATGGAGATCCTTGAGTCACTTTTATATACCCTAGTATATGACCAATATTTCCTCTAAGTTTCACTGCTGTGCAAATCATCATTATCTCTTATGTCATATGATGTATTCTCTCCAGAACGTTGTCTTCACAATGAACTCCCTGAACCCCTCTGTCTTGGGCCATGCGGCTTGCATTTTCCAATGACGTATTCATGTTATCTTTAATGTTGTCAATTCATTATCTTCTTAAAGAAAAAACAACTGATAACAAAGATTTGTATATCCCGTTTGTTGACCAAGAAAAAGCCTTTGAAGGAGTAGACAGCCAACAATTATGGTAAATACTATTAAAATATGGGATTCCACATCACCTAATCAACTTGTGCAGGAGTGGCTACATAGGTAGTCAATGTGTAGTTAGAAGGAGTATAGGGCTTTCAGACAAATTCCACATACACTCTGGGTCTTCAACAGTGATATATTGCTTGTCTATCTTGCTATTCATTACATATACCAACTGTATATATAAAATTACCAATTACCATTGTTTAGACAATCTAAACAACCTCCATATACAGAATTGAAAGACTTATACACCAGTTTAAAGACTCATCAGGTAAAGTAAAGATGTAGAGGATTGACTTACTGTACTCAGCTTCCCATATGTACTCAGTCACTCTCAACAAAGCGGCACACTAGCTGCTGAGAGTATTACTCATAGCACATAACTTCGTAGCTTCAAGTGATAATCCACAGGGATCTCAGAAAAGATCCATGTTGTTCACAAGACAATACAAGTCGGATTCGAACCTATGACCTCTTGAACACAAGATGAAAAGCTTAACCACTACACTAGGGAGATCACCAGGTAACATATCCTAGACTAGATGTAGCAATTATCACAGCTTTTAGAAGCTCATGTTGATCTTAAGTCAACCTTTCTGCATCTGTATCATGTTCAAGTGGTCTTGCATATCTTGCATCCATCTTGTTCACAGCCTATCTTTTTTTTTTTCATTGCCCTGACATCAACCTTTTCATTATGGTCTTTTCTAGACTCTTGTGTTTTTAGATATAGCAAAAATATTGTAACTTTCTAGAGAGAACCTTGTTTAAGTTTAGCTGATTTTCTTTTACTCTTAATTTTCTCAGAATTGTCTTATTATTTTAAAGAATTCATGCACAAACTGGCTCCAAGCAATATACATGAGCTAGTATTGTTTAGATAAAGACTTACTCATGAATAAATTTACCTTTTCATTTCAAATTCTCTAAATTTAGGTTGCAGATTTAAAAGAAAATTCTTTCATGTTTAATAGACCTTCCTTTTAGAAGTTCTATATTATATTCAAGTGAATGTCTGAACATAATTTTGCTCAACATACATACACAGGATACATTTCTAGAGGGAGCATTGCATGTGATATTGTCAAATAATCTTTAGAAATAAACCATTATATACCCAGAAAGAGTTTTCTGAGGTTCGCAATGTTATAATAAGTAATAATTATATCTTCAAGCAATAATTACATGTATAAATGCATATCTTCACAGGCAATAACTGTTAACTTTTCTTTTCCCATGGATGTCTTTTAAGCAAAGTTTATGTATATGGCCTAATTTGAAGGTTTTTAGGTGGTGCAAAATCTGAGGAATGTTTTGTTTCATGTTTTCATTTGCTTTCTAACCTTTTCATTACCCATATCAAGTGATGTTGCCTATAACCTGTCTGTTATAGAAATCATGTTCAAACACTCTTTACTGTACTCTATATATATATAAAGTGACATATTCTTTCCAGAGCATTGACGTTATAATGGATACTTTGAACGCCTCTCTATTCCGGGTAAGCAGGCCTGCATTGGCTAGAGACATGTGCATACATTCTTCAATGTCGCTGGTCCATCGTCTTCTTGGTCTTGCTCTTCCTCTCTCACCTGGCACTCTGCCCTCCAGAATGAGTCTTTCGATACCATCATATTGTTTAAGTGTCCAAAACACTGTAGCTTCTTTTTTATGATGATATTTAGAAGTCACCCTTCATTTAGTTTCAGTGCCTGTAATTTCAAAAATTATATGTTTTTCTTTCTCTCTGTCCATGATATTCGTAGGATCTTTCTGTAGAACTTCATCTCAAATGAATTTATTCTTTTGGATATTGTCTTGTTTAAAGACTCTCATCCACATGTTGTCACTGAGAATATGATCTTAAAAGAGTTATTGTATTATATATTTTCCAAATAGTTTCAGGCATGTCCTTAATGTGGTCCACTCGGAAAACTCAGTGTGCCCACCAATTCTAAATTTACTCTGCATGATGATCCAGCAATATGCTGTGTATTACTGGTGGGCCATATGACTCCATTTGATAATCAAAATGATCTCAGGCATACAAACTCCAAGATAAGCATAGAGGAAATCAAACATACCAACATAAACATCTCTTTGACCATCTGCAGGAATATAGTAGTCAACAAACTCATCATGGTAAAAGTGAAAGGGTTGAAAAGTATCAAAAATGAAATCTCCCATGTATTCATCCATATAAGTCTTCAAGATACGCCGGTCAAAGTCATCAATCGCACGTCCTCCATACATAACCTAGGATTTAAAATTAGTTCATTAAATATTTGTGCCTGATGAGAAATTTAATAATGATATCTAGAAACTATTATTTGCCAATGATCAAAGTCTAATATACAAATAATGAGAAAATGTGTAAAAACCACATCAATGCATTGCTATTAGCATGTAAGAAGTACAACATACAAAGGACAGAAGTTATAAAAATAAAATCAATGGATATAACAACAGATAACACCAAAGTGAAATACCCAAAAAATGTAAATATCTAGGCAACCCTTTTTCTGAAGATGGAAGACTTGGCAAAGAAATAGAAACAATGTGTCAGAAAGCAAAAACAGTGACTTGCCAACTTTCACTATTACTTCTTCCCCCAAAGATCAAGATGGAAATCAAAAGACAGATAATATCTACAGTTTTCATACCAACACTCTGCTATCATTGCCAAACATGGTCTTTAATAGTATTACTGCAAAGGAATAACATTACATGAGAAATGAAGTGTTTGAGAAAAGCTGCAATGAAGATATAATAAACTAAAATATATAAAATAAGAAATTAGGAAAAGAGTTGGTATAATATCATGTATTGAAGGACAGCAAGTAATATGGTTTGGTTTATTAATGAGAATGAGCCCAAACTAAATACCAATAAGAGCATATAATAAAAGCATATCCGGATATAGAGCCAAAGGCAGACCAAGAAAATGGTGGAAGAAAGCATCAACTTTGAACAAATTGGACTCAACACATTGAAGGTGACACATCTGGCCTTAGAACCACAACTTAGGCTCCACCCCTACACCTAACGGCAAGTGTAGATACTAACAACCATCATTCTCCTGGGGAAAGACAAATAGACAAAAAAATATTTTTGCTCAGTAAAATCTAAAAACAACAACATATTACCCAACTCATTACCATGAAATATTAGTAGCTAAGCTACAATTATAACAACGGCCAAGAATTGAGTCTCACTACGCAAAGTCACTTTCATCTTTGTTCCTGGACACATAAGTAGGGAGGGAAATAACAAGCAGACAAGTTAGGTGAGAGAACAGTGTAAAATAAGGAATGTTTGAGAAAACTGGTAAAAAAAATCATAAAATCCACGAAAAAAGTTTCAAAGTGTCAACATCTTTAATTATAAAATAATAAGCTATAGTAATCATCCCTATTCTATCATATGGGTGCGAAAGTTGGAAAGCCACAAAAGCCACAGATAAAAGACTCGACTCCTTTGAAAACAAATGCCTACGTACCATTCTGAACGTTAAGTGGAGTGACTTTAAATCTAACACTACTATAAGAGAGGAAAGCAAACAAACCTATATATCTTCCTTCATTAGACAAAGGCGTTGGACTTACATCGGCCATGTTCTCAGAATGAACAGCCTAAGAATTCCCCAGCAATCACTATATTGGGTGCCACCTGGAGTAAGAAGAAGAGGGAGACCTAGAGAAACTCTACGAAGAACCATTAATAGAGAAGGCATGTCAATGAACCTAAACAACACGCAACAATTGAAAGACCTGGCAACACAAAGACAGAAATGGAAAGCTATGGTTTCTGCCCTATGCGCCGCCTATGGCCCTGGAGGAACATAACATAACATAACATATAGTAATTTATGTTTTTATTTCCTACCAAGATGATATTATTGCTGGTGTTGTCAATATGCAATTTCTTCTGAATTGATCTACTCTTGGCAGCTCAATGCCATTGTTAAAAAAGCCTTCTAAAGTTGATTAGCAATCAATATTGTGATTTCCAATTGATGAAAATTATTTAAAATGACAACCAGTTCAGGGGCTGACTGAGGTTCAGCCAATGGGTACCTTAACAAATCTGGAAAAGTAAAGTTGATACCAACAACTTCACCAATAGAGTCCCGTTATATAAATAGTCCTATATAATAATTTATTCTTATCCTATATGGGGCATTGGGTACTTTACATGAATTAATACACAAAAGAGAAAAAAGTGTTCCAAACAGGAACATATACATATTTTCCATAGAAAATGTATGTAATTTAATCAATGAAATAAGTGCAGTGGAATGTTTTCTTGTATGGCAATGGACAATAGTAATACTGAAGTGGCCAACATCACATTTTATCTGTGATAATAGTGTTAAACATGTTTTATTGTCAACTTTTAACATGTAATTGCAGCATAAGTTATCACATTTATGATTGTAGCTTGTATCAATGTGTACCATTCTTTTGATCTTTGGCAGATCTACAAAATATTTCAAAGGTATGTGTATACTTTGCTATCTTGGGTTCCATACAGTGAATGATTGAGAGTTTTGTATGTTACATCATGCAGTGTTCCGGCTGCATTACATACATGCTATTTATCTGAATGATATTCACTCTTAGTTTGAACATGTTCTAGGAGTTTATTGTAACTCATTAGTTCTAGGAGTTTATTGTAACCCATTAGTTCTAGGAGTTTATTGTAACCCATTAGTTCTAGGAGTTTATTGTAACTCATTAGTTCTAGGAGTTTATTGTAACTCATTAGTTCTAGGAGTTTATTGTAACTCATTAGTTCTAGGAGTTTATTGTAACCCATTAGTTCTAGGAGTTTATTGTAACTCATTAGTTCTAGGAGTTTATTGTAACCCATTAGTTCTAGGAGTTTATTGTAACTCATTAGTTCTAGGAGTTTATTGTAACTCATTAGTTCTAGGAGTTTATTGTAACTCATTAGTTCTAGGAGTTTATTGTAACTCATTAGTTCTAGGAGTTTATTGTAACTCATTAGTTCTAGGAGTTTATTGTAACTCATTAGTTCTAGTTTATTGTAACTCATTAGTTCTAGGAGTTTATTGTAACTCATTAGTTCTAGGAGTTTATTGTAACTCATTAGTTCTAGGAGTTTATTGTAACTCATTAGTTCTAGGAGTTTATTGTAACTCATTAGTTCTAGGAGTTTATTGTAACTCATTAGTTCTAGGAGTTTATTGTAACTCATTAGTTCTAGGAGTTTATTGTAACTCATTAGTTCTAGGAGTTTATTGTAACTCATGTCTGTCGACCTGCATCATTCCTATACCACAACACACAGTTTTACATACAATCAGAGCCTTTTTATGGAATTTACATTTATGGAATACCAGTTGGAATACTTTTTCAGTTTTGAGTATTAATTCCTGAATAGAGGACATTGCTATTCAGTTATAGTGAATTTTAGAAACCATAAATACATTCAATAGTCAATACAGTGTGAACCAATGCTTTCAAGCCATGAGCGAATTTGAACAAGCTGTGCCCACTAACCACTCTACCACGAAGTCAACTTATCGTGCCATTGACACCCAAAAACATGAGCATAACACTGTAAACTAGTATTCCTTATACTTCTAAGTGTTGTGAGAAGGGACTTGACTTATGTAGGAGGGAAAATCTATGTTGTGAAGTGGCCAAGTAAGTAGCTCTGTATTTATGAAGTCAAGGATGAAATCAAGCAGTGTTGTCTACATCACAAGTGAAATTTATTCTATTGTCCTGTAGATAATTGCTTGACCTGGAGTTACTTGCTCTTTTTGATACTTTTGGTAGGCAAATTATTCCTCTATTGAAAGTATAGAGTACATTTGGATAAGATCTTCTTTACTACATTTAAGATTTCTGCACTTAAAAAAGCTGTGTTTCAAACAAGCGTAACATACAAGTATTTTCAAACAATTAAAAAAAACATCAGGATACTTCATAATCACTTATTATTTGATCACAGTACCCAGGTGCTCAGAATTTACAAGCATATGTAACGAAGGTTAAGCATGCTGATAGATCCCATGGCTTGCTGATAGTTTTGCAGGTGCAATACTACAGGTCTACTTATTCTTTAAAATTGTTCAACTTGTTTATGATTTTTAGCAAAGACAGAAACAGTTACAACAAACAACGGATTAAAAAAAATACCAAGAACAACATACATCTCCTATAAGATACTTCAGACTGTTCCAAGGTATTTTGATTTCTCCTTGTTCCACTGCTTTTGTGAGGTATGTGTTCAAAATCTGCATGCAGACACGGAAGTCACTCTCATTGAAGTCATAGCTTACGTTCCAACCAACCTATAATAATAAATAACAATCAATAATAGGTTGCAATTGTAGAAAAACTGTCATTCAACTGGTACAAACAGGAACAGGGTAGGAGTGTCACTAATCACTAGAAACACACAAAAATCAACATTTTGATAAAAATGTCCATAACACACACAAATTGATATTTCAACCAAAAGGTTCTTTGGTTGAAACATTGATTTGTGTGTTTTCCTATGATTAGCAAATCTTCATTACCCAATATTACTAAATCACCAACAATAAAGTCAATATGTAACATAATGGATAGAGATATTAGCAAAATTTAGATTTGGAAAAAAGTGTCACCTCTACACACAAAAAATCTTAAAAAACTGTGAATCTTTTACATATCTATTTTTATATACTTAAGCCAAACCATCCGATGTATGCGCAAATTTCTAGATCAACCACAAGCAGGTTGAAGAGAACCAGCTTCTGTCAAATCTCCAAAGATATCCATGAACAACATAAAGAAATCCTCACAAACCTCCCAAATGAAATTGAAACACTAACAGACTTTGAAGAGCCAGGCAATAGTTTCCAGAATGTCTCCATAATAACACAGGTTCCTGGAATAATTAATAAGGAATACCAAACTCTACCTCAACTAAAAGCATTGACACTGGAGATGATAGAAATAAAATACAATCCCAAGGATTGGACACATGTCTACACAGATGGATCGGCAGAAGGAGCAGTAAGGAATGGAGGAGGTGGAATTTTTATAAGACTCAAAGATGGGAAGACAATATCAAAAGCTTTTCCAACTGGGAAATACTCCTCTAATTTTAGAGCAGAAGCAGTTGCACTCCATCAAGCACTGAAAGCCTTCACTGAACCAGGACTACCAAGACCAAAGAAGATAGCCATATTCACAGATTGCAGATCCCTACTGGAATCAATCCAGAGCAACAGAAACGAAAGCCTTCTGCACAACATCAGACATGAGCTAAGACAGATCCAAAAATCAACAGCTATTGCCCTTCAGTGGATACCATCACACTGTGAAATCATGAGAAATGAGAAAGTGGATGCTCTGTCAAAGGCAGGAAGTGAAATGGAGCAACACAGACACCCACTGTCTTACGGAGAAGTAAAAACAATAATCCGCAACACATACACAGCAAAGTGGAAGAAACAAATGGAAGTGGAGTGCGAACATGATGCAATACATCTCCTCCAGAGATATCAACAGACCACAATATTTCGCCTTAGAACAGGCCACTGCAGACTGTTGGGTCACCTTTATAGATTAAGGATCTCATACACAGATGAATGTCCATGTGGATCCGGAACCCAGACTCCGGAACACATACTTCAGGACTGCCCAACATACAAAGAGCAGAGACAGCAGACCTGGCCAGAGGATACAGACTTGAGGCAAAAGCTATGGGGCAGCTGCTCTGACTTGGAGAAGACAGTGGACTTCGTCTTGACAACAGGCCTGACGGTATAGCATGACCACAGATGCTGAACGCCGAAGAAGAAGAAGAACATACTTAAACAATTTAAAATGGATGGTTCTGGAAGGAATTCCTCTCTAATGTCCAGACACAAGATGGTGAGATTAAATGTTAACCTTGCTATAGTTTCATAGTGAATATTTATTATCCTAAATAAGCTTATGCTAAAGATCTGAAGGTCTCACCATTGGCTTATCAGACCAACCACCATGGAACAGTAAACTCCTAGTAGATGGCATACATTTATCTTTTTTGAGAATTAGTGGTGAAAATACAGATTTAGCGGTGAAAATACAGATTTAGTGGTGAAAATACAGATTTAGTGGTGAAAATACAGATTTAGTGGTGAAAATACAGATTTAGTGGTGAAAATACAGATTTAGTGGTCGAAATACAGATTTAGTGGTCAAAATATAGATTTAGTGGTTAAAGAACAGAATTTTAAAACTTTATTTTTTGCTGAAATACAGAATAATCCCATCTTGGAAGTTGACAATCATGAACTGTCACTGAAATTCTGTAACTAAAAGAAAATTGAAAAATGTGGCAAAAATTTGCCATCTCAAGACAAATCTTTCACAGCATATAAGTAGATACATTTTTCAGGTAAAATCGTTAATAAGTGATAGGCCTATACAACATTATAAAATTTGGAGGTTGTGGTTGCATTATTTTTATAGTAAAAAGCTGTGATATAACCAAATTGTACTACTATCTGTGGTTGATTAGAGTGTACCCCATCATAAAAAGCAATCTTTACTTAACCAACTAACAAACCAAGGTTTTTAATTATTAAAAAAATATGTTTGTGACAGTTTTGTACCTTTCCATACTTCCTTCTCTCTTGCACCACAGCATGAAAGAAAGCCAGAGTAAAGACAAGAGCAGGAAAAGCAGTGTGGTGACAGTCAGACAGTGCTGTTGCAGAGATCTTGTGGTAAGTGCTGCGCATGTTGAGTTTGAGACCATTGGGTGGTTCAGTCACAACCTGTGGTAACATATTTTACAGAAACAGCAATTTAATTTATGTTAAAAATGAGATAATATTTATGGAGAAGCTAAGGGTCTGTATAACATCACTTTTACATACAAAAGAGTCACTTTCACAAATAACAATAAAATGTTAATTTTATTAATGTGTAGGAAGTGAATCCTAAATCAAGTAAACAGGTTACTGTGAATACCTAACTATCGATATAAAACAATAATAAATAACAACAAAACATAGAACAATTATCAATGTATCGGTCCAATTGGGACATGTTTACTCTTTTAGGATTCACCTTTTATTTGTCTGGATACTGCGGCACTTTCCATTATGTCGGATATTCTCTGATATTTTGGTTATTTATATTAACGTGTATGATGCTAGCACATTTTTGGGGAAATATATATAAAATCAAAGGCAATTAAATCAACTAAAAACATTTTAAAATCAAATGTTAAATAAGTGTTGTTGTTTGTTTGAGAACCCCAGGAATTGTGAGCAATTAACTCTTACTTCCTATGTGCAGTGGGGTGGTTTTTTTCTGAGCTTTTGTTCATACCCAGGAGACTTCAGTTTTCGGCTTAGTGCAATGCTATTAAAGAAGCCTTCTACTCAGAGGGGGTATATATTTGTACAGATGATGTGCTACAAAGCTTCCACAAGAGAGCCTCAATATAACGGCATGTCATCTATAAGGTTCTCTGTTGCATGGGTGTTGTGTCTGACCCACATATGCAACCACATGCGTAAATACATGCTAAATGGCTCAGTAACATGGAAAAAAAGACACCAGAAATCTTCAGACATTTATAAATAAATGCCTGAATAGAAGTGAAATGTTATGATAAAATTACTAATGAGTTGCACTCACAGAAAGAATAATATACAAGTAGAGAAAGCAGAACAATCATAGAGATGAATAGTCAAAGACCATCAGAGAGCATTGCACAATAGGTAATGTTTTGGAATCTGCAGGGAATAAGAAAAAGCAGACAGATATAAAAAAACCTGGAGAAAAGAGAAATTTATATAAGAGACATAGGTGAAACATGAAAATAACTGGAGAAAAGAGAAATTTATATAAGAGACATAGGTGAGACATGAAAATAACTGGAGAAAAGAGAAATTTATATAAGAGACATAGGTGAAACATGAAAATAACTGGAGAAAAGAGAAATTTATATAAGAGACATAGGTGAAACATGAAAAATAACTGGATAAAAGAAAAATTTATATAAGAGACATAGGTGAAACATGAAAATAACTGGAGAAAAGAGAAATTTATATAAGAGACATAGGTGAAACATGAAAATAACTGGAGAAAAGAGAAATTTATATAAGAAACATTACCGGGTAGGTAAAAAGAATGGAAGCAGGTTATTGAGAGGACTTGTGCTGTACAAAAAAAGTTAGAAGCTGCATAAATGATGATGAGAATGATTGGAAAAAATTGATCTTTAATATTTCTTTCTTTTGAATTTTCTCTGCCTTTGCTATTAGGCATTGTTGGATTGATTGTTTGTACATATGGGGAAAACCTGAGTACAATAGAGTCAGTTTGCTACACATTTTTTAATTAGTTAGTTAGTTAGTCATTGGATCATAATCACTGAAAACTAGACACGTCCAGAGCATATCCACCATTACACTTCTGCTATGAGTTCTGGTCCTCTGCTTTGGCCACCATTCTTCTGCGTCCTCCAAAATGTTCACTTCTAGCAAAGCAGCATTTCAAACCCTGATCTTTAATTCTAGCCATTGAAAAGGAACCATCATCCACACTAGTCTCACTCTTGCATGCTATATCTCTTATGAGTTGAAAACGTCAGCTCGATCCATTAACCCATCAACCTGTGCCACCATCGCGTATGACGCCAGTTAATCTGCTCTTTCATTGCCTTTAACACCTCCATGTCCCAGCACGAAAATAAATGTAACTACTTCCAACCTTGCCTTTCTCAAGGCCTTAATCCACTATTTGTGAACGAGACCTACTTGTACCTTCCTAATCATACTCATAGAGTCACTCAAGATGCAGATCTGTGTTACCTTCTGTGTGTCTGCCTTCTCAGTCAAATGCCCTGGTAACTGCTATAATCTCCATGGTCATGCTCATTTATTCATTTTCCTTTTGCACTGAAGTTAGCGCATAGGGCAGAGGTCAGATCTCTCCAATTCTGTCTGTTCAAAGCTATTCTGTGCAGTTCTTGAATAGTATGAACATTGGTTGTTTTACTTTCTCTAAGTATTGTTCTTCTGAGTGTTTGAATGAAAAAGAATTGGAATGAACTGACTTCTGTTACACAAATCGGTCTGGACTTTATGATGTTAGTAGATTAATCCAACAATCAATGGAGGGACCCAGACTTGATTAGAGAAACACCCTCCATCAACGGACGTCACTACCAGAAGTCATAGTCATTCTACTCATATTGTACTCATATTTGACTACTGTAAGTCAAATATTATGAAAGAAATTTTTACAAAGAGAAATATTGGAAAAAAATAAAAATAAGAGTATAATCTTGGTTTATAAAAATAAGAGTATAAACATGGGAATTCAGGGATCATAGTTTTAGCATTCAATATAAGTGAGTACAATTCTGACCTTTAGTGATCGTTGCAGTATACTGATTGGGAAAGATGGTGTTGGTTCAGTGGTCAACCAAAGGCGGAAGTCTGGGTGAGGTTTGGTCATCTTCTCAAGTTGTTTATCCAGTTCTCTCAGCCATCTAACTAACAGGTGGCAGTTCTGAAGCATAAGCCACTGTCCACGAGAAATGGCTGTTTCAAGAAGGTGAAGGGCAATCTGTAGAAGACAATAACTGTGACTGACAATACTTACATGACTGATTGTATATGTGACTGACAATAATTATATGACTGATTGTATATGTGACTGACAATACTTATATGACTGATTGTATATGTGACTGACAATACTTATATGACTGATTGTATATGTGACTGACAATACTTATGACTTATTGTATATGTGACTGACAATACTTATATGACAGATTGTATATGTGACTGACAATACTTATGACTTATTGTATTTGTGACTGACAATACTTATGACTTATTGTATTTGTGACTGACAATACTTATGACTGATTGTATATGTGACTGACAATACTTATGACTTATTGTATTTGTGACTGACAATACTTATGACTTATTGTATATGTGACTGACAATACTTATGACTTATTGTATTTGTGACTGACAATACTTATGACTGATTGTATATGTGACTGACAATACTTATATGACAGATTGTATATGTGACTGACAATACTTATGACTTATTGTATTTGTGACTGACAATACTTATATGACAGATTGTATATGTGACTGACAATACTTATGACTTATTGTATTTGTGACTGACAATACTTATATGACAGATTGTATATTTGACTGACAATACTTATGACTTATTGTATTTGTGACTGACAATACTTATGACTTATTGTATTTGTGACTGACAATACTTATGACTTATTGTATATGTGACTGACAATACTTATGACTTATTGTATTTGTGACTGACAATACATGACTGACATTATTTGTGACTGACAATACTTACATGACTGATTGTATTTGTTACTGACAATACTTATGACTTATTGTATTTGTGACTGACAATACTTATGACATTGTATTTGTGACTGACAATACTTACATGACTGACATTATTTGGGACTGACATGACTGATTGTATATGTGACTGACAATACTTATATGACTGACTGTATTTGTGACTGACATTACTTAAATGACTTAATGTTTTCGTAACTAATTCTTGATTAAAAACTGGCTTCACATCACGTGGGCTATTCCCATAAGTGCTCTGCCTTCCATTCCAGCAGCCATTCCAGTGTATGTAGACTCAGAGTCCCGGTCAGGTGTTGATTGTGTGATCTACGGGACTTTCCATAAAACTTACTTTTCCTCCCCTCACCTCTAGATACTCCTATTTCTGACATTCTCTGTATGTGTATGTTCTCACCCTCATTGACATCATCTTCATCTTGAAATGAATTTTGTGACTAAATATAGTCATAGATTGTATCTGTGACTGACAATATTTATTTGACTGACTGTTTTTGTGACTAAATATAGCCTTATATAACTGATAATATTTATGAATGACATAGGTAAGGCATGGGGCAGCAATAGTTATAAATAAAATGATAATGCTCTGGAGAAATTATAGTGTCACATTTGATCCTACATTCAAGGTAGCCATGGTTACTTTGCTTGTAAAAAATAATAACAGAAGGTGATCATAAAAGAAGATTCACTTATGGTTTTCAATAGTCTGAATGTATCTTTTAAGAATACTGGAGAGATTGGTAGATCTGTCAATGTTTGGGGACATATATTTTTTACCGTGATGACTTGGTCGTGGTACTGCTCTCTTGAGATAGGTTTAAACAATACCTCACTTTTCTTGGTCGTGCTACTGCTCTCTTGAAGCAAGTTAAAACAATACCTCACTTTTCTTGGTTGAAAGAATTTGAGTGGCAGAAATAATTGATGCAGAGGTCACTAACAGAATCTCAAAGGTGACTTGCATTCAGAATACTCTGTGACAATGTGTGGTAGTGGAAGAGAATCAGCCTCGCCAGAAATTTAAAGTTTATCATAACTTTGTGCTCACTGCAGTGCTGTCTGTCTGTTGTTCGTCCATCACAAGTGATGATGACCATTTGTTACATCCACTTTTGAAAATTCAATTTTAGTTATGTCCTTGATTATGAGTTTGTAGATGGCTAATGAGCCCTATTCGAGCTGTAAATGTCCTTGGACAGTTTGGACATGGAATAACGACTGTATACGGCAGTGCTATGTGCTAGTGAGATAGTATTAGCAGACATGACAGAATGTTAAATCCAGCATGCTGTCTTCTCAGAATAAAGTGGTAAGATAAAGGGTAGGATATAGAAGTCCTAACTAGAATCGATATCCTAAGCATCTATACATTGCTGAAACAAGAACAATTGAGATGGGCTGTCATGAAGTGTACATGTCTGGCAAATAAATTCAAAAACAGCTGATTTAAGGTGAACTCTTTAAGGTTAAGTAATCTGCCATTGAAAAGAGTAAATGATCCAATGACGCTCAAAATGTGTTTAAAAACTGATGCAATTCCCATAGGATCACATGTGTTAATCTCTCACAACCATCTATTGTGTAGCAACAACACCAGCAAAGGTAGTAACATAGATAAAAAAAAACTTAAAATTGCAAAGAAACAGAAAACACAAGAGGTGCAAGCAACAACACAAATATGAAAATGTTCTCCATATTGTCTGTGATTGGAAGCTTTTATTATTGTATAAAACCATTAAACAGATACAGGAATAACCTGCATGTTTTAACATCTGTGGAGGAACCTGAGTAATTGTTGGTCTGTACAAAGTGTTATGAGGTCAGTTCTATATTCATTAAGAACATTTATACATTCCTACATAATTGAAACTGCAATTATGGAACTTCCAGTAAAAATGGCGCAAGATGACAGCTGTGTTGATTCTCATTCGTCACAAATGGAAGTGTAGTTCGATGTTTCTGGATTCTTCATCTGGAATAGGTGGACTCATTAATGTATGTATTAATTAGAGATCACAGCGTAGCCAGGTGAGGTTTTCCCGATACAACACTGCGACAGGATTAGCAATCCGAGAGTGAGAACTCAAGTCGCTTGTAGAAAATGGAGGGTTTCCCGGAGACAAACTCAAATGATACATAACACTATTACTATGCCAACGCTGTGCTACCAATGCTAAACATGGACAACGACAGTGCAAGACAAATGTAAACTGGTGACAGCTGAAATGGTATGCTTACGCAGAATCCTAGGAATATCGTTAAGAGACAGGGTGAGGACTGAGGACATCCGACAAAAAACCGGCACCACCCCAATCTTAGAATACATCAAAAGACAATAGATCAAATGGTTTGCACACATCAGCAGACTACCATCAGACAGCATACTACAGCAAGCTATGCTACACAGATACAGCGAAGGCCGAACACGAAAACAATGGACCACTGAAATAAAAGAGTCGACAAATTCCACAATATACTCAGCACACAAGAGGGCCATCTCCAGAAAACTCTTCTACCCCTGACGCCGAAAGGTAACAAAGGGCTTCAGCGAATAGATAGATAGATAATTGAAACTGATATGTTTTAACTACAATTATAAGATTCAAAGTAAATATTCCCACCTTTTCTTGTCCTTGACCCATTGATAGAAACTTTAGTTTGTTGCTTCCAAATTCAATACGATCAGCCAGTTTCAAGAGATCACTTGCAGGGTCAGAGCCTGGACTCAGAATAAATACTATTGGAGACATTGGAGTGCTCTGTTCATAAATGTTGTCAAAGCTTACTATTGGTGGTGTTACATACTTCTCTCCCATTGTTTTAGTGATATACTCTGTTACTGCTCTGTAGATTCGATCAATGCGGAAGCAACGAAGCAGCATAAGACGATGGAAGTCGCTCATTTTATCGTCATAATTCAGGGGGAATGGCTGTGATTCTGGAGCATCATGGTCAAACCACTGTGGAGTGAACAGAGATAAAAAAAAATCATTCTTAATAATTTTATAAAGTTGATTGCAAGTTTTAAGAAATAGACAGTTTGAAGAAGAGGTAGACAAAAGAATGTGTTGATTGGTAATATTGAGAACTGGACAGGATAAAGATTCTCTACTCTTATAAAGAGGGTTGTGAAAAGATAAGCTTGGCAAGATTTTTGTGTTGCTATTTCCCAAATTGATACATCTATGACCCTGAAAGATGATGGTTTGCTGGTGATGATGATCTTATTGATAGAAAAAAGGGCTCATAAGGCATGGAGGATTGACTTCATTGTACATGAGTTATGTACATATTTTCCCTCTCTGAAAGAAGAAGTATGGAGGATTGACTTCATTGTACATAAGTTATGTACAATTTACTCCATATCTCTCAATGAAGAGGCATGTTGCCTGCCGAATGTAGCACTCATTGCATGTAACTTCACAACTTCAAGCAATAATCTTGAGGATTCTCCAAAAGATCCACAAAACATCATGAGTGGGATTTGAACCCATGACCTCTTTAACACAAAGTGAATGGCTTAACCTATATACCAGGGAGATCTCCTGATTGATAGAAGAATGACTGGACATAGGGGTTTGTGGATAACTTGAATGAATCACTGAAGCTACTGGTTACGCAGACTTCACACCCTATTACAATACTTAAAGAAGCAAAATTATTACTAGAAGTACTGAAGCTCAATAAACTATCAGAATTAAAAGATTCCCAGTGTAACATCAGTGTTGAATCATACTGCAATGGATTTCATCTCACTGTGAATAGCAGGAAATAAGAGAGCTGATCAACTGGCGAAGAAGGTTCTAGCAGGCAACAACCTGATATACCAATCAGCTATTAACACAAGAAATCCATGATAAAGGCACAGAGAAGGACTAATTTTTCTTCATAGGATGACTGGAGGATGACTGGAGGATGACTGGCAACTGCTAAGCAGACAAGAACAGATTATCACAGTTTGACTCAGAACTTGACACAATAGACTAAGCAGCCGTATGCACACAAAATACATAATTGCCACATCAGCAAAGTGCACATGTGGTCAAGTCAACCAAATATATTCGGTCAAACTATGACACAATAAGATGGACATACTGGTCCTCTGATATGACATAATTGCCACATCAGCAAAGTGCAAATGTGGTCAAGTCAACCAAATATATTTGGTCAAACTATGACACAATAAGATGGACATACTGGTCCTCTGATAGGACTATAAATGTTAAACTCTGTGGTACAAAAAATGAAAAACATTGTTCAATTTATACAAGAAATAACACTGCAGATATAGACATTATTGTGAACAAAATAAGAAGAACTGGTTATGTGGAGTGATTGTTGACAGAAGAAATATTGCTAATACATGAATATGGTTAATTTTCAATAAACAAAATGTGTTCACACAGGCAAGAGGGCAATGAAAGACTATTTTATGAAAGACATTTCTTCTTGATGCTTCTTCTTGATTCTTGATTAGAAACTGGCCTCACAGCACGTGGGGCATTCCCATAAGTTCTCCGCCCTCTGTTCCAGCAGCCATCTGACTCGATGGTGTTTCGAGTCTAATGCCACCAAAACAGTCATCGACATCAGGGCACAACTCTGGCCCTTGTGACAGGTTTCTTTGTTGTTCCGACCACCCACGCCGTGCCCGTAGCTAGTTCAAGCACAACGTCAGCATGTCAGAACAACATAGTAACTTTTATCGAAGGTTACGACTACGGGATTGTATAGATGATGTGCCAAGAAGGTTCTATAAGAAGATAACCTCAATATAAAGGCATGTCATCTACTAAAGTTTTCTGTTGCATGGTTGGTTTGTCTAGTGAGCCATTGGTGAAACCCACAAATGCAACTGCATGCACTTTTTAAAAACATTTCTGCAATCACATAGCGCAGTTCATACCTTCTTCCATACTTTCTCATTTCGTTCAATGTCATCTAGTAATGTTTCAAAGACAGGATAGTCTGATGCCAAACGGTTGCAGTCCTCCCATCCTTCATCTGGAAACCATGGGAAGGGTTTCTTTCGCTTGCTTTTCTCTAGAGCCACTTTGCCCTGGGAAAAAAATAATATTTTAAATAGATTAACAATGATTTCTGAAGGAAATACCAAGTAAACTTTATGATTAATGTTAAGTTCTCTTTATTTTTAACTAACATAGGCTAAAAAAAATATTCGCCATATTAATATACATAGAACCACATATAAAAGAGTAAAATGACATATTATATCATATTTTACATGCCCCTAAACATATGAGTGTACTTTTTTCTGACAAATATGACACAAAAGTACAAATTAAGTACTGCTGTTTCTTTGCTCTTTATCCTTAATAACCACATTCAATATTTTAAATATTCAAGATAAATCACCAGATTATCAAGGATAGCCTAGCAAGCAAAATATTCATAGGTCATGATAAGATATTGGTTGATAGAGCCACTGTTTTTTTTACTCTAGACAAAGATAATGGTTAATTTTGTTTTCTGTCTGTCAGAAACATTGCTTTAACCAATAGCTATTTCTGCTGTGATCTTTCTTATACAGGAAAATCTCTGCAGAAATTCATAAACACAGGGTCTAAGCATGTCATATATGTTAAAAGAGATGACTAGGTATGGTATTGGTTCCATCCAAGCAACAGAATCCCATCCAACAGAAAGTTATCTTTGAATAAGTGGCATATTGATAAGTTTTCTGATCTCAAAATAAATTAAGAGTAGCTTACTACTGCATGTAGTATACCAACCTTGATGAAGAAATCTAGTTCATCTTGCGCAACTGCTTTTTTGTCCATTTCCAACTTGATGTTGATTTGGAAGGAAAACAACAGCTTGTGTTTTTCAAAGATACCTGTCAGAAGAATGCTTACAATAGATTATGTGGTCTCTATTGACACTATCATCTAGTTTCTTGATTATAAACTAGCTTCACAGCATGTGGGGCATTCCCATAAGTGCTCCACTCTCCATTCCAGCAGTCATCTCAGTGTATGCAGAGTCAGGTGTTAAATGCGTGATCTTCGGGGCCTTCCAAAAGATTTACTTTTCCTACCCTCCCCTTTTAGATACTCCCATTTCTAACATTCTCTGTATATGTATGTTCTCAGCTTCATTGACATCATCTTCATCTTGAAATTAATTTATTACTGCCTTGATTAAGTCTGCTTTATCTCTTCTCAGCATTGTGCATCTATCGCTGCATTTCCTGCCAATAAGTCGGCTCTCTCATTTCCTCTGACCCCAGCATGACCAGGGCAGTATATCCATGTAATGCTCTCGACAATTGATTTGTTCAAAAGTCCCACCATTCTTTTCTCAGCATGTACTTTTCTATCTTGCGCAGCATGCTTTGAGAGTCTGTGAGTACTACAGAGTGTGTTGATGTATCAGTTATCAACGAATTAAGTGCTGCTTAACTCCCTTTATCTCCATCCACATGCTCGATGTGACAGTGGGATATACTGAAGATTTCAGTGGGATATACAAAACGCCAACCGCTTTTATTTGTGTTTCTGCCAACTGAGCCATCTGTGTATATAATTATGTCTTGTGGTTTCGAGTGTAGCTGGGCAAGTTCATGCACTGTATCCTGAGCTCTGACAACCATCCATTTTTGACACGTAATGTCTAGTTGTATTATTACTTTAGTCAGTGATCATCTGGTCCTATTGTTAATGATTATTGAACCAATCGAATAGTGTTTTCAGAAGGCATATAATGATAGCAATCTATCACAGGCAATGGTTATTACAGACTTGTGTTACTGCATCTCTCTAATGTATGTAAAGAAGACAGAAAAAAAATCAATTTCTGGCACAGAATCTCAGTGCAAGACATACATAAATATATATGGTGGTTTATAAATCTCTGAAAACAAATAAAAAAATTACCACAACTACAAAGCTAATATTCATAACTCTTATGCAGATAGAGTTACTAACACACCATTTTATTTTGTAAACTGTCTGTGAATAGTAGACATGCTTCTCAGTAGCTGCAAGTATGGTGTTGATACAAAAATGATATGATGACACATTAAGAACAAAGTTTAATCTTGGCTACCTACATTCCCTGTAGAAATTATATCATGAACGCTTATCAAGAGGCAATGTTGGCTGCTATAAAACTACATGTACAAATCACTATTGAGGCAGTACTTGAGGATACTTTCTAGATCAACAGTCCTACATTGTATGTGCAAAGTGTTGAATCTGTGTGTGATCAGTGCAATGTATAGATTTAATAAACAAAAAAATCAGCAAAAGCAATGTGTAGATAAGAGCTGTCATCAGGGAACAGCCAAACACAAATTAGTAATCTCCATCGAGGTCAGCTCCATATGAAGGATAAGGTTTCAGTATGTCAAAAGTGGCTGAATACTAAGTCTGACTAGGCCCTTCTACAAGCAAGCAAGACCAAAATTTGCCCTAGCAAGTAAGGATGTTGAAGACAAAGGCAATCAACCAAGAGGCGAACTATAGAAATCAGAAGCCCCTCACCAATGCAATAGGAATATGCCTATAACTGATATTGAAGATATAAGCACGTTCCATATGAACAAAATAGGAAGTTATAATTAATACATTGAAAGAAAAAATATATCTCTTGTGTGTGGGTGCGTGCGTGTGAGTGTTCATGTGAGTGCATGTATGTGTGTATGCATAGGCAGATGAAGATCTTACCAGTACACCCATAATTGTAGATGTTGTGAGTGAGTGCATGTATGTGTGTATGTATAGGCAGATGAAGATCTTACCAGTACACCCATAATTGTAGATGTTGTGAGTGAGTGCATGTATGCGTGTATGTATAGGCAGATGAAGATCTTACCAGTACACCCATAATTGTAGATGTTGGGAGTGAGTGTATGTATGCGTGTATGCATAGGCAGATGAAGATCTTACCAGTACACCCATAATTGTAGATGTTGTGAGTGAGTGCATGTATGTGTGTATGTATAGGCAGATGAAGATCTTACCAGTACACCCATAATTGTAGATGTTGTGGGTGAGAGTATCCATAATGTTGCGCAATCGTTTCAGCAAGACAGAATCTGGCAAGCTCTTCTTTAGCGAATGTTGGAAAACATCCAGGTAAGATGCAAGTGAGTATTGGTACATGGAATTCACTTGTGACATCTCAGCCAGAACGAAGAACAGGATGGCTCCCCGCTTAGCAGCAGGACGATAACCGTCTCGAAGTTTTTCAATGTCAATTGCAGTCTTTGCACCAAGTTTCAGCTTCTCTGATACCTGTTACATTAAACATTAAACTATTAGCCATTCTGGTGCTGTTATTTTTATCAAATATTGCCATACAAAAAAAGATTTATGGTAAATAAATATCTAAATACTGAATGAAACTCAACAAGTATGAAATGGAATCAACATGGAAAGACTAAAATCTTGATTAACAGCAGAGACACAGAAGTACAGAAACTTCATTGATGAATGTGTATAACATTAAGGAAGTGAATACTCTCAAATACATCAGATCTAAAATATACAGTGACAAAAAGTTAAAAGCAGAATTGTAGATATGGCTGGAGATGGCTTTAGCTTCTATGTCAAGGCTAAACTTGATTTGGAAAAGCAACAGGGTTATTTGAACATCACTACAGCCAAAGATGGATGTGTCGGGCCATTGGCACAAATAAAACGGTGACACAACGCATTTCCATTCTCAGGACTACATCCTGCTGGAAATCTAGTAGGACCATGGTCCTGCTACAAAGGAGATCCAGCAGGAGTTTGAGAATGAACGCTGAAGAAGAAGAAGAACATCACTGAGAAAGTCAAAAAGAGCCAAATTTGTCATCATGTATGACACATCACCAAGAAAGTAAAAAAAGAGCCAGATTTGTCAGCACATAATTTTTCTTTTCTGAAAACTTTTAGTCTTGGTTGTTACCATATCAAAAGATTGCTTGCATAAAAAAAAAACAGCTGAAGCAATTTATAAGAAAGCATTGTAAAACAAACATTGTTCAGGAATTTGCACAGAAAGAGCAAGCCTGAGGAACATTTGGAGAAAAGAAAAGCAGATATTAGAAGGTGTTTTAGAAGAAGATATTATATTGTTTACTTATCCAGTAGCCCAGAGCAGTGGCGATCGTGAATCAAAAGCTGAAGTTAAGAAACAACTGGCGATGGCCATGGTCCCCATGACAAGATTAACCACCATTTGGAAAAGCAGGATCACAATCCATGTTAAGATCAACTTATATAAATCTGTAGTTATGTCAATATTTCTATATGGTTGTGAGACCTGGACTTTAACAGCAGATGTAGAGAGAAGAATTCAGACATTCGAAAACAAATGTTATAAACGTGTGTTCGGTATCTGTTATTGAGAACATAAGACCAATATTTTTGCACATGATAAAATTAATTAATTAGCATTAATTCAAAACTAACATGTACAGATTATCTTTACAGACAAATACCATTATAACAACTTCATTCCATTGTAACAACAGCAGAAATTCGCTATAGGCCTATACAGTAGACAGCAAGGAAGGGAACTGGCTACCCCACCTAATAGTTGCTGCAGCTTAGTATATGAAGAGTTATCTTCATCCCATTGGCAGATTATTGCTATGGGACCTACCTTTATCATTTATACAGTAGAAAAAATAATCAATATAATTGGATATTTTAAAAATAGTGTTGTTATATAATGAGATTTGTTTAAAATGTATACACTATAGAGGGATTCCACTGTATTTTGGACATAATATACTCAGGTTTCATTGACTATGTATGGACTTTTACTAGATAATTTCAATGGATAACTATTTTCTGCACTATGTTTATTATTAATCTTTATGTAAAAACAAATAAAAGGTTGGGGAAGAGTATTTTGAGCTGAAATACAGAATGAATCTTCTGGAAATTGACAGGTATGTTAAAGATAAGTAATGATCAAGTAAAATGGTAAGAGATTATTACTGCAACACTTGCTGTGTAGACATGTCAAACTCCGATCGAGAAGAAGAAGAAGATTACTGCAATAGAAAAGTGTCACAACGAGTGACAGCCACTGAACAAATGTCAAGACAAGAAGAATATGTCATACCTAGTTTTTTGGATCAGTCTTTCTCTCTGTTCCTTCAGTTCTTTCCTCTCAAACTTGAAAATGGTTTAGGCAACAAGAACCACTGTTGAGAATTGTAAACTCCTCCGATGGTACTGGCACACGATGAGACATGCCTCGATGACATAAGATATTCTTGAAGGTACAGTGGAGAGAGTAAGAAGACAAGGTGGCCAGAAGAAGACATGACTGGATAATATTTAAAAATGGACAGGGTGTGAGGTTTCTAAACTCATCAGGATGGTAGAGGATAGAGATGCATGGAGATCTTTCACTTCCAAATGTCTCATTGTGACACTGCTCGACCCTGACGGGTTATGGGTTCATTATTATTATAAAACATAGAAAGAACTGGAGAAACTTTGGTAAAAAAAGAGAAGGGATGGAAGAGGATTTGCGGAAGACCTGTATTAACTGAGACACAGATAGCCAGACAGGTAGGCAGAAAGATAGCTAGACAGGTAGATACATAAGCAGGCAAATAAATAGATAGATAGACAGGTAGACAAGCAAGCAGGTATGAAAATATCTGGCCTGAAGAACTTTATGACTGAAATATGGACTGTGCTCTAAATGGATAAAAAGAGTTTAGATCAGAGGTAGAAAAAATATAGACCACAGGCCAAATTCAACCCACTAAGTCATTTTTTTCTGGCCCACCAGTAAGATCTTTATCTACAGAGGGCAGGGTACAATATAGATACTTGTTCAAATGATGTCAACACCAGTTTTCAGTCTACCCAGCTCACAAAAAGAAATGAAGCTGTACCTCTGTAAAGTCTACCCAGCTCACAAAAAGAAATGACTCTGTACCTCGGTAGCCTTTGTCTTTGTTTCTTCCAAGGTTGCAACAAGTTCCACATTGTCCAACATGTTACCCTGAGATTGGGCCAGCTCTCGGAGCAATGAATCTTCAAGATCCTTCAGAAGCTTCTTGTTTACACTATGAAAACAAATAAGTACAGGTACATTAAAGAAATATATCCAGTATTTTACGATGTAGATAATATCACTTGTTGCGATCAAATATAAAATGGTGCAAACCTTTCTCTCTTTTAATTTTATAAATCTCTTTAAAATTTCTTCAGTGACAAGAACCCGTAAACAAAGAAGAAGCACAGACTATGGATAACTTAGTAGCTACACGTGGAAGGTCTGAAGCGACCTCTACAGTGACCCTCCAAACCAACTACCATGCAACAGTAAACTAGTAGATAACATGCACAAATAGTGAGATTTTCCTCATGTGGAAACCCTGAAGCACTTTATCTGTACAGTTCTTGGTCTAGGCCCTCTGAGCAGGAGGCGTCTTCTCATAGCATTGCAGACTGATGAGAGATGAAACCTTCTGGGTATGAAATAAAGCTTTGAAGAAACCTCTCCATTGGAAAAATGGATTCAAGAGCTCTATTACTTGTACTTTTTGGGGATTTAAACCCAAAAAATATTTGTTGGTAGAAGACTGTGTTAAAAATATTGAACCAGTTCTTGGTCATTCAATGACTGCTCACCTGTTGACATGTACAGATTATCTTTATAGTCAAATCCCATTATAACAACTTCGTTCCATTGTAACAGCAGAAATTTGATATAGGTCAATACAGTAGACAGCAAGGAAGGGAACTGGCTACCCCACCTAATAGTTGCTGCAGCTTAGTATATGAAGAGTTATCTTCATCCCATTGGCAGATTGTTGCTATGGGGCCTACCTTTATCATTTATACAGTAGAAACAATAATCAATATAATTGGATATTTTAAAAATAGTATTGTTATATAATGAGATTTGTTTAAAATGTATACACTATAGAGGGATTCCACTGTATTTTGGACATAATATACTCAGGTTTCATTGACTACCGTATGTATGGACTTTTAATAGATAATTTCAATGGATAACTATTTTCTGCACTATGTTTATTATTAATCTTTATGTAAAAACAAATAAAAGGTTGGGGAAGAGTATTTTGAGCTGAAATACAGAATGAACCTTCTGGAAATTGACAGGTATGTTAAAGATAAGTAACGATCAAGTAAAATGGTAAGAAATTATTACTGCAATAGAAAAGTGTGACAAAGAGTTACAGCCACTGAACAAATGTCAAGACAAGAAGAATATGTCATACCTAGTTTCTTGGATCAGCCTTTCTCTTTGCTCCTCCAGTTCTTTCCTCTCAAACTTGACAATGACACTAAGAAGCTGATCTTCGAGACCCTGAAAAGAGATACAATTATGGAAATCTACTGATATAGGTCTAGCTATACCTTTTTAATTCATTATTTCTATTTTTTCTTTCTTGTGAAATTATTCTTTATTATTTATCATTAATACTTTATTGGTTCAATACCAGTATCAGTGACAACATGAGACAGCAGTCTGATTTTTAAATTTCATGTTCTTGCATGGAGCTTCCGTTTCTCTGAGATTAAAAAAAATGTGACTAAAGATACTTATCTAGTGATTTGCGTGCAACAGACTGGACAAAAAAAACCCCCACTAGTGTGTAGCGCACATATCGACTGAAAGGGGGCTATCATTACTAAATGTGTAGAATGTTGGCTGTGTCGTAATATGTGTCTTTATCAGAATTTCCTTCTGTTTAATTATGTTAGCTTTTTGTCCCGTAGAAACCAGTCCGCTGAATCTTGTATAATACAACTTTATCTACTTTATTGATTATTTATCATTAATAATGATAATAATATAATTCCTGTATAAGCAAATATAACAACAAAGTAGGTCACATGATGTTTAAAAATAACACAGTTGATACTGTATTTTTTAATTCTAGAAAAAAATGTGGTTTTATCCAAACCTTGAGAGTAACAGTGTAGTTGATGACCATGGATTTACCAAATACATTTGGCCCATATTTTGGGTTTGCCAGTTTGGTGTTCAGGTACAGTCGGAAATTGGGATCGTAGTCGACCTCCTTGTCTCCCAGTAATATAAACTCACGACCTTGAACTCCTTTAAGTTGAATACAAAAATATTTGAGTCAAAAATAATAGGACAAATGTAGAAAGGGGAGGGGGGAGAGAAGAAGGTTACGTTGATAATTTATTTGTTTTACTTAATAACAGATTGTGGAGGTCATCAGAGAGAAATCTATACAACCCTATCAGTTGTTGCTCTACTGGTCAAGTTCCAGTCAGATTGTAGAGGTCATCCAGAGAGAAATCTATACAACCCTATCAGTTGTTGCTCTACTGGTCATTCCAGTCAGATTGTAGTGGTCATCCAGAGAGAATGCTATACAACCCTATCAGTTGTTGCTCTACTGGTCAAGTTCCAGTCAGATTGTAGTGGTCATCCAGAGAGAAAGCTATACAACCCTAACAGTTGTTGCTCTACTGGTCAAGTTCCAGTCAGATTGTAGTGGTCATCCAGAGAGAAAGCTATACAACCCTATCAGTTGTTGCTCTACTGGTCAAGTTCCAGTCAGATTGTAGTGGTCATCCAGAGAGAAAGCTATACAACCCTATCAGTTATTGCTCTACTTCTACTGCCCTCCAGTCACTACAAGTAGGCCTATTGGTCTTTCACAAACTTTTCATGATTTAACTTTCATAACAATTTGGGTCTTCCTAGAGGTCTACCTCTGCATTTGTTCTCAAACTTCTTATTAACAGGATGTGGTCCAGAGAATTGGAATGCATTGTGTCATAGTTATAACATGGCTATATTTGCACCTTTCATTTTGACATCTCTGACTCAGCATGGCTTGCAACGAGAAATGAGGTTCCCCAAAAATACAGATTCCGCACACATTAGATAGTAACACAGTAAATAATAGTATTAAAAAATGTATAATGTATTCATATATTACAGGATTTGTTCTGAAGTCTATCTATTAGACAATTGAAGTGTCATCCATAAATTTCTTTTTTGCATAGGCCTTCTATTTTTTAGTTTTTATCCCAATTCTAAATTTATAAAAACTTTAAGGTTATCTGCTGTCGGAATTGTATATTTATAAAGACGTTGAGGTTATCTGCTGTCAGAATTGTATAGACCCTATTTGTTTTGTTCTTTCTCAAACTCTCATTGGATCTCTCTTGCAGCAGGATATGGTCATATTAGATTTCCAGCAGGATATAGTCCAGGAAATGGAAATATGTTTTTCATCATTTTATTTGTGACAATGGTCTGACACATATGACTTCAGCATGGTATCATATATGAGTACAGCAATCTTGTGTAACAATTCATTATAAAATGTTAGTCTATCTATCTATCTATCGTCATTTCCACTAGTGCTGTTAAACTACGTGGGTGAGTAGGAGTTGTCTGCCCTTGGCTATTTGGGTCGCATTGGCCATGTCTCTTAAATCTAGTCATCTAATTCTTGGTTTTCCTCGAGCCTAGTAACCCAATCTTCTGCTGTTGTATACACAAAGGGCTGGTTGAGTTGGTTCCATTCTCATGAGAAGGCCAAACCACCTGGTTTGTTGTCTCTACATGTAGTATTGACTTGAGATGGCCTTTATTTCTTTCCTAATGTCTTCATTTCTCTGTCTGTCTCTTCTTGTGAAATTAAGTTTTCTTCAAACATCTCATTTTACATGCTGTTTTTTTTGTTGCTAGTATCATTGTCAAGGGCCATGTTGACATTGTCAACACAGAGTTCCAGAAAGATAATCAGTTTTAACACCTGGTCACTGAGACCACACACATTCAAAGTGGCAGTGTTGACTCAGTGTTTTCTTTTTATTCCTGTGCATAAAAATGCAGAAACTCTTCAAAATGTTTCCTTCAAAGTTATTCCTCTGTATTCATTCTCAAGCTCTTGCTAGTCAGCTTGGCTGCTATATCTGAACCTTTAGCCTGACACATCTAACTTCAGCATTTCTTTTGGGTCATTGTAATTTATTGGATGGGACAGCCTACTACCCCACTCTCCAGAACCTTCTCACAACATGCATGGCAGGTCTGTGTTACTATTCTTTGCTCCTCTAGTGGACCTAACTTACAATTAAATTTGGTTTCTTTCATATAATAAATTCATACAAATGTATTTATATTTTTTTGTAAGCAACCCCTTAGCTGCGCTGAGTAAAAAAGCATAAGTCGTATCTACAGTGTGGGGAAATTTCAAGGGCTGTTAAATATTTTTCCTCTAACCAATTTTCCCACTACATTCTCACGTTAAAGAATTGGAATGTAGACCTATTATTATTGTAGGCATATACATTAGGCCTAACTAACTAACTAACATTAGGCCTATACTCTAATTTATGAATTTTTAAATAATGTTTCTATATTCTTTTTATGTAGGAGACGTGAAAATCTTAATAAACATTTGTCTCGCAAAATAAACATTAAGTAAAACAAATAGACCTAATCATAATGACCCGTTTTATTTCAGGCGCAAAGTTTTTCCTACCAGTAATATACTTCTCAACATATTTATTTGTCACATCACAAATATCTTGTATAATAGTATCATGTCAAATGTAACACAACTCGGGTAACATAATAACATCTAAGATCAAATGTAACACAACTCGGGTAACATAATAACATCTAAGATCAAATGTAACACAACTTTCGTAACCTTTAATATTCTTCTCTAGAACGTTGTCAATTACTGGATCTATGTATTCGTCAACATCCTGGAACAAGAATGGGAAGCCATACTTTATGGCCAATTCCAACTGCTTCAAGAAATCTGGGTCATTGAATGTGCACACCTGGTGAACAGATATGTTATATTAAGTTTATATTTATGGGATGTTATATTCATAACAAAAAAATCAAAATGAACTGGAAGCTACAGAGATGTGGTTTCTGAGAAGAATGATGAAAATACCATGAACAGCTAAGAAAACTAATGCAGATGTTCTCATTGGTGCTGGTGAAAAAAGATCAATCATTTCAAACATTAGGGGCAGACAGTCAAGGTTCCTAATCACAATTTCATCACAATTCTTCTATGTTCAGATCTTTGCAGACATCTGCATTAGTTCTTTTTTCTATTAATGATATTCATAGGACCTTTCTATAGCCTTTCATTTCAAATGCAGATAGTTTCTTTTCCATTGTCGATATCATTGCCCACATCTCACAACCGTATGTTGCAGCTGGAACGATATACCTAGAAGCTTTTTCTTAGTTGTAACTTTGTTTTTCAGTTTGCTCCTTGCCATAGATTTTTCAACTGTGATGGTTTTTGCAGTGCCATTAATAATCTCTGTCAAGCAATCTCCTGTGGTGTTGATGGTTGATTCTAGATATTCAAAGTTGTTTACATTTTCTAGTTGCTCATTGTCAATATTTTAGGTGTAATGATCATCATGAAACTTCATCTCAGATGTTATCTGAGTTGGGGGTTGGAGCTGCTGAACACAAGCAGACTCGCAGAGCCATAAGTGAGCTAGATAAGAGTGGGGGAACCAAATAGGATCCTGGCCTTCCCAAGGGAAGTGGCTGCCACTCACTGTGAGGTACTATCCCAACACAATCCTGTCCTACCCCCTCTAAGACATTACCAACTTCTAAATATTTCTTCTTCTTCTATGTTCATTCTCAAACTCCTGCAGATTAGCAGGATGTAGCCCGGAGAATGGAATGCAATGTGTCATGGTTTATAGGACTGCTGCAATATCTGTGTCTTTCAGCCTGGTACATCCGACTTCAGCACAGCTTTTGGACAATTTGACCCTATATGGGATGGAACAGCAACTCCACTCCATAACCTTTAGTCACCTCTTATGACATGCATGGAAGGTAAACAGTGATGCTGCTCTTTGATCACCTCTCAGGTCCCAGCAAAACACTGGCATCTAAACATATAATCTCCATAACATCCTCTTTCATTCAAACATTAGTCAACTATTCCAGAAAAATTGTGAAGCTGCCTCGTATATGTTATATCTTTTTTACAGGCAATTTAGAGACAGTCCATCAGCTGATTTTTTTATTATTATTAAAGCACTATTCATGGATGTCCATGACAGTAGATCACATAAGATCCATAGTTCACTTTTACCTGTGCAATGGTATTTTGTAGCACATTAATATTTGTCTGTTCAAAGACTACATTTTGTTGTATCCAGTTAAAAAACATTACATATCTACTAAAGAGGAAATTTTAATATTTTAATTCATGAATACTGTGAGATGAAATGCTTGAGGAAAGCTGCAGGGGTCACCAGGCTTGAAAGATTACGAAATGAAGATATCAGGGAAAGAATAGATATATTACCTTGCATAGAATACATAGAAAGGCAGCAGATCAAGTGGTTTGGTCACATTATGAGAATACATGACGACACGTTGCCCATGCAGGCATATAACCAAATGAGATCAGGGTACAAAGTCAGAAGAAGACCATGAAAAAGATGGATAGAAAATGTCAGGGACATCCTGAACAAACACAGTCATAGCACAGCCGAGGCCACACATCCTCCAATCAACCCTATGTAATATTGGATGTGTGGCCTATATAATATATGGCAATAGTGGATAACAAACCACCTGGGGAAAGACAATAGACAATTCATTAATCTACAGTGGTGCAAAGGGAACGCATTGCTCTAGGCGGACCCAGGGTTAGCAGATAACCAAGATCCCAAATGTACCTCCACGCGGTGCACCCTGGAAACAGAAATACAGCAGCTCGTGCTGATTCTGGCCAAATCATTTGGGGATCGTGTCCGAGAATGTGGAGGTTGCAGATGGAAAGAGATTTGACTGCACAAGAGACAGACAATATCTCCGACACCACCAGCAGCACCACATATAGCGACACTGTCGGCATACAGTGAAGCTAGTCAGTCCAGTCCGAACATTGGAGGGGCGGCCAATGTAAAATGCACCTAAAGGGAGATGCATGGCGAGAGACAAATAGATTCATACAGAGTATAATGAAACAATAAAAGGGCAGAACAGCGCTAGAGGGCAGCGCGAACTGCAAATAGAAAATGAAAAGTTCCTGGAAAGGGGAACTACAAGCTCCGTCAGCTCGAGGCGAGCTTCTAGTTACCTGTGTTCCTTACAGGCAGAGACCCATTTATTGGTGTTTGGTAAAGCAAGAAGACCTAATCCAACTCTAATGTCGAGCCTTCCTAAACCGGAAATATGCTCGCGAAGAGAAAGGGTTCCGTACTCGATGCGCTCAGGCACAAAAGGGACAACGATTTAGCCCTGGCCCAACTCTACTATCAGGTTTTCCTACACCGGAAATACACTTGAAGAGAGAAAGGGTTCAGTACCTGATGGGCTCAGGTGCTATTGGAGCAAGGACGCTCAGCTCGAGAACGCCTTGCTCTCAAACGCGTGGTGTGAGACTCGAACTTGGACAAGGGGTACACGATGTCGGTGAATGACACCTCGGCTAAGAGGGCGAAAGAGCCAGGGTCCAACTCCTCTGTTGAGTTCTTCCCCTTAAGGAACCAGGCTCACGGATGAGAAACGGTTCAGTACCCAATGGGCACAGGCACAGCACGTCCAATTACACGAGGCAAGTTCATAGACAGTGGAACACCTCGTTCGAGCCAGACGAGAGCAAAAATTCGTTTGGGCGAAGAGTCCCCACTACGCGTGCCTGGAGACAGACATAGAGGCCGTCACAGGCTAAGGGTAGCCCACCCAAATTGTCAAGGCATGCCGAAATCGGATGTGCTAGGCCTACAAGGCGCATAACGGTGGCACAACGTAATCACGCTCCCGGCGGAAATCGCACGGATATCCGTGATAGTTACAATGGAGCGAACGAAAAACAAAACAAACAAACATTAATCTACATTTAGAAACACACCTTAAGATTGTGTGGTTCCTCCTTTTTCTTGATCCAGTTGAGAGCTTGTTGTTGTGGGTCTATACACATAGGGAATCGACTAGCACGGGTGGTTAAGATTCCATTTTGAATAGACAACTCATCAGGAGGAAGGCTTTCAGATGTCCATCTTAATTGTATTAATAAAGAAAACTTGTTAATGTGAACCATTGGCAATGAAGTCCATAGATAATAAATAGAACTCTTCTTCTTCTTCTTCTTCCTCATTCTCCAGTCGGTCAGGTGAGGAAATAGATTTTATCATTGAACTGCACTGTGGTCACCAGCTCTGAGACAGGGCTTTAGAACCTGTCCATCAGAGCTGTTTCAGATGGCCATAATTTTCTTCTTGTGGAGTAGTACGGTGGGCAGTTCTGTAAAATCTCCAAACTTCCTGTATAGGTGTTGTTTGAAGATGAAGTGGCCTGTTCCCAATCTAAAAATGATTGTTTGCCCTTTCTTCTAAGCTGTTATTTTCCCATAGAGCACAGCTTACCAACATTTTCAGTCGCTGCCCCATTTTATAGAAGAAAAATGACCTGCGACCCTGATACATTTTAAAAAAAGGGCTTTGTAAAAGGATAACAGAAAATAAATTTTTCATAATACAATATCATTTTAACGTACAACATTTAATATGATTATTGAAATTGTAACATCGTAAACAAATTAAAAATTTGTGGTTGAATTTCCCAAAATCTACTTATGTCTACATTTCTGAGTTCATCCAACGATGTACGTGACTACGGGTTGCTTCAGTATATTCAATGGGAACAAAGAATATAACCATATATATATATTTATATATATATATATTCATGGGTTATATTCAATATTTAAAAAATGTATATATCATTCAAACTATAAGGAACTGATTTCTTGTATATTTATTTTAGTTTGCTGTTTCAGCCGGTGACCCAACAGAAAGCCCTTCATAATCCCATCTGGATCAAAAGATCACTGTGTGAGGTAGCAACTAATGAATTTATATGAATGTAAAGTTGAGAGCAAAAAAACCACGAATGAGATGAATGTGTGTTAGGTTATGAGAAGTACCAGCAATAAAAAGTTTTCACCTTAACCATAAGGTTTTACCAAAAGTATATTTAGATGCAGACAAATGCATACAATTTATTCAAGTCACATGGTTTTAGATCAGGCTCAAAATAAAGAGATTAATTATTTTTTTTAGAAAGAACATTGGTCAGCATTTACAATTTTGTTTTGAGGACTTGTGAGTCAGATAATTAGGGCTGATGGGTTGGGTCCGTCTCGCAGGCAGTAGGCTGCAGATCTCTGGTGTTATCTATTAAATAAGCAACAAAATTATCAAACAACTCACTTGCTGACCTCCACATCATTGGTAAGCAAGTCCTCCAGCCTGAAAGGGTCACTAAGTGGGATTTCTCTTTCACGAAGATCATTTACCCAGTCATTGTAAACAAGGTCTGTTCTGAATTCCCAACTGAATGCACCAACATAGCTCAAGAAGGCTGAACTAACAAGACAATCACCTAAAAGTTGAACTCTCTTCTTTTTTAATTCTTCAAGATCTCTGGTCCACCTGGAAGCAAAAGTTCAGGATGGAAGTTTAAGGTAGAAATTAAATTATACAAAAGTGAATCTGTAACAAGACAGTTATTGTTTCCAGTAGAACTTTTTCATATAACTTTCTACACAATATATATATTATTTTTGTCACTTAGAAACACTAAGTTAAACAGTCTAGATGTCAAATTGTAACTTTAAAGCAGTGAAGCACAATATATAACATGTTGCACAACATATCTGATAAATCTCAAATCTTAGCAGACACAACTTCTTTTTCTCATAGTTCATACAATGTGATGTCTTAATAGACTCAACTTCTTTTTCTCATAGTTCATGCCATGTGATGTCTTAGCAGACTTAACTTCTTATTCTCATAGTTCATGCCATGTGATGTCTTATCAGACTTAACTTCTTATTCTCATAATTCATGTCATGTGATGTCTTAGCAGACTTAACTTCTTATTCTCATAATTCATGTCATGTGATGTCTTAGCAGACTTAACTTCTTATTCTCATAATTCATGTCATGTGATGTCTTAGCAGACTTAACTTCTTATTCTCATAATTCATGTCATGTGATGTCTTAGCAGACTTAACTTCTTATTCTCATAGTTCATACCATGTGATGTCTTAGCAGACTTAACTTCTTATTCTCATAGTTCATGCAATGTGATGTTGATTATCATGTCTGTCCACAGTCTCCTGTGTTATTTAATGCTAATCATTTCAGATACCAATGTTCTTCCATGCTACAATTTGTCCAGTTCTTCTTCCTTGGTATTCTCTTACTCCACTTGCTCTTCAACATGTCTGCTGTCACAATGTCTTCCACCTTTCCTCTTCTCATGATGTGCCCAAAGAATTGTGACTGCCTTCTTCTGATGCAAGTGAGAAACTTTCTTTTTCACTAAACATCTTTCAAGATATCGTCATTACTCTTTTTATCTATCCATGGTGTTCTTATGTGTTCAAGACACAGTTGGACAAAAGACATTCAAGAATGCCTGCGCATGTCACTAACAGAGGCGGAACAACTTGCTCAAGACCTCATCTAATTCAAGAGATCCATAGAGAAGACTTCGTTCTGGAAAGAATGTCACCTGATGATGATGGTATTCTTAAAATTTTCCTATAAAATCACATCTCTATTGCCTCTATATATAGGCCTATATTTTTTTCCTGATTATCCAAGACTAATTTCCAAACAATCCGCCAAAGACCGATGTGTTGGGCCATTGGCACCAAAAAAACAGAGACACAATGCATTCCCTTTCTCTGGACTGCATCCTGGTGGAAATCTAGAATGACAATGGTCGTCGCTACAAGAGATCCAGTGGTAGTTTGAGAATGAAGAAGAAGATTTCCAAACAACAAAATTTGTTTTATGTATCTTTTAAGAACTCCCTCACCTCAAATGACATATATTACATAGGATGTTCATTGTCTTGTGAAATGTCTTTTTTCCAGACTATACAAACAATATTTGTAATATCTCTCTGTGCCTTTCTCCTGGAAAAGCTGCTACTGAGCTTAACTAAGAAAGTGTCAATTACCTTTGATGTTTAGTTACTTTAGTCTATAAACTATTTCCCTTTAAAGGTTTATTTAGATAAATTGTTCTTCTTCTCCTGCACTAATTCTCAAACTCCTAAAGATTAGCAGAATGTAGTCCTGAGAACAGAATCAGCTGTCATTGTTTACAGATTGGCAGCAATATGTGCAACTTCCAGAACCAACACATCTGACTTCAGTATAACTTCTGGGTCTCTGACCATCTATGAGATGGAACAGCCAACTCTTCTCCCCCACAGCCTCTTCAGTCAACTCTTATGACATGCATGGCAGATTACAGTGTCATTATTCTTTGCTTCCACTTTGGGCCAACACCCATGGCCAGATTAATTTATTTATGTAAAGCAAACATTGAATTTACAGCTGTGAACTAGAATAGTTAACTCTATCTAATTAGCTGTGTTACTCTCCAGCAGAAAGACTCCAGTTCCTCCGGGAGTCGAACCCTGAACCTCATGGGTACGAGATCAATGCTATAACCTCTCCATCAAATTAACCATGCAAGTAGGTCCCCCAAAAAGTGCCATCTTTAATGAAATCATTCAATATCTGTCTCACAATTAATTAGTAAAGACCTCATTAATCCAAGAAATATTTGCAGATACTTCATCAATCTTCCTAATGTACAACACAAACAGAAAGGTTATAATTCTATTAAATCAGTGGTTCTCAACCTTCCTAATGTACAACACAAACAGAAAGGTTATCATTCTATTAAATCAGTGGTTCTCAACCTTCCTAATGTACAACACAAACAGAAAGGTTATCATTCTATTAAATCAGTGGTTCTCAACCTTCCTAATGTACAACACAAACAGAAAGGTTATCATTCTATTAAATCAGTGGTTCTCAACCTTCCTAATGCCACAACCCTTTAATAAAGTTACTCGTTGTGGTGACCGCCAACAATACAATTATTTTCACTGCTACTTTATAATATGTGTTTTCCAATGTTCTTAGGTGACCCCTGTGAAAGGGTAGTTCAACCCCCAAAGAGTCGCAACCTTAGGTTGTATTAAAGGATAGATGAAATATGAAAATATAGACAACAAATGCAGTGCTAAAAATGTGCTGAGCAGAATGCTGCTGATATAAAAACTCCAATACAATTTAATAAATACCCTTTTCACAAGAAACAAGAATGATGAAACTCAAACTTTTGCTTACCTGACATTTTCAGAACCAAGACCAGAGATCAGTTTGTCAGCAGCAATCAATCGTCTTTCCATAATTCTTGTTTCTTCTTCTAGTGCCTGTTTTTCAACCATGGCTTCCTCATATTTCTTATTCAATTCTTGTAGTTCTGCTTCAAGAGCACTAACCTCCTTGGTGACTTTTTCAAGGTCCCGTTTAGCCTGTGAAAAATAAACATATTCTTAATGGACAGTCATCTTGAAACAGGGACATATGAAAATTAACAAAATTAATGAATCAAGAAAGCAACACATAAGTAAACAATATATCAAGTAAGGAATGTATGAAGTAAACAATGTATCAAGTAAACAATGCATAAAGTAAACAATGTATCGAGTAAACAATGTATCGAGTAAACAATGTATCAAGTAAACAATGTATTAAGTAAACAATGTATCAAGCAACAATGCATCAAGTAAACAATGCATAAAGTAAACAATGTATTGAGTAAACAATGTATCAAGTAAACAATGTATTGAGTAAACAATGTATCAAGTAAACAATGTATTGAGTAAACTTCTTCTTCTTCAGCGTTCATTCTCAAATTCCCACTGGATATTTCTTGTATCAGGACCATGGTCCTATTAGATTTCCAGAAGGATGTCGGCCAGAAAATGGAAATGCGTTGTGTCACCATTTTATTTATGCCAATGGCCAGACACATCCGTTTTCGGCGGGTAATGAGTAAACAATTTATCAAGTAAACAATGTATTAAGTAAACACCCTTTATCTGAGTCCTTTATCCAAATTCCATTTTTACATCATAAGATAATTTTAGTAATACATTTTTACATCATAAGATATTTCTAGCAATACATTTGTATCTCTGTGCCTTCTAGTAATAATCTGCATGCTAGGGGTAATGTAGTTTGCATGACATTGGTCACAAGAATACAAACACAGACACATTTGCATGTACACACTAACTCTCATATACACTCGCCCTCATTCACACGTATGTACACTCACACCCTCACTCATACATGCATGTACACATACACACTGTGCAACCTTATGAAATTATTACGAAATTTAATGATTTTCATATTATTATTTTTGTTTGTGTTTCTACAGCTATACATGTGCCAAGGCGTAGGCCTTTTATCGGGTATTGAATATATCAAACAAGAACATGTGAGTCACATGTTTTTTTTCAGGGTTTTGTGGAGTTTTTTTTAACTAAGCTTTTTTCCTCTGTTACCGGTATTTGACAATATTCTGTGCTATATATTTGTGTTTCTACCACAAAATTTTGTTTAAAAACAATATGCTGTACAAATATATAAGCTCAACCCATAACCCTACAATTGGAAATAAATAAAAAAATTCTTGGCTTATACACAGAAATATACTGTAATTAACTCAAACACTTGTTTTGTACCTGGAAGAAGATTCTCTCAAGCTTTGCCACTTTTTCTCTTTTTGGTTTGATTTCCCTAGCAACTGCACAGTATCCCATTACTGCTTCCACAAACTTGAGCAAACCAGCTCCAGCCTTACTGATAGCCTTCATCTGTTCAAGAGTCAGGTCAATGTCTTTCAGCAAACCTGAATGAAAGTGATAAAAATAATTGTTCCTCTAAAACAATGCTGTGAGAATCATGGACAGCTAGAACAATGAACGAGGATGTGCTGAAAAAGTCAAATGCGAGCAGTCAAATGCGAAATGGAGGGGGGGGGGGGTCTTAATAATATGAGAAAGAGACATTTTTTATTTTTTTGGACATGCTATGAGACAAGGTGGTCTGGAGAAGATAGTTACAATGTGCAAGATAGATGGCAATAGAGATCGAGGATGACATCATGAGAAAATATTAGATAGTTTGACATCATGGCATGGCAAGGAGTCAATAACAATCCTGTTAAAATATATTGGAAATAGAGAATTGTGGAGATCCATGATTGCTTGTACCAGTCAACACAGCACATGATGATGTGGTCATGTGACGTATTCCTTCCAGAACGTTGTCTTCCCAATGAACTCTCTGAACCTCTCTCTGTCTTGGGCGATGTGGCTTGCATTTTCTAGCGATGTATTCATATTATCTTTAATGTCGTCAGTCCATCGTCTTCTTGGTCTGCCCCTTCTCCTCTTCCCAGGTACTCTTCCCATGATGATGACTGGAACAAAATTGTAATGAATTTATTTATAAACACTATTCTGTGTGTCACGTGACATATTTTTTCCAGAATGTAGTCTTTCTTATTAATCTCCTGAAATCCATGCCGTCTTTGGCAAGTTGCCCCATTTCCTCTAGTGACATGTGCATGCATTTCTGAATATTTATTGTCCATCAGCGTCTTGGTTGGCTCTGTCTCTAGTGCCTTCTACCGCCCCCTTCAACAACACTCTTTCCATGCCATCATGTCTCTTCACATGGCAGAAAAAATATAACTTCCTTCTTAACTCTTTCCGGACCAATCGCCAGTATACTGGCTTTATACTATGGGTCTACAGGACCAATCGCCAGTATACTGGCTTTATACTATGGGTCTACAGGACCAATCGCCAGTATACTGGCTTTATACTATGGGTCTACAGGACCAATCGCCAGTATACTGGTTTTGATTTGATATTTGATTACTTCACAAGGCTAACTCTAACCTTGTGAAGTAATCACATACCATCAATGTACTTATATATTTATATTCTGTATCCATTCCCCTTTCCAATGATATATTACACATACACTATTTATCAATATTAGTATGTCAAGTGATACAATAAAAAACACACATAAGGAAATTTTATAAAATTAATTTGGTCCAAACCTAAACATAATCAAGTCCTGAAAAAGTTAATATAGTGTTTAAAAGCCAGCCTTCTTGAATGTTGATTTTTCTTAGCACATTGTGGTTGGTCTTTCTCGCTGCCCATGGTACTCTCAGGACTCTTCTATAACACTTCATTTCAAAGGCCTCTATTCTCTTGGCTGTAGTATTATTTATTCTACAATGATTTATTCAAGAGGGCACAAAGAAAAGCATGAATTGGCTTCAGTATACTGATATTTCTACAACATACTTCATCCTCCTTAACATTGCAGTACCTCTTCTGTTAAAGTACTACTCAGAGCTCGTAGCCCTGTAGTTCAAGCAATAATCCTGAGGGGCAAAGTTGCTGTTTCTTTAATAAGAACATAATATAACTTTTTATCAGCTTCCAATTTCATAATGGAATTAGTTGTTTTGTATACTTCTCAAATGTTAAATATTTAACATTCAACTGGAAATGTTGTAGGATTATTGTCCTGTTACAAGAGAAATCCAGCGGGAGTTTGAGAATAAACACTGAAGAAGAAGAAGAAGAAGAAATTCAAATGAAATGATCACACTTAAATTAAATTCATGGATGATTACCTTTAACAGTAGCAATCTGCTTCTGCCCAATGTTGTCAACATCCATCTCCTTCAGGGACTTCAAGAAGTTGGTTTCAGACATCATACCTTTTGCAGTTTTCCATGAAACCTCACGAATGCCTTTCATAACAACAATGCACTCACAAACTGTTTGCACTTCTCGAGGCGGTTTAGCAAAGGATCTGCAATTAAAACAGTTAGAAATTAATTATTTTTATTGCAGAAATATTTAAAAAAGACCAGATAAGGACATAATTTTATAAGAAATCAGAAGAGATTGTGTGGCTCATGGATGAGAGGTTAGAGCTTTGGCCTCACACACATGAGGCCCAGGGTTTTATCCCCAAAAAGAACTGGGTTTTTTCTGGTTTTTTCTGGGATTGTAAATGAAAAAACCCACCTTGAACCTGATGTGGTGATAGCAAGGGCATGTGGCCTTTATCACACAAGCCACTCACAACCTCCCTTCAACTCCCTAATGAGAAAAATGCAATATCAACAATTCAATTTTTTGGAGATAGATTTATTAATTGCTAATACATGGAACTGCAGCAAAACTATGATCTTACAGACATAAACTGAAAAAAGCAGGTTATTATATGCAGTGATCCCCTTTACTTATAATGTGCTGTTTCGTCCCAGATTGATAAAACCTTGTAGTAAAAATGTCAACTTGCGGGTCAACATGTTTCTCTGTGTGCCTCCAATGATTTGCTAAAAAAAACAACCTTTTAGAATGATCTGGATGCACAATTGTCTGTGGCGGGATTTGCAAAACCTTATTAAAAACATTCTCTGATTTCAATTTTCATCTGGTTTTATTTTTTTTGTAAACATTACCTGATTTCAGTGACATCATTTCTGTCAAGGTCATCTAGAGCTAACCTAGCTGCCTCCAGAGCTGGTAAAGCCTCAGCAAGCGCATCTTCTGCTTCTTTCTAAAAAATGACAGTAAAAGATATTTTTTAAAGATCTAGAAGGGTGTTTGTGCGCACAAAATGTGATGACAAATTTTGATATAGGTCTTATTGAAATAGGATAATGTGTTTTATGTGTCATATGACAAGATGATAGTCATATTAAAAAATTAAATTATGTATAAATGATAGAATGAGATTCTTCTTCTTCTTCTTATGGTCCATACTGTGTAGCATTGGTTATCATGTCGTTTCCACAGCCTTCTATTTTGCGTTATGTCAATCCATTTCTGATACCAATGTTCTCCCATTCCACAATGCTAGGTTGTCAAGCACCAGATTATATGTGCAAATAAATGCTGAGACCGTATTTAATGTTAATAAGAACAGTAGATTATATATTGTTAGGTATAATAAAAATTGGTAGCATTCCTATTAAGGATATAGCCATCAACCCAGCACTTTATGGCTGTGGTGATTTTCTAGGCAATATAAATATGATCAGTAGTTTTCCACAGCTTTCTGAATGCTCCAGATGCACATTTTCATGTGATGGGATTCAAACCTGGAACCTTGGCCATCACAGACATGCACTGTATCACGACACCACAGAGTCGGACTAGGTATAATAAGATTAAATATCTTAAGATATGGTACTAACTATAATAAAATGACAGACCCTACAGTGTGATGCTGATATGACCAGTTTTATTTTTAGTATATGAAGACTCTTTAACATTACTGCATAACAAGCAAGTCTGTAGATAAGGGGCTCAACCATCCCTAGGAAATCTGAAAATGAGATTTAGTAATCGGAAGCAAGTATAAAAGCTGGTTACTCCCTCCCTCCCTTCCCTCCTAAATGATTTTCTCTCAAAAGGGTCAGCAAAAATTAGACGAACACCTAAGAACTACCAAAAAATTTTAGGAAATGACCTTTTTCTTTTTTAGGTAAACCTCCTCCCCTAACCAGAGACATATCTATGGCTCTGCTATCAAGCAACTCAATGTGCTCTTTCCAGGGTGCCAATCATCAGTTGAGGCAATGATTCTGTAAGGCACAATTAGCAATGAACAAAAGTAAGTAAAGTAAAAGTATCAGCGACATGATCATTTGCTATGTCAGATCCCGTAGGTGATCAATGATTACATTGTTGCTGTAGTACTGTGTATTAGGTGTGTCCAATAGTGTAGGCAATCAATGATCTTCAACAGTGTTGCTGTAGTACTGTGTATTAGGTGTGTCCAATAGTGTAGGCAATCAATGATCTTCAACATTGTAGCTGTAGTACTGTGTATTAGGTGTGTCCAATAGTGTAGGCAATCAATGATTACATTGTTGCTGTAGTACTGTGTATTAGGTGTGTCCAATAGTGTAGGCAATCAATGATTACATTGTTGCTGTAGTACTGTGTATTAGGTGTGTCCAATAGTGTAGGCAATCAATGATTACATTGTAGCTGTAGTACTGTGTATTAGGTGTGTCCAATAGTGTAGGCAATCAATGATTACATTGTAGCTGTAGTACTGTGTATTAGGTGTGTCCAATAGTGTAGGCAATCAATGATTACATTGTTGCTGTAGTACTGTGTATTAGGTGTGTCCAATAGTGTAGGCAATCAATGATTACATTGTTGCTGTAGTACTGTGTATTAGGTGTGTCCAATAGTGTAGGCAATCAATGATTACATTGTAGCTGTAGTACTGTGTATTAGGTGTGTCCAATAGTGTAGGCAATCAATGATTACATTGTTGCTGTAGTACTGTGTATTAGGTGTGTCCAATAGTGTAGGCAATCAATGATCTTCAACAGTGTTGCTGTAGTACTGTGTATTAGGTGTGTCCAATAGTGTAGGCAATCAATGATTACATTGTTGCTGTAGTACTGTGTATTAGGTGTGTCTAATAGTGTAGGCAATCAATGATTACATTGTTGCTGTAGTACTGTGTATTAGGTGTGTCCAATAGTGTAGGCAATCAATGATTACATTGTAGCTGTAGTACTGTGTATTAGGTGTGTCCAATAGTGTAGGCAATCAATGATTACATTGTTGCTGTAGTACTGTGTATTAGGTGTGTCCAATAGTGTAGGCAATCAATGATTACATTGTAGCTGTAGTACTGTGTATTAGGTGTGTCCAATAGTGTAGGCAATCAATGATTACATTGTTGCTGTAGTACTGTGTATTAGGTGTGTCCAATAGTGTAGGCAATCAATGATCTTCAACATTGTAGCTGTAGTACTGTGTATTAGGTGTGTCCAATAGTGTAGGCAATCAATGATTACATTGTAGCTGTAGTACTGTGTATTAGGTGTGTCCAATAGTGTAGGCAATCAATGATTACATTGTTGCTGTAGTACTGTGTATTAGGTGTGTCTAATAGTGTAGGCAATCAATGATTACATTGTTGCTGTAGTACTGTGTATTAGGTGTGTCCAATAGTGTAGGCAATCAATGATTACATTGTAGCTGTAGTACTGTGTATTAGGTGTGTCCAATAGTGTAGGCAATCAATGATTACATTGTTGCTGTAGTACTGTGTATTAGGTGTGTCCAATAGTGTAGGCAATCAATGATTACATTGTAGCTGTAGTACTGTGTATTAGGTGTGTCCAATAGTGTAGGCAATCAATGATTACATTGTTGCTGTAGTACTGTGTATTAGGTGTGTCCAATAGTGTAGGCAATCAATGATCTTCAACATTGTAGCTGTAGTACTGTGTATTAGGTGTGTCCAATAGTGTAGGCAATCAATGATTACATTGTAGCTGTAGTACTGTGTATTAGGTGTGTCCAATAGTGTAGGCAATCAATGATTACATTGTTGCTGTAGTACTGTGTATTAGGTGTGTCCAATAGTGTAGGCAATCAATGATTACATTGTAGCTGTAGTACTGTGTATTAGGTGTGTCCAATAGTGTAGGCAATCAATGATCTTCAACATTGTTGCTGTAGTACTGTGTATTAGGTGTGTCCAATAGTGTAGGCAATCAATGATTACATTGTAGCTGTAGTACTGTGTATTAGGTGTGTCCAATAGTGTAGGCAATCAATGATCTTCAACATTGTAGCTGTAGTACTGTGTATTAGGTGTGTCCAATAGTGTAGGCAATCAATGATTACATTGTAGCTGTAGTACTGTGTATTAGGTGTGTCCAATAGTGTAGGCAATCAATGATTACATTGTTGCTGTAGTACTGTGTATTAGGTGTGTCCAATAGTGTAGGCAATCAATGATTACATTGTTGCTGTAGTACTGTGTATTAGGTGTGTCCAATAGTGTAGGCAATCAATGATTACATTGTAGCTGTAGTACTGTGTATTAGGTGTGTCCAATAGTGTAGGCAATCAATGATTACATTGTTGCTGTAGTACTGTGTATTAGGTGTGTCCAATAGTGTAGGCAATCAATGATCTTCAACATTGTTGCTGTAGTACTGTGTATTAGCCACTGCTGACAATCTATCATGCCATGATGTCAAACTATCCAGTCCTCTCTCCTTTTGATGTTCTCTGTATCTTTTCCCCTCAATTTTGCATGTTGTTAAACTTTATTTCAAACTTCTTCTAGTAATGTGGTCAATAAATGTGAATATTTTTTTTCTGATGTTGGTAACTTGCTTTTGGTGTCAATCTCTTTTAACCATTCTCATTAGTTTTTTCTAGCCATTCATGGAATCTCTGAGGTCTCAAGTTTCCTATTAATTATTTATATATTGTCCATGATTCATATCCAGAGAGAAGTGGTTCTATGCAGCACTGAAGGTTACTTTTATCGATAAGAACTTACTTTACTGGAATTTTTTCTTTTTGTGAAAAGCAGATTTTTCATGTTATTTTCTATTTTCTATTTCTGATGGGCTTTTTTCATGTGAAGTTATCAAGGATCCCAGGTGTTTAAATTGATGTACCTGTTTAATTGTTGAGCTCTTCACTGGTGTTCTATTGTGGGATGGTCTGCTTCTTATAAAATGGCAAGCACTTCTGTCTTAGAATTCTATTACCACTGTGTTGATAAGACATTGCAGATTATCTTCACTATTAGCAATCAGCATGGTGTTGTTAGTATATCTCAGGTTGTTTTATATTGTACCCACTTAGTAATATTTCTGGAATGTTGTTTAGTTAAAAGTATAATAAGATGATTTGTCACAAGTTGACATCCAATTAGGTAAAATAGGATATTTATAACTCACGCATCAGGTGGCATATCCTGAACAAGATGTAGCAGTCATCACAGTCTTTCAAAACTTCTGTCGATTGCGAGCCAGTCATATTTATAACAAATTTTTATAATAATACTGAGCATAAAAATAGAATCTGATATAAAGTTACCTTTTCCACTTCAATAACTTTGCTTTGCTCAGCAATCTCCTCTCCTTTAGCTTCTGCAAATGCTTTTTTCTCCGTTGCAATTTTTGTCCCTGCAGCTATCTCATTCAGCAGAGCTTCACATGCTGTTGTTTTCTCTGTTACAGCAACTTTCTGAACTGCCAGTTTCTCATTTAACACAACAAGCATCTCACTGGCATCAGCTATTTTTTGCAGACCACCCTGCAATCTTTCACACTAAGTTTTTCAAGGAGTAAAAAGTTGATTAATCATTGGATCAGCTTTAAAAAAAATAAGACACAATTAAATTGTTACTATCACTATCAATCATGTGTTAATTGGGGGAACAAGGAGAGCAAATATTAATAATACTTTTACTTGACATGGAAATTGCAAGAGATGACTAAGGAGCCCCATCAAGGCCATCTCCTTGCTGAGGAAATGAAGCTTAGTTCAGCCATCAGAGGCTGAAAACAAAGACCACAGTCTGCCCTAGACCACAGTCTGCCCTAGACCACAGTCTGCCCTAGACCACAGTCTGCCCTAGAAATTACAGGTGCTGAAAGCAGAGGTAACCATCCAAGAGGCTCACAACAGCAATCAGGATGCTACACACAATTGTAATAGTAAATGAAAGTAGAAGACTAAGCCATTATTAAAACTATTTTGTTTCTTGTATACATGTTAATTTTGTTTGTCATCATTGTGGCCAAATTGTTGGTCATTACTTTGTATTTCTTAAATAATTCAGCTTAACTTGTATTTTTAAGTGATCATTATTCTAGTGTGGTTTAAGATTCGAATATTTGGTATAAATAACATGTTTTTTAGGGTGTCCTTGGTTAAGTTAGTAAAACTCATTTGTGACACACTACTGATAGTTGATGCCTAAAGGAAAAAGGAAGCTCAATAATTTTCCCACAACTTATCTCAGAAAAGTAATGAAATTCAGATGGAAAGACAAGATTCTGGTTACCACTGTTCTTAACAGAGCTGGTATACCTAGAATTGACACAATTCTGATGTGGATATAGATTTGTTGCGCAGGTCATGTGGTACTATGCCATATTATCGCCTACCAAAGATACTTCTATATATTGAGTTGCAGAATGGCATACTTTCTCAAGGTGGCCAAAAGAAGAGCTACAAGGACTTGTTATAGACATCATTGAAAACCTTTTAAATAAACCTATACATCAGGAAACAATGCATGAAATAGAGCTAATGGTGCTCTGCAGTAAAAAAATGTACAACATCTTGTGAAAAGAGATGAAATGCGGCAGCTCAACTGCAGAGAGTAGAAAGTCACAGGTAAATCATAAAACATCTACAGTGGTCATCCAATGCCCAAACTGTCCTAGGATATTTGCACCCAGAATAGGGCTTATTAGCCATCTACAAACTCACAAACTCAGTCAAGGACATAATTGTAACTGTATTTCATAAAGTGGATGTAACAAATGGTTATCATCACTTATGATGGACGAACAACAACAACAACAACAACAACAAAAATAGGTTGTATTTTGTTTCTGAATTCCACCATACTTACGACTTATACTTCATAATTTTTTCATCCCTCTCTACAGGCTATCATATAGCTCACAATGAACTCCATTCTCTGGTCTATACGTTGAATTCCATTCTCGGGTCTATATGTTGAATTCCATCCTTGGGTCTATATCTTGAATTCCATTCTCAGGTCTATATCTTGAATTCCATTCTCTGGTCTATATCTTGTTAATCAGCAGGAGTTTGAAATCAAATGAAGAAGAAGAGAAAATGGCATATCATGTACATAAGTCATTTTTTCCAGTTTCTAAAAAGACCCATTTTGTGACAAATTAGTTCAATTATCCTTCATTCTATTAACTTTTCTTATTAACTTTCATGCAATTATTTTTTTCACGCCATCCAATGCTCTTACCTGAGCAAGAATAAACTTGTCCTGATCATCCAAGAGTTTGATGTATGTGTTGATGAAATCCAAGTAGTTCTTGGGGGTCACATAGTTGTTTCTGCGGAGTCGTTGTAGGAACTTGATGCTGTATACACCGATGGATTGATGTACCATAACAACATGAGCCACAATGTTTTCTCGCTTGTCTGCAGGAATCAGCTGGCTCTGTTCAATGTAATGACATGAATGATTTATATTATACTGCCAGGAATCAGCTGGCTCTGTTCAATGTAATGACATGAATGATTTATATTATACTGCATTCTATAAAATAATATACATTAGATATTCTCAACTTTTTCTCATGAGACCTATTTGCCAGCCATTAGTTAATTTTTTTAAACAGACCTCACTTCACTAAGGCACACTTTTTTGCACTTCCTCAGCTGGTATGACATTTTTTTAACAGACCTCACTTAACTAAAGCACACTTTTTTGTATTCCCTCAACTGGTATGAAAGGTTATGCAAACTTGAAGTTACCTATCAAATTAAAATATCATGTAAGTAGTTTTATATTTTGTGTTGCCAGTGGATGCACTCAAGTGCCATATAGTAACATACATCAATGTACAGACCATATAGTAACATACATCAATGTACAGACCATATAGTAACATACATCAATGTACAGACCATATAGTAGCATACATCAATGTACAGACCATATAGTAACATACATCAATGCACAGACCATATAGTAACATACATCAATGCACAGACCATATAGTAACATACATCAATGTACAGACCATATAGTAACATACATCAATGCACAGACCATATAGTAACATACATCAATGCACAGACCGTATAGTAACATACATCAATGTACAGACCATATAGTAACATACATCAATGTACAGACCGTATAGTAACATACATCAATGTACAGACCATATAGTAACATACATCAATGTACAGACTGTAGAGTGTTTGCATAAGCAGTTTTTGGGAAATATAAATAACATCATGTCCTACACAAATCATTGATTTTTGGTAGTGTATTCTATTCAGGACATAGCCATAAACCCAACATTTTTGGCTGTAGTGATTTTCTAGACAATATAAATATGTACAGTATTTTTCCATTGCTTTCTGAGCGGTCCAGATGCACAAATGCCAGTGACGGGGATCGATCTCGGTACTTTAGCCATCACAGATGTGCTCTGTACCACTCCCTACACTTCTGTCCGTATATATAGATGAATACGGATGTTATATGTTTGTGTTACTGAGGATAATACTTGTACGGGATATTCATTATTGTTGTAATAGTCCTTGTCTCGATTGGTCCATTCTCAGTGATTTGAGTACACAGTTTGAATGTCTTGACAAAATCGCATCTTTTATTGGAGATGTGGTTAGTCAAGTACAGAAAAACCTGTGTACCCGAGTTGCCAGGTGATTCAGTGCAGTTGAATGGATTGGTTCAATTCCATCAGTCTCAAAGATGTTCTAACAACAATTTGTATGAAGAAAGAATTATTAAAGGAAATAAAGATCAAACAAATAAAACATTTTGGATGTATTAACTGATTCCAGCCGGGGAGACTTATACAAGTCAGTAAACCTTAAGTCTTCTGGCCGAAAAGACTTCTATAAGTCATACTCCAATGACATTCATGTTGTTTTTTTCAGTATTTATATCAACATAAGAATGTTTCCAAAATAAAGTGTAATATGTCCACATTACTTCTTGCATGAATTTTATGTGTATTGATATCAATTTTTTAAGTTATTGATAAGTTTTGATAATGGGGGTCTGTGACGTCATTTTTCCTTATATGTTTTATATATTTTTTCCAATTTACTTATTTTCGTAAAATAATAACTATTTTATTTACTTTGGTCTCATTTATTATGAAATCCAACCTGGCAAATGCTTCTAGCATCGTGTTTGCAAATTTACGCCATTTTGTAAGAAAAATTAGCCATATTTTCATTTGAGTTTCGTGTAAAGTTAAGTCTACTGTTTTTGATAGATGTCGAAATTCTTTCTAAATAATAAATGTTTGACGCACTATGCATATATATTATACATTATTGTGTTCGTAATTGGATTATCTAACAGAAATGATACAGTTTGAGTGGAATTTCTTGATTCAAAAATGCGGTAGGGTCAAATATCATATCTAAAATAATATTTATGTGTCATTTACATATTTTCTTTTCTATCTAAAATAATTTGTATATATTAACCACATTTTTTTTCAAAATGATCTTGTGATAATCACATTCTCTGTCCATTTCTGTTTCGAAATATATATATTACATTATAATGTAAATATATTTAGAAGTAGTATTTCCTGTTTCCGTGATGCATGTGCATAAAAAAAATTGAACAAAATTTAATTACGTTTAAACCCTAAAAATATTCCGGCCAGAATCAGTTAAAAGACATGAGCCCTCACTGTAGACCTTAGTTCAGGGTAAAGTCGAGGGGAAGCGAGCAAGAAGGAGGCAGAGATACAAGTGGGAGAGTAACATCGTGAGATGGACAGGTTACAATCTAGCAGAGTACACCACCAAGACAAGAGATGGGATGTTGTAGCCCTGTTGCAGGCCAACCTTCATTACGGAGACATCACTTGATGATGATGATGGGAAGATTAAGGGGAGAGGAGACGGAAGACAAAGAGAGATATTTCTGGATGGGTTGTGACCATGGCATAAAAGAATGTCACTAACTGAACTTATTAATAACATAAGAGACATGATCACCTACGCCACTCGTCATGGTACTTGATTGATTGTGGTATTCTACGAGTGGTATTCTAGTGATTCAGATGATTACTAATATTCTGACATGTTTGAAAAAAAGTGTTTTGCATTCTATATTTGTCAAATTAAATTTGTGATATTCTTACATCTGGTGAGATAAACACACTGGCAACTGCATAAAGAGCTTGTTCAGGCCAAGGGAAGAACCAGTCAATATTAGCATTGTTGACCATTCCTGGCAACAAAAAAGTGATGCAACATAAATTAAATACAATATAGATGATGCACTACCAAAATCAAAATCCATCTCCACGGGTATACAACAGTGTTATCTCAGTGTTATTATTCATCTCCACAGGTATACAACAGTGTTATTATTCATCTCCACAGGTATACAACAGTGTTATCTCAGTGTTATTATTCATCTCCACAGGTATACAACAGTGTTATCTCAGTGTTATTATTCATCTCCACAGGTATACAACAGTGTTATCTCAGTGTTATTATTCATCTCCACAGGTATACAACAGAGTTATCTCAGTGTTATTATTCATCTCCACAGGTATACAACAGTGTTATCTCAGTGTTATTATTCATCTCCACAGGTATACAACAGTGTTATCTCAGTGTTATTATTCATCTCCACAAGTATACAACAGTGTTATCTCAGTGTTATTATTCATCTCCACAGGTATACAACAGTGTTATCTCAGTGTTATTATTCATCTCCACAGGTATACAACAGTGTTATCTCAGTGTTATTATTCATCTCCACAGGTATACAACAGTGTTATCTCAGTGTTATTATTCATCTCCACAGGTATACAACAGAGTTATCTCAGTGTTATTATTCATCTCCACAGTTATACAACAGTGTTATCTCAGTGTTATTATTCATCTCCACAGGTATACAACAGTGTTATCTCAGTGTTATTATTCATCTCCACAGGTATACAACAGTGTTATCTCAGTGTTATTATTCATCTCCACAGGTATACAACAGTGTTATCTCAGTGTTATTATTCATCTCCACAGGTATACAACAGTGTTATCTCAGTGTTATTGTTCATCTCCACAGGTATACAAGTGTTATCTCAGTGTTATTATCCATCTCCACAGGTATACAACAGTGTTATCTCAGTGTTATTATTCATCTCCACAGGTATACAACAGTGTTATTTCATCTCCACAGTGTTATTTCAGTGTTATTATTCATCTCCTGTTATTTCAGTGTTATTATCCATCTCCACAGGTATACAACAGTGTTATCTCAGTGTTATTATTCATCTCCACAGGTATACAACAGTGTTATTTCATCTCCACAGTGTTATTTCAGTGTTATTATTCATCTCCTGTTATTTCAGTGTTATTATTCATCTCCACAGGTATACAACAGTGTTATTTTATCTTCACAGTGTTATTTCAGTGTTATTATTCATCTCCTAAGTGTTATTTCAGTGTTATTATTCATCTCCTAAGTGTTATTTCAGTGTTATTATTCATCTCCACAGGTATACAACAGTGTTATTATTCATCTCCACAGGTATACAACAGTGTTATTATTCATCTCCACAGGTATACAACAGTGTTATTATTCATCTCCTAAGTGTTATTTCAGTGTTATTATTCATCTCCACAGGTATACAACAGTGTTATTTTATCTTCACAGTGTTATTATTCATCTCCACAGGTATACAGTGTTATTTAAGTGTTATTATTCATCTCCACAGGTATACAGTGTTATTTAAGTGTTATTATTCATCTCCACAGGTATACAACAGTTTTATTTCATCTTCACAGATGTACAACAGTGTTATTTCATCTCCACAGTGTTATTTGTGTTATTATTCATCTCCTCAGTGTTATTTCATCTTCACAGTGTTATTTGTGTTATTATTCATCTCCTCAGTGTTATTTCAGTGTTATTATTCATCTCCACATGTATACAACAGTGTTATTTTTAAACAGTAAAAATATTGTATCCGGTACTCGTATTTATTTGATTTATTTCATTATTTATTACCCGGTAGTCCCTATTCTCGTCTTTAGTCCTTCCGGCAAAACTTATTAATTTTACGCCCCTCTCTCTCTCTATGTGACATGACCTTTGCAGAACGTTGTCCACACTGCCACACTGTAAGCCTCACGGTTTTGTGCGAGCTGCCCAGCTTCTTCCAGTGTCATGTTCAGAAGGTCTATTTTATCTATTTGACCAAATATAACCACTCCTCTATATAATATGTATAAGCTGTTACAGATAAAAGTAGCTCTATTAACTTTATTAAGGAAGTGATTTTTGAATTCAGAAGAGTTCATGACTGCCATATTTACATGTTAACTTGCAAGTGTAAAAAAAACCAAGAAAATTGTATTAAAATAGACACAAAATTACCAAACTAGTTAAAGATAGTTTTAATAGAAAATATATCAAAGCACAAAAAAGTGTAAGACAATAGATTTGCTTAGCAGTTGCACTATTATAATGTGATTACTTTTTATCCTGAACACACGCATGCAGTTGCGTCTGTGGGTCTCACTAATGGCCCACTAGACAAACCATCCATGCAACAGAAAAATTTTAGTAGATGACATGCCATTATATTGAGGCTCTCTTATGGAAGCTTTGTAGCATGTCATCTATACAATTATAGACCCCTTCTGAGTAGAAGGCTCCTTCAATAGACAGTTGACAATAGACAAAATAAGCTGAAATTTAAAGTCTCCTGAGTATGAAAGAAAGTTCAGAAAAACCATCCCACTGCACATAGGAATTAAGAGCTAATTGGTCACAATTCCTGCAGTTCTCAAACAAACAAACAACAATCCTGAACACTCTGTATAAACAAATAGCTACTTTACTGTATCTGTCAAGAATGATTTTTAACACAATTACTGGAAACAAGACAAACAACAATCATTGTAACAATGAAAATAAATAATTTGTTTACATCACAATTTGAGGCTTAGGAGCAATAATTTTAATTTTAATGAAAATTGCATCTACTAAATTTATAGAAGAATTTGTTGTTCCCAAATTTTTTTTTAAGCTTTAAGAACAGTCTCATCTACCTAAACATTCTTAAATAAAATATCAGATCAAATGAAGTTGACTCAAATCATCACTCAAAGCTGAACTGATGTAAATGTTTTGTCATTTGTAGTAATTTCTCATAATTAATGCTTATGCCATCACAAAGAAGCAACATTTGTTCATGTTAAAATTATCTGCAGACAGCTGTTTTTTTCATATGGTCAGATCTACATTATACTGTTCATTTGATGCCCATAATAGGTTAAAGCTCCCATTTTAGTAAACTCACAAAGGTAATATCTGGAAGATCTCCCATGTGTTGTCAGGCCCGAATGGGGAGCAAAGAATAGCAACACTGTTTACCTTCCACACATGTCATAAAAGGTGACTAAGGAGGTTATGGGATGGAGTTGGCTGTACCATCCCATATAGGGTCAGTGACCCAAAGCCATGCTGAAGTCGGATGTGTCAGGCCCTAAGGCGCAGATATCGCAGCAATGCTGTAAACCATGACACAACGCATTCTGTTCTCCAGACTACATTCTGCTAATCTGAAGGAGTTTGAGAATGAACGCAGAAGAAGAAGAAGAAGATATCTGGAAGATGAATATCAATTTACTTGCAATGAAGTTTTCAAACTGTAAAATTATCTAGAAAATGAAAGAATTATAATTTTCTTTAAAACTTAACTCTTTCAGGATGGAATTATTCCCGGGGATTTTAATTTTAGTAATTAATTTTAGGCTAAATTATTGGACAGCAACATGATTTAGGTGCAAGCTTCCTGAAGACAAAGTATTAGCTATGGAAGGTCATATAAGTTATCAAAAGAAAGATATTTGAATGTTGAATCCATACACAATATAAAAATATAATAATTGTAACAATAAAATACAAAAATTACACCACAAACAGGGATGTTAGATGAACAGAAGTTTTTTGGACATGCATTTTGTTCTGCTCACCTTCAATTTTACTTGTCTTGAAATGTTGCTACCCAATCTTACTAAAGTACTGTCTTACTGATCATTTTTGAATCATAATTAGTTTATTTGTAATAAATCTATCAATTGCCTAATGTTTTATGCCATTTTTTGTGTTTCATTTCAAATTTCAGAACTGAACAAAATATTGTGAAACTTTATGAAATATTCCCAAGTATTGGATTTCCAAAGTTGAACTTTATTCCACTTGATATTATGATTACACCTAACTCTATTTTCTGTGTAACATAGTGCAAGATTATCTATGCTGTCACTAGGCCTATCTGATTCTTAAGAGTAGTGGAAACAACAGCAGTGGGAACAGTTTTAAAAGTTTTTAGCTATTTTTCCCATACCAGATTAGGTTTAGGCCTATTTATTTTCCGATTTTCAAAAAAGTCTGTAATCTCCACTGTCAAAATTGAAAACACAGTTGTTTTTCAACACACCACTTGAAATAATATCTGCAATTATAAAACTCTCAAAGAATAATAAAGCTATATGTTTGCTAAATACTTGAGTTCTCTTACTAGTGGAAGATGATTTTTCAATTTCAGAAAAGATTAACCTATCTTGTTCGAATTTTAATTTAAAATAAATATGTCACACGGGTAAAATCACAAAGTACCATGAGGGTTTCATTTTGGTAGCCAGATTTCAAAAGACTAAACAGCTAAATAACTTAATACTAATTCACTAACGATTGAAATGAAACAAATTTAGATGGCATATCTGCAAGAACAAATAATCGTGGCTGTGTCCGCAATGGATGTCTATCTGCAACGACATATCATTTTTACGGGTGGAAAGAGTTTTAATAAGGATTAAACTAATTTCATGAAAGCATTAAAGTTAATGACACACTTATAGTCTCAAAAGGTAATGGACTCACAAATATAGAAGTGTTACATTTTAAACCATTGCATACAACTTTTCTTATAGTTCCATAATGGTTCTAAATAGTTCATAATACTAGACGCTCATCACTTAATTGATCTTGCATAAGGAAGGAGTTGAGAGTAGATTATCAAATCTTTTTTCTTCTTCTTCTTCTGCGTCCATTCTCAAACTCCTGCAGATTAGCAGGATGTAGTCCGGAGAGCGGAATGTGTTGTGTCATGGCATTGCTGCGGTATCTGCGCCTTTCTGCCTGACACATCCAACTTCAGCATGGCTTTGGTCACTGACCCTATATGGGATGGGACAGCCAACTCCATCCCATAGCCTCCGCAGCCTTTTACGACATTAGTGGAAGGTAAACAGTGTTGCTATTCTTTGCTCCCCTTTCGGACCCTGGCAACACAAGGGCAATCAAATCTTTTAAGGAGTTAAGGAGTAGGAAGTAGAATACCAAATATTTGAAGGAGTTAATTCAAGATGTTGGATGTAGATTACTAAATATTTCCATAAATTTATTCAGAGACCCTATATCCAGCATAAATTTAGAATATATTATAAACACAACTTACCTGGAAAGTTTCTACACCTTGTTCTCAGTGTATCACCCACAGGAGACATGGCCAAGACAATGTGAAGATTGTTAGCACATTTATTAATGAAATACTGCCAGATGCTCTCCCTTGCATGACCTACACCAGCTTTCACTGCTTCATCTCGCAGCTATTTGGAGTTACATCAAAGTACACAATTAATAAAGTGGTGCACGCACTATAAATAAGAAATGTTTTACATTTTTTATACCTATAGAGATATAAGGTGTCAGTCCTATATTCAAACCAATTATTTTCAATGGATGTGAAGCATAGAGAGTAAACAAAAAATGATTAAATACAAGGAGAGATACCTACATTCCAACTTTTAAATATTATGCGCAGTTTGATTCCAATTTTGTTATAGTATGTGCAGCTTCTGTGATGTCACAAAAACACAATGGCTAATTTAATTGGAGATGTCAGATTACTGAACTCACCAGATAGAAATACGTTTATTACCAACTCGTAGAGATGATAAGGTGAAACAAAATGAAAATAATCATCCCATGGGGAGAAATCTCAATGTGTAGTATGCAGATCAATGCATTCTGCAGCAGGCTTAGCGGTTGTAAAGTTTGCACTGCATCTTTATCGATATTTATGCTAACACTGCTTATCTGTCCCTATTTCGTTTTATCAACATTCCAACTTTTTAATATTACAATAATATTTCTTGTTCCACTAAAAATAAAGGCACCTCTTTATGTCTTGTACCTAAAAATCAAAATGTGAACTGGGGCTACTGAGATGTGATATTATTTAAGAATATTGATTAAAATACCATGTAAAGCTAAGAACATCAACGTAGTGGTTCTCAGAGATTCTGGATTAAAGAGGCATTTCTTATAGTAACAAAAATTAGGTTTAGACTGTCTAGATTTATAGACAGGGCATGTGATGAGAAGAGTAAAACATGAATGTTTAGTAATCACATTAAAGATCAAAGTGAGATGAGACAGAGGAAGGTAAAGAGAGAAGTTGCTGGATTGATTGTCATCTTGGCATGGGAGAATATCACCAACTGAACTTATTGACAAAACAGGGGATAGGGATTTGTGGAGAAATATGACAGACTCCATCACTTGGCATGGCTCTTGATTGGTTGATTGAATGATAGAAATAATGTATAAAAATGAAGGTAAACTATGAATCAGCATGATTGCACGTAGTTTTATCCATAAACGCTCATTTAGGGTGATGTATCAAAAAAATGCCCGACAAGTATCATCTTCAATGTTCTCAATAGTGATGACACCATTTCTCCACCTTCCCAGAGCATGACTCCTGGTAACAATTTCCTAATTGCTGGATCAATCTTGGGAGTGATTCCATCACTGCTTGTGTATTCCCAAGTAACCTGGTCGGCTGCAGGGGAGTACTACACTACACTATAGTTGACTACAATACAGAGGCTCTTGTATAGAAATATACTCTGATTTAAGGAATACATTAAGAAGTCATTATTGAATTAATGCTATAATTGTATAAGTCTGCAGAAGACAAATGTGTCGGGCCATTGGCACAAATAAAACGACACAACACAATTTCATTCTCTGGATTACATCCTACTGGAAATCTAGTAGGGTCATGGTCCTGCTACAAGAGAGATACAGGGGAAGTTTGAGAATGAATGCTGAAGAAGTATAGGCCTAACTAATAATTGTTAGTACCCTGGTAAGTAAGCATTCAAATTAATGGCACATCATCAGCATAACATAACATGTTCTATATGCATGCTAGGAATGATGAGGTCAACATCACACCATCCACCTTTACTTTACAGGGCATGAGCTTGTATCCATTTTCTGAGGCTGGGTCAACATGGTGATTTGTGATTGGGACATTTTTCAGCTGCAATAAATACTGAACCTGAAAAACGAAACTAGGAGACTTGCACTAACCATTAAGCTACAGGTACTCCCACAGCGATCTCTTATTAATCTCCTAAACCAAGAAAATAGGATCTTCTAATGAAGAATGGCTGATAAAAAATGCAATGAGTATGATAATAGCAATACAAAATGATAAAAGTAAAATATACCTGGCCAATGATTATCTCCTTTTCATCATCAGCATACAGAGCTGGAACCATACCAGAGGTCAACATGTTGTTGATCAGTTCCAAGAAACCTAGACACAACATAAGCAAGCTGATAAATTCTGTGCCAGCATATGATAAATTATGTGCTAGTATATGATGAATTCTAAGAAATAAACATAGGCCTAAGTGCACACACATATTGGAATCACTCAAGACTTTGGTGTTCTTGTTCTTGTCACTTCCAAGAATTCTACATAGGCACTTTCTGATAGTTGTTATAAAGGTACTCCACTGTAGTAGCAAGTAGTTTATTTGCTGAGTTAATTTTTGTGGAATTGTTACTTGATGTAGTTTTCTCCAATGGTAACCTTAAACTAGCCAAATGTAACATCCAACGGAACTCTCTGAGCTACACTCATAATTTCTACTAGTAGAATATAACATTTTGTATTACTATAATTAATTTAATGAAATATGAGATGAAAGAAAAAAAATACAATACCCTCCTCCACAACATGCTGGTCTGTAAACAGGAAGGAAACGCTATGATTCTCCATACCGAGTTTGTTGTACAAACTTCTCAGATCTTCCCTGAATGAGTTTTCACTGTACCCTCGATTCAAAGTGATCTCAAAAACTTGGCAGCCTGCAGCATATGATGCTAAACGGCACAAACTTTGCTTGCCACTGCCTGCAACAACAAAGAAACAAATGTTAGTGAAAGACATCTTGATGTTAGATTACTGAACCTACACTAGAGATACTAGAGGACTTTGCTCTTTGAATTTACTGATAATTTTTTGAAGAGCTGCTACCCAAAAAAATGTGTTTATGTTATATCAGCAAAGCTTTGTTTTGCCTTGCTGATTGTTTCAATCCCCAGAAATTGTGAACAATAGAGCTCTTGTATCCTTTTATGCAATGGGGAGGTTTATCCAGAGTTTTATTTCATAGTGACAAGACTCTAACTCTCAGCTTTGTGAGGAAACATTTTACGCAGACTAAAAAATAATTGTAGGCCTTTACAAGCGATGTTGCCAGGCTTGCACAAGAGGAAATTCTTAAATTACATGCCTGTCATCCACTAGGGATTTACTCTTACACAGTGATTGGTCTGTTGGCCAGGTCCTCTGCATGCAAGTCAACAAAGTTAAAAACCTCTTGTTATATAAAATTAATCTTTATATTATAAAGTAGCTGTCTATTTTATTATAGAAGATTTTTGGCATTAAAATGTTACAATTCGAAGCCATCATTAAAATATAAGTAGAATGAAATATCATTCCTCATCATTCCTCGTATGCATATAGAACATGTTATGTTATGCTGACGTGCCATTAATTTGAATGTTTACTTATTAATAATTATTAGTTATATTTCTTCTTCAGCATTCATTCTCAAACTTCCGCCAGATCTTTCTTGTAGCAGGACCGTGACCATACTAGATTTCCAGTAAGATTAAAATATAGGTACTTAGAATGAAATATATGATTAATAAAATTAGATACAGAATTAGGATGGATAGAATGATTTGGGGAGAATTAATTAAATATGTATATGCGTACACTTACTACAACTTTTCATTGTATAATTAAATTAAAAAAACTTTAACATACACAACTTGATGACATCTGTCTTATAATTTTTCTATTTTAGGTTTCAGAAAATAAGAATTGCTTGCTGAACAAATTTGTAATATATAAGAACAAAATCTCTCTAAAATTTTACGTGTTATGAAGATTAATATTTAAGGCTTGCGTGCAGAAACCAATCTAATGTAATAGATGTTGAAATACACAAGCATCTACAGAAATATAAATGTTAGAGGCATCTAAAATAACAGAAGTTTATGTACACAGACAACTAAAGTAACATAAATTTACATGAACAAAACTTAAACATGTAAACAGTGCAATGGGAATTAACAAAACAATCTGCTTTCACTTAAATGTGAAGTGGGAATTAGCATTCCATTTGATCTAATCTATATTAAACAGTCAAAACAGTTTTAATCTAATCCAACTATTAAATTATATAAAAGTCTACTGCCACTTTCTGGACACTCAATTTACAACATTGAGTGAGTTTAAAGTCTCATCATGCCACATTATGGAGAGAAATAAAGTACATAATGAAACCTGAGTACAATGAAGTCAATCTTTTCCACCTTATCAACCCTAAATATATATATATATGCCCAACTATCTAATGTAACAGATGATTGTCTGCACATGTATAGAAAGAAAGTAATAGATGTATGTGTACAGAGATCTAAAGTAACAACAGGTAGGCCCTAGGCCTACACATGCAGGTGGTTATAGTAATAGAAGTCTATAGGACTATGCACAAAGTAATAACAGGTAGGCCCTAGGCCTACACATGCAGGTGTTTATAGTAATAGAAGTCTATAGGCCTATGCACAAAGTAATAACAGGTAGGCCCTAGGCCTACACATGCAGGTGGTTATAGTAATAGAAGTCTATAGGCCTATGCACAAAGTAATAACAGGTAGGCCCTAGGCCTACACATGCAGGTGGTTATAGTAATAGAAGTCTATAGGCCTATGCACAAAGTAACAGATGTTTACATTATTGATATCAATATAAGTTTCATCATCATCAAGTGCCGTCTCCGCAACGAAGGTTGGCTGAAACAGACCTCCAACATCTCCCGTCTCTTGTTTTGGTGGTGCACTCTGCTAGACTGTAATCTGTCCATCTTGTGATGTTACTCTCCCACTTGTATCTCTGCCTACCCCTTGCTCACTCCCCTTCAACTTTACCCTCAATTAAGGTCTTCAACAATGTGTCATGTCTTTGTGTCCAAAATATTTTATTTGCCTGATCTTTCTCTTAATAATTCTTTCTTCATATTAAGTGCTGTTAGAACCTCTTTGTTTTCCTCTCTTTTCATGATGTTCTACCCATTCATATATATATATACATCTCAAAGGTATCAATTCTGTCTTCTAATTGTTTCTTTATTGTCCATGTTTCTGAGCCATACTTTAATATAGAATAGATGTAGCATTTTATAAGTCTCATTTTTAGTGTGTTTGTAATTTGTTTAGATATTAATATTTTCTTCATGTCATTGGAAGTACCATTTCTATTTTCCTTTTAACTTCTGTTTAACATCTACCATCATTTGTGATTACGTGTCCAAGATATTGATAATGTTCCACCTGCTGTAGTTTCTCTCCGTGTATTTTTATGTTTATTACCTGTTCTTCTGTGTCTTAGCTGATTATCATGGATTTTATTTTTTGAATGTTTATATCCAGTCCATATTAATTACTTGATTTATTGACTTGATCTATTAGTTTTTGTAATTCATGTTCACTTTCTGTTAATAGAACAGTGTCATCTGCATATCTCAGGTCGTTTATTATTTTGTCACTGATCTTGAGTCCTGACATTTCTTCTATATGTTGAAAGATATTCTCTGTGTAGATATTAAATAGTCTAGGTGATAAAATACATCATTATCTTACCCCCTCTTCTTATTTCTATGTATGGTGAGTAGTTGTTTTCACACCTTATTAATGCAGTTTCCAATATATATTTCTAATCAGTCTGATGTATTTTCTATCTATACATATTTCTTGAAGACATCCAATTAATTTTTCATGTTGGACTCTATCAAAATCCTTGCTGTAGTCTATGAAACACATATAGATACTTTTTTTGGACTTCTTTATATTTATCTATTAATAGTCAGATACTAAGTATGCTTCTCTGGCTCCTTTGTAATTGCTTTTCACAGACCGCAATGTCTATCTTGTTTTTAATTCTTTCATGTATTATCTTGAGTAGTATTTTGGTTATATGACTCTTCAAACATTTTGTTCTATATTAGTACAGTCCACAGCCCTGTGCTTCTTAGGTAGTGGTATGAATATTGATGATTAACATCATAATATAAGTTTATGCCTACATAAACCTAAAGTAATGTTCTATAAACATTTTGTACAGAGAATGTTTTAAATTTTGGCATGCAGACATATTAACTAAGTGGGTTACATGATACCATGGTCGATGGTATGCCTCTCGGCCTGTCCTCTGACTTCAGAACCTGTGCTTGCTTGAACAGAACTGTGGTCCTGCTTGATGTAAGGGATGGTCCGACCAGTCTTAATTTAACTAGACTCCACTTCAAGGAGCTGGCCTCAATGGGGGCATATGATGTTAAAAGTGAAGATATGGAAAACAATTTCTTGAAATTTTAGCAAAATCATAACATGAAACTTACCACCAACACCAACCAATAATGCATGACCTCTGTCCATACGTAGCACACGATGCACTCGAGACAGGTGCTCTAATGCATCATCAAATAATACAAGGTTCATGGGTGTCTTGCTCTCATTGTAATCTTCTAGAATCTGTTTAGATATTTTAAAATGTTGCAGTAACCAAGCATTGATAATAGAGTATTTTATAGTGATGGTGATGATGTTTCTCCTTTGCAAGTGAAGATAAGCATAACGTGAAAAAAGTCAATTAGTTTTGTGTTTTAAGTCCTCAAAGATGACTGAGGAGTCCAATTTGGTCTATGGAAAACCTATTGTAGTGTGAACAGGAATGAAGAAGGTCTTGAGATAAGGGAAAGCAATCTGACTTATTTTGTTTTTGTCTTTAAAATTGCCTGCAATTTTCTGCTATGTTAAAAGCTTCTAATACACAAACTGATCTGACCATGTTAGGCTGAGTGGTAAAGAACTGTGGCTTACCAATATCTTAGGTCAATGCTGCAGTGCTTGAGAGATAATATTCAAGTAGTCCTGAGAATATCGGTCAATGAAGTAACTCAACTGATATTGAAAAACTGCTTCATCTAATAAGTGCTAACCCCTGGTTTCACTGGGTAAAAAAGATCAAATTATAACCACAGAGTGGAGACATTTTAAGGATTGTTGCATTCCCCCCCCCCCCCTTCCCAACCAATTTGCACACAGAATTTCCGCATTAAAGAATTTGAGTGTATTATTGCTGTATACTCAATTTTATGAATTTACAAGTAAAATGCTTCTTTATATTATGGAGGAGACATACAAACTTTTACATACATTTGTCTCACAAAATGAAAAATAATTTCAAACAAATAATCACAATAATCTGTTTTATTCTAGACGCAAAGTTTTTCCTATCAGTAATAAGTTTGTCAGCATATTTATTTGTCTCACCACAAATGTTATGTATAATAGTATCATGTGATACACATTCAAAGACTCTTAAAATGTTTGCATGATCACTTTTCTCAATTATTTACACCATTATTGCCAGAAAACGAAAATGTAGCGCTTACCTTATCACATGTCTGACCACAAAATTGAAACAAATGTCATCCGAATTATATTATATTCTCCAAAACAGTAACTAGAACTATCACAATGCAAATTAACACTTTATAAATCACTTCCTGACTCAGATAATGAATGCTAGAATTATCAGAGAAACTTTCATCCAAATGTTTATAAATTTTAGATAAAATTAGTCTACACTTCGCCATAGTTTTTAGGCCAACAAAAATGGCTACACAAAGAAAGGCCAGCTGTGTGAACACACAGACATTAGAAATTAGGATTACAAACATGTGCAAATACTGAATCTCAATTGTTAGATGACCTCTAGACAGCTTAAACTAGCCACTCAAGGTATTTGAACACTTTGAAGTGCTTTCAGGGATAAATTATACAAATACATGGCCTATGGCTCTATTTAGAGATGTCCATAAATTAGAGGTAACTTTTCATCATATCCTTAAGGATGCCTCAGCAGTCAAGGTGTTAAGAAAAACTCAGCAGGCTTCAAAGTACCCTATAGCCATACATAACAAATTTTATATTATCTATCTATCTATATGATGTGTCCTTTACAGAATGTTGTCCTCAGTTCCATTCTGTAAGCCTCTGGGTTTTGTGAAACTGTCCAGCCTGTTCCAGTGTCGTTCACAGAAGATCTTCTATATCCTGTTTCCATCGTAGTTGTGGTCTGCCTTGTGTTCTCTTTCCTGAGACATTTTCCTCTAAAATTAATCTTTCTAAACCAATGTGTCTTTTCTTATGTCCAAAATATGTTCGCTTGCATTTTTTGATAGTTTTAAGGAGCCAATCGTCTTCTGTCAGGTCTTTCTGGGCGTGTGTGTTTGTTGGTTCATCTTTATGTTCATGATATTCTTACAACTTTTCTATAATATTTCATTTCAAACATCAATATTTTATTTTCCATTGTGGATGTCCTTATCCACATCTCACAACCATATGTAGCCAGTGGAAAAATATAGCTTCTTAATAGTTGTAACTTTGTTTTTCTGTTTGGCCTTTGCCATAGATTTTTTATCTGTGATGTTTTTTTTGTACGGCCATTGCCAATTTCTTTCTGAATTCTGCTGAGCAATCTCCTGTGGTGTTGATGGTTGACCCGAGATATTCAAAGTTGCGGATATTTTCTAATTGTTCTTTGTTAATGACTATTGTAGGTATGAGTTGATTTCTGTTGATATGCATTATTTTTGTCTTCTTTGCATTGAAAAAAAAAAGATTATTATTTGTGGTCATCATTAGTTTCTTGGAATTTTTATATTATATATAGTGTATGGCCTTTTGAATCTTGCAGATGGTATTTAGCAACAAAAAAAAAAGAAGCAATCCATTTAGCATTTTCTCAGGAATGGGGACTTTTATAGTGATCATGTAACAGAAACAGAAGACTTTTGTTTGTATCTTTCTCTTCTTTCTTCCATATTTTGAAACATATTTTTTCTGAACAAAATAACCCTCGCATGGAGGTTATGCTTCCACACAGCCCAAGTTTTGGCTCCATTTTCCCAGATTTTGGGGTCTATAAAGAAGCCTTTCATCGAGGATTAAAAATGTCTTTATACCTCAGCATTGGTCTACTGTGGGCTCGCTGACCTTCAGCCAGTTCACTCAAATAGTACTTGTTGGGATGCGACAATTTTGCATTCTGCGGATATGACCCAGCTAATGCAATATATTTTTATTAAGTGTTTCCATGGCAGATGGCAGCTGAGTGTGATATTTCTGCTTCTCTCTTGACATGTTTTGTTAAGTATGGGCAGCTTATATGGAGAAAGTGCCTTGCCCATTGCACACTAACCCCATCTCGGTTCTGTTGATGCATTATTTATAAGCTTTATAAATAATATGCATTCTATATTTCACCTATTAACATTGCCTAAATCTAACAAACACATTACGTTCTTAAACAGGAAACAAAATATGAACACAGTTGCTGTTACCCACTGATTAAATGTAACACATTTCTTACCTCCTGGAAGAGAGCTTGAGCCGCTTCATAATCCTGAATGTCCTCATATAACCTGGGCTCTCCTTCATCTAGTGCTGTACGGAAGTCTCCAAATAACATTGGATCTCTGCATACATACTCTATGTGGGATCTGAAATTTTCCTCTAGCAAAGCTGTCAATTTTTTCTGAGTAGGACAATGAAAATAATTTAACGTTTTAATCTTTTAGAGCTTCTTAAAAATATCTTCATTTCTCTCAACATGTAGTTTACCGGTAGTAATAGACAGAAGAGAAATTACTGGACATGAGTTGCTGGAACTAAAACGCAATGTAAAATGGTGACACTGTTGCCTACCATGCATATTGTAAGAGGCAACTAAGAAGAATATGGTAGTTGGCTGTCCAGCCTTCATTCTCATTGTCATCCACTGAGCCCCACTCCGATTCCTCAATTTTCAATGTTGTTTATTAGTAGTTCCCATCTCCATTTTTGTCTTCGTGTGATCTTACACATACACACTAATTGTGTTTGTATAGTGTGTGTGTATAGTTGATGTGAGACTTTCACTTGGTCTGATTTTACACTCATGATTCTTTCTCTTTTGTCATTCCTCTTACCTTGTTCTATTTGTATTTTATCTATCAGTAGTGAGTAAGTCTAAAGAAAATCAAGATTTTTGGGGCATGTGATGAGAAAAGTAAAATTTAAGTAAAAAAAAGATAAATTTCTGGATGTGTTTTCACTGTATCACAAAAAGAAGTCACCAACTGAACTTATTAACAACACAAGAGACAGAGAGCTGAGAAGCGTGATCGCCTAATGCCACTCTGCATGTCACTTGATTGATTAATTGAACGTGTAAATTCTAGAGCGCACTGACGTAGCCAGTCACTAAATTCCCTTTTTATCTTTTTTCCCCCCTTTCTATTGAAATGTAATGGAGTCGTAAAACCATTTCACTGTTTGCACAATTTAATGATTTTGTGTGTTTATTTAATAATTTTGCAAGTTTATTCATTCTTTGTTTGTCTTTGTTTCTTATAAAGGTTCCCATTGGACCGTAACGTAGAAAAAGTCCTTGTTCCTTTGTTTTTTGTTATTTATCTTTTATATGGGTTTTAATATTTGGTGGTTAGATTATCTAGTAACAATATTACATTAACATAGTAGTTATCCCATTGCCAAAGTGACCAGAAGCCATGTTGAGTTCAAATATTTGCAGTTGAAAGGTACAAATATCATAGTAAAATATCATAGTAATAAACCATGATAAAACATATTCTATTCTCTTGAATATATCCTGATAATCCACAGGAGTTTGAGATCTGGGCAGTTTAATGAAAAATTATGGAAGAATGTTAGAAATTGAATTGATCATGACTGAAGAGGATATTGCTACATCTATTCCATATTAATGTATGGTTCAGAAACATGGACAATAAATAAACAATTAGAAGACAAAATTGATGCCTTTGAGATGTGGGTATATAGAAGAATAGGGAGAACATCATGGAAAGAGAAGAAAACAAATAAAGAGGTGCTAAAGACACTTAATATGAAGAAAGAACTACCGGTACTAAGAGAAATAAAGATCAGGCAAATAAAATACTTTGGACACATTAAAAGACATGACACCTTATTGAAGACCTTACTTGAGGGTAAAGTCAAAGGGAAGCGAGCAAGAGGTAGGCAGAGATACAAGTGGGAGAGTAACATCACACGATGGACAGGTTACAGTCTAGCAGAGTGCAGCACCAAGACAAGAGACAGGAGATGTTGCAGTCAACCTTCGTTGCGGAGACGGCACTTGATGATGATGAAGAGGATAATAGAGACAATGTTGAGAGAGTAGCAATTGAGAATATATATATATATATATAAAACATCAATTGAGAGTATATATATATATAAAACATCAATTGAGAATATATATATATATATAAAACATCAATTGAGAATATATATATATATAAAACATCAATTGAGAGTATATATATATAAAACATCAATTGAGAGTATATATATATAAAACATCAATTGAGAATATATATATATATAAAACATCAATTGAGAATATATATATATATAAAACATCAATTGAGAGTATATATATATATATAAAACATCAATTGAGAATATATATATATATATATAAAACATCAATTGAGAGTATATATATATATAAAACATCAATTGAGAGTATATATATATATATATATATATATATATATATATATATATATATATATATATATATATATATATATATATATATATATATATATATATATATAAAACATCAATTGAGAATATATATATATATATATATATAAAACATCAATTGAGAATATATATATATATATATATATATATATATATATATATAAAACATCAATTGAGAGTATATATCTATAAAACATCAATTGAGAGTATATATATATATATATATATAAAACAATCTTATATTACTAGGTGCATGTACTCACACTGAGTTATGAACGATACAATTGTGCTCTGAGCAGACCCATAGGTACTCAGTCTCCTCCATTAAATGTCAAAGGGTGGTCATCCTAATTGTTCCTGTAGCTTGCTGGTTGAATACTCATCTCATTTTTCCTATAGGCAGTCAGTTGTTCTAGTTACAGTTCTAATATGAAATTCTGATAATCACAGCCTTGATGACTAATTAATCATCGTGTCCACGTTCAGCAGGTGCTTGTAAAACAATTTCAGTAAATTTCCCATAACATTGTCAACTCCCCAAATATTTATGTATTCAATGAAAATATCTGCTATCTCTTTACTGTGAATGCCTGCATGTCATGCACAGTAAATCCATGTGATGCCACAGAAGTTTGAAGTAACTCTCACATTGAAAGGCACATTAACATTTAAAGACTTTATTTGAACTGTGATATACAAATTGTGACAGTTCTTTGACACATTTTTTAAGTGGTAGGGGTCTATAGGATTTACAAAATTATTATATTCTTTCAAATTGAAGTTGTCTGATATTTTAGTAACTTTACAATAATAAAAACATAACAATGCTTACATTAATTAATTCCTTATCGTCCTCATTGATAAGTCTATCACTAAAGACTCGATTGCACTCATTTCTCCACAGCCTCAAGAATTGTTCGACAGTTGAGAAACGATCAGGCATGGACAAACACAGGCCACTATAGACACGAGATAGGTCACGCAGGTTGAATATGTAATGGAACTTAGATGGTGTAGGCGGCAGCTCCTTCACAATGTGACTGAAATAAAGTAGAAATGTATATTATTAATGACATCAGTATAGCAAGTGAAATAAACAAGAGATGTCTCTTGCTCTGTATATCTTTCTTCTGTCGTGCAGATTACTCTTTCACGGTTTTAAATTCTACGTTGCCGGATGTAAATGCAAATAAGGTAAATAGGTTACTAGAAAACTATCAATATAAAATAATAAAATATAGAAAATACCAATAAAACAAAGAACAAATACAATTGTCAACATGTCGGTCCAATTGGGACCTTAATCAAGACAACAAAAACAGTTTAGAACACAAAACCATAACGAATTTAACCAAATTGCCTGGAAGATGGATTTTTATTACTGTAAAGTGACCGGTAATAAAAATCATTCTCCGATGTCCGATAAAAAAAAAGTGCCACTTCCTTTTTGTCTGACATCTTCCGATATTTGGGTTATATATATTGCCGGATGTGCATAAATAGTTTTGTATCAGCTGTTCACAGCAGCTTAAGAATAGATCACAGAGTGTCTGACAATTCTTTGATTGGTCTACAAGTGATGAAAAATATAATTTTAGTTTGTAGGTTATACAATTACTCAAGCTGTTTGCCTTGACTTTCTTTTTTTTACTAGCATAGTTTGGACATGCATGCAGACATGATTCCTTGTCAAAAATCAATACTGTAGGGAATCATCGAAGGGGGGAGAAGCAGAGGAGGGCAAATAAATACATGGACAGACAACATCAAAGAATGGACAGGATAAAATTTTTCCTCCGTTAAAGATAGAAATTGCTGGAGGCCTCTGTGTGCTGAAGCATACAATGTGGTACCCCTACGACCCTAATGAGTTACAGGTTTATTGATTGATTGATACCCCTTTATGCCTTGTAGCATCAGGAGTAGAAGAGTTCTCTTGAGATGGCTCTTTTGTGTGCTTCATATATATTTGTTTTCATTGACTCTTTTATATCTGTAATCCATTGTTTGCAAGGTCTGCCCCTGGCTTTGTATCCAACGTGTCTGAATAGTAAAGATTTTTGAGGGGCACTGCCTGATGGTAGTCTGGAAGCATTTGAATGTCATCTGAGAACTCTCCATGTTTCCTAGGAGCATTTGCAGTAGCTGCAAGCTGAGTAATATCTTTAGGAGAAGATCCAATCATTTATGGACTGACAGTTTGATGTACAGTAAGGATGACTCATTGATTATCTAATGTTTTAAACCAGGCCTCAATTTGTCTGATCATAACTTTTTTGTGCATGCAACTCTTTTTACTTAAAATTATTAGTTTAGCTCAGTGGCTCAAGTGTGTATATTAAAAGAAGAATTCACCATAGACAGTACATGTGAAGAATTACAATCAAGGTTCTGAAATATACAGAAAATCACAGGACATGAAGATATCTCACTCCAAGCCTGTAGATATTAGAGTGGGATGGGGATATGCATGGCTCAACACCCCCCCCCCCCCACAGAAAGTATAACATGATATTTATAACTACAAAACAAGTTAAACTGACTGTAAAACACTCACTCCCTGGAACCCCACTACAATAAAACACTCACTCCCTGGAACCCCACTACAATAAAATTACCCAAAACTTTGTACTGTGGTTTTCCCAACCAATAAAAGATCTTCCATAATTAAATGAAGATTGTTAGAAGAAACCCTCCCATTTTCATCCTTTAGCAAAGTTGCATCTATGGTCTGTCTCACTCACTTGTAAAGATCCATAGTCATGTTTGTGATAGTGGATGAGAGCTCCTGCAACTCTTTGTTAAATGGCTGTAGGTGACTCTCAAGAATGGAATTGTAGATCTGGAACAGTGATTCTCCATCTGGGAATGTCATGTTGAAGACAGAGAACAGGGAGATAAAACGTGGGTCTATCTCATTGCGACCTCCACCAGCTTTCCCCATGGCTGCAATATACCCCATATCTTTCATGTTTTTCCAGTTCAAATCTTTGCCTCTGTCATACATGCCACCTCGCTCCAGTAGAAGCTTGAGCAAGGCAATGGGCTGTTGTGTACCATACGTATCCACCTGATGAAAGACAAGAAAGAAATAGAACATGTAAATACTTGAGTACCAGCGATCACCAATTGTTTTATATGGATGTAACAGGTAAAGAGTGAAATGGGGTAATGGATGTAGAGCTATGGATGTACGAGTTGGACATTCACTGCAAATACAGAAAGAAGGATTCAAGCATCTGATACAGATGTATGTTATATATTTATTTTAAAGAACATGAAACAAATGTATTTGTCAGAGAATTGTGTTTGTAAAATATTTATTTGTCAGAGACAAGATAATTAAACTTGCATGTTCACAGGAAGAACTGTTGACAGTAGTGAAGTGGGGGATAGGAAGAACTGTTGACAGAAGTGAAGTGGGGGATAGGAAGAACTGTTGACAGAAGTGAAGTGGGGGATAGGAAGAACTGTTGACAGTAGTGAAGTGGGGGATAGGAAGAACTGTTGACAGTGGTGAAGTGAGGTAAGATTCCATAGTTTGGATATTTAATAGACATAATTCATTTTCAGAGATTATCCTACAGGGAACAGTTGAGGGTGGAAGAAAAATGGGTGACCAAGAAATTGTATCTACCAGTAGGAATGGTTAGGATATGCTTTTCCCCCCACTTGTTTGGGAGTGTATGGGTGAGGATGGGGATGATTGGCAAGCTTTTTGTGCTGATGGTTCCAATGTGATACTTCATAGGCAAACCTTCATAGACAACATGCTTTATTTTATTATTATTAATATTATTATCACTATTATGTATGTATGTTGGCAGCTAGGGCCTTTTTGTCTTTTAGAAAGCTATTTAGCAGGCTTGAGCATTTAGGTAGTTTACTGTATAATGAACCAGTTGTCAACATTCTTTTGTAGTGACCATTGCTTTAAGTGTGTGTCATCATCTTGTGAAAAGAAGAGAAATGCAGCAGCTCAACACTGGAGAGCAGCTAGAAAGTCACGGATAGACCAAGATCCGTCTACAGTCGTTATTCCATGTCCAAACTGTCCAAGGACATTTACAGCTCGAATAGGGCTCATTAGCCATCTACGAACTCATAATCAAGGACATAACTAAAATTGAATTTTCAAAAGTGGATGTAACAAATGGTCATCATCACTTGTGATGGACGAGCAACATGTGTGTGTCATTTGTGCTCTAGCTTGTCCTTCCCTTCTTTTGTTTCAAATGTTTTTGCATTTTTGAGAAATAACAACCTCCATTATTATTAGTATCATCACAATTCTTATTATTATTATTACAGGGAGTAGATGAGCATATGTTTGTGTTAATTCTCAAACTTACTTTGCATCTCCCTTGTTGTTCTCCTTTGTTAAGCTGTTTTCTTTGTGCTCAAAATTCAAAATCTGCTTGCTACATTTTGTTTACAAAGTGAATTTTTTCAGAGACTACTGAGGATTAACCCGAGTACATTTAATTCTATGCCTTTCAACCAATTTTTCAACTTCCGCTGGATCTCTCTTGCAGCAGGACAATGGTACTACTAGCTACTAGATTTTTCTGCACCTCTCTTGCAACAAAACAATGGTCTTACTATCTACTAGATTTTGCTGCATCTCTCTTGCAGCAGGATGATGGTACTACTAGCTACTAGATTTCCAACAGAATGTAGTCCATTGATATGTTATGTCACCATTTTTATTTTAACCAATGGCCAGATACATCTGACTTTGGCAGAGGATATATGAACATTTAGAAATGTAACGATAGAGAATGTAACTACAAACTGAACTATTTTTCTTAATTTCCATTTATTCTTGAATAGTAAGGATTATGACAAAAGTAGCAATTATTTATAAACTATTGATATTAATTTTTTTTTAATGAAAGGGGGTTGGTTAGCAGAAAAAAAAATCTTGGCGCATGCGGTTGTGTCTGTGAGCCTCACCAATGGCTCACTAGACAAACCAACCATGCAACAGAAAACCTTAGTAGATGACATGCCTTTATATTGAAGTTATCTTCTTATAGAAGCTTCATGGCATGTCATCTATACAATCCTGTAGTTGTAACCTTCGATAACAGTTACCATGTTGTTCCGACAGGCTAACGTTGTGCTTGAACTAGTTAAGGGCACGATGTGGGTGGGCAGAACAACAAATAAACCTGTCGCAAGGGCCAGAGTTGTGACCTGATGTCAACGTCTGTTTTGGCGGCATTGGACTCGAAACACCATTGAGTCGAATGGCTGCTGGAACAGAGGGCAGAGCACTTATGGGAATGCCCTACGTGCTGATAGGCCAGTTTTCTAATCAAGAATCAAATCTTAGCATCAGAATAACATGTTATACAGCAATTCTAAACAACAGAAAAGAACAGCACTGTTCCATAATATGGCATTAAAATCATCAAGCAGAGAATGGTGTATCCAAGACAAGACAAGCATCAGAATAATAATAATAATAATAATAAACCCATAACCCATCAGGGTCGTAGGGGGTGTCACAATGAGACCTGTGGTGCAGAAAGATCTCCACGCATCTCTATCTTCTACTATCCTGATTAGTTTGGAAACTTCACACTCCGTCCGTTCTTTAATATTATCCAGCCATGTCTTCTTCTTTCCACCTCATATTTGTACACCCTCCACTGTACCTTCAAAAACATCTTTTGTCATCAAGGAATGTCTCATGTGTCTGTATCATCTGAATTTATGAAGTTTCATGATTTGATAGCATCAGAATACTAGCCAAATGCTAATTTGGATTAAAAATATGGATTATGAAAAAATAAGTTGACAGCTATGTTTTTAAGTCTCTTTTTTTTCACTAAATTTGACCACAGATGTTATTCCAACAGTTCTTGTGCTGTCTTCATACCTCACATGATTTCTTGTTCTGTTCCATTAGACAAACCACCCATGCAACAGAAAAACCTAAGTAGATGACATGCCGTTATATTGAGGTTATCTTTTATAGAAGCTTCATGACATGTCATCTGTACAATTATGCCTCTCATACTTTTAATTTTTATGTTACAATGTATTTTATGCCATGTTGTATTCTTTTCCTTTATTTGTTTATGTATGCACCCTCTGTGGTTGGGAGAGAGCTAGAGATTTGCTGCGCAGCAGTGGGGAGGAGGAAACTGACAGCACTGTTTTTCCTATGGCTGAGGTCCATCATAGAGGCACACTGACTCAGGACGTGACGATCCTTTTGACTTGAACATTTGGTTGCATGCCTGGAGCAATAGAGAAGTTCGGCATAACCAGTAGTCAATTGGTGGCGGGGAATGAGCACAGTGAGCCCTATCTTGGCTGCAGTGGCTCAGAGCAGTTCATAGGTTGAAACCCTCCTTCCTAGTAGTGTGATAGTTTTTCGCTGGCTCTGGCCCGGGGTGGGACGAAAATCCACAGACTCCCCAGCAATGGGTCAAAGGGCATGAGCCCATGGACCGCTGGATCAGCAACCAACCAACCAACCAACCAACCTTGTTCTGTTTGCTGCTTTTCTGAGACATCTCATTTCACACGTAGTAAGCTTTCTCTCTTGTTTTTTTAGTTAGTGTCAACGTCTGATAGCACAATGTTGGTATGAAGATTGAATTTAGGATTTGCCTTTTGGTTTCCATTTGGGATAGATGTGTGTTTCAAGATTGAATTTAGGATTTGCCTTTTGGTTTCCATTTGGGATAGATGTGTGTTTCAAGATTGAATTTAGGATTTGCCTTTTGGTTTCCATTTGGGATAGATGTGTGTTTCAAGATTGGTGAAAGTTAATAATTTACAGAGTTGACTTTTCTTAATCTTGTCTGAATCTCTCGGTCCACTCTTCCCTCATGTGTAAAAAATACTCTCAACATAACTACATTTCTGCACATATTTCAGTAGTTTATCAAATATCTTTATGTTGATTGTATCAGGTTTGCTTCCTAATAGACATCATGTATGTTTTTTTCTGTATTGATCATATTGTGATTGAGGTGGCTTGAGTAGGTTTATATGATCTTGCAACTCTTCACTTTATGGATTAGGCACTGATAGTCAGAAAAGAGTAGTTCTTTATTATTTTTTACTAAAGTCTTACTCAAGCCTATAAACTCTTCCCTGCACCCTTAACATGAAAGCTTGCTGTGATGGAAGTAACCCTTTAAGGAAAAAAAAAATTACATATTTTTATATAACATTTCTTTTAGAAACAATTATAATAATTCAGAAAGGCAATCAGATGTGTGTCTGTCTTACCTGAGGCATGTTCATATCATCAATGAAAATAATCAGGCGTTTGCCCAATGGAGGACCATATGTGTCCTTTGTCCTCTTCTCAAGATTAGATTCAATGTTACGTTGTATGTCCATTGAAGTAGTTCGGGATGAGAAGTTCATGTTTAATAGGAACTGTAAAAAAAATATGATTTCTTAATATACAAAATTGATGCAACTATAAACCACTTAAAATTCATGTCCCTATACAAGGGAGCTTCCATAATTCTACTATCTATTCATTTTACACAGTAGCTCTCCTATTCTACTATCTATTCAGTTTACACAGTAGCTCTCCTATTCTACTATCTATTCAGTTTACACAGTAGCTCTCCTATTCTACTATCTATTCAGTTTACACAGTAGCTCTCATAATAGTTAATAATTATCTCTCAACTCAAATGTCACGTACAATTTTTAAATATTATTTTCAGAACGTGGTCTTCATTATGGATTCTCTAAACACTCCTCTATTCTGGGCAAGTTGACATGCTGCAGCTACAGGCATGTTTAAGTAATCTGCTAAATCATTGCACTAGTCTTTGGTGCCCTCTTCCCTTGTTGCCATTAACTTGAAGTTACTGGAAGTTACTTTTGAAGTTACATGGTGCCTACTTACCAATAAAGCATTTAGTCAGCTGCAACCATCTTAGTGTGGTTTTTTTTTTTTAATGTATCAACAGGAGAAAATAAAAGACTGATTAAACATGAGTGAGGGTTCATCAATGACTTACGGTAATTTGCTGTTATCATAAAAAGACATCAGTGTTACAGAAACAGACAAAATGTCAATATATTTTTATAATAATAAGAAAAAAACAGTGGACTTATATAAGACATGCACTTAGAATGAACAAAAATAAACTGACGCTACAAGTAATACAATTGTTACCAGATGGCATTAAAAAAGGGAAGAATACCAATTAAAAACTCTCCGTTAAAAAAACATCAAAGAAGGCAGGACTATGGGTCTAAAAAAATTCAAGAATCTATAGTTCTCAAGAGTCAACTACTATGCTCATGTGTTGTCAGGGGCCCGAAAGGGGAGTTAAGAATAGCAACAATGTTTACTTTCCATTCATGTCGTACAAGGCGACTAAGGAGGTTATGGGATGGAGTTGGCTGTCCCATCCCATATAGGGTCAGTGACCCAAGCCGTGCTGAAGTTGGATGTGTCAGGCTGAAAGTCGCAGATATCACAGCAATACTGTAAACTATGACACAATGCATTCTGTTCTCCGGACTACATCCTGCTGATCTGCAGGAGTTTGAGAACGAACGCAGAAGAAGAATTAACTACACTAAGCAGAATCAGAATGATCAGATTGGAAAGAATAAGTTTGTGCCTGATGCAAATCTTGATGGATTTGGTACTGAAGAAACAACTTCTTATAGTCATCTCATATGGTATAGTCATCTCTTATAGTCATCTCATCATGTCTTGCCACAGCCTGCATGGAAACTGGGACCACCTGGACTTCTAGTTCAGGGTGCAAAGAATAGGGCCATCTTCTTTCGAGGCATGTGGTAGAAGGCGATTGAGGAAATGTGGAAATAGGCTAACAACCTATCACCTGTGAAAAAATCATTATCACTGCATGCCGTGTATTGATTTCCTACTTTTTCTTTTTGTCAAATGGTCCCAATGTATGACCAAGAGATGTCAGCCAGTGGACATTACAATTTTGTCTTTCTGTGGCAGACTCCTAGTTGGCGGTGAATGCTGGATGTGCATCACTGCAGGTAGGTCATCAGATGCACTCCTGGCAGGACATTATTATCCTGGGATACTGTCACACTGGAATACCTCCATCCAGGGACTAAACATGCATCCCTAACACAACCATGCCTTTGAGACAACAAATATTTCATAAGTTTGGGTGTCGCATCAGTTACTCAAATGTGATTTTGTCAAAGAGGCTATGGGTTGTCAAGACATGCATCTCACAGCTAAAGGAATTACTTTATCATCATCATTCACAGCCATCTGTTTCATGTGCTATCAATTATATCCTATTCCAACGTTCTCCCATGACACAATGTCAGACTGTCTAGCATCTTTACTCTTGGTCTTCCCTTATTTCTCTTGCTCTTCAAACTTGCATATTGTCGTGATGGGTCCCATCTTTGCTCTTTTCATGATGTCTCCAAAAAATTTGATGGTCTCTATCTGATGCAAAAAGAGCAGCTCTATTTTTGAATTAACGTTTTGAAAATATCTTCATTATGCTTTTTAACTGTCTATGGTGTTCTTAACATTCTTCTACAGAATCACATCTCTACTGCCTTTACATAATTTTTACTATTCTGTTGATTGTCAGAGATTCACTTCCATACATATGAAAAAAATATATTAACAATAATATTCAGAGATTTGAATAACTATACATGCAGACAAATTTATATTTATCGAGCATGTTATAAAATCAAATATGTACTCGTCACATAAAATCATCAATCTATACTATGCTGGCTAGTGTAGACGACTACAGTTCTCAATAAATATTTCTTTGAAACAAACTTATTTTTGCTTTGCCAGAGTTTGTATTTTCAGTTCTTTGAAGGACTAGGACTTTTATTCTGTTAACTCATTTAGATGGAGTAATTTTCCATCCATAGTTTGCTTGGAAATACCAGAGACTGTGCACTTTCAGTTTTATAGTGCAGACTACCACAATTTGGAAGTCTTTACCTGATTTTTTAGCAGATTCTCCAATATGGAAAAGATTCATCTTTACCTGAAGTCAGCCATAGGTGTCTAACAAGCTTCAACACATGAGAGATCATATAATTCCTCACTTAAAGCAAAATTTAAGTCAACATCTAACCATGACACAAACGTCTCTGCATCACAAGATAAACTTTAATAAAATATTTTAAGTTAAGCCATGTTTACTTAATGTCCTAATGCAGCTTAAAAATCAAAGAAGCAAATAGTAAATGAAGAATTCTCAACATGCAGACCCAGAAACTTACATGTTGTTCATGGTCCAATGTCCGCAGAAAGTTTGCAATAGTAGCAGTCTTGGATGTTCCAGTCTCACCCACAAGAACAACAGGTCGTTTGATTTTTACCATCATTTCCAAGAGCCATGTTGCTCTCACTGTGTCAACTGTTGGCACTAGGATCTCATAAAACCTAAGCTCTGGATTATGCACATATTGGGGCACCAACTTTGTCCATGGAATCCACTTTTTCTGGTCTCCATCATAGAAGAACTCATACAATGAGAGGGTGCCTGGCAGTTCACCTTATATTGTGGTATTTAAAAAGGAAATGTTAAAGAATGCATAAATTAACACAATTCTTAAAAAACATGAATTGAATATTTCAACAAAATGTACACTTGACCACCAACTATCTGTCAATGAATGTTTTATTCCTTTATTGTTTACTCTATATTTTTGGTTTATAAAATAATTACAACACTAAAAACATTTAATCATTGCATTAACAATTTATGCAGATGCAGTAGTAGAGGATTTATAATTAAATAATGACACTAAATAAAACATTGTCCAGAAGAACAACATCATTTGAATTAAAATGCTGCTTAAGACGGATGTGTCGGGCCATTGGCGCAAATAAAACGGCGACACAACGCATTTCCATTCTCTGGACTACATCCTGCTGAAAATCTAGAATGGATCATGGTCCTGCTACTAGAGAAATCCATTAGGAGTTTGAGAATGAACGCTGAAGAAGAAGAAGAAGAATTAAAATGCTACAGAAGAGTTCTGAGAATACCATGGACAGCAAAGAAAACAGACCAGATGGTATTAAGTACAATCAACATCCAAGAGGACTGGCTTCTGAACACCACATTAAAGAAAAAGCTAGGTTTTTTCGGTCATGTTAAGAGACGGTATGGAGAGAGTGATATTGGAGGGGATGATAGAAGATAACAGAGCTAAAGGCCAATGAAGACGCTGGTGGACAGAAGACATACATGAATGCCTGCACATGTTCCTAAAGGAGGCGGGACAACTTGATCAAGACCAAGGACATACAGGAATGCCTGCACATCTTCCTAAAGGAGGCGGGACAACTTGTTCAAGACCGAGGAGAATTCAATAGATCCATAAGGAAGACTACGTTCTGGAAAGAATATGTCACGTGATGATGATGAGTAATAAAGCTATTAATGAGCCCACCTCACAAATACAACAATAGAATGAACATGATTATGGTTGAACATGCTTATGGTTGAACATGCTTATGGTTGAACATGCTTATGGATGAACATGATTATGGTTGAACATGATTATGGTTGAACATGATTATGGTTGAACATGAGTATGGTTGAACATGATTATGGTTGAACATGATTATGGTTGAACATGATTATGGATGAACATGATTATGGTTGAACATGATTATGGTTGAACATGATTATGGTTTAACATGATTATGGTTGAACATGATTACGGTTTGAAAGCCTCTTATCCCTATTGTAATGGCAATATGATTGAATATATTGGTGGTGCCTAAAAATTTGACAATAGCTCAAAAACAATGTCCAATACAGGACATGCTTCATTTCAATTATTTGATTATTATTATTAACAACAATTTGGAGATAAACTATGAAATGCAGAACAAATATTCTAAACAAGAAAATGTCATAGATTATGGCCTTGGCCTACTAACACTCATGTGACAGACACAAGTCGATAGATTGGAAAAAGTCCAAAATGAGACAATGAGATTGGTACATGGGTGTACTAGAGATACACCCATCTCTTCTATGAGATTTCTGCTTGATCTCCCCAGCATTAGAGTGCGACATCAGGTAGCAGAAGTTAAGTCGTACCTTAAAGTGACAGTATACAACCTCCACCCATTATACCAACTTCTAGATGAGTCAAAGGGAAAACAAATCAAGCATGGCAGATCATGGATGGCAGAGGCTGAAGACACACTGCGAAGAGTATGTAAATTGGAAGAAATAGGAAAGGGTAGTGAATAGGTGGAGATAGACACTGAGAAGAAATCTCTGACTAAAGAAATAATACAACTAGATAAAGCGTGTCGAAAATGGACGGGCATCAGGGCCCAGGTTATAGTGCATGAACTCGCCCAGCTACACTCAAAACCACAAGACATAATTATATACACAGATGGCTCCGTTAATAGAAACACAAATAAAAGCGGTTGGGGCTTTGTCACCTACAGAAACGGTGTGAAGTTGGTTGAGAAATCTTCAGCATATTCCACTGTCACATCGATCATGAAGATGGAGATAGAGGGAGTTACAGCAGCACTTAATTGGTTGATAACTGATACATCAACACACTCGGTAATACTCACAGACTCTCAAAGTACGCTGTGCAAGATAGAAAAAAATTCATTCTGAGAAAAGAATGGTGGGTCTTATTGAACAACTCAATTGTCCAGAGCATTACATGAATATACTGCCCTGGTCAAGCTGGGGTCAGAGGAAACGAGAGAGCCGACTTATTGGCAGGTAATGCAGAGATAGATGGCACATTGTTAAGAAGAGATAAAGCAGACTTAATGAAGGCAGTAATAAATTCATTTCAAGATGAAGATGATGTCAATGAGGCTGAGAACGTACCCATACAGAGAATGTTAGAAATGGGAGAATCTATAGGTTAGGGAAGAAAAAGTACATTTTTAGGAAAGTCCTGAAGATCACACAATCAGCACCTGACTGGGACTCTGAGTCTACATACACTGAAATGGCTACTGGAACAGAGGGCAGAGCACTTATGGGAATGCTCCGCATGCTGTGAAGCCAGTTTCTAATCAAGAATAATCAAGAGAAGAACAAGAAAATTAGCTTTAAGAGCATATAATACAGAAATATTATAGTTTTGTAACACATAAAAAAGTGAATTTACACCAGTTTGTACTATGTGCAATTTCACAGTCATAGAAAAAATAAATAGAACCAGATTAAAATTAATAGAACAATAAGGTGCAGGTTAAGCAAATGTAGCCTCATCACGCGATAGTCCAACTTTTTAATATTACATATAGTTTCATTCAGACTTTGTGATCTAGCTGACCTTGGATTTAAAAGTCGCTAGGTATGCTTTGAGCTGCATGCTACACACTGAGAGCCCCGATCCCCCAGTGTCATCCAAAATTGGCCAAATATGTGCTTAGTGGGCAGATCAATGGATCCGCAAGTAGACTTAATGTGTCTTAATCTATATTTTGTTTTGTTATATAATGTACATATTTGTTTTGTTAAAAAAAAGAGACTACATTTGCTTAACCTGTACCCAAAAAAATAAGAACAGGAATGTGATGTGTGAAAAAAAATAACAAGAAAATCTTTAGAACTAAAACATGTCACACTTGCATATTTTTGGTTTAAATATTATAATTTATTTCTGAATGCCAGAGATAACAAAATATTTTGTAATGAAAAATAACCTTTCTGTTTCACTGGTCAGATTTTCTGCAAAAAATAACACACAATTCAAATGAACTATGCATGCTTCCACTTCAAGTGTTTTCAAATAAAAACCAGGAATATTTTCTATTGCTGGAATATGTGAGACCTTCGACAAACATGAAACACTGTGCTTTGAACTCAAGTGAAGATTCAATTTTCATACCTGTCAACCTAAATGCTCTTTCATACAGTGTATGTTTTTCACATGTTTTAATAATTGAGGTAGCCTCTATAATCATTCTTCAACTGTTTTTGCAACCTTTAGTGGCATTCACAAAGCCTTTACTTATCATTACCATTATTGTGGAGGGGGGGAGGTATATTTTGTTTTCTTCAGAAAAACTTTTCTTATCTACCATGAAATACAAAATAACACATTCAGTTATGATTCTTAACAGATGAGTTATGTGTTTATCAGGATTGATCCTAGTAACCAGCTGTAAACTATCTGCTGTCTATCCCCAAGTGTAGATCCTAGTAACCATCTGTAAACTATCTACTGTCTATCCCCAGGTGTATATCCTAGTAACCACCTGTAAACTATCTACTGTCTATCCCCAGTTGTACATCCTAGTAACCACCTGTAAACTATCTACTGTCTATCCCCAGATGTAGATCCTAGTAACCAGCTGTAAACTATCTACTGTCTATCCCCAGGTGGATGATGATCATAATATCCCAACTTGCTATTAAGTGTAGGGGTGATGACTGGGAGATTTAGTTGTCTATCCAAGACCAGATGGGTCACCTTGGCTGTCTTGAATCCGTATTTGCTCAGTGTTGTCTTGATGTTATCTATCCATCTTGTTCTAGGACTTCCTCTGGCCTTGTTTTCAGATCTTATGTTATATGTTCTTGTTGGTAGTTGATTATGGTTCATTAAGGTGTCAAAACCATTTTATTTGTTTCTTGATGTATTCTGCAAACTATCATAAGTGTATATAGCTCATATTTCGTTAGCCTTGAGAGATAATGGTGTTTGTGCCTGTGAGGGGATTTAATCAGAAGCTGTTTCAGTTTTCTTTCTTTTTTTAAAATTGGTGTCAACTATCTGCCCAAATCTGATTTCTCCAAATTTTAGACCTGCTCATATCACATTCTTCTAGCTGGATCTGTCTTTGACAATCTCCTAATAGCCAGTTTATCATGTCTAGAGCATTCAGATGAAATATGCAGACAGTGAAGGAAGAATCATTCTTTGGTTCTGTTGCCAGAAATCAAATTTCGGTACAGACACATCTTTTAGAAGTACCTCATTCTTAATTTTACATGAATTGTCCAGACATCTTAGGAAACAATAACCTACTTAAACTCCTTGCACAAATCAAGTATCTCATCAACCCTATAGCTCAAGGAGATTCCAAGAATATTTCAAAGTTTATTTTACTTTATATCGTGTGTACATGTTGTCATCTCATTAGGTTGACAGGTATGAATTTCATGTGATAAGTAAGCTATATTGAGTGAATAATGAAATAAAACTTACTTAAGAATTCCTTCATTTTCTTTAGATATTTCGCTCGAGCAACTGATACAAAACAACTTCTTTTAATTAAATACTTCAGAAATCATACAACATGAAGAAGATACAATATGATCTCAAAGAAGACATCAGTATTTTGAGATGAATGTTTCTTGGTATGGGTCTTGATAATAAATAAAATAACTCAGTAACTCTTGGACTAGTGTTTGCTAAGCATCAAACCTAAATACACAAATAACATGATATAGTTTCTTCTATACTGGCAGCACACCTTGAGAGAATTATTGAAGTGTTCTGAGCACCCATGGAGATATCTGGTGTGTAAAGATGATGATTAACCTACCTAATCTACCTAATCAGTCAACACAAATACATGATATGGTATCTTATATACTGGCAGCACACCTTGAGAGATTTACTGAAGTGTTTTGAGTACCCATGGAGATATCTGATGTGTGAAGATGATGATTAATCTACCTAATCAATCAACACAAATATACTTCTTGGATATCTCTTGTCCAACAACATCTTGGGCAACCTTTGTTTCTGCTCCCTTTTACCACTCCCTCCAGTAATACTTTTTCCATACCACTATGTCTCTTTACAGGGCTAAAAAAACCTAACTTCCTTCTCAATAAGGTGTTTAGAAGTCAGTCTTTTTGGATGTTGATTTTGTTTAGCACCTCTTGGTTCAATGTTCTTTCTGTTCATGGTATTCGCAGGACTTTCCCATAACACTTTAATTCAAAAGCTGTTATTCTTTTTGATAGTTTTGTCTATTGTCCATGCATTGCATTCATAAATCATCACTGGAAACTATATAACAAGAATTCCTATGTTTGCACCCTGCCACAATTTTTTCAGTTGTTTTAATTTAGACAGAGAGAGAGAGAGAGAGAGAGAGTACATAAGAGGAAGTCAATAATCTACACATTTTTTTCATCAATCAACTTTTGACAGCCAACATTTATATTTATTTATAGTAAAAAATCTCTTCAGAAAAAAATAAAGATTTAAAAAAAAATGAAAATGTAAAATATCATTGGTAAAAAAGTAAATCATTATTCTAATATTTATACCTGCAGTTGCATACTTTTCTTCTGGAACTTGAACTAGAGATGAAAGGTATTTAACGTAAGCATCAAATTTAACACGGCCATCTTCAAGAAGTCCACCACCAATTGACCATATGAGAGATTGAATGAAGTGAGCTTCTAGTTCTGTTGGTTCTTGAATTTCTTTGACCAGTACAGCATTTAGCATCATGCTAAGTTGAGTGACCTAATTCAAATGGAAAAATGATAATTTCAATGACCTAGTTTAAATGGAAAAAATTCTAAGTTCCGTGCCCCAGTTTAAGTGGAAAATGCTGGTTGAGTGACCGAAATAAGTGAAAAATGCATTTATTAAACTTTACAAACTTTTGTATAGTTTAATCTGGTTAGGGAGTTACCAGGGAGTTACTTAGCTTGTATCACTTGGAGTTAGGCTGTCACAAGCTGAACAGGTCTTCTCATTGTCAAATTTGCTGATGCATACATTTTATTTGTTGCAGAAGAAGCAAAGAAACATTATATTACCGGAATGTTGCTTCTTGTGTCTGAACTTTGCACAATATTGAGTTCTCACATGTAATAGTACAACTATGAATGCTTGTTCTCTATGTGATGTGATCTAACCACAAGTTTTTCCCAGTTGTCAGAAGCAATGACAAAGGCATTCATTGTTATTTTGCATGTGTCTTTGTATCACAAATAGTAAAGCAAAATGAATTAAACAGGTTACTAAAAACACTTACCTTGCCTATGAATAAAAATATATAAAAAAGTATATATAAAAAAACATACAATAAAACTAAACAGGACAATTCTCCACGTATCGGCTCAAATGGAACCTTTTTTCAAGAGACAAAGAACAGTAAACAAAACAATAATAAACAATATAGATGACTTAGCCTGTCTAAAGCCACGCTTCCAAAACATAAAGCCTTTGAACAGGACAATTGTTGAACAAATGTTGTGGATCAAGCTAAACTGAAAGTAAAACACCTGGACCACCAAACAATGACATCAAGTTTAAAAGAAAATATTGGAATATGAAATCAAAAGAAAAAAACAACACTTACCTTGCCTATGAATAAAAATATATAAAAAAACAGCATACTGCTTTCATAGAGAGAAAGAAAAACCAATGAAGACATTCTGAAAGAAAGGAAAGAACCCATCAGTTCTTCATTTGTTTTATTATTTTGTATGCTACATATAAATATCTTGCTCTTTGTCATCAATTCTTCATTGGATTTATTTCTGGTATACTTCATATTCTGGTCTACAGTACAAATGAAAATTAATGATGATCTAACAACTTACCATGTTAAGATTAGTCAAAGGTACAATGGTCTTCATCTTTTCTCCTTGTCGCCCATCTTGGATTCCCTCTACCACTAGGTCAATGCAACCAGGTATATATTTCTCAAATAACAGATTGAGATCATCCTGTTCCTGCTTTGTTGATCGAGTTGCAACCCATTTCTGCCAGTATGGTTTATATCCCAGATTTTTTGGATCAACATAGACCATGCCACATCGGGAAATTGTGGCAGGGGAAGCATACTGCAAGTCATACACCTGACATTAAAAACAAACAAAATGAAAAACATTTGTAAAATTCAAGAATAATATATTATTTTCTAGATCTGTATTATCCTGTGATGAGTTGCTGCACATTTAGAAATTGTTTTAAAAAAATGGAGTAGGAAAGATATGGAAATAATTAGAAAAACTAGCTAGACAAACAAAAATGGAAGGATTTTTATGGCAGCTGCTCCCCAGAAAGTTGAAAAATGAATGATAATGTTATTATACATGATCCATCTTAGAGTAGGAGCTTACCTACTCTATCTATATTTATTGGAGACTTCTCAGTTTGAAAGATAGCTATATTTGCAAGCTCTCTGTGTCCCTGACAGATGAAGAGTCTTGTCTAATGTCTGAAGTATGATGTCCATGTTTCTGAGCCATATAATAAACTCGTGAGAAATCAAATTTATTGTTATTTTATCATAATATACCAACCTCTTTTTCTATATTTGTTCTTAAACTCCTACTGGTTAGTAGGATATAGTCTGAATAATAGAATGTGTTACATAATGGTTTACAGCTTGGTTGTGATACATGTGTTTTTCAACCTGACATATCCCGATGCCTCAGCATGGTTTTTGGGTCAATTTGAATTATGGTGTGGGACAGCAAACTGTACCTCAAACCTCCTTAGTCACCTCTTATGCATAAAAGTTAAACAGTGTTACTATTCCTTGCTTCCGTTTCTGTTGCCATGGCAATATATGGGTGCTAATTTACTAAGAATCTTTGGGTAGTCAATTTAGACAGTCAAAACAAAAAACATACCTCAAATAACATTGCACAGTGTCTTTGCAGTCTGATTCTTTCGCCATTTGCCAGAGTCAGAAGCCTATTGTCATCCATGACAGAGTTCATGTTTTCTACCCATAATGCATCAACATCGCCATCATACACAATGTACTTGCGCTCATTTTTGTCTGTTGGTTTGTTGATGTCTCTGAATGTATTAGACAGGAGGCCATCTGTCCAGTCACGAGTCACTGGATCAAGGATACCATACAACTCAATAACTGATCTGTCCTTTGGGTTAATAACATAGAGTTTTGTAGTAATACCCAGTCTGAAATAGAATGAATCACAACATGAGAAATAAATATAACAATTTTGAGAAAAGACAACTTTAAACACATCATGGACTCATTTGCTAACGACAAGGAGAGCATTTTTTTGCTGAAAGTTAACTTTTCTTTCATATTCCTAATGTTAAAATACTTTCTATAGCTTAGATTTTGTTACACTACTTGAATGTTTGTATCATTAGATTCTAGATATCTGATTACCAAGCACTTATGAAGGATTTCAAATTACTGTTACTAGATATCTAGTTTGTATGAAGTAGAAGTGACCATTATGCAAATACTACCCAGTAATGCTATGCTGGAAATAACAATATTATTATGTAGAGTCATTATTCTGCGCTGCTGTATGGGTTGAATCAAGTTGGAAGATAACCGGCTAGAGAACAGGGCAGGATTGTTGCTGAATTTTGTAAATGGCATCCAGCCTGAGGATGTAGACTGAGGCTGCTACTGCAACTTGGCATCTATTTTTTTCATGGTGAAAATTAGTAGATTAAGTTAAAGTAAACATACTCCTCCAGGATCTAGTGTGGATTTATTGTTTTGGAATCACAGTGGTTTATGGCAACAAAAAAGTGGATATGCTGGATTACACAAATAACTATACTGAGTATATTTTAACATTTAGCTGGATTACAAAAATAACTATACTGAGTATATTTTAACATTTAGTATACATCAGATCTCTTCACAAGACAGAATGTTAGTACAATTTTTATAGCAGATCTACTGACATGATCATTTTTGTTCGATCTGCTATAGAAAGCGCGTAAAACCATGGTTTCAGAGTATGAACACTTAGAGTTAAAGGGAATTGGATAACTTTTATGAACACATTGACATTGTTTGCAGCTTTATGTTGAATGATGCTTTCAGAGATCTAGACCTGGGAGTAAACATCACCTATCGCATAGATGGAAAATTGTTCAACCTTCGGCGGCTTCGAGCAATAACCAAAGTTAAATCACACACAATCAGGGATCTTCTATTTGCTGATGACTGTGCCCTAAATGCTAACTCTGAGGCTGATCTACAATGTATTATAGACAGATTCTCCAAAGCCTGTACCAACTTTGGGCTTACCATTAACACAGAGAAAACAGAAGTCATGTTACAACCAGCACTTGGCAAAAGCTATCTCGAGCCCTGCATAAAGGTAAATGGTGTAGCACTGAAAGTTGTGAATAGATTCACATATCTAGGCAGTACGTTATCACAAAATGCCAACGTTGATGATGAAGTGTATACAAGGATCGCCAAATAAAGCAGTACTTTCGGCAGATTGTACGTAAATGTTTGGCATAGAAATGGCATTAACCTACAGACTAAGCTGAAAGTTTACAGAGCAGTGGTACTTCCAGTGCTGCTATACACTAGTGAAACATGGACTGTGTATAGACGTCATGTGAAAAAACTCAATCATTTTCATACAAATTGTGTCAGAAAAGTTATGAACATCAGATGGCAAGACAAGATTCCAGATACCACTGTCCTTGATAGAGCTGGTATCCCAAACATTGACACGATCCTGATGCAGACACAGATTCGTTGGGCAGGTCATTTGGTACGTATGCCAGACCATCGTCTGCCAAAGATACTTCTCTATGCTGAGCTAGAGAAGGGTATAAGATCTCAAGGTGGCAAAAGGAAGCGCTACAAGGACTCGTTAAAGAACTCACTGAAAGCCTTTGAAATAGACCACGATACATGGGAAGAATTGCACAAAATAGATCTACATGGCGTTCTAAAATTTAAAAAAATGCATCATCTTGTGAAAAGAAAAGAAATGCAGCAGCTCAACAGCGGAGAGCAGCTAGAAAGTCACGGATAGACCAAGATCCGTCTACAGTCGTCATTCCATGTCCAAACTGTCCAAGGACATTTACAGCTTGAATAGGGCTCATTAGCCATCTACGAACTCATAATCAAGGACATAACTAAAATTGAATTTTCAAAAGTGGATGTAACAAATGGTCATCATCACTAGTGATGGACGAACAACACATATTGATATTAAAAAAAGTATAAATATGCATCAAATAATATTAAATTGGCAGAGAAAACTTCCACTTAACAAAGGCACTGAAGAATACAAATTTGAGTAACATATTTTAAGTACTGTTTTTATGTTGGTAATTTACTACTTAAAACACAGCAATTTAGAAAATTATGACAAGTTTATGAATTACGTGCATGTTGGAGTGATGTTTTTAATTTGTTCTTTGCTTTATTTAAACTTTGCCTCATACATCTATAATATTACAGCATTGTGTCATACTTTCATACAATTTTTCAGTCCACTTGTCTACATGCAATATAACAAGTTTGCATTTAAAAACAAACAAGTTTCAAGTTGTTGATATCTGGTAATTTAAAATCCAAAGATAATTTGCTTTAGTTAAGGCAAATCATTTTTGAGTTAAAACCCTTACTTTGTTTGAGCCTGTGCAAGTGTGTTGATGACCACAGATTTCCCACCTCCTGTAGGTCCCACGACCATGGTGGTATGTCGTGTCAGCATAGTCTCATACATCTGCACCACTTTGTCCACCTGAGGAAATATGTAATCTGTGAATCATTTTACTCCTAATCAACAAAACAGAAATATTTGCTCATTAAAGATAAAAACAACAGGAGCTTACATTTGCTTTACTGTAGTAAGTTTTCAGTACCACTTGATGTGGCATAAAGTAATAGATAAATAAAGTAATAAAGCATAAAGTAATAGTATCAGATCAGTGGCATTGCCATGGGAACCAAAATGGGACCTAGCTATGCGTGTCTGCTCATGGGACATATTGAACATCTAGTTTGGTCTACCTATGATGACATGTTCCCATGTATTTTCCACAGATACATTGATGATGGGATAGGTATCACCGACATGTCCAAAGTGGAATTGTCTCGCTTAATCAACTTCAACATCAGTTTCAACCCTGTTATTCCATTTACATCTATCATCTCCACTACCTCTGTCAACTTCCTTAACATCATTGTCACCATTCATCCCCCTTACCGTAGCACATCCAGTTACTATAAACCTACTGATGTACATGGCTTTTTGCTCCATGCTTCTTCTCATCCTCCCGCTTGTCGTAACTCTCTGCCGTACTACCAGCTTCTTTGCCTGTGTCACTTATGTAACGATTACGATGATTTTCTTGACAAGTCCTCTGAGATGATTGAGTTTTTCCATAGATGCTCGTTCCCTGACAGCATTCGTTCATCTGCTTGACTCCTTGTGTGCCAGTTGTCTTGTCTCGATACCTTGACTAACTCTCAAATTTCTTCCTCCTCCTCTGATGTGGTTACACTTGTTCTTACCTTTCATCCCCATAACTCTTCTGTCTGATGCATTATGCTTAAACATTATTCCCTTCTCCAGTCTTTTCCTGACACCCATGCCGCTATCCAGGACTTACGTCTGGTGGCTTATAGGTGCAACAGTAATCTAAAGAACATCTTGGTCCATAGCCACCTTAAGTCTTCTGTTCCAGACCATTTTGGCACTGTTCGTTGCTTACATGGCCATTGCTATACATGTCCTTATGTGGTTCAGATGCGCTCCATTTCATTTCCAAAGGCCACTTTCTCCATCAATGAGGCCTTTACATGTGAATCCCTTAATGTCATTTACGTAATCATATGTAAACGCTGCTGCAAACAGTACATCGGGGAAACCGGCTTAAGATTGAGCGATCGCTTTTGTAACCATCTTCATGCCATCAAGCACAGAACACCCACTCATTTGGCCAGACACTTCAACGGCGATGGTCATCATGGTGCTCTTGATATTCAGGTCACCGCCATCAGATCCTGCACCACCGATGATAGATCTAGGTAGGCTCTAGAAAATCGTCTTATTTTTTAATTGAGTACACTCAAGCCATTTGGACTCAATTCTGACCACTCTTATGTCTAATACTGGGTTGGTGTGGTCTTTGTCTTTATTCTTTTTGTTCCGTCATTTACTCATCTTTTTGTTCAATTTGTTTCAAAATATATTTATGTTTTTTTATGTACTTCCTGACCTTCCAGCATCTCGTTTCCATATTTCCGTTGGATACATTTATTTGTTGTGATAATTTCCATTCATCATCTTTTGATGTTTTGTGTATCTTGATAAAGACCTTCTGGTTGAAACGTTGAATATGTTTTGTGTATTGTAATTTGTATGTTTTCTTGTATGCACATCATTACCCACTAGTTTTAGTTATAGTCCGTCATGTCTGAGTGAAGCGATTATATAAACCTGTGTTTTATGTAAGCACAATTAAGAAACCAGACATCTTTCCCTTGTCTCAAGAATTTCTAAACTCCTACTCTGCAACAGTCTTTTATGATACATTCCAATTTTTAGTCACCTGAGGATTCACAAGCGCCAAACCTATGAACTTTCTTTTGTATATGATGTTAATCTTCGCTTGCAAAGGAGGGACACTGCCATCAACAAATAGTAGTTTTACTGATGAAGACATGACTTATATTCATAACTAGCAGCTTTAATGTCTCATCACAAAGGAAAGTCTTTAATAATAGAAGTAAATCCAATCGAAGGATGAATAGTTGTGACAATGTATCAGTGGACTGGTCAGCAGTTTTCTGTATTCAGAACATTCAATAAGCAAACAAAACGTATCAACTGCAGGAAGATACTTTTGATATGAACATTTTAAATTGCAAGTTTCTTTCTGTTTTCAAAATGTAACATATTTCAAATGGATACAGAAAAACTCTTGCCACAGAACAAGATAAAACATTGTATATACTCTACACATAATAATATATGTAAGAAACACATTCAATCTCAAAATATCCACAATTCATATACCTGATGAGGCAGTAGAACATATCCATTGTCCTGCAGTACTTGTTCAACAGCATCGTTGAAGTTTGGATACCTCACTCTGGGACAGTCCAACCCTGGAAACAAGTCTCCGATGAGACCCAAGAATAGAGGGACATCCTCATACACAAATTTTGGTAGGTTCATGTCACGAAGAGCTCTCATCAACACCACATCCTACAAAATAAGAATAACATAAACTCTAGTAGTGTACATGTCACGAAGAGCTCTCATCAACACCACATTCTACAAAATAAGAATAACATAAACTCTAGTAGTGTTCATGTCAAGTCCCTTTCAATATCTCTGAAGCATTGTTGTCAATATCCAGTTCTAAACAGTTGTGTCTCTTTATATGACTAAACAAGTGTAGTTTTCTTTTCGCTATTGTGTTTAGTAACCAACACTCTGGAATCTTCAATGTGTCTCACAAAAGAAGTCCATGGAATACTCATGGTATCCAAGGAATCTCACAAAAGAAGTGACTTTTAAGTGTTGGGTCACAACATAAACAAGAACATTTTAATTGAATATGTCAATAATGGCCTTTCATACTGACTTACCTTCATTTATTGAGATTCCCCATGATTTAATCAGATCAACTGAAAATTGTCTCCTGTTATTTGATGATGTTTAAGCTGAATGGTGACAAAGATATCGGATGAAACTCCCACTTAATCAAGTCCTTGAGCCCTCTTTATACATCCTTTAGTACATAAGCCATAGACAAGCATTTTCCTGTCATCTTTATCTTTATTCTTGGATATGTTATCAGCTTCATTCAATGTGATTTCCATCTCTGTGAAGTCCTTCATGGTCTCTCTACTCAATGTGTTCCTAAGTTTCCCTGATTCTTTTTTCCCTGCGAGTTCCATATGATTAATTTTATAGCTACCGGTATATATTTTACTGGTTTTCAGTGTCCAATCCATTTTCATTTTCTCTCCTTAACCTGAGTGTCTACCTGATTAGTTTGTTCCTTTCATGCTGCAGGTGGCACATAGGGCAGAAGTTTAGATTCTCCATGTGATGCAGTCTGCTGTCTGCAATTTTAGTTCTTGTATGGTCTTGCAGCCTGTTATTTCCCCTTCTTTATGTATGGCGTTCTTTAAGGTTTCTTTAGGCCTTCCTCATTTTCTTTTACCCCCAGGTATCCACATAAGGGCTTATTGGTTTATTCTGTTTTCATCTAGTCTTAAAATGTGACCCAGGTATTTCCATCTGCGTTTTCTTATGACATTTGAAACATATTCTTGGTGTGTTTTGTTTCTTAAATCACTATTTGTGACGACATTGCTCCATTTTATGTTCATCAGTTTCCGGAGACATTTGTTTTCGAAGTTGTTTAATTTTCGGTCTGTTGCTTGAGTTGATTTCCAGCTTTCACTTCCATACAGTAATACTGAGACAATACAGGAGTTGAATAGCTTTAGCTTGGTGCTTCTTCTTAGATCTTTTGATTTCCAGATAGTTAGTTTAGTGAATGTGCTAGCTGCAACTGCTATGTGTGTATTTATTTCTTTCATTGAGTCTCTGTCAACAAACATTTGACTGCCCATGTAATTAAAGTTAGAGACTATTTCCAGTATTTCGTTGTTTACTGATGTTATTTTGTTCACCTTATAGCTGTGACTAAATTTAAATTTGTGATAGCTGGATCCTGTTTCTAAGACAAATATCAGATATCCAAAGAAGGATTCCTTGAATATTTGGTCAGTTTCTGACATATTGGTCTCCTGGAAACTTATTTTGATTGCAAAATATGCCATCTTCTGTAACAAATTTCCAGGTATCTGAATGCTGAGATCTGTTTAATTTTGAAACTGCTTACCTGCATGCTAAGTATGTTTGGTGATCATGCATATGGTAAATTGTATGAATCCAGATAACATAAACAGATGAACATGGATGTAGTTATTTTTATTAAAATGTAAAAATCTTACTTCTGCTAAATCTGGTGACCCTCTCTTCAGTTCTCCTGCCATGACAAGTACAGATTTCAGAGCTCTCAAACCAAAGTCATAATGGTACTGTTTAGATAACTGTTCTTTGGCTAATTTATACAGAACAGTCATCTTTTTAGCCAGCATCTAAAATTAAAATTAAAAATATGAGCTACAGCATAGGTCAATATATTTTCTTAAATGAAAAAAAAAATTAAATTAGACCCTATAACAGTAAGGCTATATAATAATACCTTTTTTTTACTAATACAAATTCTAATTGAAACTGTGCTATTGAAAACTTACCATTACCGTATAATATCACTAAATGAAATGTATTTTCACAAATATTAATGGGTTATATATGGAATTATATACCCACATATTCCAACTTTTTAATAATAGACTTGATTTCATACAACTTCCTAATAAACTTGATTTCATACAACTTCCTAATAAACTTGATTTCATACAACTTCCTAATAAACTTGATTTCATACAACTTCCTAATAGACTTGATTTCATACAACTTCCTAATAGACTTGATTTCATACAACTTCCTAATAGACTTGATTTCATACAACTTCCTAATAGACTTGATTTCATACAACTTCCTAATAGACTTGATTTCATACAACTTCCTAATAGACTTGATTTCATACAACTTCCTAATAGACTTGATTTCATACAACTTCCGTGACACAGAGATAAAAAATATTCAGCATTTGCTAATGATAATTTGATAAGTGTGCAACGCACTGAGAGCCCGCCAAAGGGTCTTCCAGGGGAGAAGAATGCGGCCTCTCTGTGTGTTGTGCACAGATCGAATGAATGCTGCATTGTATGCGACTTTAGCAAAAGTTCGTTTCATTAAATAATATATGGTTTGTTTCGTTAAAAATGTGGGCATATAATTCTGTAATGAACCTATTAATACAATAAATAAACAGGTGTTACTTTAATTCCCAGAAACATAGATAGACCCAACAAATATATAAACTTGTCAAACTGTAAAAAAACATCATAAGTTTATAATTATGATAAGAATATTATTATATAATGATAGTTATAAGAAGTTTGACTATAGTAATGACCCAAAAAATCCATAAAACTAGTGGTTTGACTAAAGATTTTTTATCAAGAAACAAGTCTAAAGTATAATTAAAATTTCCAAAATTAAAATCTAAAAGATGAAAGTATGAGGTGTATTCAAATGAAATATGCCCATGCAGCGTCACCTACCCTAGTATTCGAGGAGCATGAAGACATCATCATTGATGTTACTAGTAGCCATCAATGAACAAATGGTCTACTAGCCATTCTTTTCATATGTTTAGTGTACTGTGTAGGTAGTTGACAACATTGCCATTATGATAATTCATCCATCCAAATTTGACAATGAGCAGTGATTAAGTTTCTTACAGCCGAAGGATGTCCACCAACATTCGTCAAAGAATGCAAGCAGTGTATGGTAGAAAGTGTGCGTCTAGACAACAGTGAAGGATTGGAAAATAATTTTTCAGGAAGAGTGACAGGTAACAAATGATCTTCCGCAGCTGGGTCAGGCATGTATTGTGACCGAAGACCCAATTTTCATGATATGCAGGTTAAGCATTGTCGTGCAACAGAATGACACCGCACGACAGCATGTCAGATTACTTATTCTTGTTGACTATATGCAGCTTGTCTAGTGTGTTCTTGCAGTCGATAGCATTGATGTTCACAACACACCTGAAATGTCTATACATAAAGTTAGACTTTTAGTAACAGTCAGAACCAAATAATTATTGCTCACTTGAGGGCAATCCCTTTGCTGTTATCACAGTTGATCGGTCAGTGGGTATTACTGACCTGTCACATATATTACCCAGTGACTGATTTAATTACCTGGTGTTGAGGCTACAAGAATTCTGATCTGGACATTGGTGAAGCGAGACTGAAAATTCTTCTACATATTACAGACAGGCACAATTGTTAAAACTTTTAACTAACTATTTTAATCTTGGCGTAGTGTTTCAAACAAAAAACTGTAAAAATTCATTTTAGATTGCTGATGATTGCTGTGCACATTTAATATTTATACAGATAAGGCAATATCATTATTTTTCATGTTAATGCAGTAGGCCTAGTCTCATTACTTTATAGTGTCAAATTTGTTAGCATAGTTGACAAAATAAATATGCAAAATAAACTGTTATCTCACAATTTACAATAATGTATAAATCACCTATAGATAGATCTAATTTTAGTTGTTCTAATATGATTTGAATTCTATATTTAACATATTTAGATAGTAAGCAAATTAATGTTTTGTTAGCATGCATGCAACTAACTTGTTCTGTGTGATGATAATTTATTAATTATGGTTGGAAATTATTCAGTCATTATTATTCTGCCAGCAGTCGCCACACAATGCAATAAGGATCAAGTATTAAATGCATTTAATAATTTTAATTAATATGCCTATACGTTTCTGTTGTGACAATGCGTACAAATTTATTTTGTCACTTCTTGTCTACCTGTGGAATCACCCCTACAGCATTAATAAATGCTATGGGTTAACCTTTTACCTGTGAAAATTCTTGTTGTGACCTATGAATCATGCTAATGGCCCTTGAATGGTCAGAAGGTGTGAAAGCAGCACACTTCCTGCTAGTTTATTGTAAAGTTGACCAAGAGCATTTATTCATGCCCTAGGGGTTTATTGACATCTTATAGAAAATTGAAAGTCCACAAAGTTTCAGGTGTGACATTAGGCTCTTTAAAGTCCACCAACAGGAAGCCTTCTGGGTAAAAAAAAAGGCAGTAAGCATAACCTTCCCTGCAGAACTTTTTGATAGGAATTTTTTGCTCTTTGTTGATCCATGATGTTTCTATTTCGTGCTGCATGGCTCAAAGTGGTGACACCATGATGCGTCACCTGCCACTATTCGTGACAGAAATGCATCACCTTTCACATGGTAATGCTGCAAATGGTTCAAACTTCACTCTTTTCATTCTTCCTTATGATTTTCAGTCAATAACCAAGCTACCTACTGAGAACTAACTTCTGATACTTCAGTTTCTTCTGAACAATTCCTAATGACACAGAGAATTCATTAGCTAGCAAATGCAAACTTCAGTGATGGTCAACATATATTGCTGCATCCATCTTGGTGATTATTTCTTCTGTAACACCAACATGAGCGTGACCGGGCCATGAAAAATATTATTTGTTACTTGTCACCATTCCTTAAACATTCGTGCCTAATCCTTCACTTTGTCTTTGAAACACATTTTCCACCATATACTGACTGCATTTTTCGATGAATGTTGGTTATTAAACATCCTTCAAGAAACTGAATCACTGCTTGTTGATAAAATTTGGATGAACTTGTTATCACATCAGACATGGCATCGACTGATTGCACAGGTCACTAAGCATATGAAGAGAATGACCACGTGACCATTTGTTCATCGATGTGTACTTATTGCATCACTGAAGACATCTTCAAACTTCTCACATGCTGACATAGGTGATGCAGCGCGGGAGGGTTTAATTTGAACATCCCTCATATTTCAAAAATATTTTATTAAAAATGTTGTAAAATATTATGAGGTATAAAATGAGATCAGAATGCTATAATATTCTAGCACATTTCAGAGGTCTTACCTTGGCATTAAGGAAACCCTCAGAGAATAGCATAATCTCACAAATCTGCTGAAGATCAGGCACAATGACTACTACAGGTCTAAACTGAGCCTTGACTGACTCTGGGAGCTCTGTACGCCCAGCATAACCAGGATTCATGGTGATAAAAACACCCACTCTTGAGTCCATGTCAATCTCCTGACCTTCAAACTGGGCATAATAAAATAAAAGACACATGTGTTGGCCACATAAAAAGTGATATTTGATCAATGGATATATGATATATCCATTGGAATTATTTCAGAAAGCAGTGGCAACCTACCAAATATAAGTATTGTCTAGTAAATCACTACAGTCAAAACAAATTCTGGATTGACCATTACATTCTAAATAGAACCTACTAACAGCTGAATGAATTATAATTATAGAAAATAAACTGTGACTGTAAACATTAACTGCTAAATATGAGAATAGCAAGAAATTCAAAACAAAGAACTATTTTAGTTGAAAAAAGGCAGAACATTAAATTATTGGAAGAAAGCAAATTATATGTACTTTCTATTTTGGTGTGAAAAAAAGTCTAGCCAAATTTGTTTTTAGTTTACATTCACATTCTCAAACTCCAGCAGGAACTCTTTTGTAGCAAGACAATGGTCATACTAGATTTTCAGCAGAATGTAGCCCACAGAACAAATATGCATTGTGTCACCATTTTATTTGTATCAATGGCCCAACACATATGATTTTGGTGGTCTAACCATAGATAAAGATATGGAATAAATGTAAATTACTCTCTAAAATGTGTTTGGATTCCTGAAATTATGAGAGATACTGCTCTTGTATTCTTTTGCAAAGATTGTATAGAAAAACTAAATATGAAAAAATTACTATTAAAATTAATAAAATCAGACAAATAAAATATTTTGGACATTAAAAAAATCACACCATATTACATCTTAATTGCTTAATTGCAGAAAAAGTTGAACAGCAAACAAGATGTAAACAGAGGTAAAAATGGGAGGGAAACATTATGAGATGGACAAAATACAAGGATAGCGGATGTTGGAGGTCCATTGCAGTTAAATTTTGATGCGTGCAACTTACAGAAAGATCATTCTGTATTTTACTTCATAATTTGACTAAAGTTCTGCATTTTGACCCAAAATTCTGTCCATATTCTCTATAAAGTGAGAGTATTATACTAAAGGTTAATAGGTCAATATGGTCATTTTAAATAAAAATCAGAGTAATCTGATATTATACACAAAATACAAAAAATATTTATTAGTTGACAGGCATGATTAGATGATTTGAATAACTGTTAACTACAGACAATAATTATTTTATCCAAACCAAATAAAAGAATGACTTACATGAAATCTCTTCAGCTTAAAGATAAGAGCATTCTGCATTGTCTTTAACTGGGTAGAGATGACCGACAGCACAGACACGTCAATACGATTGAATTCATCAAAGCATCCCCAAGCACCACACTGGCACAGACCAGACAGAATTTTGCCTACAGCCTGTTGAATGTTTGAAATACATTTGTGATTCAACTTAATTTTAAAAATTAAATTTTAATTTTTTCTAATCTAAAGTCAACTTTATTCTGTTTATCCCTTTATTAAAAAAAAAATTCATTTACTAGTTTACTTATTAAAAATGATAAAAAGAACACTAAAAGACATGGAAGAAACTTTATGAGTGGCAACAAAATATAATAAAGGGTAGATAAAAGAGAATGAACTATATAACGTATTAAGGTATTCTTAATACTAGTCTCGTTGGTACAATCCCAGTATACAGGTCTATCTTTTTTATGAATAGCAAAATGAAATAAATGTTAATTTATTACAATTGAACCACCTCTAACATTAGCCATTTAAAAAAATTTCTAGCAGCAAGATATGCAAATGACATAATGTCATTGCCCGCACAAAAACTGTGCACACTGTAACGCACTTGCAATGAACTTGTGCTTGATATCTAAGTTTGTACACATTCCGCTTCTAGACGAAATATCAGGTAGGCACTAACTGTAAACAAGCTTCAAAAATAAATTATTAAAAAATTAGATAAAGAAAGATTAAACACACAATAAGACAGTGCCAGCTACAAAGAATTCTTTCCCTTATCAAGTTGAATGAAACAATAGGTGAATGTTTTATGAAGAAACGTGCAATGTTTTGTTATACTATAAACAAAGCAAATTTTGAATATAACAAACCTTGTAATCCATACCTTCTCCGCAGTTGGTGACAACACACAACAAACCCAAAGCTTTGGCCAGATCTTTTGTAGTTTCTGTTTTTCCAGTACCTGCTGGACCAGCTGGAGCTCCTCCAAGATTCATAGATAAAGCCTGCCAGATTTATGCAGAAAATAATATTAAAACAAGTTAATTTCTAAATGCATATTTTATACCTTCATACTTTCCTTAAATAAACACACTATCATTAAGTTTCACTGTAGATGGTAAATCTAGGGAACTATTGAAATAGACTTGTTAATATACCAATCTCAGTGTAATATTTAGCTAATTAGTGAACAGAACAAAGATGACTTTCACTATAAGCAGACAATTAAAGTTCTCAGCCTTTTTTCAACAGATGATCAAATGTGGTTGATCCTGTCCTGAACACTATCACATTACATTTTAATACCATTTTGGGTATGTGTCACTATACAGGATCTTATTAATCGATTAAGTTATACAGGTTTTCACTACTTCATTAATAAAAATGTGGATAACATAATGCTGCTCCTCTTTTTTCATATCAGCAGTGGGGTAGCCATTTTTAAACTGCCATTATCACATTGTTTGTCTGCACAATGATGACACATGCAGGACACTCCTGACATGCTTAGCATCAATATTGACAGGTTAAAGGCAATGCCATGATTATTCTAATTTTATTGCACTTTTAAGAATTTTAAGATTTATGCTGATTAAAATTTTTTTAAATATTATTACAGACAAGAAAATAAACATCTTATATGCAACAATACATTTATGAAAGTCTGAAAGAAAATAGAGCTCTTCAATAAAAACAGCATTAACATATGTATAGGAGTCATGTAAAATAGACATTAAAGTTCTGGAAACCCAAGCAGTGTTTTTTTACAGAAGAATTTTAAGCACACCAGGCCACCAAAAGGACCAACGATTAAGTGATAAAAAAATGTAATGACAGAGAGGAAGCCTCATTTCTGGCATAAAAAGTGGTAATCATAAGTTTTAAATTGTGTTGTAGCCTAGTTCTAGATAAGATAGTTCTAGTTATCTGAATAGATATATCTTGACTAAGGAATTGATTTACTTGTTCATATCATATTCAACCATGCCATGACAAATAAAGATATAAAATATAAACCTGAGTAAGTGTTAGGTAGATACGATCTGTCAATGGAGTAATGACAAGCCTGCCATTGAGACCCATGTATTCATAACCATAGCCAAACTCTCCAGTACATTGTCTGATGACCAGCTCATCTGGTTCCTTGACCCAATAAAATCTCAGCTGAGATTCCCATTCAAACTCTCTTGCATCCATAATACTGCAGAAATGTATGATCAAGTTACAACACATTTATTTTCATCTATGACAATGAAATTATTGTTCTAATTTATATAAATTGATATTAAAGATATATGATGATTTTGATGTTCCTCCTTCATAAGCGAAGATGAGCACTGCATGAAAAACAATAAATGTGATGACCTACTGTCTGCAGACAGATACTCAATTAAAGAAATAAATACACCCATAGCAGTCACAGCAACCACATTTACTAAACTAACAAGCATCTGGAAATCCAAAAAAGACATAGGAGGAAACACCAAGTTAAAACTATTCAACTCCTGTGTTATTCCATCATTGACTTATGGTAGTGAAAGCTGGAAATCAACAGAAGCAACAGAACAAAAGTTAAACAAGTTTTCAAATAAATGTCTCTGAAAATTGTTCAGCAAAATCATTTGAAAACACTGCAACATGAAATATATTTAGAAACTGACAAGAAATTAATTCTTTATTCTTGATTAGGAACAAGTGTCATAGCACTGAGGACATTCCCATATACGCTCCGCTTGCTGTTCTGTCAGCCACCTAAAAGTGTATAAGCTCAATATCCAAATCAGTTGCTGATTGTGCGTTCTTCTGATCTTTCCGGAGAGGGTGCACTTTCTCCTATCGCCTCTAGTCCCTCCCATTGCTATTATTCTCTGAATATGTACATTATCTTATTCGACCTTGTCCTTGTCTTTTTGTAGAGATTAAATGACCATTTCTGCCAATATCTTCATGCCATTAACCATAGATCTCTTACTTCTGTTGCTATGTATTTAAAGTGCTCTAATCATCTTGGTGCTCATGAATTCCAGGTCACTACAAATCAAATCTTGTTCCACTGACAATTGAATAATGTATGCCTTTGAAATGGCAAATAGAATATCAACATTTGAAATAAAATCCTATAGAAGGATACTAAACATTTTATTGATCAAAAAACACTCCAACACAGACATCTGTAAAGACCTAAACATAGCAGAAGATTTACTCCTCAAAACTATTTACAAAATGTAAGTTAAAAATAGTTTAGACATATAAAAAGACGCAATGAGATATAAAGATTATTCATGGAGTAAAAGGTTCCAGTAAAGAGGAAAATAGGCAATCCAAGACTATAATAGACACTGGATATAGAAGAGCCTGTGAATATGAAGAGCCTGTGAATATGAAGAGCCTGTGAATATGAAGAGCCTGTGAATATGAAGAGCCTGTGAATATGAAGAGCCTGTGAATATGAAGAGCCTGTGAATATGAAGAGCCTGTGAATATGAAGAGCCTGTGAATATGAAGAGCCTGTGAATATGAAGAGCCTGTGAATATGAAGAGCCTGTGAATATGAAGAGCCTGTGAATATGAAGAGCCTGTGAATATGAAGAGCCTGTGAATATGAAGAGCCTGTGAATATGAAGAGCCTGTGAATATGAAGAGCCTGTGAATATGACAGTGGAAGCACATGGACATCTTGCACAGAACAAAGAGCCATACAGTGTTGCAGTGATGACAACATTCTGCAAAACATGTTACATAGCAGAGGAAGAAGAGTATAAATGCATTGTTTTACCTTTTACATCAAATATTTTATTTATTTTTTATTATTACATCAAACCTGAACATTGGCATGATGGACATGCATATTTATCTATCAAAATTAAAGTTAACAATTGAAAAGAATTTTAAAACATAAAATTATAACAAGAGGAAAGTGTTTCAAAGTCACCATTTCCAAATATCAATAAAAAAAATAATAATGGAAAACAACCTGTCTCTGACAAAACAGTCAATGATGTCACGAGCATGAACATCAATGATAAGCACAGTGTTGAACTTTGACCTATCATTTCTTGAAAGAGGTGATCTAACCTGTAGTTTGACAAATGGAATCAAAATAAATGGAAATTATTTAATATAGCAGATTTATTGTAAAACACAGTTACAAATCATAAAGATCATTGAACTCAGGACATCATACTCTGATCTTTAAAATAAAATTAAAAGCAACTAAAAAATGAGTGTTGTGAATTCTTATGTAAACTCCACATTATTCAATGGTTCTGAAACACAGATAACAACAAGCAATTTGGAAGACATAATTGACAAACTCTCCAAGTAATGAAGAACAAATAATGTCACTCATTTATATATTAATTTTGTCTTACAGTTTAGTTATAATAAAATACTCTATTATTATAGTGGTATACATATGTCTATCAGAACAGATTTTCAGACAAGAAATAATAATCTCCTTTAATATGAGGACCTTCATATATATTCATTCATTTTCCTTTTGCGCTGAAGTTAGAGTTGGGCAGATCTCTCCAATTCTGTCTGTTCAAAGCTATTCTGTGCAGTTCTTGAATAGTATGAATATTGGTTGTTTTACTTTCTCTAAGTATTGTTCTTCTGAGTGTTTCTTTTGGTCTACCCCTTGCTCTTTTGCAATAATTTGCAAAATGAAGGGCTATTCTAATGATTTTTGATTAGAAATCAGCATCATAGCCCTCATTTCTATAAATGCTTCACTCTTCATTTCATCAATCATCCAAATTGAAAGTTCCAGTTAAATGTTGATTAAATGATCTTCAGATCTTTCCAGAGTAGATAACACATTTTTAACATTGGTCACTCATTTCTATATTTCTTTGTACATATAAATTATACATTCAGCATTATTTAAATTTTGTAGCAAATTTATATGAGCTGCTTTAATAATTTGTTTACTTATCTAGTCAAGCACTGTGGTGCATGAGACTTAAACAATAATTATTTCATACTCCAGGTGCAGTGTTTCATGTCATACTGTGCAAAGTCCACATTCCATAAAAATTTTTTTGCCAATTTATACATTTTTAAATAAATAACCATTTTCACTGACCTTGACTACCAAATCATCAATTTGTTTGTGAAGCTTCTTTGCATATTCCTTCATTGCTGTTTTTTGTCCTTTCTTAACTTTGCGAAAAACATCCTCAACCTCCCATGTCCACCATGTTTGGTTGCCAGCGAGGCAAACCATACCCTGATAGTCCAACATCCAATCAACTCTGATGGATAAGAAAACAATATTTGAAAATTGTAAAGAAAATATTTGTTTACCATAAAAGTAAAGCATGTGTGTATTTCCAATACATCTACTCAACTTGTCCAATCTACTCAACTACTCAACTACATCTACTCAACTTGTCCAATCTACTCAACTTGTCCAATCTACTCAACTACTCAACTACATCTACTCAACTTGTCCAATCTACTCAACTTGTCCAATCTACTCAATTACTCAACTACATCTACTCAACTTGTCTAATCTACTCAACTACATCTACTCAACAAGTCACTGTCCTGACCTTGATAAACCAATATACTAAGAATATTTTTTCTGCACCTTCACCTTCTACCAGATCAGAGCTCACTTACTGAAGAGTATTTTCTCAAAGATAATTTAACGTTCTTTCTTCACTTCAACTCATCTTAGATGTCTATGTCTGCGAAATGAGTAAAGAGATGGTATCTTATCATACTGCAAGATTTTGTTAGTAACATTGTCTTGCCATATGATGTTCAGTATTTTGCTGAGATACCTTATATGAAATATATAAATATATATATATAGATTATATGGTGTCTCAATCTCTTGAAAATGTATCAATAATATTGGATTGTCTTTTATTCAGTGATAAAATTTAAAACTCATCCAACACTAAAATAATTATATTGGCAGGAAGCCTTTATATCTTAATATGAAAATTTCCCAAGTGACCAATTAACCCTTTAGCTTCTATGAACTAGTCTACTTGGTAATCTATTTTACTGTTATTGATGATCAAACTCATTTTATGTTAACTATCCCCTTAGCTAAAAATGATTTCATTCTGAAATTGCCAAGAGCCAGTAAACGTTAACCATCTCATCCATGCGGTATATATTTTCTACCATTAATAATAATTTTTGTATACCAAAAGAAACACTCAGAAGAGCAATACTTAGAGAAAGTAAAACAATCAATATCCATACTATTCAAGAACTTCACAGAATATCTTTGAGCAGACAGAATTGGAGAGATCTGACCTCTGCGCTAACTTCAGCGCAAAAGGAAAATGAATGAATGAATTAATAATAAGCCAAAACTGTGAAAGTTTTTATTTGTGTAGGACAAGAGAAGGATTCAGTACAGGTGAGAAAGCCATTGTGGAAAGAATTTAGCACAGCTGCAATCAGTTACTGAGAACATACCAGAACAAAATGCGTACAAAACAGTAAAATAGATGTATAACTGGCATTATTTGAAAATAATCTCTTCAATTATTGCACTCAAATATTTGAAATCTTTTAACTGACCTTGACTTCTTATGACTGTAGTAATAAATAGCCTCCTTTGTTATAAGCCTGTTTGCTTTCCTCATCTCTCTTAACACTGACGTCATCCAGTCTTCAACTCTGCCATCTGCTATTACAGGGGCATGAAAGTCCATCTCCTCTTTCTCTGCAGACACCATTCCCATTGCAAGCATTTCATTATTAGGACCTTTTTGGAATTTGAGAGCGGCAATGTTGTCAAACATCTGTGGAAAATGTATGTTTACAAAACCAGTGAGAATCTTAAATTATAGATAGTAAAGCTATACTAATATTTAGAAAATTTAAAATGACAGTCCTTTTCTTTGGGAGAGTATTCTGGCTAAGTAATCATCATCTTAGTCATTTGGTGCATGGATTGTTAATCAGATTATTTATTTCTGTATAGTTTTAGATTCTTAACATGTTACTTCACATATTTCCATCACAATTTTTATTTGTTACTTTCGTATTTCCAGATATGTCAGTTTTCATTATAAGCCCTATATCTCCAATATACACTCTTTTTTTGTTCCATTCTGTGTTTGTTATTCTAATCTTGAAAAAATAAAATATTTTGTCAAAACATCTCTTCCATATATTTTATACACTGATATATACATCTTTGCATACATGACTCCCACAAATTTTGAATCTGCACAATGTATGAGTAACAGTGTAGTACTCAATAACAGATTAAGAATTTTCTCAAAATGCCTGGCTAAACTAGGAATTACCAGTACCAGGAATTCTACTTAAGTTATCTTGGTGCCTTAAATCAGCAAACTAAAATGGAAATCTACATTTCTTCAATGATTTAAAAAAAAACTTGCATTCCAAGCATTAAGCATTGCATTCATATTCTATAAGATCCAATAAACATTGAAAACATAAACACCACAAACAATAAATAAAATAAAACAACACAAATAGTCTAAACTAACCTTGATCATGTGTTCCTGCACACATTCAGGGTCAGAAGATCCTAAAATGCTCAGCAATTCATCATCAGAGATGAAAAAAAATCGTGGAAAGGCATTACGTTTGGAATCAAGGTAGTCATTCAGGGATTTCTGACACTTCTCTAGACCTATACTTAGTCCTTCCAGATCTTGCAGACGATTAGTCACATGACAGGCAACTTTGATAAGTGGCATTTTAAAAGTGTCATTCATTATCTAAGATAAAAAACAAGAATAAAAAGATATATGTTACCGTACTTTATGTTCTTTATCTTCTAGTATATCTCTTGCGATGAGAAACACAAATCTTTAACACATAGGGCCTATATTCTTTTTGTTGTTGGCTAGACCTTCTAGTTCTTTCCATGCCTTACCTATCACTCTTACATTTATTTCTAATTCTCTTCTTTGGATGCTTCTTAATATTACGTGTTCTATGAATTCTAAAAAAAATGCTACTCTTGAAATGATTTTTGCCTACATTCTTAAAGTATGTCCTATCCATTTCCAGCACCGTTTCCTAAGCCAGTGGTTCTCAAATTTTGTTGTTGCTGCAGACCTTCAATTTGTTTCTCAATGACAGAGACTGGTGTGGGTGCTTTAGGGTTAAAAGTGTTCTCAAATTTTGTTGTTGCTGCAGACCTTCAATTTGTTTCTCAATCTGACAGAGACTGGTGTGGGTGCTTTAGGGTCAAAAGTCTTATATGAGAAATGGGACTATAGGAAAATACATTTTTATTAATAATTTGTGGGGTGCAAAGGGAACGCATTGCTCTAGGCGGACCCAGGGTTAGCAGATAACCAAGATCCCAAATGTACCTCCACGTGGTGCACCCTAGAAACAGAAATACAGCAGCTCATGCTGATTCTGGCCAAATCATTTGGGGATCGTGTCCGAGAATGTGGAGGTAGCAGATGGAAAGAGATTTGACTGCACAAGAGACAGACAATATCTCCGACACCACCAGCATCACCACATATAGCGACACTGTTGACATACAGTGAAGCTAGTCAGTCCCATCCGAACATTGGAGGGGCGGCCAATGTAAAATGCACGTAAAGGTAAATGCATGGCGAGAGACAAATATGTTTCATACAGAGTACAATGAAAGGGCAGAACAGCGCTAGAGGGCAGCGCGAACTGCAAATAGAAAGTGAAAAGTCCCTAGGAAAGGGAAATACAAGCTCCGTCAGCTCGAGACGGGCTTCTAGTTACCAGAGTTCCTAACAGGCAGAGACCCAGACCCGTCCATCGGCGTTTGGTAAAGCAAAAGACCTAACCCAACTCTAATGTCGAGCCTTCCTAAACCGGAAATATGCTTGCAAAGAGAAAGGGTTCTGTACCCGATGGGTGTAGGCAAGAAAGGGACAACGATGGCAGTCCTGGCCCAACCCTACTGTCAAGGTTTCCTATACCGGAAATACACTTGAAGAGAGAAAGGGTTCAGTACCTGATGGGCTCAGGCGCTATTGGGACAAGGACGCTCAGCTCGAGAACGACTTGCTCTCAAACGCGTGGTGTTAGACTCGAACTTGGACAAGGGGTACATGATGTCGGTGAATGACACCTTGGCTAAGAGGGCGAAAGAGCCAGGGTCCAACTCCTCTGTTGAGTTCTTCCCCTTAAGGAACCAGGCTCATGGATGAGAAACGGTTCAGTACCCAATGGGCACAGGCACAGCACGTCCAATTACACGAGGCAAGTTCATAGACAGTGGAACACCTCGTTCGAGTGAGACGAGAGCAAGAAAATCGTCTGGGCGAAGAGTCTTCACTACGCGTGCCTGGAGACAGATATAGAGGCTGTCACAGGCTAAGGGTAGCCCACCCGAATTGTCAAGGCATGCCGAAATCGGATGTGCTAGGCCTACAAGGCGCATAACGGTGGCACAACGTAATCACGCTCCCGGCGGAAATCGCACGGATATCCGTGATGGTTGCAATGGAGCGAACGAAAAACAAACAAACAAACATTAATAATTTGTATAGAAAAAAAACTATGCATCAAATAAAAGCTACTCCTTTAGAAAAAGATGATTTCTGCAAAATATAGTTATTATCAGTAGTAAAATGTCAAAATTTACTGTAAATTCAGAATCTCGTTTTAAGCTTTAGAACAACAAAAGTTGTAACAGAATACCAAAATAATTTGATTTTCTGTTAAAACTAATATGGAGCCATTTCGTAGTAAAATATCTGCAACTTTCATAGACACTATTTAAAGAATTTGGCTGGTTATGTATAATATGTACTTTCCATTCAGTATAGTTCTATCTATGTTCCTTCAGTGCTGAATATGGTACATGGGGGAGAAACCAGAGCTCTTCAGTGTGAGCGATGTAATGCTACTATGTGTAATTCTTGCATGCTACTGAGGCCCACAGTCATAACCTCTTTGATGGTTGTTCTTAAAAGTCTTTTTTGGTCTTCCTCTTTTTCTTTTGCCACCTGCTACCCATTTTAATGTTTGTAGTGGCAGTCTGTTTTCATTCATTTTAAATACATATCCAATATGTCCATTGTTTTCTTCTTATTGTTGCGGAAACATATTTCTGTTTGTTGTCTTATTTTATTTGCTTGTTTGATTTCCTTGATAATTTTGTAATGATAGTATTATGTTAAATTACTAGTTATTAAATCACATAATCGATCTTATTAAGTCACTTAACATGATGCTATAATTAAAAAATTATTGAGGAAGTCAAACAAGCAAATAAAAGAAGACCCCCCAAACAGCAATATGTTTCTACAACAATCAACAAAATCATGAAAATAATAGTCCAGTGGTCCCGATAACCTTAAAAAAAAAGATTGAACACCAGGGTTGATCAATGATCTAACAAGCTGTTATCATAAAAACTGGTGCTACAGAAATAGACTCAGTTTAGTTACTGCAATTAAATATTGAAAGAATACTACTAATATCTCACCTCAACACTCTTCACTCATTCAGTAATTAGTACAATATACATTTCTATAGGTTAGTAATGTAAGTGAGAACTTTTTTATATTTCAAGACATGTCTTTGCTATTGCATACACTTGGCTGCTGAGTAAGTGATCATTCCGGCTGCTCTGCACCGTTCTTATTTCTATTTCATTAGTTTTAAACAATTGCTTTAAGTCTAGAACGGCATTATGCAAACTTGTATGCTGGTCACTGATAGTTCACAGACTTGCTGACCTGTTATGGATGGCTCGAGGATCGGCATCTGTTCACAGACCACCACTTTCAGAAGCGATGTCATAAACAACATTTCTTTACAGGTAATGCTCAATTCTTTTTCTGAAGTTTCACATTGCTAATCTTATCATACCTTTTCAATTCGACTATTTTACAGAGTGCTCCATTTATGACTCATGTAGTTTTATAGTCATCCCTTTTGTTGTTCTCCATGTTTCTGATTCATACAACAGCATAGATTTAATGTTTGTCACACATACTTCACAATGTAACAACGCTTCCTCTTGCGTCTTCTATTTTTATTGTGACACATTAGTCTGTTCTGACCTCTGTTTATGTTGCTGCCAAAGTAAGCAAAATTTTAACACTTAACACGCTATGGAACTTAATTTAACTTAGTTTTTATTAACAGTCTTTATTCTAAGAAATTTTTTTTAATTTCCAACTATTTGCTTTGTGTTTTTTTCACATTACCTTCTTGAATGTTTTATCAATTTGGTCAAATTTTTTTGCCTCTTCTGGAAGCTGTGAACGAATATCTCCACCAATGAAAATACCTTCCAGGTACATCCATTTTCGCTGCACCACCATCCAGACCTTTGAAATATTTATAAAAAATTATTCATTTCAGTATTGTGACTTCAATAATTTATTAAGCAGTTTAAATATCACATATCATTGTCTCATCATTACAGTTATTTGCCTCAAAATTATATCTTTCAATTCTTATAATTCAATTATTAACTTTCAGAAGCATCATTCCATGCAGCCAAAATAACCCTAAAATGATGTTCTTAGCCTCAAATTATGTATAAAAAGTACCTCACCTAAGGTAAAATCATCATCAAGTGCTGTCTCAACATCGAAATTAGGCTGCAATGACTTAAAGGTATGAATTAATGAATAAACCCGTAACCAGTCATGGACTTAGGGGTACCACATTGGATGCTTCAGTGCACAGAATCCTCCAGTGATTTCTACTTTCAACGATGTGGAGGAGTGAGGAAAAATCTTGTCCTGTCCATTTCTTGATGTCTGTCCATTTCTTTATTTGCCCTCCTTTGCTTCTTCACCCTTCAATAGTTCCCTGCAGTGCTGTTTTTGACAAGGAATCATGTCTGCATACATGTCCAAACCATGTTAGTTTTTGTCATTTCACTATTAAAAGCAATGGTTCATGTACAGCTGCATACATCTCTATTTTATTTCTTACAATTAAATAAAAAAATTAAAGGTATACTAAATACAAAAGGTCAAAACAGCTTCATATTCAATGAAACCTGAGTACTTTCTGCACAAAGCACAGAAAATCTAAAAAGTTTAGCATCTTCAGTACATTTGTTTTCCAAGATATTTTGCCTTTTTATGTGTATTTTTGACAACAATTTATTTACAGTTGCTCATGTTTTTTATTAATAGGTAAAAACAATTTTTAAATTGTTTTAATCTTGCATGGAAAAAAACTGCACTAAAACTATAAACCAAAATTAACTTGTAGTATCCGGCTCGTCTTTTGGAAAGATGTTTTGATCATTGCCATAGAATGATCATCTTTCTAAAAGAAGATAGTAGATGTTGCTAAGAAAGTCTTCACTGAAAAATATTGTTAAAATACTGCATTATTTCATCTAATCACAATAATTCTAAAGTTTTTCCTTGTGAATTTTCATCAGCAATTTTTGTGATATCAGTTGTTGTGCAAATAATATCATTAGTTCAATTGCATAAAGTGATCGGTAAGAAGTGGAAAAATTATCATCAAAGAAAACGCATGTCAACAAACAAAAATCATCACAGAACTTTTATTTTTACATAGATACATTTGAAACTTTCCAAATATTTTGTTAAATGTATTTTTAAAACAATGTTGCTATTGTTATGTGTTATCAGAAACTTTCATCTAATATACTATGTATTTCTGCTCTTCAAATAAAACAATAGTCACATATTCCGAAAATACAATTCAATTCTGTAGATCTTGATGTATAGGATATCACTGTAGATGTACAAATAAATAATACATTGCACAAAGACTAAATGTAACCACTCTTAATTTTGTTTCTTATAAAGAGTGCATAAAAATGAGAAATTAAGTCATGTATACAAAGAATTAAAAGAAAAAAAACGAGTAGTCTAGCAATATTATAATGTATTGTAATGACATACTGTTTCTGTGTCATGTGACATATTATTTGCAGAACATAGTCTTTTTTATAAATCTCCTGAAATCCCTGCGGTCTCTCAAGTTGTCCTGCCTTTGCTAGCTCACGACATGTGCATGCATTCCTGAATTGTTAACTGACAAAATCAATATTTCAACCAAAAGTCCTCTAGGCCTTTATTATCTTTGCAAATATTAGCTCAACCTATTTATGCAACAATGTTTTCTTAGTAAATTTGTGCCTCTTGTTGAGGCAGCAAAACATGAGTCCAGTATGGTTACGTTGAAGCCAGTAGATGGTTATATCATGTTGTGGTGTTCAAACCCCCCCCCCCCTTCCAATGGCAAATCAGAACAAGATTTTTATTTAAAGTACCAGGAACTTAGTAAAAAGGTGGTTAAACCCCCACCCATAACAATTGTTCACAAACAGATATGTCATCACATTTCTCATAAAAAAGAAGGAATTGCACATGAAAATGGACCATGAATAGCTGAGCTGAACGATTCTGAGTAGCTGAGCTGAACTTGTCTTGAGTAGCTGAACTTGTCTTGAGTAGCTGAGCTTAACTTGTGTGAGTAGCTGAGCTGAACTTGTCTGAATAGCTGAGCTGAACTTGTCTGAATAGCTGAGCTGAACTTGTCTGAATAGCCGAGGACATGGTTGTTTTTGGAAGGTTCGTTTAGTAAAATTACCTCTTATGGTGAGGTACACTTCTTTCAACCACAAACATTTGTCAGATTTAGTTATATCAGAGCTTTCAACCATAACAAATAATGGTAGTTGTGGTTTGGCAAACCATAAACTCCGAGGTATATTATGTTTATTAGGCATTGGAGGGCTTGTTGTGCTTAAATCTCTAATATGGCACTAATACAACAATGATGTGTTATAAGTCTTATTATTATTACTATTATTCATTTACCATGTGTCTCATATTGCATTTACACACATTTGTGAACTTAAAGTTGAGGATTTCTAGCTGCTTTCTGCTTCTCTACTAACTTCTCATAAAAGACATCTTTAGGCATCGCAGTTGTGCTGTCTTATCAGGGGTTAAGTTGGTCAAACATAACAATATTTTTACTTACCTCCAGAACTTCAGAAATATGTGAGAGAGATTTTTCCCAGTTCTGGACACTGGTCAAGAATGGTCCAATAAATCTTGATGCTGACATACTCTGATAAAATAAAACAACCAAATATACTTTCAGAATGTGTCCCAAAAATATTCTGAGAAAGTATACATTACTTAATATATTTTAAAAAACTTTGAAAGTTTCGCATAAGCTCACGTGGGAAAATTAGTCAAATCAGAAAGAAAACAATTGTATCCTCTAACCCTTTTAGCCATGGTCACACAGCCTTTAAAACGCCCTCTTGCCTCCTGGGCAGGAAACACACAAATTGGAAACATGTGTCTGCTGGTATTTTACTACAGTTGTGGTGGTGAAGTGTCTAGTCTGTTGGAGATAGATATATAAGTTTGGAGGACCTATATGTAAACTTGGAGGACCTATTTTAAAGCTTGGAGGACCTATGTACAAGATTGAAGGACCTATGTGCAAGTTTGGAGGACCTGTGTGCAATCTTTTCATAATTCTTGCAATCAGGAATCAATAAGAACAGACTGAAAATCTGATTTCCAGGTAAAAAATAAAACTGCCAGATTCTAACATTGAGAGCTATGGTAGCTCAATGGTTAGTGCATTAGCTTTCTGGTTGGATGGCGCAGCTTTAATTTTCCAGTTAACCAGATAAATGTTTAGTTCACTAACCCTATATTACATGAAAGAGTTTTTTTGTAAACAAACTGATTCAACTCAAATATCTTCGTCATTTCTATGTAAACAATTTCAAAAGTTTTTTTTTATGGATCTCTAAATTTTACAAGATGATACATGATTTGTATATATTCTGCATGTATATTTTGTGCAAAAACAAATTGGGTTAATTAATAAGCAATTTTTCTGCAAGCCAACATTAGACAAACAGACCTGCAGATTCATTGATGAGTCATCCAAACACTGCAGAACCTCATCAACAGCTCCAAGAATGTAGCCCCTGTTGGATGTGCCCTTCATGTAAGTAAGGACACTGAATTTCATGTTATTCCAGTTCTCCTCAACTTCTTTCACTCCCTGAAAGATATGGAAAATATGTCACAATGCTTCAATCAATCAATCAGAAACTAAATCTAAGATCAGTGGTGGACAACTTGATTTATTTTGTGGGGAGTTTCTGCACGCCAAATGCATAATTACCCAACAATATAGCTCTATGGTTCACAAAAGTGTAAATTAACTAATGTTTAGAACAAAATGGCTTTAGCACGAAAATAATACACTTGGACTAATACATTTATATCGTTTTTCCCACAAGAGAGCCAATTATAAATTTATGATTCTGAAAGAAAAATATAATTTACCTTCTCAATACCCATTTCTTTTGATGCACATGTGACAATTTCTGCAATTGTGTCCTTGTAACGGTGCAATTCCATCACAAATATGTTCGCCAAAGTGAATGTATCAGGATTTATGTCAAATTTCTGCCCTGTCTTTGACATGAGTTCCTTCCAGTGGCGATCTCTCAGTGCCTCATGTTTAAGGTCACCAAACAAAGGCAGAGAATCACGAAACTCTTTCATTTTTTCCTCAAGACATTTAGAAACAGCCATTTGCCTAGCTTCCCTTGGTAGCTTTCTTAGATTCTTTAGGAAGTTCTCAATACCATCTTGCAGAATCTGAACATTTAGATTAGCCCATAATGTTTCTGCCCACTGTTCTCTTGCAACCTGGAAAATAATTCATATAGTAAATTGCACATCATGTATATAAATCTCTAAATATAAGATGTTATTAACTTCTGAAGTTTTTTTGACTGTCCAAATTTGTTACTGGTCAAATTCCCTGATATAAATAAGTTGATTAAATTACATCATTAAAAATTACATGTCTGATCAAACTGAGATTTTAATCTCCAACTTGAACCTTGCCAAAGTGACTAATAAATGCCACTATTAGTTTGTAAAATGCTATCATTGTTTGTGAACTGCCATCTTTGTTTTTAAAAGATAGAAAGATAAAAAGTGAACAAGACAGTCTTGCTCCAAAATTCATTGTCTCAACATGATGATAATTGCTACTCAAAGGTATTTTAAAAAAAAATAGAATGCCTTTGAATAAAAAGGGACTATAAATCATTGTTAACTAATTTGCTGTGATTAGAAGATTGCAGTAAAAGAAAAGACATTAGGATAAGACTTCTTTATTGTTAATATTAACACTACTTTTTTTTCAATTTTGCATTTTCTTTGTTCTCAAATGTATTTTCTTATTGAGGAGAGGTAAACAGAATTTTGACCTTACCAAAAGGAGAAGAATAGCTTTCAATCTATGAGACTATGACAGGCTTTCACAAAGTAATTATCCCACTTGGAAGGGAATGTAAAGATTGGGAAAATGGAAAAGCAAACCTTGAAATCGGTTAGCTGATTGCTGATAACTCTGAAGATAATGATATAACTATGTTTAACGATGGGTCTGTGCATCGTGGTAAGAAGTCTGAATGAGACTTTACCACAAATTTTTATGGTACAGTCATTGCAGAGAACTATGGAGCATATGGAACAATCACATCCTGTATGAGGATGGAGTCAAGGCTGCTACTGCTGCTCTCAAATGGCTCTCTGGAACCTAAATCACCAAAGAAGTTATTTTGTCAGACTCCCAGTCCATGCTGCAAAAGATCCAAAATGGTTGAGATTGATATGAATGGACTGCCGGAGACGGATGTGTCGAGCCATTGGCGCAAATAAAACGGCAACACAACGCATTTCCATTCTCTGGATTACATCCTGCTGGAAATCTAATAGGACCATGGTCCTGCTACAAGAGAGATCCAGCGGGAGTTTGAGAATGAACGCTGAAGAAGAAGAAGATATGAATGGATGGTATCGACAGTTACATTTAACCTTCAGAGAATTACATGGATTTACTGCTCAGGACATGCCTGTGTTAAGGGTAATGAAAGAGCAGACAGACTTGCATACCAGGCACCAATAGATGACATTTGACAATTTATAACTGCTTCAAGAGAGTCTGTTGAATGTGTATACTAAGATTGATGAAGCATCGAGATTTGAGAAATTTGATTTATCTATGTGATATATCCTTTAAAGAACGTTGTCCTCACTGCCACTCTGTAAACCTCTTAGTTCTGTGCAAGTTTCCCAGTTTCTTCTAGTGTCATGTTCAGAAGGTCTTCGATGTCATGTGTCCATCATAGTCTTAGTCTGCCTCTTATTCTCTTTCCTGGAACTTTTCCCTCCATAATTAATCTTTCTAAACCATTGTGTCTCTTAATATGTCCAAAATATGTTCATCATTATGAATTTCCTGGCATTGTATACTTCTCAGTAGTTTGCCATTGCTTTCTGGACTGGTTATGATCACTTAACATTAACCTAAAATATTCCCGTACTAACCCGCTTAGACTTAGACCAATCAAAGAATACATAAAGCATAAACACATGTAGAACTCATTTATCCAATCAAATCAAAGAAACGCAAATAATCTCATTTATCCAATCAACTGTTTGCTCACTGTTTGTCTTGTATTTTCTTAAAGATAATTTTAGGTTGAAACACTGAAACTATCTTGTATACTTCTTCTTCTTCTTCAGCGTTCGCTCTCAAATAACCACAACGAATATTTCGTGTGATTTCCGCCAGGGAGTGTGAAGTACGTTGTGCTGCAAGTTCCACAGTAAAACTGTGATTATTTGCACCCCGGTTGGCCACTTGTGGTCAGGACGTCCGAGGTCCAGCACATCCGTTTTCATCATTCCTTTATTTCGGGTTTGGTCCCTAATCTTGTATACTATTATTTGTATTTTTCATACCAATACCTTATAGTCTGATAGTCTATGCATTAATTGTAAAGCTGATCGACCATGTGTTTTACGAAAAGTAATACTGCTACACAGTTTTACAGCAGTCCCACTTATTTATATTCAGCAGATAATATCATTTCCAAAGTTCAGCACCTTAAACACATTCCACTAACCTCTCTATAACAAATTCCCATCACTAAAATAGTATACCTTCTGTTCTGTATAAATCTTATACACTGATTCCAAGCAAGACAACTCTTTCTGTGTCTTTAACAATTCAGGATACACTGTGATTGGCAGTTCAAACAGACGTTCAGCATTAGTCAGCTCTAGTCTACTAATCTCCAGTTCACTGACCCCTTCTTTAGCCTGCTTCAGCAACTCAACACCTAAGAATTCAAACAATTACATGCTAATTTGTTTGGCGATTTTGTTTCTTTATTTATATTTTTAATGTTGGATGGCTTGAAAGCCTGGCATGATGCAGAATCATCAGAAACTATATCTAAATGTATAACAAACAGAGAACTGTGGAGAGACATGGTTGCCTACGCTAGAAGGCATGGTATCAATGAATTAATTAATTTTTCCATATCTAAATAATTCAAAACAAATGAACAAGAAAATATAAACTTTAATACTTTAATAACAGTCAGGAGAATTAAAATATCAAGAAATTTGTAAAAAAATTGCTATTGTTTGAGAATGAATGTAGAAGAAAAGACCCAAAACTTAATAAAATTAATGATTGTAACAATTGTATAAAATTAATGATTGTAACAATGGTATAAAATTAATTATTGTAATAGTTGTATAAAATTAAGGATTGTAATAATTGTATAAACGTATGCAGAAGATATCATGATATTGTTACAAACACTCCCCCCCCCCCACCACTATCTACAGGCCTGTATGGAAGGGCTGAAATTATCACTACTTGCTTAGCAGAACAATCATTATGCAACAGTAAACTCTCAGTAGATGACATGTCAATATAGTCTAACAATGTCCTACTGTGGAAGTGGCACAGTATTTCATCTGTATAATGTTTCCCTTTGTGCTACAACATTCAAAGAACCTAGCATTGTTTATCATGGTGGGGGAACAAGATGAGCTTCAGACCTGACTGTAGTCTTAGATTTCAACATGCTCGTAAGTGGTACCCCAGTTATGAACAAGTGGTACATGGGGTGTGGTAAAACAAAAACGCAACATGTGACAGGATTGTGCAGAATGTGACAATTCCATGGAAAAACCCAGAATCAGACAAATATGTTAGTCCTGCATAATTGGAGAGCTCCCTTGGATAGCTGGCTGCCCCTACCTATCCCAGTTACCATGAACCAGAGTTGGCTTGCTATAACCAACTCTGACAGGAAATAGTGCTTGGCAGGGAAGTTGAAGCTCAAGACTCAAACTCTACATGTTGCAGTAAGATAGAATATTCACAAAATTCTACAAGTTGTAGTAAGATAGAATAGCCACAAAACTCTACAAGTTGTAGTAACATAGAATATCCACAAAACTCTATATGTTGCAGTAAGATAGAATATCCACAAAACTCTAGAAGTTGTAGTAACATAGAATATCCACAAAACTCTACATGTTGTAGTAAGATAGAATATCCACAAAACTCTACAAGTTGTAGTAAGATAGAATATCCACAAAACTCTACATGTTGCAGTAAGATAGAATAGCCACAAAACTCTACACGTTGTAGTAAGATAAAATAGCCACAAAACCACTAGAATGTATCCTCTCTTTGAGTAGGAGACTTTTTCTCAAAGCATTGCACAAAGTTGAGAGTTGGAGTCTTCTGTAGATAATAAAGCTCCCCACCCCATAGCACATATGAAGTAGGAAATAATCGCTCATAATTCTATGGAATTGAAACTACAAGAACAGCATAGCAAATTCTTAAAACACTATCATAATGACAAGAAAACCTGTAAGTAGATAAAGAGTTCATTTCATTATTTGAATAAAAGAGAGTCTGTGATGAAGATGAAATCATCCCTTTAGCTATGAGCAGGTAGCTCTTTACAGCCCATAGTCTTCCAGTGAAAAGTACAGTTTCCTTTCAGTTGTGTAACTGAGATGACACCAGACTCATGTAAGATTGTCTGATAGGCATGGATGTGTAAGGGAGGTTTATGGATGTAAGTTTAGCCCCAGAAGGGAAGCATTTCAGTGTGCTAGTATCCCAGGATTACCATGTCCTGACAGGAGCACAGTTAGTTAGTCGTTAGATCATCATAACTGCACTCCGGACAAGTCCATAGGTGCTCAGATCTCTCCTTGAGTGTAGCCACCATTACACGTTGACTGATGATCCCAGTACATAGTTGATTGACCATCATTCTTTCTTGCCCACAAAACCATTCCTTTCTAGCGACACCAGATTTCAAACCAAATTCCTTTATTCTAGTCATGGAACAAGAGTCATCGTCACTTTGAGCACAGTACACATGTCTAGACTAACTATATCCTTCTTCTGTCAGCTTTGTTGAACCATCCGCAGTGATGGCACATCTACCATTCTTCATCACCTAGGAATCTTCTGTAAAAGGAGAGAGGTACAATGGCCTCTGGCATGCATCTCTTTGTCATCCATGGGATTGTTATAAGACAAAAGTAAGAAATTGAAACAAGAAGTAACAAATACAATTTTTCAGGTTATCAACCCCAACCTTTCTTAGTTGCTATCTACAACATGCCTGGAAAGAAGAAAGTGGACTATTCTTTGCACCCTGAACTAGAAGTCCAGGCCCCAGTTGCCACATAAGCGAAGCAGTTTGTATCCAGCAGCTAAAAAATTAACATTCTTATTTTTTAAAACTGAATAGCTATAGGGCCCATAACTTTTCATACAATATTTTCTTTACATACCGGTAACTCACCCTTGTCTAGGTCTTCTCCAACAGAACCTGGACCTTCCAGCAAAAATTTTTCAGAGAAATCAGTCAAAGAATCCTGAAAGTCTTTAATTTGATCTTGTGTGATCTATGAAAACAATATAAAATGTGGAAATATTGTAAACAATTAACTATTTTACATAAACCTACCACTAATAATAAAAAGATAATATTGATTATTTATTATGACCTGATATCACTGCACTCAAGACAAACCCATTGGTGCTCAGTCTCCCCAAGCAAATATCAAAGTGTTAAATTTTGAATTAGAATTCACAAGAAATAGAGCCCAGGTAGACCTATTCTATTGGCATGCTCATGCCTCTCTGAAAACATATCTGACTTCCTCTCTGGCATATTCCTTTCCATGATTAAGACACTGCCATTATTCCTTAATGGATACCAACCACACACTTCATACATTTACCTCTTTCAATGTCTTGCCTGGTCATACTTACCACCTCTTCCTTTCAGACATTGTCTCCTTACACACCTCCATCCCTCATGCTGAGGCCTGCAGGCTGTCCAATTAATTCTTGAGAAACGCTCTGATCTTTAGTTTGCCACATCTGCTATTATCCACCTCACTGAATTAGTTTTTAACCTGAACTTTCTAATTCAATGGTGATTCCTTTGAGTAAATCAGTGATGTAGCTGATTTATGGACACTAAATGGGTCCTAGTTACCTTTGTTTTTTCATGGGTTACCAAGAATATTTTATATGTGAAAGCTATTCTAGCCATTTTCCCTGCCTACATCATTGTTACATCAATGATGGCATTGATGATATATTGGAAGCAGACGTGACCCATTTCATTGCATTTGCAAGTAGTTTTAACGCTGATATTAGGTTCACTTGCCACACACCCACCTATTTGTCAATTTCCTAGACATCACATTCTTTATTGGTGCAGATCGCCCCTCTACATTGATTATAAGCCTACAGATACCCATAACTACCTTTTCTACAACACCTCTTTCCATCCTCGTGCATGTTGCCAGTGTCTCTCGTTCTTCTATGCTTCTCCATCTTCGCAGACTGTCTGGATGACGACTTCCTTCATCAAGCACAGGTGAATTGTTGCTCAACTACTTTGGCTTGCTCCATTTACACTGAACATGTTCTTTCCACAGATCTCCTGTGGGTTCAGAACACCACTCATCTTTAGCCCTTACCACTAACCATCAGGCCCACATCCAACTGAGTTGAAGTGATTACAATCTTCAACCCTAACAGCAGAGCGGCCAGAAGGTATTGCTCTGACATTTACCTCTGTTTTTTCTGGATCTGGAAACTTGAGAGGTTTTTGAGGATGGTTTCTTTGTGGCTTTCAGATGTGACTGTAACCTTTGAGACATTTTAGTCTATAGTAGATTCAAAGTGGACACAGTCAACAACAGAGGCACATCATGTTGCAGCAAATTATGTAACACATGCACGTTTTAGATTCAAACCACTATTGACTTTCCTAAGACACCTTTCAACATCTGTGAGAGTTTCACTTGTTAGAAACGTGATCTACGCAATCATTTGTAAAAGTTGCCACCTGACGTACATAGGAGAAACTTGTCTTAGATTTTGCTATTGTTTTTATCTTCACCTATTTGACATTTGTTGTCGCAATGGCCCTAGCCACAATGGTGCTAATGCCATCTCAGTCACAGCATTCGGACTTGTAAACCAGAAAACCGGAGTCAATTAACGTGGAGAACCACCTTTTCATACCATGGGTCATTGGAACCCACCGGAATTAACATTCTGCATAAATATTTTGAGACACATCTCTTATGTTCCATCCATTATTCTCCCAGTTTTAAGAACATATGACTTCACTTAGGGTTACATAGTTATATGAAGTTCTTAATATACTTCACCATCTCAAGTAGTGACTCATCACAATGAGTAAAGCTTTTTTTATTACTAATATTAACACATTTTTATATTTTTGTTTTAAATTTTCCATTTTTGTAATGTGCCCTACTGTACTTTCTCATTATATAATCAAAATGTAGTGGTTCTTGCCTCTCTTCGTCTCTTTTTGTTGTTTTCCAAACCTGCATACTGTCAATACCTTTCTCTCTTTGCCAAATGTCACCCATTCACAGTCTCTTCCAACTTCCTCACAAACTCTGAGTAGGGTATCTTCTGCCATTCAAAACCTTCCTCTCTTAATACACCTTTCTTTTGTGTTGTCTAGAAATTGGTGTAAGACGTGATGATCATTATTGGCAACATTGAAGTATTGGTAGTTAATGAATTTGCCTCTCTTGTGGAGAGGCGTGCGTCTTTCAACCAGCAGACAACAAAGTCCAAATAGGTTATATCAAGACACGCTACCATAAAATATTAGAGGTAACAAAGACCCCAAAGTAATTAATTTATTACATATTATTACTAATACCTTGAAGTATTCTTTAACCTGGGCTATTTTATACACCATTGACCCAACACATCTATCTCTGTGGACTAAGATTGTTTTGGGCAAAGGCTAAAACACTCTGCTGATATTTTATAAAATGTTCACAACCAAATAAGTAAGCCTATATATGGAAATAGGTTAAGTTTTGCTGAGGACAAAAAAAAAAAAAAAAAAAACTCACATTTATAATTAACTTAAGTATGAGTCAAACAATAGCATTTCAACAAAGCAGTCTTTGTCACAAAGTCAACCAAAACAACAAACGCAATATTATATACCAAACTACATTCAATGATATTAACAAGAACCTATAAAATATAAAAACAATATTGAATATGATTTATACTCACAAATAAAACAAGAAAGAGAATGAATTACTAAAGAATCGAGGAGGTAGTTAGGGTGTACAGAGGACAAAAAACAGAATGTTTGGACAGAGTTTGCTCTCACAAACTGCATCACTAGACCAAAAATAGGTAGACCTAAAGACTGCTGTAACTGACCATGTGGAAAGAAGAATACCACTAAAACCAAGGTGGAAAAACAACAATGTGTACTAATGGGCAGTCCAAAAATTATGCCATAATTAGGGGAGGGGTTTGGGGGTATGGAAATTTTTGAGTTATTGACGGAGTGGAGGGGAATTTTTTTTACATTTGACAAAAGTTGACATCAACAAAATTGTTTTTTATGCACCAATTAGAATTGTGAGGGAAAAAAGGGAAAATTTTAAAAATATTAGTCCTATGTTTTTATTTTCACTTTTTCAGCAAAAAAAATTTGGGGTGGGGGGTGGATGGGGTTGACATAATTAAGACGGGGGGTCTGGATTCTTGATAAGTTGTTGACAAAGGGGAAAGAAAGGGGTAAAAAAATTGCCAAAAATGTGTTGATGTCATTTATGAACAGCTCCCTAACTGCAGCAGAACTGATATCCAACAGGCAAAACTTAAAACTGAGAAATGAAGTTTTGCTAGTCACTGGTAACATATAAAAACACTCAAATCGATACCTCAACAAAAAAGGCATTTATCAAGAACACATTCACAGCATAATATGACACGTAGAAAACAGCACTATTAACATTCACATGGCATAGCTAAATTTAGATACAACAAAGGTGGACCAATTTTCCTTATAAAATGTATACTTCATACAAAATAAACAAACAGAAAGGCAATAGAACAGAAACAAACCTCTGTGAACTTTTTCTTTACTTTGACAAGGCTAGCCCCAATGTTTTTGGATTTTAGAAAAAGTTCATCCCATATCTGAGGCAGTTGTTGCTGTAGCTCTCTTTCCTTTTCATCTACCTGGAGACATATTAACAATAATATATAATAAAACCTTTAGTTAGTCGTTGGATCATCATCATTGCACTCTGGACAAGTCCATAGGTGCTCAGATCTTTCCATGAGTGTATCCACCATTACACGTTGACTGACGGTCCCAGTACGTCGTTGATTGACCATCATTCTTTCTCGCCCACGAAAACTTCCTTTCTAGCGACACCACATTTCAAACCAAGCTCCTTTATTCTAATCATGGAACAAGAGTCATCATCCCTTGTACAGTCATTTGTTCGTACGTTTTCCTGTAGGGCATTAAAAATGTCTGCCCGATCCATCGCTCCACCAACAGCCGTAGTAGCAGCATGGGCGGCCAACCGATCTGCTCTCTCATTACCCCGGACTCCCACGTGTCCTGGCACAAAAATAAAAGTCATTCTACGCACACAAGAATTATTCACTGCATCCAGCCACTGTCCTTGAACGTACCCTGCCTGAACTTTCACAATCATGTTCATGGAGTCACTGAGTATACAGGCAAAACCACAAAAAAACCATAAATCCTACATGTATTACAGAAAAATTGTCCTATATAGCTCAATAAATGTCATCATCCATTTCATATCATATGCTTGGCTTACTACTAATAAATTAAGCAAAAGGTTGGAAAAGTACTTACATTTATGTTATACATGGCAAGGGTATAATATCTTTCTTGTATATCCCTGATTTTGTTCAGCACGTCCAATGACATGGCCTTAATATCTGAGATTGTTGACAAGACGAATTTGAGATCATCCAATGAGGATGGTGTCTGATCAAGGTCATCTGATTTATCCTGGAAGTTTATTGAATGTTTAATATAGAAAAGTCATCAATAATAGATAAAATACAGCTATCTAAATATACCTGAATTTATCTAAGATGTTATCTAATGTTTGAAAAATGTAGTGTTTGAAAAATGTAGTGTTTGAAAAATGTAGTGTTGGGTGAAAGTATAGAATAGTTCTCTGCTGTGCTATAAATAGCACACTGTTGACAATTTTAACTATCCAACGTCATGGATTCCTGTGTAACACCAATCAAAATAATAGCTGCCGTGACGTTACATCCCGACAATCCCACAGTTCAACTCTAGACACAGACGAACTTATGCATAATCTGTTTGTTTTCCAATTTACACACTTTTTCCAATTTCCTAATATTTGTGGTGAGCTATCGGTATTTCTGCCCGCTATACACGGAGCGAGGTGCGCGCACACATTAGAAATATTATTTCTAATCCTAACCTTACTCTAAGTACTTACCCGTAAGCTTGCTAAATCACACAACAAAGGTCAGAAAACACATCGAAACTAGAGCAAAGGTCACAGCAGAGAACTATAATGTACTTCAGCCGAAAAATGTAGTTTTTGAAAAATGTAGTGTTTGAAAAACTAAATATGATTACTAATTTTTAAAATATAAATATTATAGAACTATATTTGTTCACAAAACTCAGGACATCAAGGGGATTGGATTGTAAGAGTTGACCTGTGTACAACCAACCCACCTGTGTACAACCAACGAGTTAAATGTACTATACACTTTACTATGTGTTGAAAGAGACTGTGCACCATAGATGTGCCAGTAGTGTTGCAATGTTGGATTAGCTAATCACTATTCACGATCTGAGGGTACAGAGTAGTGCAATGTGAAAACAAAAAGTACCTATTATACAATAATGATTTTTGCAGTGCAATGTGAAAGCAATAAGTACCTAATATACAATAATTCTTCTTCTTCTTCTTCAGTGATTTGCCCCACAGTTTTATCTTCAGATCTGTCTCTTGGGGTAATATTTTAGTTCTCATGTCATTAAAGAGTCTGCAGAATATGTTCTGGAGTCTGGGGACCCTTTTGACATGGGCATTGGTCAGTTTGGACAGCCTTAATTTTGTGGAGATGTGCTTGTAACCTGCAGTGTCCTGTGCGAAGTCTAAAAATTGTGGTTTGTTATGACCTGCTTAGCTTTAGAATAGGGTCCTGTGGAAAGTTACTGCCTGTTCTCTGACTTCATGTATGTTTGTATTTTCTTTTGATGAGAGTTTTTGCTTCAGTCAGTGATATTCTGTGTTGGAATTTTCTTTTTTGCACCTGCTTTTGCCAGTCTGTCAGCTGCTTCATTTCCTGCTATTCCACAGTGTGCAGGGATCCACTGCAGCACAACTTTATTGTTAGCAGACAGTTGATTTTATTATGAGATTTTTAGGTTCATTTTGGATGGTTTGGAGTACTGACATGCTGTCACACAAGAAGACTATGTTAGCTCCTTTGAGCCTCTGCTCCTCTAGAGCCTTTGATGCTTCTAAGATTGCTTGTAGCTCTGCCCTCTAATTTGTTGATAATTTTCCAGTAGTGATTGAGAGTTCTAGATTTGGGGTGTTTGGTATGAGTATTAGTATCCCAGCTCCTCCTTTCTTTACTGCACCCTCTGATGATGCATCTGTGAAGACATGAATCCACTGTGAGGTAGGGTATTGGGTGTCTAGGTGATCAACTGTTTTTGCCATATGGGCAGTAGGGGTTTCCATGGTTTTGCTCTCAATGCCTGGGATTGTAAGTTTTGCAGTATATATGGGTGAAGTGCTTGTGATGTAATATGCTTCTAGCTGTTCCCATTCAGTGGGATTGTTGATGGTTACTTCTTCATTGGCTTTCATAAGTTTTTTTGATAGGTGATTGAAGCTTGGTCTTTAAAATAGGGCTATGTTTTTTGTTAGTTCATTTGTTTTCTCATGCATAGGACAGTGTTTTTCATGGTAATCAATAAAAGGTAATGTTGTAAAACTGTATGACAATACAGTGTGGAATCCAATTATAAGGAATCCTATTTTACTATTTTAACAATTTCCCTCTTTAGCGACACTTTTCAAAATACCCGATTATTTTCACTCTGTCTTAATTTATTTTTAAAACCATTATAACAAATACATATAAAGAAATATCCCTCTATAACAACGAGTCTATCCTATTTGAAATTTGTATCCAGAAAAAAAATAAAAATTTGGGCTGTGATCCGCGCGCGCGCGTATGTGTGTGAAAAGTTGTTCCTTGAGGCATTCAACCGTAAACAGCGTGACATTTTTTACTGGCAGTGTGTGTGGGCTGTTTTTGGTCAATGGTTGTTGCGGCTTGGACACAGGTTGGGCCAGGGTCATTATTTAGCCATGACCGGTCTTCACTTACCGCTAACGGTCTTAATTTAGCACAATCCAGACCATGTGACATATAAGACCCATTGACAATTGGAAAGCAGCATTGTCGACACATTTGACTGTTCCTGTGATTTTCATTGGTCCCTTTGTGTATAATTTGTCTGGACAGCAAATGAAAATCACGGGAATAGGTAGAATTAATCATTTCGGGATGTTGCTTTACACTTAGTCAGCAGGTCTTATAAACAATGGTCACGGAACAAATCAACGCACTGGAAATTGTAGCGGGTGTGTGTAGGCGGGTGACTTTATTTTCATTGGATGCGTCTATTCTTTGCACTAAGTCACCTTACAGTTCACTTCAAGGTATCCCGTGCATCTGAAAACTTAACACAACGCTCGCTTCGCCAGCTTTAAGTCTTGAAAAAAAACCAGACTAATAAATCACCATTCAGGGTTAGACCAAAGTACTGAAAATTGTGGGATGGACTGGATGTGTGCATTTTAGGCAGTTACCAATTTTTTTTTCACACCATGTATTTAGAATAAACAAAACATTCAATCCAGTCCCTCAACAATACAGTTCTGTGGACTAACTAGGAATAGTTCTTCTAAAGTGACACAATTTTAAATGTTTCTGTTATTTTCATTGACTGTTGACACAATGTGGACAGTGAAATTGTACTGTGGCCAATGAAATGTGAAATTGTACTGTGGCCAATGAAATGTGAAATTGTACAGTAACATTTTAAAAGAATAAATCGGGATGACTGTATTGTCGAGACTAGCTAAAATGCTTACAAGTTTCAGTAAAATGCAGGTTACAGTTGAAGTCGAGACTAGATCCACTTGTCGACGAAGGTAGGGGAACTACTTTAACTGATACCCATGATCGACTGCTTTAAGACCTGCTACCTCAAAGGGAATTATTCTTATAAAGTGGTGTCGTATTTGACTTTTCGCATGATTTCATTAGTTACTTGAAGACGAAAGTCAATGAAAACCACAGGAAACGTCAAATGCGCTACTTTTCAAAGATGATTCAGCAAGCAGGTCTTATATTTGTCGATGGTCACGTCACGAGTAACTCATGGAAGTCAAACATCTTATTTTTTTTTTAATCCTCCAGTTCTTACAATAAACCATAGGCCTATGCCACCTCCTCACTCACATCACTAAAATAAGGCACAACGAAAGTCAGACAACAAAGCGATAGGCCTACATACCGCTCCCTTTCCCATCACTAAAGTTGAAAAAATTTTGACCCTGGATTTTACAAAAAACTACAATGACTGTCAAAGAGCCTAAACAATACCTTCCCCTTCCCACAAGGAACAGTTAGGCCTACATGTATCAAAACAGGAATTCGCATCACTAATATAACAATTCTAGACTATTACCAATGATTGACACCAAGTGATATAAGAGATACAAGTGGGAGAGTAACATCACAAGATGGACATGTTACAGTCTAGCAGAGTACACCACCAAAACAAGAGCCAGCGGATGTTGGAGATCTGTTGCAGCCAACCTTCGTTGCGGAGACGGTATTTGTTCATCATGATTATGTCATATACAAATACAAGGGAAATAACAAACATGTTAATAAAGCAAGGGGCATAACTTATATTAATATCACAAGTCTACACATTTTCCCCCCAAAAATTAGGACCAGACTTTAAATACATCATTTCTAATTGATTTTGGCAAGCTCATTTCAAGTATCATAATTAAATTTCCGAATTGGATCTGGGATTTTTTTAAATGATGAATTTAAATTTTAGTAATACAAATTTCATGTATACTATAAGTTTAATCTCTTTGGTGAACTGTTGTTTTTTACACTTCAAAGTATTATTTTTTAAAGTAAAAATTCACCAAAAAATGTTAGAACAAATATTATTTTTTGGTGGCATTATTTATGCCCAATATGACACACCAACAATTTATACACGTATACATATTACTAATGGTTCTACACACATTTATTTAATTCGTATTTTGTCACGCTGATGGCTTATATTTGATAGCAATAATCATAATTATATTTTCTCTTCACAAACGCATAGATCTTACGTCTTTTACTGAATTTATCGAGTTTTGCAGTGTATTATCACATTTTAAATTTTGCAATACGGTTAGTTAGTTAGTTAGTTAGTCGTCGGATCATCATCACTGCAAACTGGACACATCCATAGTTGCTCCGATCTCTCCTTGAGTGTATCCGCCATCACACTTCTGCTGACAGTACCGGTCCTATGCTGGTTGACCATCATTCTTCTGCGCCCTCCAAAATACGGTATTAAGGATCAATGTAGTATTTCATGTTTAGTTAGTTAGTTAGTTAGTCGTTGGATCATCATCACTGCAAACTGGACACATCCATAGTTGCTCCGATCTATTTCATGTTTACACAGAGTCAGCAAATGCGTTAAAATGGAAAGAATTTTGCCAGGAGATTACACATGAAAAATCACTAAAATTGTTCTGGCGCTTATGCTACATAAATCCATGAATGGTCTGACAAGACGAACGACTATTGCCGATTTCCAGAGTGCTGATACGGACTCGCAGAAGACGGACGAGACAAAAGATGCGGCGTTGATGGCACACTAAACCGCACAAATTGGTCGGAGAAATGTGGAGGCATCCAAGAAATCAGGAAAAAGATTACAGACAATTGTAAGAACTTGAGCATGGAAAAACATATGATAATCACAGTTGAAGAAATTAGGAAAGCGCTGAAAAGTACAAAAAACACAGTGCCAGTACCAGATAGCATTAGATACGATGACATTAGTTGGAGAACGAATGAGGAGTTGGGAGAGTTGGCGGACATGTTTAATAATAGCCTTTTAAAGGGCACAGTAAAAGAAGAGTGGTTGCATGGATATTTAGTTCCACTACCCAAACCTGGGAATGATCACACCAGGATACAAGGCTACAGAATAATAACAATGCAGAATACAATAGGCAAGCTTTTGGAAAAAATTGTGGACTGGAAGATATCGTGTCATCTTATTTCATATCGAGAAATAAGTGTTTACCAACGTTGTTAGGACGAGTATTGCCCAGGAAAGAAGACATGGCAGAATGCAGCCATATTTGTGCAGGATGTTTTTGTGGGGTTCGATTCACGTATGGAAACGTGCGGTCGCAATAGATCTTGAGGATGCTTACAATAGGGTATCCTTGGATATCTTGATGGACCAAATGTTAAATCTTGCAGTAAATCCTTTTGTCGTGCGGTGGGTTGGTGCGGCCCTGGTGCACAGAATAGTAGTTCTTAAGTGTAGTAACTGGGTATCGGCACCAACGGTTATTAGCCCTGGTCTGCCACAGGGATCGCCTCTATCTCCTGTGCTTTTCAATGTATATACAGTAATTATCACTAGCAATAAAATCATAGGTGCTGGCAGAACGATGTTGGACGCCGATGATATCCTGGTGTATATGCAAGGCAGAAATCGAGAAGAGTGCGTTATGGAACTACAAAAGGAACTGGACAGACTGACGAATTGGTGTAGAGACATGGCAGCAGTGGTAAATCCTTCTAATGCATTCGTGACGTGGTTTTCCTTTAACAATCATATGGTAAAGACACCTAGGCCCTATGCAAACTGTTTCTTTGTCTGGGAAAAGTTTAGAAAGAACCAGCGTGATGAGATATCTGGGTGTGTTTTTGACAGGAGTCTGAGTTTCAGGGAACATTTTGACCACGTCATTATAAGGGCAGGCAAAGGCTTAGCAGCAATGAAGGTTATGGCTGCTGCGCAGTGTGAGCAGATGTTGTTATTTCTATTGTGCCAATGTTTGATGGTGGCTGTATTGGAATCAATCAATGAATAAAACCCATAACCCTTCAGGGTCGTAGGGGTACCACATTGGAAGCTTCAGCACACAGAGTCCTCCAGCGAATTCTATCCTCAGCGATGCGGGTGAGTGTGGAAATATCTAGCCCTGTCCATTCCTTGATGTTGTCTGTCCATGTCTTTATTTGACCTCCTCTGCTTCTTCCACCCTCGACAGTTCCCTGCAGTATTGTTTTTGACAAGGAATCGTGCCTGCATACATGTCCGAACCATGCTAATTTTGTTGGAATATGTACTGGCAATTCTGACTTTTAGCCAAACTCAGATCGAAAGACTGGATTCACATTGTTTATGTACTTCCTGTCCTTGCGGCATCTCAATTCCATATTTAGGTTGGACAAGTTTGTGTGTTGTGATCATTACCATTTGCCATCTTTTGATGTTTTGTGCGTATCTTGATAAAGACCTTTTGGTTGAAACATTGAATATGTTTTATATATTGTAATTTGTATATTTTCTTGTTTGCACATCATTGCCCTATAGTTTTTGTGATAGTCCGTCGTGTCTAAATGGAACGGTTTTAAACCTGTGTTTTACGTTAATATAATTGTTGTTACGTTTCATGCAGTTATCACATTATATTGATTGTCACATTGAGGATTTTGAGGGTAACTCCCTTCATGACCCAAGAGCCCTGGTTCTTACTGTGTTGGGACAGCTAGCTGCCGAACATTATCGGTAACTATCGCCAGTATCCTAGTTTGGCACAGGTGGAGTGACAAGACAGGAAATAAAATCAATTTATAGTCATGAAACGCCATTCAAATGGTTGGTCCTCCTGAAATAGGAAACCTTCTCTGCCCATAACGAACACCCACATGGGCAGACATATAAATGAACAGACCCCAGTGTGACGGTACACATTGAGCACATGGCAAAAGAAAGGACAAGGGCAACCATACACTGGATGCCACCCACACTGAAAACAGAGGCAGCCCACAAAATAGAAGCACAGCTATCTGTGGATTCAGAAGCTACCATCAATCAAATGGAGACAACGACAGACAAGTGGGTCATGATCTGTCGACCAACAAACCACCTGTCCCACTATGCTGAACTGCGTCTTAAGGGAAGCAAAAAAGAGATCACAAGACAGGCACTTTCATTCTAGGGAAAGGAGAGCAAAAGTTATGCACCTATGCAGGTGACACTTCTTTCTTCCCACCCAACGAAAGGTCCATATGAAATATTTTGGATATATTCAAAGAATTTGAAACCAGTGGTTCCAAACTGAATATCCAAAAATCAGTGATCATGGTTCTGGACATGCTGTACAGGTATCACTTTAAAACTACAATATGACAATAAATACAAGGTAACTGTGTGAAACGTAACAACAATTAGACTTACATAAAACACAGGTTTATATATCGCTTCAATGAGACATGACAGACTATAACTAAAACTAGTAGGTAATGATGCGCACACAAGAAATCATATAAATTACAATACACAAATCATATTCAACATCAAAAGACGACAAATGGAAAAATTATAACAACAAAATTTCCATTCGTCGTCTTTTGATGTTTTGTTTGTGTCTTGATAAAGACCTTTTGGTTGAAACGTTGAATATGATTTGTGTATAGTAATTTGTATGATTTTGTGTGTGCGCATCCTTATCTACTAGTTTTAGATATAGTCTGTCGTGTCTCATTGAAGCGATATATAAACCTGTGTTTTACATAAGTCTAATTTTTAAAACTACAACAATTTTTGGCAGAAGCAGAGTAGTGAACACATACATCATTCTAAAACTGATATACATACAACCATGTAGTAAAACACCCACAATGACATACCTTGGCCCATTATTACATGAGAACAATGTGTATGTGTGGATGCGTGCGCCTGCATGCGCGCATGCAGGTGTGTGTAAAATGAAAATATATATATATGTGTGTATATGCATATTTGCTTGGAAAGCATGAGTAATAGGATGAAATTTTAATAATCTTTACATATTATATATATCATTACACTCCCATTACATATTATATATATCATTACACTCCCATTACATATTATATATATCATTACACTCCCATTACATATTATATATATCATTACACTCCCATTACATATATATATATATCATTACACTCACATTACATATTATATATATCATTACACTCCCATTACATATTATATATATCATTACACTCCCATTACATATTATATATATATATCATTACACTCCCATTACATATTATATATATATATCTTTACACTCCCATTACATATTATATATATATATATATCATTACACTCCCATTACATATTATATATATCATTACACTCCCATTACATATTATATATATCATTACACTCCCATTACATATTATATATATCATTACACTCCCATTACATATTATATATATCATTACACTCCCATTACATATTATATATATCATTACACTCCCATTACAAATGCTCATGAATTTTGTCCATCCATCTCATAACAAAATGCACACTGCACATTTGAAATGTATATTGGTTTTTTAAATGTTTCTTTGTCACAAATAAAAAGAAAGAATACAAAAAAGAATAAAATTTTTAAAAAAATACTATTTAAAGTTCACATATAATGTTTCAAAAAGGCACATTTGAACCACTACCATCATTATTCAGTCACTGTTCAAGCTCTCTTTTCTTGCTTCTTGTAGTCAATTGGTGAGGTGTCTCTTGTCACAGTCCAAAAGTAATCAGCAAGCATTGAAGGGCTCCAATTGCCTAGATATCTTGTCTCCATAGCAGCGATGTCTTGGTGAAATCTTTCACTATGTTCATCACTGACCGCTCCGCTGTTTGACTTTAAAAAATCCAGGTGAAAATCCAGAAAATGAATTTTGAAAGCCATGTTGTAGCCTAGACTCACATACTTCAGAAGATTTTCTACAATTTTTTTGTAATTATCAGATCTGTTGTTTCCAAGAAAATTGTCCACCACTGACTTAAATGCTAGCCATGCTTCTTTTTCCTTTCCATGCAACAAACAAAGAAACTCATCATCGCGAAGAAGTTTTTGGATTTGCGAACCAATAAATACTCCCTCTCTTTTTTTAGCTTCACTCAGTCTTGGACATTTTCTGAAGAGGTACTTGAAAGCATTATCAGTTTTATCCATTGCATTGACAAAGATTTTCTTGAGACCCAGCTTAATGTGCAAGGGTGCAAAACAATCTTGTTACTGACAAGTGATGGGTTCTCCAAGTTCTTAATGCCATGCTGTAATGACTGCCTGATTGGCCAAGTCTTCTGATGTAATGGTCACTCACGCACGGCTATCCCACTCACAGAGAAAGCAACCATACTTGGTGTATGCACCCTGTAGTCCAAGCAAAAGAGCTACCACTTTTAGGTCCCCACATAGTGACCAATGATGATGATCGTAGTTTATGCACTTCGAAAGCTGCTTAATGTTTTCATACGTTTCTTTCATATGAAATGAATGACCAACTGGAATTGACAGTAAAACATTACCATTATTCAACAAAACAGCTTTAAGACATGTCTTGGATGAATCAATGAAAATCCTCCACTCTTCCTGGTTGTAATTGACATTGAAGGTTGCCATTAAACCAGAAATGTTGTGGCACACAGACAAGTCACCTTTTTTAAAAAGAACTTAGCAAGCGGCTTCTGGCATTTCCTAAACACAGCAATTTTAACATCTTCTGCTAGAATATTGCACTTTTGTAATCTGGAACCCAGAAGCTCTGCCATGTTATTGGGTAAATTTAGATCTCTTACAAGATCATCCAGTTCACTTTGGGTTATTAAGTCTGGGTTTTGTAGATATAGTTTGTTCATATTCTGGGTCTTTTGAGGTTTATGGCTCAGAAACTGCTTTCCAATGTCCTCTTCTTCTTCATCATCGGAAGCAGCTGAAAATGATTCTGGCACTTCGGGAACTGGTAGGGCATCTTTGTGTGGTACTGGATGTATTACAGATGGTATGCTTGGATATTGCCGAGTCCATTCTTTCTTCATTGATATTCCTTTCTCAATTGAAAGCACCATGCAAAAGTAACAGTTGTTGATAAGATCAGTGGGCTCTATCCAAACTCATTGGAACTGCAAATGGTATAGCTTGCCTTTTGCCAGCCAACCACAGTTTAAGATGGGCAGCACATGTATTGCAGATCATTTCTTATTTTTGCATTTTTCATCTTTTACTTTGGGCTTCCATTTGATCCTTTATGCCATGCCCATTTCTGTCTATCAATATTGCGCTAATTTTAACCCACATATTGAACGCACTCTTATGTGCCTTTAACAAGACATGCATTAGCATCGATACTGGGCAATGTTTTTGGTAAGGGAAACATTGTCCCAGTCATCTTGGTTATCAATATTTTTATGGTTGTGTTTTCTTAACCGTTATTTGTTTCTTGAGAAAGATCCCAATTGGACCAATAGATTGATAATTGTCCTTGTTCTATGTTTTATTGTAATTTATTATTGTTTTATATCGATAGTTAGGCATTCACAGTAACCTGTTTATTTTATTTAGGATTTACATGTATTGCAGCATATGTGTGGTGCCCAACTCTTATCTTGATCTCCTATCCTGCAGCTAAAATACAAGTTATATGCTTTCTTAACCACTGTAGACATATTCTATCTCCGTGATATAAAAGTCACTTCGGCACATATATGACAAAAATTATTTGCAATCTTAACACAAGTCCTGGGCATTTCTAACAAAGAACACTTGTGAGTAGGAAAACTGCAATACTAATAATGAAATTTAATCAGAGATAAGATATGTATATTAAAACGTGATGTAATACAGGTAGGATTTCATAATATGCTTCTAGTTCCATTTTTATTGGTCAGAATCAATAATTCAGTCTACCACAGCTGTTGTGTCATACATATATATATATATAGGCGGTAATTTAAAAAAAACAAAAGTTGCATATATATAATATATAAAAACCTAGAGCAAGTGAGAATTTTTAAATATAATTTTCATTTTCAGTACCCCAAAATTACTTAAGATCAACTTTTTTTATTACTGGTACAATTTTTATGTTGACTAGTGTAATTGTCATAACCGTGTATAACGAAATTCGGTTATAATGTACATTTTTGGCCAGACCTGACCAATTCGTTATAATGGGATTCCACTGTAGTATTTATGTAGAACAGGTTTTGTAGTTTTACTTGATGACAATCACTATCGATCTATGGGGTAACGGTAGAGGTATTTGAGTTATGAATTAGCGTTAGAGCATACAGTTTTATCCATAAAGTTCTAAGCTGCTTAGTCAGTAGTTGAGCATGAACTCCAGCCAAAGACGGATGTGTTGGGCTATTGGCACAAATAAAACGGCAACACAAAGCATTTCCATTCTATGGAGTACATCCTGCTGTAACTCTAGTAGAACTATGGTCCTGCTACAAGGGAGATCCAGCAGGAGTTTGAGAATGAATGCTAATGAAGAAGAAGAACATGAACTGCCAGATTGACTAGTATTGTCTTCAGTATATATACTCAACATTCATGGATCATGATCTCTGGTACCAATTTATTTGTGGGTTATTAGAAACTCGTTCTGTTACTCGTTTTGAACAAACCATGCATTATAAGTTAATTCAAACCTATTTTTAGGTTTGTGTGAAAACCACTTAATCAGCTGTGTTCTGATGTAATCCAGGATTGACATTGTGTTTGTTAGTCATCTGATGTTTGCACTTCTGATTCTGTCTCTTATTATTACTCCAAGAATTCTATGTAGACAGGTCATTTCTGTTGTAACAAGTTTTCTTTTGTTTTTGGTGTCCACGTTTGACAGTGGCTGCGCAGTGGTGGTATGATCATCATTTTATATAGTGCCATTTTAGTATTTATGTTCACATGTTTGTTTTTGAAAATAGGAAACATCTGTCTTAAGATCTGGTATGCTATATTGTATCTGTGTTAGATTTCATTTGTGTTTTTTCCCATTTGATGATATGATGCTTCCAAGGTAAGTAAATTCTTTCACGTGTGTAAGTTGTTAATCATTGATGAAAATAGTAGTGTTTCTTTCTGTTTTTGTGATTGATATTAGTTTTTTTCTCTGTGGTTATCTTCATATTAGAGTCCCTACGTGTAAAGACTTTAAAGTCTATTTAAAGTTTATACACGTAAAGTCTATTTATAGTTATTATATACGTAAAGTCTATTTATATGTTGTTGTAGTTGTTCCTCTGATGTTGATATTAAATCTGGCATGTTTGTTTCAAATGAGTTTATTCTAGGTACATTGAATGTGAGGGAGACTGCTGTAAAACTGTGTCCAATTGTGAACAAACAATTGGTAAACAAAATGGTATGTTGAGATGTAGCATTATAAATGAACACAAATACACAGTCTACTTTTGAACAAAAAGTCCTTTACCTTGATAGGGACTAACTTTTGTTACTGTAATATTTCCTATTAAGGAGTGAATGGATGAATTTTTATAGCCAGTGAAAAAAAGAGGTTTCATTGCCATAGCAGATGCCATGATGGGTACAGGATGGATTTTTATTGTACCTCCAAAAGATAAATCCAGTTCCAACCATGATCTGAAGCAGAAATCTTATGTTTCAGAGTCTGGTATTGTTTGAAGACGAAAATGTATTTTTTGTACAGAAGAATGAGGAAGATGAATAAAAAAATACATTCATTACTTACATCAAGCATTTTGTGCAAGGAAAATAGCATCTCTTTAGCAGAGTCTTGCAGAAATGTGCCAAGTATCTTTATCCACTGTTTGGCATGGTCCTTCACTGCACTTGCTAACTGACCCATACTCAAACGAATGCAGTCCTGTTCCTTCGTTTCAGAAGCAGTATTAATGTCATCAATTGTTTTACGGTAGTATTGCAATCTATCATCAAACTCTACTGAGCTTGGATTCTTCTGAAACCATTTTTCTATAGTTGCTTGCTGTAAAATATTAACGTCATTTATAATATATTATTAATTACAGATCTAGGATCAGAAAAACAAATAATATTAAAATAAAGCAAATTTATGGAATCAACTTCTGAAACATGTGTAGGAATTTAAATATCTTGAAGACACTTTTACAGATGATGGAAGAATGGACAGAGAGAATAAGACAAACATTTAAAATAAAAAATAACTACATAAATTATGAACAATATCTACGGTCAAATATATTGAAAAACAAAGACTGAACTGATTTGGCAACTTAATGAGAAAGAACAGATATGGCCAGCAGAAAAGCATACACCATGAGAAGGGAAACAGTAAGAAACAGAGAAAGACCAACAAGAAGGTAGATTGGAGGAGTTACCAATATTTTGAGATGTCACAATATTACAGCATATCAAGTGACTAAACATGCCATAGCATGCAAACTGATTGTCCTTCAATCCTGCGATTCCCAGCAACAAAAGCAAAGAAAAGACTATACATAGATAGATAGAAATGTTTGAACAAGAAAATTATAATAAAATGTAGCTGATAAGGAAACTGTTGCCCCCCCAAAGTTACTCAAGTATTCTCCACTACTAGTTAGTTAGTCATCATCATTGCACTCTAGAAACACTCTATTTCTTCTAACCTGTGTCAGAAGTTTTTACTACTGAACAGCACATGCCAGTCTGTACAATCTGCAGGTTCTCTGTAGTTTGGATAGACTTCCATTTAAGGTAACTCGGATAAATGGGCACGGTGAGAGAAGTTCCTGTCTAGCTTTATATAGTCCTATTCACTTAGATGGGATATTCTGCACTGTTTCATATTAGTGATTGCAATCTACAATTATGTGGCCATCCTGGATTATTCTGTTCAGATGATTAGAGCAATATGTCCTGTCCTGAGCTGAAAAATGGTGCTTGGAACTTGCCTGGAGTTTAGATTCTCCTTTGGTCTAGATCCATTAATTTTAGTATGCATAATACGGCCAATCGTCCCTGTAGCCCAGTTGTTCAATCAATCCTCTCTAGAATTATTTCTTAGTAGGTCTGTCTATTATACTGTATGGTAGCTAACTGCTTTGTTTACTTGCAAATGAGATGAGCCTTCTTTAGTCAGTTAGTCTGTCTACATCCTCCAACTGGCCTAACTCAGTGATTTCATTTATAATATTAGACAGGTCATAGAAATATCACTTATCACAGTGACCATACTGGCAAGTCCCTCTTCATTTTTTTTCCTTTAATACCTGCAAGTCCGAGACAATAATGTTCCCATCATAGGAATTCTCACTTATTTGTGCCTGAACTTCTGAATCTACCAACTCAGGAATATCATTGTCAATTTTCCTAGCAAGAGCACTTGAATCATATTTGTGAACTTGATAATCTTAAATTCTCACTCTTCTCTATTCCCCTGTAATACATGTTTTATATCCTTCTCTGCCCTGTAACACCATGACTGTAATTGTTCAAGTCTGTTCTTTCTATCCTCCCAATATCATCATGTAGTGAATGATTCTTGCCATAAAGTAAAGTAAAGTAGCCCATAGCATTTATTAATGCTGTAGGAGTGTGAGATGTTAGTGATCTCCCATTTCAGTGGCTCTGCAAATGACGGCGGTAGCCATCTCCTCTCCCTCACAGTCTTTACTTACCGGATTAATCCGGTACCCATTTAAGGCTGGGTCGACCTGGGAGCCGTTGCGATCTGAAAAACATTTCCACCTCAACTGGGGAATGAACCCAGGACCACTCATATGCGAAGCCAGTGAGCTAACCTTGTCATACAAACAAGCAAAGCATATTTTTGCTCTGTGCATCATAGTTCTGCAAGACGCACATTCTATTGCTGCATGTCTGAGACATCCAACAATGATACAAATAGCTTCACTTCACAACAATTTAGCCAATCTCTAAACATTCAAACTGTATACTACATTTAAAATTGAAGATATATATGCTAAATATGGTAATACATACGAATTAAAAAAATACCCAGAATGATCAGCATCCTACCTTATCCACTTTCCAGACACCTCTGTATTTCTTCCACCTGGTTAGGTACCTCTGTAGACTTGTCAGAGTTTCCTTGATATCATTCTGAACTTTTTGGACAAGCTCAATGATATCTGGGTTCACAGCAATGTCCGTAAAGAAGCTGCATGTAAACAGTTCATCCTCACCCTCAATTTTCTGCGGTGGACATTCTATGCAGCTTCCATTCATCCAACGGACAAAGGATTTTGTGCTTTTGAAATTAGATTTAAAGATGTAAAACACAATGAGTATTCGATTATATTAAAACAAACTTAATAGTACAAAGAATATTTCAAGAGAATGTAAGAAAAAAAAATTGATTGAGATACTTTTTTTTCCTTTACACACATTCAGTGTTTTTACAAGCGGTTTTATACAGTCCTTCTGTAAAGGACACATCACATAGATAAATAAAGAAAATAATAGGTGCCTATCACATAATAAATAAAAATATAAATAAACTCATGACAATAAATTTACGTTACTCACCCCTCAACACAGTCTCTAACACACTGCAGAGTAAGTTTGTAAACTTCATTTGCCTGAGGGTAGAGAACTACATCTGGGGCAGCAAGTAAAGCCTCCACTTTGAATAATGGAATGTTGGTCGTGATAGATGTGTTGAACTTCACAAGATTGTTTGTAATCAACTTAAGATTGAAAAATATTGATAGTTAATGAGCTTTCATTTTTTTTAAAATTAATTAATAAACATAAAAATAAGAGAAGACACCAAACAGCAATGCTCTACAACAATGAGAAGAAAATGGTAGACTTATGTTGGACATGTACTTAAAATTAATGAAAATAGATTGCCACTATAAGCATTAAAATTAGTACCAGGTGGCAAAAGAGAGAGAGAGAGGAATATTTAGAGAAACTCTTCACAGAACAACCATCAAAGATGTTTCCTTCCTTCTTTTATTTGCTAGATGTCTACCCTTTCAGACAAGTAAAGAGGATATTCATCTTCGTCCACTCTCTGATGACCATCATGAAAAATTGTGTGGTTTCTGCCTTGGAGCAAGAAATACATTGTACTGCAAGTTCCACAGTAGAACTGTGTTATTTCCACCTTGATTGGCTCACACTGTGGTCCGGACATCCAAGGCCCAGGATATCTGTTTTTTGTCATACCTTTAATTCAGGTAGTGGGTTTCCCTATCCTGTGACAGCCTGCCTATCTGTCAACAGGCAGCGGGTGTGAATTGACTCTTCACCAAGATGATTGTCGTTCACGTCAATCTCGCACGAGGTGTTCCACAGCCAGTGAACTTATCTCGTGTAATTAGATGTTTTGTACCTGTGCCAATCTGGTACTGAACCTTTTCTCATCCATGAGCCTGGTTCTGGTTTAGGAAGAATTCAACAGAAGAGTTGGACCTAGGTTCTTTTGCCTTCTTAGTTGAGGTGTCATTGGACATTGAACATCATGAACCCCTTGTTCAAGTCTGAGTCTCACCACGTGTTATGTGCAAAGCGTGTTCTCGAGTTGAATAACCATGTCCCATTTGTGCCTGAGCCCATCAAGTACTGAACCCTTTCTCTCCACTAGTATGTTTCCAGTATAGAAAAACTTGACAATAGAGTTGGGCCCAGTCTGCCTTCTTGGCCGAGCTTCCACGCTTGGATCTCTGCCAGTAACTAGAAGTTTGTCTTCAGCTGACAGAACTTTTAGTTTCGATTTTCTTGGAACATTGTCCCTTTCTGTTTGTACATAATGCAGCCCTCTGGTGCTGTGCAGCCCTCTGGTGCTGTGCTGCCCTCTCATTGTAATCAGTATGTTATCCTTCGACTCTTACTATGCATCTGCCTATTTCGTGTCAATTGCATTGGCCGCCACTCCAATGCTGGGATCGGATTGTCTTGCACCGCTATGTGTCGACATGATGCTGTATGTGTTGTTCGCACAGATGTGTCGGAGATATTGCTTGTCTATGCAGTCAAATCTCATTCCGTCTGCAGCCTACACACTCATGGACACAAGCCTAAAAGTGTTGGCCAGGAATATAACTAGAGAGGCTGTATTTCTGTTTCCAGGGTGCACCATGAGGAGGTACTTTTATGATTTTGGTTATCTGCTAACCCTGGGTCTGCATGAGAGCAATGTAAGACCCTTAAAACCCCACTATTGGTTTCAACAACATACAAGAGCTAAAGACAGCAGCATCACATTGCTAAAACTGGAGAGTACTGGTTTTTGCCGTATTTACTGTATTCAGCACTAAAGGAACATAGAAAAATAGATAGAAAGAATAATAAAAAAATTTGGTGTGGCTAGAAATGAACATTATTATGGACAGCAAAGAATGTTTGTCAACCAACATAGAACTAGAACTGTCAGTGGTGGTGTAATTGCAGATATACTCAGGGAGAGATTGGAACACCTATGTATGTGTCCTGTGTGCAACAATGATGATGATCTTTCTACTAAGAGACTTCTAACTAAGAGAGTTACAATCTCTTTAAAAAAAAATATAAAATAGCTATCACAAGAAAAACTAATTTATTTTTGAAACTATGTCACATGATCATGAAGGTTATACATTCCGAAGACATGAACTTACTTTTGTTAGCGACTCATAGACTTTTCTCTCCCAGAAAGCATAATAACGAGCCAAATTTTGAGAGCGGCCAGTATTTGTGTGGACAACCAAACCTTCCATTTTGGTTAACAAAGGACCAATGGCCCTATATTTGCGTACCATAATCTCAATGTCCTTCACTCTTTCCTGCTCAATATATTCGTAATATTCCTGAAATTGATCAAAGTTTCTCTAATTAAACTGTACATTTTGTAAAGTCAGAATGAATACTTAGTAATTTACTAAGAATCCAATTACTTTGTGATTTGATAAGTATCATCACCATCATCAAGTGCCATCTCCTCATCAAAGGTTCAAACCTCCAAAAAATTATGTATCTTATCTTGGTAAAGGTAAAGGTAATATGAATTATGAACCAGTATCATATACATGGTTTTCCATAAGTGTTCAGCAGCCTAGACAGTGGTTTACAAGAAACCACCTGGCTAGTATCAGCCACCAAAATTACTCAATAGCTATGGCATTATTTCTCAATCTTTCTAGAGCATGAGCTTTGGTATTCTACTTCCTGGTGTCTGGGTGAATCATGGGAGTCATTTTTATTTCAAACCATGAATAACAAGTAGATTCAAAACTCGGGTTTGCTGTTGAGTAGGTGAATGAATTAATATGACACCACCAAGGCTCCAAGGTTCTTACCTTGGTGGTGCACTCTAATAGACTGCACCATGTCTATCTCATTATGCTTCCCTCCAGTTGTATCTCTACCTACCTGTTGTTCACCATCATTCAGCTTTACCTTCAAGCTTTACTTCAACAATTTTGCATGACTTTTTTATATGTCCAAAATATTTTACTGTATTTTATTTTGTTTAACAGTTCTTTTCTAATATGCAGTGTTTCCAGAAACGCTTTGTTTTTTTTTCTCTTTCTACTAATTATTCTTCATCACATTTAAAAAAAAACATATCTAGTCTATCCATTGTCGACTATTTTGCTGTTATTTTCTTCTTCTTCTTTCCTTCCTCTTTTACCCTTTACAGGTGTCGAGGGAGATACAATGTTCTTGTTCTCGCTTTTCTGGCAGCTTCAGATAATGTTATTTAGTGTTCATGTAATGTTTCTTTGATGTTGTCAATCCAGCATACTCTAGGTCTATCCCTGGTTCTTCTTTCTGCTTCTCCTCTCTTCATATATGCTTTATAAACTAATGAATCACACAGCATTCTCTTATTTTCTTAGTAATTCTTTTCTCTGGATTCTATTATTTGTACTGAAAATGCAGTACTATGTGCAGTTCAGTCTATAAATTAGGTTCATTATTTTCTTAAGAAGAGAAAAAAAAACTGTGCACACTCTATGGCAACATTGTCAGTAAGCAAAATACTATTAGATAATTATCTTCTCTCCATGTTTTGCCTGGAAGACAGGCCCATGTCATGTGGTGAAACTGCAAGGGATTTAGAATCTTATCATACAAGTATCTTCTAGAACAGTGGTTCTTTAGTTCTGTGGTAAGTAAGAAGGGTCAATTTTTAAGAGAGGCTTAGGAACATACTGTATGTACACTCTTTAACATCTACTGGTGTGAAAGATGGGGGTTTGACTGAGCATCTATGGTCTACCCAGAAAGGTATATTCAATAACAAATAACACCTGTAAGTTTTTACTTACCTTACAGTCTGGCAAGTGACCAGGGAACTTAGGTTTTGGTGTTTTGAACAGATTGGCATGTTCAATAATATTAAGACGCTGGTTTATATCTCTGGCATTCTTCTGAATTTGATTGACCAAGGACTCAAATTTTGCAATTGCCTGTGCATAAAATAAAGAATTTGCCCAAATTATCTTTATAAGTCTTCTTCTTCTTCTTCATTCGTTCTCAAACTCCTGCAGATTAGCATGATGTAGTCCGGAGAACGGAATGCGTTGTGTCATGGTTTACAGCATTACTGTAATATCTGCACCTTTCGGCCTGACACATCCGACTTCAGCATGGCTTTGGGTCACTGACCCTATATGGGATGGGACAGCCAACTCCATCCCATAACCTCCTTAGTCGCCTTTTACGACATGCGTGGAAGGTAAACAGTGTTGCTATTCTTTGCTCCCCTTCGGGCCCCGGCAACACACGGGTGATCTTTATAAAAGTGATAACATACATTAATCCTTATTTCTTAAATATTATGTTTATAAAAGTGATAACATACATTAATCCTTATTTCTTAAATATTATGTTTATAAAAGTGATAACATACATCAATCCTTATTTCTTAAATATTATGTTTATAAAAGTGATAACATACATTAATCCTTATTTCTTAAATATTATGTTTATAAAAGTGATAACATACATCAATCCTTATTTCTTAAATATTATGTTTATAAAAGTGATAACATACATTAATCCTTATTTCTTAAATATTATGTTTATAAAAGTGATAACATACATTAATCCTTATTTCTTAAATATTATGTTTATAAAAGTGATAACATACATTAATCCTTATTTCTTAAATATTATGTTTATAAAAGTGATAACATACATTACCGGGTAATCCTTATTTCTTAAATATTATGTTTATAAAAGTGATAACATACATGAATCCTTATTTCTTAAATATGCACTCCTCAATATATATAACATAATTAAAATATATTACATATAGGACATTGCTATTCAACTATTGTTGAATGTTTTGGCACCACAAATACATTCAATCACATCACAAGTTCAATGTGGATGATCAGATTTGGAACTATTAGTAAGTTCAACCGAGTTGTGTTTGTGATGGAGGACCTAACCTAACCATTCTACAACCAAACCAGCTTCCTATGTGGCAGGAAGATATTATTTAGTTGAAGCTTTAAAAAAACCAGTCAAAATGCCTATAAATTATTTTTTATAATTATTCCCATAACTCTACTGCCCATCAAATCTTGTTCAAGAATTATTCCCTTCTCCAGTATAATTCTCAAACTCATGCCGCTTTCCAGGACTTTCCTCTAGTTGCCTAAAGGTGTGCCAAAAATCTTGATGACATCTTGGTCCACAGTCAACTCAAGTCTTATGTTCCTGATCAATTTGGCACTGTTTGTTGCAAACGTGATCTTTGCTACACATATCCCTTATGTAGCTCAGATCCACTCTGTTTCATTTCCTAAGGCCACTTTCGCTATCAATGAGGCCTTTACATGTAAATCCTGTAATGGCATTTACATTATCATATGTAAACACTGTGACAAAAAGTATATAGGTGAAACTGGTTTACGAATGAGTGAGAACTTCTGTGGACAATTCATGCCATAAAACACAGAGAACCTACCCCTGTCGCCATTCATTTCAATGGTGATGGACATTATTGTGCCCTTGATATCAAGGTTACTGCCCTCAGATCCTGCACCACGGATGATAGATCTAGTTATGCTCTTGAAAATTGATTTTTTTTTTTTTGTAATTTGGTACCCTCAGACTTTTGGTTTTAATTCCGAACATTCATTTGTTTAAATTTGTGCTGGTGTGGTCTTTGTTGTATTGCTGTCCATGTTGTTTTGGGTGATAATTGTTTCATTGTGTTCTCCTATCCTGTTCCCTTTTTCAAGAAAAACCAACTTCCAGGACTACATATTTACACATACATCATCACCTTGAACTTCATATTGTTTACATGTCTGTGTTCTATTGCCTCTGTGGTAGTAATATTGTTCTTATTGGTTTTATTATTTTTTCACTGTTTGTTTTGTATATTCTTGACAAAGACCTAATGGTTCGAAACGTTGAAAATGTCTTATGTATTGTTATTTATATATTTTCGTGTTTACACCCTACAGCCCCTTAGTGATAGTCTGTCAGTTGTCAACAAGTGAAACTTCTAAAACCTGTGTTCTACATAAGTACTATTGTTATTCAGTTTTTCAGCAGTATTACCTTTTATTGATTGTCTGAAATGAAAATAGCTATTCATGAGCTGATGTTGTCGTTGTTGTCTTTATCAAAGAGTATCATGAAGTGAGTGGTAGATGCCTATTCACTGTGTCATATACCTATACTTGGGGGCCACGTAGCGCAGTGGTTAGCGCACTGGCTTCGCATATGAGTGGTCCTGGGTTCATTTCCAAGTTGAGGCAGAAATGTTTTTCAGATCATAATGGCTCCCAGGTCAACCCAGCCTTAAATGGGTACTGGATTAATCCGGGAAGTAAAGACTGCGAGTAAGAAGAGATGGCTACAGCCCTCATATAGCAGAGCCACTGAAATGTGAGATTGCTAACATCTCACACCCCTATGGCATTAATAAATGCTATGGGCTACCTTACTTTACTTTTATACCTATACTGCGTAGTTCCTTATAGCTAAGCTGAAGTGTTGGTAACGCACTTACATAATAGCAATTTTCAGCTGTGTGACAAGTGTACAGTGAATTCAATGCTGACCTCTAATGCAAATCACTGCCACTGTAGTATAAGCCTACTGATTAAAAAAAAAACTATAAATCTTAAGTCAGAACAAAAGAACCATGAGTAAGTTCAGAAAAGTTTCAGATGTAATGATTTGACAGTGACTTACCATTTCACACTTGGAAATGTAATCATTGATCCCCAAAGAGTTCCAGTTGAGACGTTTAGCACCTGGTCTTAATCGTCTTCTCAAGTCACGCTGATGGTCAATCAGTAATGCATCCTGTTAATTATTTTTTAAAAGATGTAGACAAATTTGTTACTACAAAATAAATTTATATACAATATCTGTATAACTGAACCACTGAGAAAGACGGATATTTCTCAGGCTCTACATGGATCAAAAAATTATGAAACCAAGGACATGATCAATTGTCACTGCTGTGGGAATTATTTGAAATAAAATTGTATGAAAAACAACAGCAATATTACACAGTATATTCTTCATTTTTCAGAATACTGCCATTTCTTGCCCTATTATGGGATACTTCTTATCTCTGTTAAATTCCTTTCATCCGATGCTATCATTGTTCCTAAATACAGTGGAATCCCATTATAACAAATTCGTCCAGGCTGACTTCTTCTTCTTCTTTCGTTCGCTAATAATGTCTATATCTGCAGTGTTGTTTCTTGTATAAATTGGACAGTGTTTTCCATTTCTTGTTTTGTACCATAAAGTTTAACATTCATTGGTGTATCAGAAGGCCAGTATGTGCATCTTAATGTGTCATAGTTTGCACATTCTTGAAGGATATGTTCTGAAGTCTGGTTGACTTGTCCACAATTACACTTTGCTGTTGTGCCAATTTTAAATTTTGTATACATATGGCTGTTTAGTCTATTGTGTCCAGTTCTCAGTCGAAATATGATGACCTGTTCTTGGTCCAGGCTGACAAAATATAATATTTAAAAAATTTGCTATATAAAGTTATGCACATTTAAAAAATACATTACCAGGTAATTTGGAATTTTGGAAAGTTGTTAAATAAGTAATTTTGTTATAAAGGATTGTGTTATAAAGGGATTCTGCTGTACTTGAATTGGTGGACCTACTTTCTGCTGCCACTATATTGCATGATCAATACTTGTAGCTCTTTCTTACTTTTGGCAATCCAAACTGTGTCATTGACAGAAAAACTAAATAAGACTAATAAACTAAGTACAGTACCTCAGCATGATCAAGAGAGGCCAGCAGGGCATGGTATCTAGTTAACATCCGAGATAAACCATCCAAATAGTGGATATATTTCTCATCCTGCAAGCAAATATAAAAGAGATTAAAAGCTTCTAGCATTCATGTCCCATTATTTAGGATGAGCCTGTCAATTCAGTTACTTTCAGCAGAAACTTGCAGAAAGTTATTATGACAATGTTCTCGGTAAGTATAAGCCATGGAGGCTACTCTAGAATTAACAAGGTGGTTGTAATGGCATTATTGTACTGGGGAGTCTGTGGATTTTCTACTTCCCCAGGCCACAGTCAGAAAATAACTGTCACACCACTAGGAAGCTAGGTTTATATTTATGTACTGCTCTAAGCTAGGGTTCATTGTGATCATTCCCTGCCCCACACCAATTATCTAATGGTTATACCGAACTTCTCTATGACTCAGCTGTGTAACCACATGTTCATGGCAAAAGGCTTATAATATCCTGAGTCACTGCAACTTTATGATTGGTCTCAGAAATAGGAAACCTGTAGATAGCTCTACTCAGTGCTGTGCAGTACATTTCTGGCTCCCTCCTAACCACAGAGATTGCATGCATATATGTAAAAAACAAAGCATAAAGCAAGCACACAAAAAAGCATGAAAATCATAATTATATAGATGACTATCTATGTAGCTTCCATAAGAAGAAATCCTCAATTCCATAAGAAGAAATCCTCAATTCCATAAGAAGAAATCCTCAATATACTGACATACCATCTACTAAGGTTTTCTATTGCATAGATGGTTTGTCTAATGGGCTATTAGTTAGTCAGTTAGTCAATGGATCATCATCACTGCAAACTGGACATGCTCATAGTTGCTCCAATCTCTCCCTGAGTGTATCCACCATTACACTTCTGCTGACAGTACCGGTCCTCTGCTGGTTGACCATCATTATTCTGCACCTTCTAAAATGTTCACTTTTAGCAACACCGCATTTCAAATCCTGATCTTTAATCCTAGCCATTGAAAAGGAAACATCATCCACATTAGTCTCCCTCTTGCATGCAATATCTCTTATGGAGTTAAAAAGGTCAGCTCGATCCATTGCCCCATCATTCTGTGCCACAATCGTGCATGATGCCAGTTGATCTGCTCTTTCATTGCCTCTCAAGGCCTCAATCCACTGTTCGTGAATGAGACCCACTTGTAGCTTCCTAATTATATTCATAGTCACTAAGGATGCAGACCCGTGTTACCTTCTGTGTGTCTACCCACTCAAATGCCTTGGTCACCGCAAAAATCTCCATGGTCATGCTACTTGTAGTCACAGCAAAGGCCCCACTTTCCTCCCTGAGTGTTTTACCTGCGCACTGAGCTGTGAAGGCCCAAACATTGCTAACATGTCTAATCACATATAATGTCATAGAATGAGTTTAAATATAGTTTTTAGTGAAAGTTGTATTATAATTTTATCACATAATTATTTTTGATCATATACTTCATCCTAATTTATTTTAAAAACAATTATCAGATACATGTTTAACCATTATAAAGACATAGAGAACTCATTGCCCAACATTTACGTATATAATACTGTAATACATATTGTAGGGTGTATGATTAAATGATTTATAATAAAATAGATCACATCTGTCAAAGTTAAAAATTCATGCTGAAAAATAGGCTAGTAAAACTGTGGTTTTGTCTCTAGTCCACAAAGAGTTAATGGGTGGCATCAATGCTTCCCTGTTATCTACTAGCTTCATCTTTACATTTTAAGATCTAAGTAAAATTACATAAATAATTTTAAAGAACACAAAAATCGCACACCTGTAAGGCCACATTCCTTGCCAGCTCAGGCACCTTGAAACCCAAGAATTCCATATATTTTGTTTCTGAGATTATCTCTGCCAGCCTCAGATCAAAGTCCACCACGTACCTTGCCTCTGTATTCATTACTATAAATGGAAAAAACAAACCAATATAACTGATACATTAATGAAGTTTCATTATGAATATTCTCTTCCTGTTCCTAAAATCTGTAACACTTCTCTCTCAAAAAATTCACACATCTTATTTTTAGGAGTCCCAGTAGCTCAGAAGTTAGGACTCTCGCTTCCGAGTTTGGTGATTTAAGTTTAATTTCAAATTCAGTGGAAAACATTTTCAGCCAGAAATGTCTCCCAGGCTGACAGAGACTGAATAAATCTCGGCAAATAAAGGTGTGTCAGTTCATTTTGGAGCAGTCATTGGATCTACCTCCCAAACACAACTCAATCAAACTTGCTCATGGTTAAAAGGGTCATTCATCAGTAAAGGGAGAGTATTTAACCTTTAAAAGACAAGCCATTCATCCATTTTTGTGCATAATTCCCTCTTTTCTTTTTCATGAAAAAGTTGATGACAATGGTTAAAGTAAATTTTGGCTAAATTGCTAGTACTAAAAGTCATGTTCTGATTCTTTTATTGGGGGAGGGGGGAGAGAGAAGGTTAAGGCTCCCCAAATACCCCACCCCACCCCCCCCCCCCCCACTCAACTAAAGGTTTTATCCACAATATACTGAAAATTTGATTGGACGTACTGGTAATGCCCAAACATTCTGCAACAAATACATACATTCAGCAATAAATAAATTCAGCAATAAATAAATTTAGCAATAATACATTTAGCAATAACACTTAAGTCCCATGCAGAATATGCTTCAGTTATATAATCAAAGCTCATGGTGTGATGCTGATGACATCGTCTGTAGTGCACCATTGGTCACAAACAAAATATGGACATAACAATAACACAGCAGTATTCTCCATATACTTCAACAGTGAGAAAAGGGACTTCACTTTAACTTGCTCTTTTTATGTTATTTCCCCTTTTTGTGATAGCAATTGTAAAGTGACTGTCTTCATCTATAAACAAAGTGTGTTAAGCTTGTTGTTATGAATCCCAGTCATTGAATATTTGCATGAATATTTGTCTCCTGATCTTCCTCAGAAATAAGTCTTCTACGAGACAAACATTATTGCAGATAATTGGACACATAATTATATCTGATGGTAGATGTGAAACAAGCTAAAAATAATAGGAACAACTGAAGCTTTTTCTTTAAAACATGAGGAAACTGGTTACATACAAACAAATCACAAACTAAAAATGAGAATTGAAAAACTCTATGTCTACTTTGCATTAATTATATGGCTCAGAAACATGGATAATGAATAAACAACTAGAAGACATGATTTATACCTTTGAGATGTGGATATATAGTTGAATAAGGAAAGAGAAGAAAACAAATTGGTTCTGTGTATGAAAACATCTATTAAAGGAAATAAAAATTAAACACATAAAAAATTACATCATCATCAGGTGCCATGCTGGTTGGCATAGGAGATCAAGGCTCTCCACAGCTCTGTCTCCAGTATTATGTATTAGGGTTGTTGTTGTTTCCCTGCCATGCCAGGTTGTTAAACTGTCTTATTTATCACGTTTTCACCCTCTGTCTCTGTTGATGCCCCATGCATCACACAGCAGCAACTGATTGGACTATGAGTTCATACAGCAGCAACTAATTGGACTATGAGTTCATACAGCAGCAACTAATTGGACTATGAGTTCACACAGCAGCAACTGATTTGACTATTAGTTCACACAGCAGCAACTGATTTGACTATTAGTTCACACAGCAGCAACTGATTGAACTATGAGTTCATACAGCAGCAACTGATTGGACTATGAGTTCACACAGCAGCAACTAATTGGACTATGAGTTCACACAGCAGCAACTGATTGGACTATGAGTTCATACAGCAGCAACTAATTGGACTATGAGTTCACACAGCAGCAACTAATTGGACTATGAGTTCACACAGCAGCAACTAATTGGACTATGAGTTCACACAGCAGCAACTAATTGGACTATGAGTTAACACAGCAGCAACTGATTGGACTATGAGTTCACACAGCAGCAACTAATTGGACTATGAGTTCACACAGCAGCAAGTGATTGGACTATGAGTTCACACAGCAGCAACTAATTGGACTATGAGTTCACACAGCAGCAACTAATTGGACTATGAGTTCACACAGCAGCAACTAATTGGACTATGAGTTCACACAGCAGCAACTGATTGGACTATGAGTTCACACAGCAGCAACTAATTGGACTATGAGTTCACACAGCAGCAACTAATTGGACTATGAGTTCACACAGCAGCAACTGATTGTACTATGAGTTCATACAGCAGCAACTGATTGGACTATGAGTTCACACAGCAGCAACTGATTGGACTATGAGTTGTTATTCACAGATAACTCTACACTTAATTTAACCATTTAAATTTTCCTTACAAGTTTAATTATCTTGAGAAATTAGCACATTTTCTAAACTGTTGTTAAAGCTGTCTGACCATGTCACTTGTTCACATCAGTCCATAGACTCATGTCAACATTGTCTGTATGAGGTTCATCAGTTTAGAGAGTAGTGCTAAAGTTGACTGATTTTGTCACTTTATTCTCCTGTTAATCAGTTTATAAATCAATGTTCTCAATCATTTTGCTCCGTCCCATATTTTCAGCAACTTAATCACCTGAAAACTAGATCCTGATGTGTCTACTCATAGATGCTTTTGTGAATGTGTTATGTTTTGACTTGGTCTTGCATCTATTACTTTTTATAGCAGACTTCCATGGTTGACATTTTGGCCAAGTCAGTCTTACCATTTTAGCATATACTTCAGTAATGTAGTTTGCTTGCACATATGTCTTTGAGTACTTAATAAATTGAAAGTGAGTGTGTATCATAATATGCTGCATTCAACTCACATACTATGCAATCTACAAATTAAGGTACAGCAATTTGGAAAAACTAAATGAATGTTGCAGGATTCAAGAGTTTATGCTTTAGAGAAATGATCTACAATCTACTGTAGAGTGAAATAAATAAACAATTACAGTAACATTGAGTACAAAATATAAAAGAATAAAGTTATTACAAAAAGATAAGTCTGTAAGTTAAAATAATGAATGCTGGATACTTGTATACAAAAATATTAACAATATTTTCAGGTTTCAGAGCAAGAGGTGAGAACCATAAGAACATTTGCACTGAATCTATGGTAACTATGAAAGACCAGACAATAACTCTGTTTAAAAAAACATTTTATGGCTGTAGTAATTTTCTAGGCAATACTTTACATTTACTAGGTTGTTATTGCTTCCAGAAAGGCCTAACTGCCTGCACGGGGATTGAACCCTGGTATCTTGGCCGTTCGAGACACAGACTGTACCTTGAGGCTACTGAGTCAGACTAATACTCAGACCAATATTAAAGTATAAACTAAAAGACTGAACTCAGACCAACACTAAAAGATTATTCTTGTTATAACAATATAGTGCCTTGTGCATGCACATATATTGTCAATGCGCAAAAGGGGAGTAAAGAATAGCAACACTGTTTACTTTCCATGCATTTCATAACAGGTAGCTAAAGAGGTTCTGGAGTGGATTTGGCAGTCCAATCCTATATAAGGTTAAAGTGATCCAGAAACCTTGCTGAAGTCAGATTTATCAGGCCGAAAGGCAAAAATATATCAGCAAACTTGTAAACCATGATGCAGCGTATTCTGTTCTCCTGACAAATATGCAGTTGTTTGGGAATTAACACAGAAGAAGAAGAAGAAGCAGTGCCTTGAATTGCTAATAAATGTCATTTTAAAGAAGAAAAAAAATTCTTCTCAAAATTCTGGTGGTTATCAGGATGTGGTCTGGAGAAAATACGTTGTCATGATTTTCAGCTTTGCTGCAATATATGTACCTTTCATTTTAGCCGTGAGCAGGTAGATCTTGATAGCCCATAGTCTTTCTAACAAAACACAGGTTCATCTCATTTGTGTAACTGAGGTGGCACTCAGACTTCATACAAGGTCTCAAAATCATGAAAATGTATTTGGAAGCATTCCAGAGTGGCACTGCCCCAGGATTATCATGTCTAGCCAGGAACAATGCACTCATTTTTGGGCTCACAATCTCATCACTCTTCTATCAGATTTGTTGACTCATCCACAGTGATGGCACATTTAGCATTCCCCTCACCTAGGAGTCTGCCACAAAAGGATAAAATCATGTTGGAATCTACTGATTTATTAGGTGCAATGTCCACTGGCCTGCATATCTTCATCATCCATGGGGATGATTTGATAGAAGACAAAAGTCAGAAATTAAGTCAAGATTGACTATGATTTTTCACAGGGGACAGCCTATCTATAATTTTTCACAGGTGATAGCCTATCTATGATTTTTAACAGATGATTGCCTATGATTATTAACAGGTGACAGCTTATCCCCCAACTTTTCTTAGTCACCTCCTATGCCTATTTCATTATCATCACCCCCAAACTTTTTCAGTCCCCTCTTATGACATGCATAGCAGGTCAGTCACAGTGTTAATATTCTTTGCTCCCCATTTGGGTCACGGCAAGACATGCATAATAAAGACACAAATTATTCAGACTATTTCTAAATAACTAAATTAATCTACAGGTATTTCTAAATAACTAAATTAATCTACAGGTATTTCTAAAAATTATTTCATAAATGATAACTGGATTATGAAGCAGAATGATGAAATTGCAATTACAGAATGCTATTGTTCCTATTGTATTTCTATAGTACATGAGCATTTAGCCTATGTTTAAATGATGTGGTAAATGATGTGGTAATCAAAACAAGGGAAATCATACAAATGTATTAGAAAATACAACAAACTGAAAACCTAAACGCAAAACATCTGAAGCTACAAATAAAATAAAATACACCAAACACAACAAAAAAGTTAAAACAGTAAAACAAAATGAAAAGTTGAACACAACTAGGTAAGAGAACGTTATTGTATTAAGTAACCAGGACTATAGAACAGCAAGAAATGAATTTTGACAGTAATAATTATCAGCGTTTGGCACACAAAAATAGCAAATTTCAATGATTGTTATTCATTTAGGTTGTTGCATTTTTGTGTCAAATATCTCATTATAATTTGTTGAAGTCAAAATAAAGAACTTGATCTGAATAATGCGCGTATGTCACACAATGGCATTGTGTCAAAGGGCATGAGTCCATGGACCACTGGATCAGCAACCAACCAACCAATCATTTGAATAACAGAATGTGTTTTCTTGTTTTCTTATCTCCAAGGACTCACTTATGTCTACCAATTTTTCTTTCTGTGCTATGTTTCTTGCATCAGGGGATTTTATAGCATTTATTTTACATGATGGTATTGCTGGCCATAACTATAATTTTCTAGGTCCCAATTTTATGTAAAGTTTAGTGGCTAACAAGAGGCTTAATCTCTGTTCATAAATATTTTATGTCTCAATTACCATGAGCAGAAATGGGTTGGAGGTAGAGTTTCTTGTCTTTGTCTGATGTTTCTGTGAGCAAAATGTGATGTATCCTAAACTTTTTCAGCGGATTACAAGATTTTAGTTTCAATTTAACTGAACATTATAGAAAAGGTTAGTCATTAATTATAGCCAGAAAATGTAAAGTTGGCAAGCAAGAATATTAAAAACTACAAAACCCAAACAGACTTACACTGGCGAGCCATATCTGTTGGGGCAGTATTTTCCTTGAGAGCTCCTAATATATATCATCAAACATTGACTATATAATAATTTCAAATTATTAAAATAAATACAAGTGAAACACTACTCTAAAATCAAACTGAAATCATGCACAGACAAAGCAACAACAAATACAATAGAATGGAATAGAAGAAATCTCTGTGAGCAAAATAAATAGGCCTATGTGCAGAAATGAAAAACAATTGGCAACAACAACAAAAATATCCATTAACTTCAGAGCAGAAATACATGCACTCTCAAAGCTGCAACAACATGCCTAATTAAACAACATAAAGTACACATAGTGTTTGAATCACAGATTCAATAAAAAATAGTGACATCACAGACAAGTTTTAATTTTAAATTGTTATAACTGATATTTCATAAATATTTCGTATTCTCTGTAAGTATTTGAGAGAGTTGGGATGTAGTGGACTCCATCTCTGTAAGGGATCTGAGAAAGTTGGAATGTATTGGGCTCCATCTCATTATAATATCTCTGGATATGAAGAGTTCATCCTATTCTAGGAGATGGGTCTACATTTCACACATTTTAAGAAATCTGCAGGATATATGTTAGGTAAGTGTGGCCTCATCACATGATAACAGTCCAACTTTTGAAACTTTTGTAACAGATTCATTTTTGTTACAAAACTAAAAATGTAACACTAATCCTAATCCTCCCTCCCCCCTTGACACACTCCAACTAATTCCCCCCCTTCCCAAAAAAACTAAAATATGCTGTCTCCCATCCAAGCTATGCTCCTCAACTGCACTCAAATAAAGGGACACAATAAATATATTTTTGTATTTAATATAATAAATGTGTTTTATTAACACTGCTTATCTTCCTCTACTGAGATTCGTACACTAGGGCCGGTTATATTATTTTATGAGACTATCGTTTGTTCCATAAAAAATAAGCCACATCTGCTTAACATGAACCATCTGGACCAATCCTAAATTTTAAGTAATTTGTGTCAAAGTATTCCTAGTTACACAATGGCTGCATGTAATTAAGCTTTGACAAATAAATTTGTTATTACTGTTGCAAGGAGTGTTCCCAGATGCAAAGATATACACAGGGAACTTACTATAATGTTAACCTACTACACTGCTGTAAGAATTTTTTGGTACTGAGCTGTTGTTTGTTGTGCGTTCGCTCCATTGTAACCATCACGGATATCCGTGCAATTTCCGCCGGGAGCGTGATTACGTTGTGCCACCGTTATGCACCTTGTAGGCCTAGCACATCCGATTTCGGCATGCCTTGACAATTCGGGTGGGCTACCCTTAGCCTGTGACAGCCTCTATATCTGTCTCCCGGCACGCGTAGTGGCGACTTTTGGCCCAGACGATTTTTCCTCTCATCTGACTCGCACGAGGTGTTCCACTGTCTATGAACTTGCCTCGTGTAATTGGACGTGCTGTGCATTGGGTACTGAACCGTTGAATTGGGTACTGGACGTGCTGCCCATTGGGTACTGAACCGTTTCTCATCCGTGAGCCTGGTTCCTTAAGGGGAAAACTCAACAGAGGAGTTGGACCCTGGCTCTTTCGCCCTCTTAGCCGAAGTGTCGTTTACCGACATCGTGTACCCCTTGTTCAAGTTCGAGTCTCACACCACGCGTTTGAGAGTAAGGCGTTCTCGAGCTGAGCGTCCTTGTCCCAATAGCGCCTGAGCCCATCAGGTACTGAACCCTTTCTCTCTTCAAGTGTATTTCCGGTGTAGGAAAACCTGACAGTAGAGTTGGGCCAGGGCTATTTCGTTGTCCCTTTTGTGCCTGAGCCCATCGGGTACGGAACCCTTTCTCTTTGCAAGTGTACTTCCGTTATAGGAAACCTTGACAGTAGAGTTGGGCCAGGACTACCATCGTTGTCCCTTTCTTGCCTAAGCCCATAGGGTACAGAACCCTTTCTCTTCGCGAGCATATTTCGGGTTTAGGAAGGCTCGACATAAGAGTTGGGTTAGGTCTTCTTGCTTTACCAAACGCCAATGGATGGGTCTGGGTACTGCCTGTAAGGAACACAGGTAATTAGAAGCTCGACTCGAGCTGACGGAGCTTGTAGTTCCCCTTTCCTAGGGACTTTTCACTTTCTATTTGCAGTTCGCGCTGCCCTCTAGCGCTGTTCTGCCCTTTCATTGTTTCATTGTACTCTGTATGAAATCTATTTGTCTCTCGCCATGCATCTACCTTCACGTAAATTTTACATTGGCCGCCCCTCCAATGTTCGGACTGGACTGACTAGCTTCACTGTATGTCGACAGTGTCGCTATATGTGGTGATGCTGGTGGTGTCGGAGATATTGTCTGTCTCTTGTGCAGTCAAATCTCTTTCCATCTGCTACCTCCTCATTCTCGGACACGATCCCCAAATGATGTGGCCAGAATCAGCTCGAGCTGCTGTATTTCTGTTTCCAGGGTGCACCACGTGGAGGTACATTTGGGATCTTGGTTATCTGCTAACCCTGGGTCCGCCTAGAGCAATGCGTTCCCTTTGCACCCCACTGCGCTGTTAAAAAGCAGATTGAGCTGGTGGGTAAAAAAATAAACACTGGGTTGGTATCTAGTTTTTAATGCCAGAAAATAATCAATAAAAACATGAATAACACATTTTTATTCTCCCGTTTATTGTAGGCCTATATTCCATTTGACCTATATTTCATTTAGGAAAATATGTAGATCCTTCTCCTAGGATTGGACTGAAGAGTTTAATAAATTAGCAGCAAAAAGTTTTGGTTAGGTTTCATCATCATCAAGTGTCATCTCCTCAACAAAGGTTCGCTGCAATGGACCTCCAATATTCTGTACCTTGCTTTGGTGGTGCAATTTGCTAGACTATAACATGTCCATCTCATAATTCCCCCCCCCCTCCACCTTCTATCTCTTTCTGCCTCTTAGTTTAGTTATGTTAGTTATTGTCTTCGCACACCAGACATGTCTATAGGTGCTCATATATTCTGCTAAAGTAGAGAAATTTAATAAAGTAAATTTCAGCTGGTTCAGTGTTTTTTTAAAATAAAATTATTCTCCGGGTTCCACATTGGCACAATAATTTTTTTCACTGTCACTGAAATATCTTACCCTAGAAATATCTTTGTTTATGAAAGCAAACCTGTAACCCATCAGGGTACCACATTGGATGCTTCAGCACATAGAGTCCTTAGCAATTTCTATCTTCAATAATGTGAAGGAGTGAGAAAAAATATCTTGTCCTGTCCATTCCTTAATGCTGTCTGTCCATGTCTTTATTTGCTCTCTTCTGCTTCTCCCCCTTCGATGGTTCCCTGCAGTATTGTTTTTGACAATGAATCATGTCTGTATACATGTCCAAACCATGCTAGTTTTCATTGTTTCACTATTGAAAGCAATGGTTCTTGTGCACCTGCATACATCTCACAACCATACAGCACAGCAGAAAGCACCAACGACGTATAAAGTTTGACTTTCACTCCAACACTGATGTTGCTTTTCAAAATCAACATTAGCCTTGACATAGACACTAAAGCCATCTCCAGCTTTATTTTTACTTCTGCTTTGCATTTTCCATCGCTGCATATGCTGGATCCGAGGTATTTGAAGGCATTCGCCTCCTCAAGCTTATGTCCATTCATCATGATGTTGGTCTGTTCTTCTGCATCTCTGCTTTTAACCAAGATCTTGCTCTTTTCTTTGTTGATTTCCATTCCATACTGGCTGTTAGCTTTTTCCAACTTTGCTGTTAACTCTTGTAATTCTTGTTCTGACCCAGCTATAAGATCAATATCATCAGTGAAATGCAAATTGCAAATAGGGCAACCTCCGATTGATATAGACGCATTTTAGTCATGTACGGTAGTGTCTCCTGTATGATGTGCTCTAGGTATATATTAGAAAGTACTGGCTGCCTTGATTCTTCATTTATTCTTGATTTGGAATCATATCACAGTACTGGGGACATTCCCATTAGTGCTTAGCTCTTCAGTCTATCAGTATCAAAGAGTGTTGAACCCTCAGTATCTCAGTTTAATAACTGTTTGTTAAATAATAACACAGCAGTTGCTGAAATAAAGAGATTGAAGGATATTGAAATCAAATCTGCCGAAGATGGATGTGTTGGGCCATTGGTGCAAATAAAACGGTGACACAACGCATTCCCATTCTCTGGACTACATCCTTCTGGAAATCTAATAGGACCATGGTCCTGCTACAAGAGAGATCCAGTGGGAGTTTGAGAATGAACGATAAAGAAGAAGAAATTAAATGAAATACAGTGGGCATATTAGGCATATGTCAATCAGATGTAAGTCAGCGGAAAAGATGTCAAGCATGCTTGACAGAGGTTAGCTTTGAAGTTGGTGACCAGCGTATAAGTACAGGAAGCAGTTCTTTCATATGGCTTGTCTACTAGCAATTTGGTTACAGATATTCACTATTCAGTGGAAGTGGTAAAAAGATTGAGCACACAAGAGTTACCATAGCCAATAGTTACCAAAGAGTTTTGGGTTATTGACGCAATTTAAAATGATGACACAATGCACTTCCTTTTCTTTAGACTACATCCTGCTGGAAATCTAGAAGGCCCATTATTCTACTATAAGAAAGATTTGGTGGGAGTGTGAGCTTAAATGCAGAAAAATTAAAATAATATCATTTAATACAAACAGAAAGAGCCAACTGAAAGGACAAATTAGTAATTTGTATAACTAGAAACTTACAGAAACAATTAGTAAACATCCTATGTTATCTGCTGAAAGTTACAGAGTACTTATTTGTCTACTAAACATAATGACCAATGATGTAAATTATACTAACCAATAGTTAATATTTGTAAACATTTTTTACATATTATTTACTTACAAATGGAACCATTAACATTCATCTGTTTTGTTTTATACTGGAAAATAATTGAGCACATAGTGTGTGAGTGTTGATTCAGAAAACAACTAAACTTAAAACCAAACAAATATTTATAAAAAGAATACCTTGTATCTCCAGTTGTGAATTTCTCTCATCTTCCTTGTCACCAGTGGCTGACACAGACATAGTACTTTGTTGAGTTGGGGTTGGAGCTGTCACTTGGTGTGATCGTTTGACAAGTAAATTTCTTTTGAGAAGACCTGGCAATACCGTTTCCACATTTTCCTTCCACTGTTCATATTTTAAATCCTCAAAAGCTCTCATTTTTCTTCCAACAGATAGATACTTAGCTCTTGTCTGAAAGATATTGTTTGAATAATAAGTTTAACAAAAACAAACTTTCCCTTCCAACAGATAGATAAATAGCTCTTGTCTGCAAAATATTGTTTGAAAAATAAGTTTAACAAAAACAAACTTGCTCTTCCAACAGATAGATAATTAGATCTTGTCTGCAAGATATTGTTTGAATAATAAGTTTACCAAAAACAAACTTGCTCTTCCAACAGATAGATACTTAGATCTTGTCTGCAAAATATTGTTTGAATAATAAGTTTAACAAAAACAAATTTGCCCTTCCAGCAGATAGATACTTAGATCTTGTCTGCAAAATATTGTTTGAATAATAAGTTTAACAAAAACAACCTTGCCCTTCCAACAGATACTTAGCTCTTGTCTGCAAGATATTGTTTGAATAATAAGTTTAACAAAAACAAACTTACCCTTCCAACAGATAGATACTTAGCTTTTGTCTGCAAGATATTGTTTGAATAATGCATTTAACATAAATAACTAATTTTCTTCCATCAGAATATAGATAGAAATGGTCTACATCAGGGCTATTCAACTATATTTACTCAGGGGCCAAAATATGGAAGATGGGGATCATCACGGGCCAGATTTATAAAAAACACATTGAATGATTTTATACATTTAGTTTTTTTATAACTTATTTCACTGTTTTAGCAATGATCCGCGGGCCACTTACTAGGCCTCCGCGGGCCGGATTTGGCCCGAGGGCCACCAATTGAATAGCCCTGGTCTACATTCTGTGTTGCAAATGTATTTATTTTTGTGTCCTGTGGTCCATGCTGGTCCCAACTTTGATTTTGTGTTTTTTTGTGCATTTAGTAATTCATAAAACTTTAGTACTTCATAAAACTTCAATTTGCTATGCTTTTATTTTTAATCTACAGTGAGATGTCGTGTTTGTAAGAAAGTGTCTGCCAATATATTTTCTAACTAGCTTGATTCTACTCATATTTTTACCCTTTAGGGACTGTTTAATGTTGTCTCCCCATCTGACTCTGGGTCTTCCCATCATTCTGGCTCTTTGATTTCAATGCCCCCCCCCCAATGCTACTCAATCCTCTTCTACAAAGATGGATGATATTGCTTTTTTTTTAATGATGCAAATATAAAAATCGAATGATTATAATAAAACTAATAATGTAAAGATTATAATAAACCTAATAATGTAATGATTATAATAAACCTAATAATACTATTCTCCTCACTGATTTTCCCATATCAGATGTCATCATCTCATCCATTGTCTGAAACCGGATAACTGTGTGCTTGATGCAATGGAATAAGGACCTATTCCAAAAGATTGAACCAGCTGTTAGTGGATAGTTTTTGAAAAGTGGTGGCCCCTCTTTAAATTCAGTGAACAACTGATCCATTGTATCAACCTAGTGATAAAGAAAAATAAAATTGTAAAATTTAATTGTAAATGTTCATGGCACATCGATAACAATTGGATAACCATATGAATGTGATGGTGATCTGTGTCACCTGTCACATAACATAATATTACAAGGAATATTATAAGCCATCTCCAGAGATTTCTTCTACCTCAAGGCAAACAAGGGCCACAGCATATCATTCTTCTAGATGGATAGATGGATGGATGGATGGATTCATGGAAAGAAATATTAATATCTTTTGAACTGTTGATGAAGGCATTCATTATCAACAGGAAAATGTATTATCCTCCAGTTCGGCATTTTAAAATGAGTCTCGATGTCATACATACATTTTTGTAACTTTTTCCATGCCTAGCAAACAAACTATTTTTTTTAAACTATTGATAAATTGTACTTAGTCATCTTAAGCCTGATGTTCCAAGTCACTTTGGCAACATCAGCTACAAAAGTAGGAAATGTTACACCTGTGCCTGTGTCACCTAGGCCATAGTTTGTCACATTCCTGAAAACCACCTTCTCCATTGATTCTACAACTACAAAAACTCAATATCTTTTTTTTAGTCTGTCGATCCAAAAAACTAAGCAGAGAATATAAGAAAGAACTACCAGACATAACAAGAGAGATAACGCCAACACTTTTTCCAGTTCCATGGGAGCAATACCCAAATCTCACTATCAGAACCACCATAAACAACTACCACACTATGATAGAACTGAATAATCTCCAAAAGAAAACAATAGTATGCAACATGATTGAAGATATGTACCCCAGAGAAGCATGGATACAAGTATATACCGACGGATCAGCAACCAGAGCAGTGAAAAATGGAGGTGATGGAGTGTACATAAAATATCCAGAAAAAGAAAATGAATCCACATGTTCACCAACTTAAATATTCTGCTCTAGCTACTCTGCAGAAGTATGAGCTCTAAACATCACTGCAGAAATAATTAAAAACAAAACAAGCCAATATCAATAGGTGATGTTTCTTACTGATGCTATGTCTGTCCTACAAGCCCTTGACAATGATAAACTGGCCAAACCTGAAGGAATCATATGGGAAGTGAACACCCAAAGAATAGTAGTACTACAGTGGATACCATCCCACTGTGGCATACAAGGAAATGAAGAGGCAGATAGGCTGGCAAAGGATGGAACAACATAAAAAGACCAAGAAACCACCTACCAAGAAAAGAGGACCCTCATCAAAGCTATCAGGAAAGTTGACCAACCAAAAGAATTTTAAATTACACCTATTCTCCAGTGAAGGGGGTTTCACATGTGTATCCCAAAATTTTTTTTTTTTTTAAATGTTGATAAATAGTATTTAGTCATCTCAATTTGGACATGCAAAGTCATTTTGGCACGATCAGCTGCAAATGTAGGGAATGTTACATCTGTGCCTATGTGACCAAAACCTATTCTGTCACATTCCCAAAAGCTACTTTCACTATTGAAGATCGTTTCACATGTGTATCCCACAATGTCATTGATGTTATCATCTGCAAGCATTGCACCATAAATCCAAAGAAGACATGTCTACAAGGCTGACATTTTGATTCTGTGAACATCTATACAGTATCAACTACTAGATTTGTACTAATATTTCTGAGCACCAGAATAGTACAGACTATTGGGATGCCCATGATGTCCAGGTGAATGCCCTTAAGCTGGTCCTCTCAGATAACATGACTCAACACATACATGAGAACAGATACATCTATCAATTTGACACAGTTGAGCCCTTTGGGATCATTATCTTTCATTCCTAAAGGTATATTCTTTAGTTCTGTAATCTGTTTGTTTATTGTGTTTTATATATATTTGTGTTCTTTCAATTTTTAGTGTTTTTTTTGTTTCTCCTCTGACCTTCTAATTTCTACTCTTCCAGTATGTAGGTATATCCACATTTAGCTCTGTTATGTGAACATGAACAGTGTCATTCTTATTTGTCATTTGGTATGTTGTAAATGTGTTCTTGGTAAACACCTTTTAGTCGAAACATCAATTGTTGTGTGTTAGCATGTGTAGTGCCATTTGTTATGTTATAAATGTGTTCTTGGTAAAGACATTTTAGTCGAAACATCAATTGTTGTGTTATCATGTGTGTATCTAGTGTTTAGCAAAATTGCATCACCCTGTTTCCTAGTTTCCACTAATTTTTCATAAAATTCATGAAATGCATCTTCCTCAAGTTCAAATGTAGGCACATATATTTGAATGATATATATATTCTTCCACTCTCCACCAAAAAAATGTGTAGACAATGGTGATGGATTTAAAATACTCTGGGGAAGGCATACAACTCCTGACATGCAGTGATGTGAAATCTACATGGGATTAGAAGACAGACAAGATCTAGAATAGCTTCCAAGTGATATACTTATGGCACAAGAAGACAAAAAATATATAGAACAACTTCCAAATGAGATACTTGTTCCTTTTTTGTGTGTTCTCAACAACTGCAATTTACAGGGATGTAATTCTGAGAATGGAATGGTTATGTCATGATTTACAGCTTTGCTGCAATATATGTACTTTTTGGTAACACATCTGACTTCGTGAACATTTTGGAGGGCGCAGAAGAATGATGGTCAACCAGCAGAGGACCGGGACTGTCAGTAGAAGTGTAATGGCGGATACACTCGGAGAGATCGGAGCAACTATGGACGTGTCCAGTTTGCAGTGATGATGTTCCAACGACTAACTAACTAACATCTGTCTTCAGCGTTAACTTCTTGTTCATTTTGATCTTATTTGGGATGGAACAGCCAACTCCACCCATATAACCTCATCAGTCACCTTTTTACAACATGCATGGAAGGTAAATAATATTGCTATTCTTTGATTCCCTTTCAGTCCCTGAAATACACAGGCAGAGGTTTGATTTTATTAAAGTTCTCAGCACATACCACATGGCAATCATGTGAAAAGACTTTGTGAAAAAAATTCACAGTATTTATATAAACTTCATGCAGCAAACAGGATTTGATACTCTTCAAAGTAAAAGTTAGATACTATTACTTGGTGTGTTTTTTTCACTCCCCAATAATCACAGTACAGCTCGTGTATCCTTTTCATTCCCCAAGAATCACAGTACAGCTCGTGTATCCTTTTATGCAATGTGGTGGTTTCTCTAGAGCTTTATTTTATACCCAGAAGTCTCCAACTCTTTGTGGTGAGAAATGCTTTGAGAACAAACCTCCTACTTATACTATGATACCACAAACTGGCATCATATAAAAGACATGGAGAACAATTTCTCAGTAATATTGACATCATGTGGAAAGACTTTGTGAAAAAGTTATCAGTAATATTGACATCATGTGGAAAGAATTAATGAAAAAGTTATAAGTAATAATGGCATCATGTGGAAAGACATGGTGAAAAAGTTCTGATCTAAAAACAAAGAAGATTGGAGAGAATTTGTCCATGTCCTGTTCTTATGAGGGCTGGGATTTTTATTGATTCATTGACTGATCACTTCTAACTTATCTGGAGTATATAGATGAGACACCTACTTGTTTCCAGTACACAAAATGGGAACAAAGAATAGTAATGCTGTGACCTGCCATAAATGTCATAATGTGCAACCAAGGAGGTCTGGACATGGGGTTATCTACCTTACCCATAGAAATCAAAGCACAGAAACTGCAGAAAATGGATATGTTGGGCAGATAAATTGCAAATATTGCAGCACAACATACTTAGCTTAAATGTTTCATATCACAAATATATATCTAAACAGTTATAATAAAGCCAATGCAGAATAAATGCTTGAGATATTTGTTAGTTATGGTCCAGAGTTTCTACATTCACATCAACTCGCAAATGGTACGTAACAATTATAATGCAATTTCATAAGAACGAAAATACTGGCGCTTCATTTTACATAATAGCTATCTGTACTAAATTTCATTGTTAAATATAATTACTAACCTCTTTTCCATATTGCACTAGTATGTCCTTGAACTTTTGCATCATCTGGTTATTAATAGCTTCTCGGGATCTTAGATGTTTAAAGTTCAGAAGCATATCAAAGGCACCCTCAGCAGACCTCAAGGACTGGAATGACTCATCAATAAATGACTTTGCCTCATTTTCTATCTCAGTGACCTCCTTGTAAAATGTGGTCATAAGTCTTTTCCATAGATTGGTCTCTTTTTGTGAGAAGGCGTCAAATGACAACTGAGGACAGAGGCAAATGTTGACAAGCTATATGTAATGACCTCTATATGTAATGACAAGTTATAGGCCTATGTAATGACCTCTGATTTTCAGCTTTCTAAAGATAACAAATTGAAAAATAGAAAACAAGATACTTCTTTACATTATAGGTTGATATACAATGTAGCTTCAAAAAGTTCCAGGAATTAATCGATTATATAGAAATAATTAACTATAGAACTATTTACACTACATTTTCTTCAAATTAGTTCCCATATGCAATTGCACACTTTTTCAAACATGCATACAGCTGCTGGAAACTTTTGTGGAATGCATTCTTTTGCACCTCTCTCAGCTGTCTTTGGAGGAGCGCGGTAGCCTAGTTCATAGTGAGCTTGCGTGCTATCACAGTGTTACAGCATGCCAGATTTGAAACCACGTCCAGACACACACACAAAAAATAAATCCGGATTGTGATTTCTTGCTTGATACTCCTCCAGTCGACTCAGCTGTAAATGAGTACCTGACGCATGAGTTAGGGGAGGTAAAGACAGTAAAGAAGGGATCTCGTCACTCCACATAATAGTTTCTGCGGCTTTGTACATGAAGAGTTATCTTCATCCCTGACGGCAAGTTGCTGCCATGGGACATACATTTACCTTTTTTTTACAGCTGTCTTGTTGCATTGGTGATAACATCATCTGCATCATTGAATTTCTGTCCTCTTGTTGAGGGAACAAGAAAAAAAATCAGCCAATGCAAGATCAGGAGATATAGAGACTGTTCCAAAGTAATCATGTTGTGCTTTGCAAGGTACTGCTTTACCAGTAGGGATCGATGTGTTGGAGCGTTGGTAAGAATAACTCTGCACCTCATGTTTTGCATTTTGATGAACTTACATATTTCAGATTTGTTTTTTTGGGTTTTGTCTTGATTCTTGATTAGGAATAAACGTCACAACACTGGGGGCATTTCCATATATGATCTGCTTGCCATTGTGTCAGCCATTTAAAAGTTTATAAGCTCAGTGTCCCAGTCAGTTGCTGATTACGCATTATTCTGATCTTCCCGGAGAGGGAGGACTTCCGGTTCAAGATGGTGTCTTGATAAGTCGTGTTTCAGATTCATGTGGATTTGTGACAATTATGATTTCGTTTTTTTGTTTTCTCTTTGTTATTTTAGTCTAACTTCTAATCTGTTATATCTTCTTCTTCAGCCTTCATTCTCAAACTTCTGCTGGATCTCCCTTGTAGCAGGACCCATGTCCTACTAGATTTCCAGCAGGATGTAGTTCAGATAATTGAAATGCATTGTGTCGCCATTTTATTTGCGCCATTGACCTGACACATCCATCTTCAATGGATGTTATATCTAAGATAACATGATTAGACTTAAATTATGAATTCTCTTACATGTTCTATTGGCTCTACTAATTTGTCCACTCTCAGAAGTACCTCCTCTATTCGTGCTGGGTCACCAGTAACTGCCTTCAACTCTGGACCAAAGATGTTGTAGAACTCTTCAAGAACCTGAATATAGAAATACTAAATGAAAATGGATAGAAATTGGATTCAACATAAAAATATGCAACTGAACTAATGATACTATTTGCACCAGAACTGATATAAAAATAGCTGGGGTGCAAAGGGAACGCATTTCTCTAGGCGGACCCAGGGTTAGCAGATAACCAAGATCCCAAAGGTACCTCCAATGCTCCCTGGAAACAGAAATACAGCTGCTCGTGCTGATTCTGGCCAAATCTTTTGGGGATCGTGTCCGAGAATGTGGAGGTAGCAGATGGAAAGAGATTTGACTGCACAAGAGACAGACAATATCTCCGACACCACCAGCAGCACCACATATAGCGACACTGTCGACATACAGTGAAGCTAGTCAGTCCATTCCGAACATTGGAGGGGCGGCCAATGTAAAATGCAGGTAAAGGTAGATGCATGGCGAGAGACAAATAGATTTCATACCGAGTACAATGAAACAATGAAAGGGCAGAACAGCGCTAGAGGGCAGCGCGAACTGCAAATAGAAAATGAAAAGTTCCTAGGAAAGGGGAACTACAAGCTCCGTCAGCTCGAGCCGAGCTTCTAGTTACCTGTGTTCCTTACAGGCAGAGACCCAGACCCATTCATTGGCGTTTGGTAAAGCAAGAAGACCTAATCCAACTCTAATGTCGAGCCTTCCTAAACCGGAAATATGCTCGCGAAGAGAAAGGGTTCCGTACTCGATGCGCTCAGGCACAAAAGGGACAACGATTTAGCCCTGGCCCAACTCTACTGTCAGGTTTTCCAACACCGGAAATACACTTGAAGAGAGAAAGGGTTCAGTACCTGATGGGCTCAGGTGCTATTGGGACAAGGACGCTCAGCTAGAGAACGCCTTGCTCTCAAACGCGTGGTGTGAGACTCGAAATTGGACAAGGGGTACATGATGTCGGTGAATGACACCTCGGTTAAGAGGGCGAAAGAGCCAGGGTCCAACTCCTCTGTTGAGTTCTTCCCCTTAAGGAACCAGGCTCACAGATGAGAAACGGTTCAGTACCCAATGGGCACAGGCACAGCACGTCCAATTACACGAGGCAAGTTCATAGACAGTGGAACACCTCGTTCGAGTCAGACGAGAGCAAAAATATCATCTGGGCGAAGAGTCTCCACTACGCGTGCCTGGAGACAGATATAGAGGCTGTCACAGGCTAAGGGTAGCCCACCCGAATTGTCAAGGCATGCCGAAATCGGATGTGCTAGGCCTACAAGGCGCATAATGGTGGCACAACGTAATCACGCTCCCGGCTGAAATCGCACGGATATCCGTGATGGTTACAATGGAGCGAACGAAAAACAAACAAACAATAAAAATAGCTGATAAATAGTCATGAGGATAAACTTTAAAATTATTGTGATTTTGATAAAATACTACAGCAATTTTACAGTTTCTTTCAGTGAAGACTTTTTTAACATTGACTACTATCATTTATTAGAAAGACAAAGCATTCTTTAGCGACAATCACTTTCCAAAAGACGAGCGAGATACTACAAGTTAAGAGAAAAAAAACCAACAAAACAAATATTTCAATAAGAATCTAAAAAAGAAACAGTCAACAAATAAATTATTTAAATCTGGACCAAAGGGAAAAAGAAACAGAAATCAATTCACAAATTTAACCCCTTGGCTGTGGAGGTACCATTAAGGATATGATAAAAAGTTATCTGCCTTTTGGTGAGCATCTCCATAAGGAGCGATGGGTCACATAGGTGGCAACTTATTTTTTCACAAATTCGTATTTTTAATAATTTATTTCCATGTTTCAATAAGAACGTCCGTATTTAGCACCCCCTACTAATTTTATATTGTTTTTAAATATTTTTTTTGCCCCTCAATATGAACATGTGAGATTAAAACGTCAGCAATAGTAATAATTACTGGGAAATTTAATACCAATTGACTTTTTTTTTAAATGTAATTATAAAATATTTTTTAAACTGTGTGGTTGGGGTGGGGGGTGTTTCAGCCTGAAATCCGTATTAATACGGAAAATCTGTACTAGTTGACACCTATGGGGTAAATTATTTGTATAATTTGTTCCTGAAAGCAAAGTTATCAATTATTCTGATTGGCTTACTGAAGCTGTCTAAAGGTCATCTTCAAATTAAAATTATGTAATTGGGTACGCTTATTAGTGTCATTTCAACTCTTGTCTGTCAACACAACAGTACATTTTTTGTGTAACCATCTTACCCAGACCTAAAAATATGGTGAAACAGACTCAATGAGTTATAAATTTATAAACTTTTGAAAGAAAGTTGTTCTGATAGTTCTAGCATTCATTTATGTGATGCAGGAAGTGATTTAGAAAGTGTTAATTTCCATTGCGATTTGGAGGATATAGATTTAGATTCAGATAATATCTTTAGCCCATGTGTTTCAAATTCATGGTCAGACACAATACACAATTCAAAATATTGTTCATGCAGATGTTTTAAGAATCTTTGAATTTGTATCAAATTATACTATTGTAGGCCTAAAACATTTTTGTGATGAGACAAATATTTGTTGAAATGCATAATACTGATAGGAACAACTTTGCATCCAGAATAAAACAGATTATTATGACTATTTCTTTGAAATAATGTTTCACTTTGTCAGGCGAATGTATGTTAGGACGTTTACAATTCCTCCATAATATAAAGTAGCATTATGCTAGTAAATTTATAAATTAGAGTATACAGTAATAATACACTCAAATTGTTAAACGCAAGAATGCAGTGATCAAATTGGTTAGGGAAAAAAATTCAACAACCCTTAAAATTTTCCAGCATTGGAGTTACGATTTGAGCTTTTTACATTCCACAGCCAAGGGGTTAAAGACACGTCACATAGCTGTTAAAGTGTAAACTAAATTGACTATATTAGCTGCAGAAATTTGCTACAATATACTGATACTAAATAGCCTATCATGTCACAATATGAATATCTCAACCTGAGCAACATCATAAAGATTCTGACAAATGCTGGCCATATAATCAGTCCGTTCAAACAGTCTTTTACGATCAAACTCCCATCTTTGGTCTCTGCCAGAAACTTCAATCTTTTGTCTTACATCTCTGTACACCTCTCTCCATGTTGTCAACATTGTCTTGGCTTGAAATGTTCTGACCTTTACTTCATCAGTTGTAAGACTGTAGAAATAAATATATGTTTTCAATCAAGGAATCCTCAGATAAAAACTAATTTTCAAATATATAGGCTTGGTAAATTAATACACAAACTGCAGCGTTCAATTTTTGTGGTAACTCTTTTGCTACACACTCTCTTTTAATAGATCCTATTATACCATTACAAATTATGGGTTTAAAAAATAGTTTTCAGTATTTATATCAACATAAGGATGGTTCCGATCAAGAGTGTCATATGTCCACATTACATCTGGCATGATTTTGATGTGTTATGATATCCCTTTTGTAAGTTATTAATAAGTTTTGAACATGTGTGGTATGAGATCCCCTTCCCCCCCCCCCCAAATTACCCTATTTTACTTTTTAAATTAATTTTTCAATAGAAAACAGAATTTTATTCAAATTAAACTTGTGATAGACATTTTCTGTCCATTTATGTATTTAAAAAAATATATATATATATATATATATATATATATATATATATATATATATATATATATATATATATATATATATATATATATATATATATATATAGGCCTATACATACATTATATATATTACATTTTAATTTAAATATATTTAGAACTACTATTTTTTTTTACCTTATGGGTGTGCAAAAATAAATCATTAACATAATTAATTTCATCCAAAAAACACACGAAAAAGAAATGCACCCCATTTTCCAACTGGTCTAACTTTGTGACTGCAATCACAATATCAGCACAGCCCATAGAACTAGCACAAGTCACAGTGGTCACGATAGCAAGTGTGTCTATCCTTTCATTTCCTTCAACACCTTCATGTCCAGGTACAATAATGAAGGTACCTCTCTTCAGCATCTTGCATACTGCTGAAGAGAATTACGGTGTGATATTCTATGGGCAAACTCACGTCTCCCGTAACAGATTACAAAGGGCAGGCATGCTGATGGTTCCTGTGGCTCTTCATTCTGTCTTGCAGGTGTCACGCTCTACAACTACCATACGTAATACAGAAACCATCAAATCTATAAGATAACAAATAAGTTACCTGAAGAGTTCTCTGACATTGATAACCTTTGCTACACGTTCTGCTAATTCCCAGGCAATTCTTTCCATTAAAGGGACCATTCTTTCATCTTTGTTGTAGTGACGTGAGATTATCCAGACCATACGCAAGGCATTCATCATCGATGGAATGGTTTCTGTGACAACCTGAATGTAAGAAAAATGAAAAAAAATACCATTTACCCATTAATAAAGAATCAGTTGAAATGTCGTCATTTTTAGTGAAGCTTTTATGGATTCTGATCCCGGTGAGGATTTCTTGGGATTTACAGACATAGGTATTGCTTTATTAGTCAATATGACAGGTGATAGAGATTAGGTATATTGATTATCCTCTTCGCACACCGGACGCATCCATAGGTGTTCAGATCTCTGCTTCAGTAAATCTCTCAGGGTATAACTGTTGATAGTTCTGGTTCTATCTTGGTCCACTGCTCTTTTTTTTAAGTCTTCGCCCATCCTCACTCCCAATTCATGCATTCTCAATACTGATTTATGCTAATTCATGTCAAAACCCTCTGATCGTGAGGACTTACAAAGAGCAATGAGTATGTATGTCTGCTCAGTCCATAGGCTGACCATCTGTTGTGGTGGCAAGACTAGCTAATTGGTCGGCCGTTCATTTCCCTCCACGCCCATGTGTCCAGGGACAAAAATATGCGTGAGTTTTTTGTAACGACGCCCGCATTTTAGCTCTCTCTAATGACTCCACCCATCCCTTACATATATCACCTGTTTTGACTTTCTGAATCATATTCATTGAGGCACTTAATATGCACGCATGGGAATAGGCTTGAAATTCCAGCCAGTTAATAGCCCGCATTATGGCAAATACTTTCATTGTTAGACTGCTTGTTGTTACAGTAAAGGCACCACTGGCTTCATGCACTGTTTTTCTTTTTGATCTGGCAGTAAAGGCCCATGCACATCAGTGGTGATGGATGACCGACCCATCCATGTAAATAGAGGTGATAGAGATACTCGCTCTTTATGAGTTTCTGTGTGTCTGACATGTTAAAGACAATGCTTTTTGTATTGACAGAGGAGCATTGGAGTCTGATATAGTCATGTGTGGTATTGTGAAAACACATAGGTTAAAAATAAATCCTCTGAGGATCTTTGCCACTCCTATGAATACATACCAGTACACCAAAAAAAACTTTGTTGGATTTAGTATTCAATTCTTTATTTACATTTTTTTAAATTATTCTAGAATCTCTAATAACAAAAGTTATTGCATTCTCCAAACACACATAAAAAATAACACAAACTGTAGAAATAAATTCAGTGGCACGGAAGAAATTGTGTAATTTTAATTTAATGCACTACGGGTGACAATATTCAAACTAGCTTAATTTTTATTTGTAATTTTAAATAATTATATCAACATAACGCTCGTGTTTTGCCGGGGCCCAAAAGGGGAGAAAATAATAGCAACACTGTTTACCTTCTACGCATGTCGTAAAAGGCGACTAAGGAGGTTATGGGATGGAGTTGGCTGTCCCATCCCATATAGGGTCAGTGACCCAAAGCCATGCTGAAGTCGGATGTGTCAGGCCGAAAGGCGCAGATATCACAGCAATGCTGTAAACTATGACACAACGCATTCCATTCTCGGGACTACATCCTGCTAATCTGCAGGAGTTTGAGAACGAACGCAGAAGAAGAATAGCAACATAAGAATGCTTCAGATTGAAATTATAATAAGTCTACATTACTTCTAGAATAATTTTGATGTGTTACAAATGCCAATTTTGTGAGTCATTGATCATATTTGGATGCATGAAATTCATCATTTCTTAGAACTCATGGGTCAAAGGACATGAGCCCGCTGGATCAGCAACCAACCAACCAACCTTGGAACTCAATAATATTTCTCTTAGAACTCATGGGTCAAAGGACATGAGCCCGATGGATCAGCAACCAACCAACCAACCTTGGAACTCAATAATATTTCTATCTGTTAAGGAGAACTATTTATCTATTGTTTCTTCATCACCAAATATGGTGCATAGGGCAGAAATGAGCTCTCTCCAGTTTGAGCAATGTGATGCTACTGTGTGTAATTCCTGCATGTTGTTGAGACCATTGACCATATATTGTGCCTAGCAGGAGTTGGACTTAAAATAATGCTAAGTCATCTACAAAATCAAGATCACCAAAAGTTCCATCATCTGTCCCATTTTATACCAAAATGTTCATCTTGGATGTAACTTGATAACAAGGAGAACTACCTACATCCTAAACATATTTTTTCATATACCTGGAATGAGGTTCCATAAGTTACATTCTTAAAATGTCTCTCCAGTGTTGAAAGAAATCTCACATTGTCCTTTGCTTCAACATAATACTTGTTGAGCTCTGACTGCATGTCCTCAAAGTCACCATCGGCTGCAATATGAATATTAATCATGTGTGCAACCTGGTGAATAACACAAAAATATTACCTGTGTGTACAACCTGTCAATTAACAGAAAAATATTAATCATGCACGCAATCTGTCTATGAAGAGAAAAAAACTAATCATGCATGCAACTTATCAATGAACAGAAAAATATTAATCATGTGTGCAACCTGTCGATTAATATAAAAATAGAAGTCTTTTTTGCTGTGAAATATTGGACTAATCCTAGGAGAAGGGCCTACATATTAAACGAAATGAAATATTTTCTCAAAGAGGAGGTTCCCAAAGGGGGAGACAACATTGTTTGTCTTATTTATTGTTTTGATTATTTACCTGGCATTATAACGTAAACACAAACCAGTGTTTATTATTTACCCATCAGATCAATATTTTTTTTAAAGTGCAATACCAGCAAATCCTTACCACAGCATAGTCAGTTAGCATCATAGGATATTCCCAGTGTGTTTCTTTACACCTGGGAACAGTAATAAGTTAGTAATAACGAATGTATCGATCAAAGCATTATTACAGCAGCCATTTTGTAACTAGGAATACTGTGCTAGATTGCCATCACAAATTATTAAAAAATTGGGATGGGAGCAGAATTCTAAAAAAGTGTGGAATGTAGGCCCATGTCCAAGGATTGGTCTGAAATATTTATACCAAATGTTGATAGATGTATTTTTCTTGAGTTCTTGCATAATATCTCGAGAAGATTTCTGTGAACACTCAAATCCTTTACCAATTTGCTGGACCTGTCATAGTTTCATCCTTGAGTGAACACTTAAAGTTTCATCCTTGAGTGAACACTTAAAGTTTCATCCTTGAGTGAACACTTAAAGTTTCATCCTTGAGTGAACAATTAAAGTTTCATCCTTGAGTGAACACTTAAAATATCACAGAAAAGATAAAAGATGATCATTTAACTTAATGTTGATTTTGTGATATTTTTTAAAGTGTTTTAAGTGGTTTAGAATTAAAACACCATCTCGGGGCCCAGGACATTCAGGTTACGGCCATTAAGTTTTGCTTCTCTGACAACTGGACTCACCATGCGCTTGAGAACCGCTACAATTACCAATATGGTACTTTTAAATCTGACGGCATCAATGAGCACCTGTCTCATATATGATTCTAGTTGTTCCATATTTTCTGTTTGTTTCATGTCACATGTATGTAGTCATTTTTGTATATTCCTTGTCCGATGTCATTTCACCTCTTCCATGTCCTTACTGTTTGTTTGCTGTTGTATGTGTTAATTGTGTTTTAATTATTTTGTCTTGATAAAGGTCTTTTGGTCAAAACATCAATTTGTGTGTGTTGTGTCATGTGACGTATTCCTTCCAGAACGTTGTCTTCCCAATGAACTCTCTGAACCTCTCTCTATCTTGGGCGATGTGGCTTGCATTTTCTAGCGATGTATTCATTTTATCTTTAATGTCGTCAGTCCATCGTCTTCTTGGTCTGCCCCTTCTCCTCTTCCCAGGTACTCTTCCCTCCATTATTTGTCTTTCTAAACAGTTATGTCTCTTTATATGACCAAACAGGCGTAGTTTTCTTTTTGTTATTGTGTTTAGTAACCAACACTCTGGAATATTCAGTGTGTTTATAATATCTGAGTTTCTGATTTTATCCTTCCATGATATTCTAAGTATTTTTCTGTAGCATTCTCAAACAAAATTTCTTTATAACCATGTGTGTGTTATCCATTATAATATGTAATATGTGTGTCTTGAGCGATTAAGCAAAACTTCATTACCCTACTCCTGGATTTACCTGTTGGATTTAAGTTTTGCGCAGTAAGTACATATTATCGATCTTCCGTCACTTTTAGTCATCAAGGTAGTCATCAAAATATTTTTTTAAAATAACATAGGCCTACATCCTTCAATCATTACCATCGTCATCTTTCTTTATTTTAAACTGCTATCACTATAAAGAGATAACAGAGATGGAGAAAATTTGCATGAAATTTTATGAACCACTTTCAAATAACTACTCAATAAAATGTTCATACAGTTATTTTTGGTACCATCAACACAAATCCTATTACATACACATATCTAGGCTATATCCTAACCTTTGGTGCCTTGAGTTGCTCTACAAGAGCACTGAATGCAGCATTTCTTTCACGCCAGTAGTCAATTTCAGCAAGTGGGCCATTACCTTGGCGTTTTCTTTGTTGCAAATTTTCCATAGCTTCCTGTATTTGTTGCTTCCAATTTAGACATTTCTCATGAATGTACTCTACGAGTGCTTCATCCTTCAGTGCCTCTTCAATGATGTCAGGAATATCAACTTCAGGAACCTCCAGGCGAACCTAATCATTTGTGGGTGAGAAATAACAATATTATCTTAATATTTATAACAACTAGTTGAGAGAAAAAATATAAAAAGCAGAAATGAACTACAGGTAGAAAGGAAATAACAAAAATGATTGGCTGAAAATTTCTTTTTCATGTGGTCTTACATTAATGCATATATAAATATATAATAATGAATAACTATAATCCACAATAAATGAATAGAAGACGCTACAGAACATTTTGTATGCTCATGATTGAAATCTGTATGTCCCTCCTTGGCGATTACTAAAGCAGCAATGAAACGTCAGATCTGTTTTGTTGCACTACAGAAGCTACAAAATGTTGGCTTGCATTATCCACAAGTTTCTTCACACTACAGACAATAACATTTATTTTGTGGGTATTTTTACATTTAATAAACATGTCACTGACTTTATAACCATGGCATACAAGGACAGGCCTTTCAAAAAGTAAAGACCAAATTTTGGTGTGGTTAGGTCTATTGAGCCATCTATCTGTGCTCAATGGGTCACAGGGCATGAGCCCATGGACCGCTGGATCAGCAACCAACCATTTGTGCTTAAAGGAAGGGTCTACATGCTGGGAGGACTGACACAAAAACTAGGAGTACTGGAGATCATAAAATTAGTCAATATTATATAACAGAACATAATTTTAGGTCTTATTTCTTTAAAAATAACTAACATCTGTTGAGGCTTTGTTTTTTTATGTATTTTTTTCAGGAGCTCACGGGAAGGTGTTTTTAAGGGTCAGGTTTCAAAGAGTTAAGCGAAAACAGGCAAACTTAAATCATTTCATAATATAGGACTATATTATTTTTATAACAGGTGTAATGAAGAGTAACTACAGAGATTTGTGTGACTAGAAACCTAATCAATCACCTAAAAGAAGCTGCTATATAAACCCCCACTACAGGAACACATCATATAAGAGCACCAGTTCAGATTTATTACAAGATATCTAGCACATTTAGGAGTGAAAATACATATATGTTAATCAGGACACTCAATTCTAACCTCTCCTTCAATTTGTTGCAATGTTCTTGTGATTGCAGAAGCAAATTTCTGAATATTGATAAGCAATTCGTCCCTTAGCAAAGCTTTGGATCTGGATTCCACAACATCGGTTGGTTTTTCCGTTTGGTCTTTATTTATGGAAGCACTTGTACCTTGATGGTTTGTGGCCACGTCCAGAGGTTTTGTTGTAACAGCAATATCAGTCCCACCAGTGCGGTGTTGGTTGTAGGACAGCAAGGGCATGTAAATCTAAATTTGTAAGTAGAAGCAATGATATATATATAATAAAGTAGGTCTATTAGGAAAACAATTTTTCAACCAAATTAAATATTCACAAGAAACCTTTCTTCATTATTTATTATGATAAATTATTTATTGTATGTGAGCTATCTTTCAGAACAAAAATCAAATGCAATGACCTCTTCAGGGATTTTGCTCTCACAGATTATTTCAGATTAGACCAAATCATATATTAGTTGACAATCTAATTGGTTTAGTTACCATATATTTCCAAATATAAGCTGATCCATTTATAAGCCAAAGATGTAACTTTAATGTCCAAAATGTGACAAAAGTTGAAAACCCATGATTAGGCCGAGGTGTGTGTCGAGTAAGGTATTCTCTCCAGAACGTTGTCTTCCTAATGAACTCTCTGAACCCTTCTCTGTCTTGGGCCATGAGGCTTGCATTATCCGACGACATATTAATGTTATCTTTAATGAATCAGTCCATCATCTTCTTGGTCTGCCTTTCCTCCTCCGTCCAGGTGTTCTGACCTCCATTATAATTATTTGTCTTTCTAAACAGTTGTGTCTCTTTAAATGACTAAACAGGTGCAGTTTTCTTTACACGACCACAATCTATTAGAAATTTCTAGGCACAATATTTCTGTAGGTTGCCATTACTTTCAGGAAGGAACAGCCGCTAGTCAGACACTGTAAAGAGAACACATTCATTCTCATCTGCCATTTTGACAGAAGGTAGGGAAAAAATTGATACTGAGGAATCCCATTATTATAAGAATGAAGGAACAAGTGAAATAATACTAAAAGAAAAATAACACACACTTTAGCAATGGTAAAACACAAGGTAATTCCATTTGCCCCACTCACATAAAATACATCAAAGATAATACAAAATGACTTTTCCCAGGAGGCATCACTAGCGGTCATAAAACCTGTGATCCCCAGGTACCAGCAATGTTCTGAGCTATCCGATTTATTCAATCATTCAGGCTGAGGTAGTTAATGAATGGGTCAGATCAAGTTTTAGTTTGGCAAATATCAGATAGAATCAGCCATTTACATTATTACAATACATTGTATGAGTAGATAGTAAGTGTTGAGTATTGTCACATCATTGGAGTGCATAGAAAAATACATATATTGTGTTTACATACCTAAAAACGATGATCACTTTTACTTTCCCAGAAAAATTGACAATATCTTTTTTATATTGGATCTTTTTTTTCTGTGATCCAATCCAATGCATTCAATATTCATCCAATCCAATATTGATATCATATCTAGCAGGTTTGTTTTATGTCGCGGTGGCTTTCCCACAATTTGGTTTTCTTAGATGCTCCTGTGGGCCAAATAGTTACTTTGTGAGCAGCAAAGCTAGGATAGTCCTGTAATATATGTTCTAGCATCTGTGTTGTTACTCCACAGATACAGGTGGAAAATTCACTGATGCCATTGAGGCAGTGTCACATTCTCAGTTTAAATATCATGATTGTATCTACATAGGTGCTGCTGTTGATCTCAATATCTGCTCAATGAACAAGTAAGTTTTACACTAACCAAAGAGCTTAAGAGTCAAAGGCTGCAAGTAAAATGTCTTGTTTCAATTTAACTCATATGCTTACCATAGTGATAATCTGCTCCAGCATGACCAACGAATGACCATTGAGAAAACCATACTCAAAGTAGGATGGTAAATTCTCTTCAGATTCCTCCAATGATGCAGGAAGAGGAACCATTCCAGCTGTGTTGCGCAGAAAATATATGCATGGAATATCTGTGTTTTCCTCTGGCATATGTTCATAGCACAAGTATAGATATGTATGCCATATTTTCTGAATGATGATTTTCTGCATGTAAATGAAATATATTGTAAAATAAATACCCATTTGAAAGATCATTGTTATATATTACAGGTACATGTAATTCTGTTGAAATGGGGCAGTTGATTACTTTGGATACCATGTCACCTCTCAACAGTTTCACAGAACTATGATCATGAAAATAGTGCTGCTGGTAAAAAAAAGTCCACTTAAAACAATGCTCCAGAATGCTGAAAACATGGACAGTAAAGGCATGATTAAAACAGAAAATTAGAGCTTAACTGTTTTACTCCTACTGACTGGCATCATCTGATATAGCTGCGAGGAAGGGTGGCAATGTGAAAATGTTGACATCATCACAATCGTTAAGTGAGTCAAAGAATCATGATCAAATATTTCATTGGGTGCCATTAGAATTTTCATGATACGTCACAATCATATATAGTTACCAAAATGGCTGGATCTAAGAATTAGGCATGGCCATAGCAACATAAATGCTAAAGTAATTATAAGTAAATATTTGTTACAAATACCTGCCACTACTAATAAAAAAAGAATAAAATCAATTGTAATAAAAAAAGGACAAAAACAGTCAACGTTATAGTCTATGATCTTCATCTGAAGAAAACATAAAATAATAAAACAACGAATAATACAGAACAAATTATTAATTTTAAAATATCTTTTTTAAATATTTCTTTTAAAAAGAGTGATTTTGAACACCTTTTTGTGTATTTATTTATTCTGTTTAAAAGATGTTTTTCAATTTTAATTAATACTTTTTATATTACTTTTAAACTTCTACATTGCATATTCATCTGCCAAAGTATACATGGATATACCATATTAAAGACACATTTGGTACTATTCTGCCATCTTGTAGTCTGCCTCATTTGTATATGATTCAAGAATAAAACCAATGTCTATGACAATACATTTTTCTGAAATCATTTCAATGTAATTTTATGTACAATGAGACTAGTTTAATTTAAAAACACAACAATAACATTTGAAATTGTTGACATTTAGTGATATATTGTACGTAATTGATAATATGTCTTGTTCTGTGGCGGAGTGGTACAGAGCGCATCTGTGATGGCCATGGTAACGAGTTTTATCCCCGCCACAGACAATTGTGCATCTGGACCATTCAGAAAACAATGACAAATTACTGAAAATATTTATATTGCCTAAAACAAGGGTCTGCAACTTTTTGCTAACTGTGTGCCAACTTAAGGTTTCAAATTATTCAGAGTGCCGAAATCAGAGAGAAAACCGTGCTAATCAATTTATAATCAACTTTATACAGGAAATATGAAGAGTCTGCATGCCATTTGAAATTGTTCGGCGTGCCAAGTGTGGCATGCGTGCCATAGGTTGCCGACCCCTGGCCTAAAAAATGACTACAGCCAAAAAATGCTGGGTTTATGGCTACGTCCTGAATAGGATATATGTCATGTGACGTATTCTCTCCAGAACGTTGTATCCCCGTTGAACCCTTCTCTGTCTTGGGATATGGCGGCTTGCATTTTCCAATGACGTATTAATGTTATCTTTAATATTGCCAGTCCATCATCTTCTTGGTCTGCCCTTTCTCCTCCAACCCGGTGCTCTGTCCTCCATTATTTGTCTTTCTAAACAGTTCTCTTTATATGACCAAACAGGTGTAGTTTTCTTTTTGCTATTGTGTTTAGTAACCAACATTCCATCATCTTTTATGTGTTTATAATATCTGAGGATATGATACCAATTTTAATCGATAATAAGTGAGACTGTTGAAAACAAGGATTATTATTGTAGAAAAAAAACTAAGTGATTATTTCTGTCAGCATCTTCATGCCATTAACCACAGATCACTTACTCTTATTCTATGCATTTCGATGGTGCTGATCATCGTGGTGAACATGTCAGGTCACTGAAATAAAATCTTTCACCTCTGACAATAGAGATAGTTATGTCTTTGAAAATTGCTATATATTGCAGTTTGGTATCCTTAAGCCATTTGGTCTTAACACAAATAATTAATTTAGATTTGGGTTGTGGGGCCTTTGTTGTGTTGTCGCTCATGTTGTTTTCAGGCATAGTTATTATTTCGTTCTAATTCCCCATATAGTTTTTAAATGCACATCTCTATGACAACATACGTAAGTCATTGTTACTTTGGATGTCACTGCAGTTAAATGTCTGCCATCTAATGCTTTTGTGATAGTTCCATTATTTTTACTGCGTGTCATGTATTTTCTAATAAATGACCTTAAGGTTGAAACTTTGAAACAGTCTTGTATATTGTTATTTGTATTTTTTCACACCCATATTCTATAGTCTGATAGTCTGTATATTCATTGTAAAGCTGAATATTTGTATTTTATATTTGTATTTTATGTAAGTGCTAATGAAACATCAAAGAGCATTGATGACACAACTAATTTATATAAGTGCTAATGAAACATCAAAGAGCATTGATGACACAACTAATTTATGTAAGTGCTAATGAAACATCAAAGAGCATTGATGACACAACTAATTCAGAAGATGAATACCTAGTTCATTTCAAACTAGCAGAAGTAAAAATTCTGCAAAGAGAAATACTTTATAGAATACAACACCAAATAAGAATTCCAGTTGTAAGTAAATAAAAGCTTGTAAATAATTAAGTTATGAGGATGTAAATTATGTTTAATTTTCTGACATTATTGAGAGCACTGATAACATAACATCAAGATACATAACATAACATAATGATACATAACATCAACTATTGTCTATTGTTTATCTCCAGGTGAATAATAGTTGATAGTATCCACACTTTCCATTCAGTGTAGGGGTGAGAGCTTCGGTTGTTGTTCCAAGGCCAGATGTTTCACATTGGTTGCATTATGTCCATATTTGTTCAAGATTATCTTGAAGTTTTCTATCCACCATTTTCTTGGTCTCCCTTTGGTTTTATGTCTGGATATTCTTTTTTTTATATGATCTTATTGGATTTGGTTTGGTTCATTTTCACAAGATGACCAAACCACTTCACTTGATGTTTTTCAATATATTCAATACATGACATAACATCAACATTGTACATAAATGCATCAAATAAATTGTGTATCAACTACAACTAAATACAATTGGTAGTGTATCCTATTCAGGACATCACCATCAACTCAGCATTTTTGGTTGTAGTGATGTTTTTGGAAAGAGAACAAGAGGCAGACCAAGACTACAATGGACACATGACATCGAAGACCTTCTGAACATGACACTGAAAGAAGCTGGGCTGCTCGCACAGAACTGTGAGGTTTACAGAGGGACAGTGAAGACAATGTTCTACAAAGGAATCGTCACATAGAGAGAGTGATTTGCCATTGTTTTCTGAATGGTCAGGGATGCACAATTGCCTATGGCAAAATTAAAACCTGGTACCTCAGCCATCACAGGAATGCTCTGTACCATGCTGCGACAGAGTCGGATGCAACTAAATGCCCTATTTTAAAATACATTGAAACTTGATTGGAACCCTCAAACCATTTACAAATTTGGTGAGTTGAAATTTTTTATTTAAAAAAATTATAAGTTCATACTTATTTTTCTGTTTTACAAATTGTAATAAACTTATGATATAAATATATTTACCGTAACGGTAATACCCATTGCTAAAAATAGCATTTTCGGGGAAATTAAGCTCAGTAAAAATGGCGGGCATGAAATAACGATATAGACCTAGTAAGTGAGTTTTATCAAGAAATATCGGAGATTTTGGAGGAAATATTGCATGATATATAGAAATTAATGTGATTAGAGGCCTAGCATTATGGTAGTACGCTCTAGATTGCTGGAGAGCCCTAGTCATTTAATCCTGGCTTAATATATCGGGACATGTGAGTTGTCACTGGCATTTTTTTAAAACAGTGTTTTTCTCCTTTTTTACTGTGATTTGGGCGTAATTTTTTTTTTAAATTTGATGTTACTCAAATATAAGACGAAGAGTATGAAGTCATCTCTGATTTTTGTCCAAAAATTCTCGGGTTATACATGGAATTTAACGGTACTCAATAAGAGCTGCCTCAATCATGTGAAGATCAATACAGAAGTACCAGAAGTACTGTCTAAAGATAGAGAACCTAATGTAATTAACATTAAGATAAATTATCTATTATTTAAACCAGTGCAGAAATTTAAATATCTTGGAAGATTTTGTACAGATGATAGAAGAATGGACAGAGAGATTGATGCAACAGTTCAAAAGTCAACTGCATAAATTATGAACTTACACTAATCTCGAAACACATATAAATCCAGATGGAAACCAAAAGGCAAATGATAAATTCAATCTTCATACCAACATTGTCTTATCAATATCAGACATAGACACTAACTAAATAACAAGAGCAATGTCTGAAATAGATGTCTAAGACACGCAGGTGTTATCACAATATCATTATCATAGGTGTTATATGACTTTCTATTTTTGTTACTGAGGTACTCTCCACCTTGTTGTATATTCTCTGATAGTTTGGTTATTATTTATACTGGTACTTGTTACATGTTTAAATTATCAATTCATTCTTATCTTTCCACAGTTCTACTTTTCAGTTACTGCTAGATAATTAAACTTACAGTCTTTGGAATACTCTCTTCCTTCTCTTCACTATTTTCTCCTTCCTCTGTCCCTTCCTTCACTTCATCTTGTTCAACAACAACAAGAGAAGTTGCAGGCTCTGGTGTCTTTTCTTTTGATGGAGTTGCATCTTTGGCCACTTTCTTTTTCTTAGCTACAGATATAATTTAAAAAATAGAGTGATCAAGTATTTCAAGTATTAAACTTTACAGTGTGAGTGAAGAAACATGAATAATGAACAAACCTTTTCATGACAAAGGTGAAGTCTTAGGGATATGAACTTTTAAATAAATTGTCACCACTTCATGAATTAAAAGAAATAGACTAAATAGTTCACTGAAAATGTTAGGAATGAGAAGAAGTTGGAGAATAATATCAAAATATATTAGAAAATAAATGGCAACAAGTCCAATTTCATGGGCAGAACACAAGAAGACAGTTCAGAATGTAATAAGTGGAGAGTGACTGATAATCTATATATATTTCACCTGGGGTAAGATAAACTATCTTGAAGTTATATACCCTTACTTTTCTTAATGACAATGGTAGACTCAGAGTCTTGTTCTTTATCTGCTTCAGCATCAGATGTTGGAAGTGCCTGAATTTCCTCTTCTCCATCACCAGTTTCATTTCCATCTCCGTCACCCTTTTCTCCAGCATCGTCATCTGTCTCTATATCTGGAATTTCTGGTTCTGTCAAATAAAATGTATACCGGGTAATTATAATTAAGGGCCTATAGCAATTTGAATAAAACGAACACAATGCTTCTCATACTCCCACACCTGACCATTCCACTTTACAAATTATAAAATGTGAGAAATTAATTATACTATACATTTACTCTCACTTTCACATTTACAATCACTTTCATTCCTTGATTTTTGATCACTCTTGATTGATGATGGTTATCCTGTTTTTGAGATCCCAGAATATCATTATTGTATATAATATTTTACTGGTAACCATTCAGAGCTAGTAATTAATCATTAAATTTATGATTCCAACTTCTAAAAAGTTTATATTTTAGCAATTATAGAATATTTAACACAGAATATTCCAAACGTATGTCTTTTTTTCCACTTCCATCATCTTAAATTGACCTGACATTATACTAATTTCAGATAATAAGACAGATTATTAGTAGGCCTATAATTGTTATGTTCACCTTGATAAGCAGACTCTAAGAATTATAAATTTGGAATGGTCTAATGGTATATGATGTGGTAATTAAACCTATTTCCAGTTTAGTTAATCTTTGTTACCAATTGTACAGCAGAATGTGGTTTCCTGATAGTTACAGAAATATAATGGGTTCTTGTTTTCAATTAGTGCCCACCGACACGTTTTATGGTTAGTTATTATAAATATCATTAGAGTTATGGGTAAGTTGTATTTTATATAACTAATCCTAACCCTAACTATATTTAACCCTTGTAGAACTGGTTTCAAATTAGTGCCTACCTATGTAATTATTTCCCGTGGAGGTAAGCCCTAATTAGAAACAAGAACCAGATAATGTTATGAAAACTTGTGGAACAATAATTGTACATAGAAATGGATTTCTGCAGAATGTAAAAGACAATCAGAGTCAGAGAATAAGTCAATGAGAGGGAATAATAGATAGCAGATGGATGAGGATAAAAAATGTTTTATCATATATACTCATTGCAACAAAACTGAAATCCAGCTTGCAAAGCTTGAAATGGGCTAATAAAGTTTTGCTAATCACTGGAAACACACATAATAACCCACACAAATTGACATTTTCACCAAAAGGCCTTTATCAAGAACAAGTCTACATTGACAACAAAAACGATGAGTAAGAATGGCCACTATTGATGTTCACATGGCGAAGTTAAATATAAATCATATCTATATTTCGAGCAAGTACACATTCTCCCTTCATCATTGGTCATCCCCATATTTGTCATCCTTTGTATGTGCACGTTATCACCTCAAGTATCACTTTCACTCTGTAGTAAATCAATGATTGTTTTTATTAGGTCTCTCTATCTCTTTCAATACCGTGCCATCAACCACAGCACTGCCCACCAATAAGTCTGCTCTTTTATTGTCTCTGACCTCTGCATGACGTGCAGTATAACTGAGTAATATACTTGGGCAACCACGTTTTTCAGTAACGTGACTCATTCTTTTCTTAACATGCACCTCTCTATCTTGAGCTGCATGCTTTTGGAGTCAGAATCAAATAGTGATTTGATATTTCAGCTACGAACCAATTAAATGGCTTCATCACTGTTTATATTTCCATTTTCATGCTCAGTGTTGTAGTAGAGAAGGCAGATGATTTCTCAAGAATCTTCCTACCATTCTTGCAGGCAACCAAAACCCAATCTGCTCTTATTTGTTTCTGTGTAGCCTATATTATTGTGTCTTGCAGCTTTGAGAGCAATTGGACAAGTTCTTGCGCCATCACCTCTATCCTGATATCATTCTTTACCAGATATGATTTCTTTTTCCACCTCCAGTCATTAATTGTCCCTACCTACATCTTCCAATTCACATACTCTGAGTTACGAGTCCTCTACTTTTGCTATCCATAGCTTGCCACGTTTTATTCATTTTCCTTTTATCTCATCTAGTCGTTGCTGGTGGTGTTCAATGTTGACTACATGTTGTCATTTAGATAGGCCTGTTTCACTGCCTTTACCTTGCTTACCATACCTTCGCCACTTGATGTTGTATCTTAACAAAGCTAGCAAGTGTAGAACTAATAAATGTATGTTAAACCATTAGTTGGGCCAACTTACCATTACCTGCACTACTTAATGTTGAATGCTGGGCAAAGCTAACAAGTGTAGATCTAATCAATGTACAATCATTTTTTTGCTTTTGTATTCATTCTCAAACTCCAGCTGGTTTTCATTGTAACAGGACGGACAATCAATGATGAATGTGTTGATGTTGAACTATATGTAGTATAGTATTAATTTCATTTCCATCTTACCTGCCTACGTAAATTACTAAACATCCATTGGTGGGACAAAGTACCAGACTACGAGATCTTGGAAAAATCAACCTCAATAAGCATCCACACAATACTTATGAAGGCGCAGGCACGCTGGGCAGGCCATCTTGTGCGTATGGAGAACTCGCGATTGCCAAAACAAATATATTATGGAGAACTCAAGGCAGGATTTCGAAAAGCTGGTGGACAGAAAAAGCGTTTCAAAGACACGCTCAAGTCATCCTTGAAACATCTTAACATTGACGTAGGCGCTTGGGAGAGCCTCGCTCAGGATAGAACGGCTTGGCGTTACAGCATTAGAACGGGAGCACTAGCGGCAGAAGAATTCAGACAAGAAACTGCAAGACAGAAGCGGACACGTAGAAAAGAAAAAACATCTCAACCTCACACAGATACCTTCTATTGTTGTCAATTCTGTAAAAGAACATTTTGTGCGCGCATTGGACTTGCTAGTCATTTAAAAACGCACTATTAACTTTATTATTTTATTATTTATTGTTATTATTATTATGGTTGAGTTTTTGGTCATCGTCGATCACGACGGACGAACATCAAGCATCATCATAGTATTAATTACCATTACTCCATTAGTCATTGGTCTTACTACATTAGTTACCTGCGCCACTTGATGTCCTATTGTAGACATAATCAATGTATGTTTAACCATTAGTACTTACCACACTCAACTTCGACTTCTTCTTCCTCCTCTCGAATAATTTTGTAGAAAATAATCGATGTTTCTCCTTCATTTGGTGTATCGTTAAGGTACTTTCCAAGTCTGCGTTCATACTCGCCATCCTCGCGTTCTAAAAGCTCGTCAAATACTTCTTTTTCTGTTATGTCTAACGCCGTATAAACACGGTCTTTAATCCATTCAATTCTAGGATCATCCATATTTCTTATATTTCGCTAGCTACAACCTTAAAATTTCTAAAGACACATTCATGCGGCATTCTGAAGAAAATATGTTACTGTGTATTTACAGGTGCGAGAATTATCTTGGCTTGGGATTTTAGTAGCAATGAATTCGTCCGCGTGTTAGTTTACTGAAACTCTGATATTCTGTTGTTATAATATTCATACTTTAAAAAATGATAATAACTATATGATAAGTTTAATTTTCTTAAAAGTTGTATAAAGATTCATTATTTTTAACAAAAATATACAATTCCTGCGAATGTTTTTAAAATGTGGTACTATTTCTTATACGTGAAGTGAGTGTTGTTATGGCGACTATAGCCATATTGTAAATAATAAAATTGCCATGGATTTTCAAGGGAAGTTACTATGAAAACATATTTGTTGCTTTTTAAATTAAATTAGTGCATAGACAATCATTTGCCTTTATATATACTCCGTCTCCCTCTGCTGAGCAATACGCCGTCTGTCTAGAGTACAACACAATAGCACGTAATTCTGTAGATTTATTTGATGATTTCCATTCATCTTCAAAAAAATATCTCTGGTGCGGAATTGAGTCGTGCGCCCTTAGATTGTCCGACAGCCTTCAAAGTAATAATAACACTCAGTAGAGAATGCAGGGTTGGTGTCCGACAGTGGTGGAGTCGGAGGTACTAGCTCTAATCAGTGAAAATTCCAGGGAAGATGATATGATTGTATATACAGATGTGTCGGTTGAGAGACACGTTGTAAGTTTCTGGGCCTTCACGGCTCTAGGGTGGGGGAAAACATCAGAGAGGAAAGTGGTGCATTCGCTCAGACGACAAGCAGCATGACAATGGAGATTTTGGCAGTAACCAAAGCTTTACAATGGGTCTGCTCGCAGACTATCTGCGAGTATGCCTGCATACTCAGTGACTCGATGAGCATGATTGTGAAAGTTCAGGCGGGATACATTCGGGAACAGTCGCTGGATACAGTGAAGAATTCCTTTATGCGTAAAGTGACTTTAATTTTTGTGCCGGGACATGCCGTCATGCGGGAGTCCGGAGTAATGAGAGAGCAGATAAGTTGGCCGCACACGCTGCTACTATGGCTATTGGTGGAGCGATGGATCGAGCAGACATTTTGAACGCCCTACGGGAAAACGCACGAGCAAATGACTGCATAAGTGACGATGACTCTTGTTCCATGACTAGAATAAAGGAATTTGGTTTGAAATGTGGTGTCGCTAGAAAGGAGCGGTATAGGAGTGGGCAAGAAAGAATGATGGTCAACCAACTGCGTACTGGGATCGTCAGTTAATGTGTAATGGCGGCTAAAGGAGAGATCTGAGTACCTATGGACTTGTCCAGAGTGCAGTGGTGATGATCTAACGACTAACTAATTAATTAACTTTTAAATACATACTCTTGAATTCGTGGTGGTTGGATTACCAGAACACGTTTTCTGTTATTATCATCTGATGGTTAAAAACTTTGATGATATAACCAAATTGTCACCCGAGTGTTTCCGGAGTCATAAATTGGAGTAAAGAAAGATGACATTGCTACCTGCCAATCATATTGTAAGAGGCGAATAAGCAGGTCTTGGGCTCACGTTGGTTGTTTCATTCCAAAAAGAGTCAAAGTGACGCAGAAGCTATCCTGAAGTAGGATCTGACAGACCGAAAAGCGCAGATACTGCAGCTAAGATATAAGCTATAACACAATGCATTTAGCTCTCCGAACTACGTAATGCTGATCAGGAGTCTGAGAATTAACGCAGAAGAACAAGAGCAAAATTGGATTCATGTCCGCCGTTGAAAGACGAGCACCATCACCATAAGGGTACCACCAATGCAACAGAAAACATTAGTAGATGACATACCGTTATATTAAGACTCTCTTATGGAAGCTTTGTAGCATGACATCTATACAATAGACCCTCTCTGAGTAGAAATCTCTTTAAAAAGGCATTGTAATAAGCCGAAAGCTGAAGCCTCCTGGGTATGAAAAAAAGCTCAGAAAAACCACCCCACTGCACATAGGAATTAAGAGGTAATCACTGGCAATTCTTGGGGTCCTCAAACAAACACACAAACCATAAGGGTACTTTAAAAAAAATAACTATAATAATAAAATAGTGAAGTACAAACAATGTAATAATGAAACATGAGGATCACAAAACATAGATTTATTACATAAATATTTTTGATAACAATTATTTCTTGATGACCAATACATATATTTAAGCTTACATAAGGGACTATTTGACCATCATGTAATAATGAAAATGCACGCACACATGTATGTATGTGTGTGTGTATATGTATGTATGTATAAGAATAGGGGGAACTTTGTGGTAAGATAAGAAAGCGAACAAAAAAAGTTTTTAATATTTTGTATTTAAAAAAATAAAACTATTAAAATAAATAACAATAAAACAAATAATGTATTTGGAACATATTAAAAGACATGACACCTTATTGCAGACCTTACTGGATTGAGTGTAGTGTTCAGGGGAGGCGAGCAAGGGTAGGCAGAGATACAAGTGGGAGAGAGATATCCCGAGATTGACAGGTTACAGTCTGTCAGGGTGCATAACCAAGGCAAGAGACAGGATGTTGAAGGTCCGCTGCAGCCAACTTTCGTTGCGAAGATGGCGCATAATGATGATGAGCAATGACTGACAGACACATAGGTGCTCAGTCTCTCCCAGCAAATGTCGAAGGGTTAATGCTAATTGTTCCTGTGGTTCGCTGGGTAAATATGCTCCCCATTTTACGTGGTTCCAGCGGTACTATCTATCTATGTTTCTTCAATGCAGAATGTGGTGCAAAGGGCAGAAACCAGAGATCATTTTTCAGCATACTCTAGGAGTCTGTTAGAATTATCATCACCAACGCATATCAAGAAAAGTGATTTTGATTGTTGTATGGGGCGTCAAATGTGTCATATTGAAAAATTACCTGACTCATTGCAACACGACTAGGGGGCCATTGCTACGTTGATCCCCATACCAAACTAAGAAAGTCTGACCAGAAAACGAGGTATAGAGCACACTCAAATTATGCTCTTGCTACAAAACAACGCACTTTCCCATAAAGCATGGCTTGTGCTGCAAACAGCCAACGATTTGAATATTGAAATGATTCCACGCCCAACATTTTAGAACGCAAGCTCAAGCTCCAATCACCCCTACGCTTAACGGCAAGAGTGGATCACAAACCACCCGGGGAAAGACAATAGACAATAAATGTAGTATACATCTATTAAATTCACTCACTGCTCTATTGATGTCTTTGTCCATGTTCATGTCCTTAGCTAGAACACTGGTTAAATGCTGGTACATTTTCCAGTCTGCCATCTTATTGTTCCACCTAGTGAGTGTGCTGCTGGCCTTGATAAATTCATTGTGGATTTCCAAAAATACTGGTCTGTGGTCGCTACCTCCAAGCTGCTTTCCAACGACACGTGTGATGTTCCATTCAAGGCCTGGTGAGTGGAATGCCAAGTCTGGTGTAGAGGTGGTGTGCCATGCTCTCGAGTAGAAGGTTAGTGAGTCTGCTGGCTGGTTAATAAGTATGAGATTAGTTTCATCTTGCCAGCTCCTAAATTCCTCACCTGTCTTGTCCATGTGATCATAGCCCCAGATCTGTGAGTGGCTGTTGAAGTCACCACACACCATAAGTCTCTCTTTTTCTGGGATTGTGTCTAGTGCCAATGGTCTATCACTTGGGCAGTAGTAGTTCAGGAGATGGAATTCTGTACTGTCTGTCTTTAGGTGGAGCATCTGATATTCTGCATCCTCCATATACACTTCCAGCAAACATGCAGTGATATTGTTTTTAACAAGTGTCAAAATTCCACCCTTTCGTCTTCCTTTCGGTCTGATCGGTAGCCCCTGATTTTAAAGGATATATCGCTGCTGAAGTGTGTCTCTTGAATACAGCATACATTAACTTGTTCTTCACTCAGGATATTTTCAAGCTCAAAATTTGTTACTGTATCCATCTCTTTTGCTGTTGACACCCTCAGCATTCCAGTGCATTATTTTAATTGTTTGTTGGTTTGTTTGGCCAGTAGCTCTATTCCCTTGCCTCCTGGGTCCCCGGGGCAATTGAGAAGGACTTCCAGTAATTGAGGTTGTGCCCTTTTGAGGTATAGGACCCGGCATTGTCCCTGCCTGAAAATCTGCCACAGGGCAGGCACCATAACCATTATGAGATATTGACATGTTTCCATTGTGTTTTGCGCGTGGCATCCTGATTCATTGTGCGCCTTTTGGCTGGTTGCCTCCATTTTCAGCACATTGCTTATTTTGGCAGGACTGTGGTATTACTTTCTAGCCCCTGATGGCTGAAGTAAGCCCATCACCACTACACAGTGCTAGCCTCAATAGGGACCAATTGAGTTTGAGAACGAATGCAAAAAAAGAAATATTTGGCAATTTTTTGCCTATTTTGAAAGCATATCTTTCACATATGATTTTGTTTAAATTTGTCCAAAAATGTCTGGAAGCTCTGTTACAATAGTAAAAAGACCTGACGTAGTGAATAATTAATGAGAACAGAAGTAATTATAGTGAATAAGTAAATATGTATTACAAATACCTACTACTATTAACAAAATGGATAAGACAAAAACGGTGCAGAATCAGTGTAAATCAGCTCCTTGTCATTTCCTAATGCCACTTTCACTATCGAATGACAGCGCAGGACAAAAGAAAAATAGTAACAGCAGAAATGACATGTCTACGAAGAATACTGGGAGTGTCATTAAGAGATAGAATTAGAAAAAATAACATCAGACAATTAACCACAACAATACCAGTATTGGAACACATCAAAAGACAACAGATCAAGTGGTTTTTACATACTTCCAGACTACCAACAGATAGCATGCTACAGATGGCCATGACACATAAACATAACGGCTATAAAGCCAGAGGCAGACCATGTAAAAGATGGATCAAAATGAAATCAAAGAAGACACAAGAACAAGCTTACAAACAGCACACAGGAAGATTATCTCCAGAGAACTCTTCTACCCATGACGTGGTAAGGCAAACACGGGCCACAGCATTTAGAGATATTGATTGATTGATACTTCCACTATTGACGATGTCTTTACATGTAAATCCAGCAACATAAATGATTACAAATGATAACTTTTACGTTATCTGTAAATGCTGTGACATGAAATATATACCTATAGGTGAACCTGACAAAACACTAAATGACTGTTTCTACCTACATCTTCATGCCATCTACCACAAATCGCCTACTCCTGTTGTTATACATTTCAATGGCGCTGATTATCGTTAGTGGTTGTGACATTCTGGTAACCGCAATAAAATCTTGCACCACTGAGGATAGAGTTAGGTAAATCATTATATATTGCAGTTAGGTACCCTTAAGGTATTTTGTCTTAATCTGTCTATAAAACCATAATTGGCCAGGGTTGTAGGGGTACCACATTCGATGCTTCAGCAAAGTCCTCCAATAATTTCTATCTTCAACGATGCGGAGGATTGAGGAAAAATCTTGTTCTATCCGGTCCTTGATGTTTTCTGTCCATGTTTTTATTTGTCCTCCTCTGCTTCTTCCACCTTCAACAGTTCCCTGCAGTATTGTTGTAAACCATGACATAACACACTGTGTTCTCCAGAATACAACCTCTAATCTGCAGCAGTTTAAGAATGAACGCAGAAGAATTATATTGTAGTCAAAAATATCTTAGATACTGGGTATACAGACAACGGAATGGATAGAGAGATTGAGATAATAATTTCAAAAGTCAACTATGTGAATTATGAATGTACACCAATTTTGAAACATACATTTATCCCGATGGAAAGCAAAAGACAAATCATAAATTCAATCTTCATATCAACTAAAGAACAAAAGAGAAAGCTTACTATGTGTAAAATGAGATGTCTAAGAAAAGCAGCAAACAGAACAAAAAGAGATTTCAAGAACTGTTGGAACAACATCTGTGGTCAAGTATATTGAAAAAAAGAGACAGAAATGGTTCGGCCACTTATGAGAATGAATCCTTATTGGCCAGTGGCAAGAGAATAGCAACATGAAAATAGAAACAGCAAGTTACAGAGAAAGACCAAGAAGATGGTGGATTGGAGGTGTTACAGACATTCTGAAATGTCATAATATTATTGCATATCAAGCGACCAAATGTGACATGGCCCAAAAACCGATCGTCATTAAACCCTGCGACGGCTTACAGCAAAAGCAGAGTAAAGACAATAGTGACTTGCTATTTAATAAAATATATATTTAGAGAAGGGAGTAAACCCCGACAGAAAATCCCAAGCGGATGAGACTCTAAGGCAGTGAATGGTGTGTTGAACTATCTTCTGTAGTTCTGCTTGTTTTCAAGCATATTGACATTGCTTTTCCCTTGTAACTATTCAAAGCCTCCAAGTAGAAAATGATAAAGCAGCATCTTCATAAAACTTGCATAGGAAAGAAATCATGTGTGAATCATAGAGACTGCGTTTTGGCAATTTAATTAATTTGAAAGTCTCCTAGTTCATGTTAAATTTTGCACAGGCCAGCTTTTTGACCGCCTGTAATGATGCAAAAAAAAAAACAAAAAAAAAGAAATTTTTAAATGTTTTATTCTAACTATATCATGATCTTGTTTTAATGTACTGGGGTAGAGGGTAACTTTGTTTTTGTAAAATAGGGTCACAGATCAGTTTGTTTCTATAAAATGGGGTCATGACTCAAAAATATTTGAGAATCAGAGTGATGTAGAAGAAATCTCTCATTTCTGAGACATGTCTCTAATTCTGTGACATAAACCACTCACTCTATGACATCAATCTCTCATTCTGTGATGTCAATCTCTCATTCTGTGATAATCATTCTTTGATATACTCCTGTCATTCAATGTGGTTAAAAAAAAGAAAAGAAAATACTTCATATAATCTTCAACAAATTTATTTAATTTAAATATCCATTCTATCTTTAAACCTACACCCGTCAGGATCATAAGGGTACCAAATTGAAATCTTCATTGACAGAATAATAACAAGTGACGATGCTAGTGTCATCACTTTAGTGTGACAATAGAACAATCTGAATCCGTGTCACAAATAAGCGTGACAATAAAACAAGATGCTTGTCAAGCGTTGCAGACAAGATCCTTTCTGGAACCTCTGGTGCTGTGGCCAGGTCTAAACCTGTGGAACTCTTCTTGACATCAAATAATCACAAAGACACTTCTTGTCTCAATATAAGAACGACGTTTAATATGATCATCAAATTCCGGAGTAAGTACAATCTCTGAGACGAACGTCAGAATATGAATATAAAATGTGCATGGTCAAAGCATTACTTAATAAACTCTAACACTTCTAAATGAATAAGCACATGTTACGGTATAAACTTAATGAGAATCATAAGACATCTCATTTTTCATTTCTAATCTGACTTTTTTTCCAATACTAGTTCTAGACAGCCCTATGACTGTACGCCTGCGTTCCACGACAAACAGCCTGTGCGGTTTAGGAACTTTTCCCTCAGGAGTGAAAATGCGACCGCCCGTCTCGGCAGTCGATAATCGAATCCCCTTCTTCCTCCTCCACTCGTTCCTCCAAACTTCCAACCAATCAAAAGCTTTCATTTCCCCAGAGAAAAACCTCTGGACAATCATAAATTGATCCTTCTGGTCATACAATAAACCCATGTTGCCTCAGACCAACCATAAAGCTTCTACCTGGTATGATTCCCGTCTGTCTATTATCTGACATGTTCTTAGGTAAACAAACATTGCACTTGATCGTCGCTTGACATGATCTTAGAAAAACACACATTTGGGTTTAATCGTCGCTTGCCATGTTCTTAGATAAACACACCTTTGCATTTTGTGCCACCAGTGTCCGTAGTGATAACATTTACACAAGAGCAAAACATTCAATGTGTTGCATTTCACGCCGTCCATCTCTCGCTATCTGTGAAAGGTTGTCACTTCTTACTGTGAAACCCCCTGCCTGTGAAGGGTTCCGTAACCAGATACTATCACATTTCCACTCATGGGCAGTAGGGTTAATAAAGCTCCATCAAGAGGTTTCAGTAGCTCTAGCTAATATTTTTCTTTTCCACTCTTCATATTCCACTAATGAAGTCATTTGTTGATGTTTATCTGCAGTTTGTTCTATCTTTTGTTTCTCCCATCATCTGAAAATTAGAAAAATTAAAAAAAGGGTTCAAAAGTTGTAGAGGATTGACTTCACTGTACTTGGTTTCCATATGTACTCATCATTCTCAATGAAGTGGCATGCCGCTTGCAGAGAGTACCACTCATAGCACGTAACTCCATAGATTCAAACGATAATCCACAGGGATCTCCGAAAAAAATAAACCCTGTAAACAAGACGATACAAGCTGGATTCGAACTCATGACCTCTTGATCACAAGGCAAACAGTTTAACCATTATGCTAGGGAGATCCCCCTGAAAATTAAAAAGTACTGACAAATCTTCAAATTAATAATATAGACTTTAATTAATGTTTTATTTGGGTCAGTACACATCAAGGCCAGCCCCTTGTCATGGATATGAAGATTTAGTCACCCCCAGTATGTTGACAGGATCTTAAAGTGTTGCACAGAATAGCAAAACAATGGCCTGTCATGTGTGTTGTAAAAGATAAATAAGGAGTTTTGGGGTTGGCTTGATCCATCCCATAGAATATTAAAGTAACTCAGAAGTCAGGATGTGTTTGCAGAAAGGTTAGATATCACAAATAAGCTGTAAACCACACATAATGAACTCAGTTCTTTAGACTCATCCTTCAACATGACTTTATGGTCACTTTGCCACAGGTGATAGGATAGAAAAGTACACCCCTAAAGCTCCTTAGCTGTCTCTTATGACATGAATATATCACAGTGTTGCTATACTTCGATCTCCTTTTGGGCACCAGCAGATCATAGGAATAACAAAAATTCCTGCTGTAATTTCTTGCTTGTTACGACCACTTCTCCTGTTGACTCAGCTGTAAATGAGTTCCTGAAGCATGAGTTAGGTCCTGAAGCATGAGTTAGGGGAGGTAGGGACAGTAAGAAAGGGAACTGGCCACCAAATCTAATACTTGCTGCGGCTTAGTACATGAAGTTATATTCATCCTCGATGGCAGGTTGCTGCCATGGGACCTACCATTACCTACAACTAATTCTAATCCCTACCCCTACCCACCTCCTACAATAAGTCTGTGTTTAAAAAAACTGTTTTCAATGATTATTTCTCCTGACTTCAAACTACTAAACAATTGCATTTTGCGATGATGTCACAAACTACTAAAAAATTATGATCAGACAATTCTTTAAAAACTATGAGCCCTGTAAACATTGCTAGGCACACATTCCAGACATGATCCGTTACTTCTTCTTCTGCGTATTCATTCTCAAACTCCTGTAAACTAGCAGGATGTATGCTGGAGAACAGAATCTGCCAAATCAAGGTTTACAGCTTGTCTGAAATATCTGCTCCTTTCAGCACAACACATCCAATTTAGTATGGCTTTGTGAGTCACCAACATCACATGAGTTCATTCATTATTCGTGGTTTGAAATAAAAATGACTCCCATGGTTAAACCAGACATCAGGAAGCTGTTACCAGGTCTCAAACTCTGGAAAGGTTGAGGAAAGGTGTCATATTTATTTAGCAAGTGTGGTCGACGACCCTATTCCGGCTGTTTCTGGTCTTTTTCTTCAGTGTTCATTCCAAAACTCCTGCTGGATCTCTCTTGCAGCAGGACAATGGTCCTACTAGATTTCAAGCAGAGTTTAATCCAGAGAATGGAAATGCATTTATTTCGCCGTTTTATTTGTGCCAATAATATGACACATCTATCTTCGATGGGGGTTTCTGGTCAACCACTGACTAGACAGCTGAGCACTTATAGGAAACCATGTGTTATGAAACTGGTTTATAACTCATATTACCTTTACCTTTTACAGTTTAACCCAAATGATCATGCAGTCTCCGGATTACATCCTCCTAATCTGCAGGAGATTGAGAACGAACACAGAAGAAAAGTGCCCAAAGAGCACTAGAAAAAGCTCCAAGCGAATGGATTAATCAAACTCAATCTATGATCTGTATCAAAACATGAAATAAAATAGAGGATAACAAATACACTACTACCTTGAATTTGAGCTTCTATGATCTCCTCTTTGTAGTTTTTACTTGCGGACTTTTGTCTGTGGATTTATTCGATTGATGATTCATTCAGTGCAGATATTTAACACTTACTTTAATAATACAAAAAGGGACATAGAAAATACCAAACATTTCAAAATGTGTTAAGCTTCAGTGTTACTTACATCAAATATTGACAAGTGGGGGTTCTTGATTAGAAACTGGCTTCACAGCATGCGGGGCATTCCAATAAGTGCTCTTCCCTCCGTTCTAGCTGTCATCCTAGTGTATGTAGACTCAGAGTCCAGGTCAGGTGTTGATCATGTGATCTTCAGGACTTTACAAAAAATTTACTTTTCCTTCCCTCACCCCTAGATACTCCCATTTCTAATATTCATTCTCTGTATGTGTACATTCTCAGCCTCATTGACATCATCTTCATCTTGAAATGAATTTATTACAGCCTTCATCAAGTCTGCTTTATCTCTTCTCAGCACTGTGCCATATATCGCCGTATTGCCTGTCAATAAGTCGGTTCTCTCGTTTTCTCTGACTCCAGCATGACCAGGGCAGTATATCCATGTAATACTCTGGACAACTGCGTTGTTAAATGAGTCCCACCATTCTTTTCTCAGCATGAACTTTTCTATCTTGTGCAGCATCGCAGCATGCTTTGCGGGTCTGTGAGTATTGCCAAGTGTGTTGATGTATCAGTTATCAACCAATTAAGTGCTGCTATAACTCTCTCTATCTCCATCTTCATGCTCAATGTGACAGTGGAATATGCTGAAGATTTCTCAACCAACTTCACGCCGTTTCTGTAGGCAACAAAACCCCAACCGCTTTTATTTGTGTTTCTGTTAATGGAGCCATCTGTGTATATAATCATGTCTTGTGGTTTCGAGTGTAACTAGGCGAGTTCATGCACTGTCACCTGGGCCCTGACACCCTTCCATTTTCAACACGCTTTATCTAGTTGTATTATTACTTTAGTCAATGATTTCTTCTCAGTGTCTACCTCCACCCTTCACTGCCCTTTCCTATTTCTTCCAATTCACATACTCTTCGCAGTGTGTCTTTAGTCTCTGCCATCCATGGCCTTCTACGCTTGATTCGTTTTCCCTTTGACTTATCTAGACGAAGGTGTAATTGGCAGTGGTTGTATTCTGTCACTTAAAGGTATGACCTAACTTGTGCTACCTAATGTCACACCCTAATGCTGGGGAGATTAAGCAGAAATCTCATAGAAGATGGTGGTTAATCTGTAGTAATAAATGAATAGGCAAATAAGATTCTGGCAAAAGATCTTCTTCACCCGGTCTGAAAGGGGATAAAATAATAGTGACACTGTTACATGCCATGCATGTCGTAAGAGGTACCTCAGGTTTTTGGGGATGGAGTTGGCCGTCACATCCCTTAGAGGGTCAAGTGATGCAGAAGCCACGCTAAAATCAAATGTGTCAGGTCAAATGGCCCAGATACCATTGCCAATCTGCAAGCCATGACACAGTGCATTCCATTCTCTGGACTACATCTTGTTAATCTGAAGGAGTTTGTGTAAGAGCACAGAAGAAAAGGACCTCCTTAATATGACACTGGAGGAATTATGATGGTTGCACAGAATTGAGAGTAGCAGTGCTTGATGATGTTCTGCTAAAGAAATGTCAAATAAAAGAAGTTATTGGTTAACCCATGTCATTGTACTTCCAGCAAACCCACAGTTCTCCATCTCCCTCAGCTGATGTCAAAGGATATACATGCTGATAGTCCCCATGGTTAGCTAGCTGGATAAACACTCTTAATTCTACTCGTAAGTTCAAGTAGGAAGCATGAGGATAAATGAAAATAATTCTTACAGCTGACGGGAATTGAACCAGGTCTGTTCTAGCAGCACCGAATCGCTTTGCAACACAAGTAAACAGGTTTTCCGTACTTGACCAACCACATCCCCAAAAAAGAGGTGGCGTGGTCAAGACTTTCAGCCTGTGTACTCAAGTCACTGAGAATAGACCAATCGAAACAAGGACTATTACAACATTAACGAACATCCCGTACAAGTATTAAAGTATCCTCAGGAACACAAATACAGAACATGCATATTCATACACAAGGACCTAAAGGCCTTCTTGTAAACAGAAATGATATGGAGACAGAACAATGTTGCTTCAAATAATATCTTATAACAAGTAAATTAAAGTAAGTAACATGAGGATAAATGAAAATAATTCTTACAGCTGACGGGAATTGTATGAATATGCATGTTCTGTGTTTGTGTTCCTGAGGATACTTTAATACTTGTATGGGATGTTCATTAATGTTGTAATAGTCCTTGTTTCGATTGGTCTGTTCTCAGTGACTTGAGTACACAGGCTGAAAGTCTTGACAAGCCAAATCTTTTTTTGGGGATGTGTTTGGTCAAGTATGGAAAACCTGTTTACTTGTGTTGCAAAGCGATTCGGTGCTGCTAGAACAGAATTAAGAATTAATTCTACTCGACTTGTTCTCAGTTCTATTTATACCATAAATAATACTGAATTTCCATGGATACAGCATGGATACCTCCTGGGTACCTCATCTATCCCAGTGTCAACTCCAGCAAGTGACCACAAACTTCAGTACACCACCAGTGTCTATCTTAAATTCACAGATGCAAGTCTGCCTGCTCTCTCATTACTACGAATGTCAGCACACCCAGGGCAATAGACTCACATGAATCCAAGAAGTTTAGAAATAGTTATAGTTTTGACAATGGATGTTCCTAATATTTCATTCATTCGCATATTGTCAAAAGGAGCAGCTATCACAGACAAGTTGTAAACCATGAAGCATTAAAGACTTATAGTATTGACCTCAACCCCCATCATCATACTGGAAGCAATTATTCTGTATTTCCCATTGTGCTCTGTGAGAACTCTTAATATCAATAGTTATAATAAACCACAAGCCAGATTTCTCTCAGATAAATCAAACATCATGGAACTTACCAGTTCAACAAAAAACATCTCAGTAAACAACCAAATACTGGAAAAAGCCTCCAACTTTAATTACTTGGGTAGCCAAATGTTTGCTTACGCAGACTCAATGAAAGAAACAAATACACGCATAGCAGTTGCAGCTAGCACATTCGCTAAACTAATATCTGGAAATCAAAAGATCTAGGAAGAAACACCAAGCTAAAGCTATTCACTCCTGTATTGTCTCAGTACTAATGTATGGAAGAGAAAGCTGGAAATCAACTCAAGCAACAGAACAAAAATTAAACAGCTCCAAAAACAAATGTCTCCGGAAACGGATGAACATAAAATGGAGCGATTTCGTCACAAATAGTGATTTAAGAAACAAAGCACACAAAGAATATGTTTCAAACATCATAAGAAAACACAGATGGAAATACCTGGGTTACATTTTAAGACTAGATGAAAAGAGAATAAACCAACAAACCATTATGTGGACAACTGAGGGTAAAAGAAAGCGAAGGCATAAATCAACCCTAAAGAACACCACGCTTAAAGAAGGGGAAATAACAGGCTGCAAGAACTAAAACTGCAGGCAGCAGACTTCAACACATGGAGAATCAAAACCTCTGTCCTATATAACATATTTCTCACCACCATGAAGAGATCCATCTGGGAACACAATATCATCCTCCCTGGCTTTATTTGATAGTTGATTCATTTAAAGGTTGGTTTTTCCATTGTTCCATATTATCTGTGTTCATCAATCATGTATGTGTAGTACAACATTACCACACATGGATAAGATCGATAATATGTACTGACTGCAGTAAAATTAAATCTAACAGGCAAAGCTTGGAACAGTGTAATGATGTTTTGCTAATCACTGGAAACACATATAAAAACACACACAAGCAGAGATTTTGCCCAAAAGGCCTTTATCAAGAATACACACACAACAAAAATGATGAGTAATAACGGCATGGCACTATTGTACAAACACACATGGATAAGCATGGCACCCAATTCCTCCACGTCACAAATGCTGCAACCTCTCCACTAACAATTCACTGACTGTTTTCTATATCAGTGGGCTTTCCATAGATTGTCTTATTGGGTTACAGTATTCTGTTTCCACTGGACCCATAACATCAGAACGATCTACAATCTATATATAGTGGGTACAATGATAGGTCTGCCAACTCAGTCAGATGGTCTGCCAAAATTAATTAACAGCTTTCTGTGGATTTCCGTCTCTGTAGGCCAGTGTTCCTCCTTTAACTGGTTTAGTGAAATGCAGTCATTCTGCTGAAAATGGGTGTGTCAGGCCATTGGCGCAAATAAAACGGCGACACAATGCATTTCCTTTCTCTGGATTACATTCTGCTAGATATCTAGTAGGACAATGATCCTGCTAAAAGAGGGATCCAGCAGGAGTTTGAGAATGAATGCTGAAGAAGAAGGATTAATATATAGTATATGAAATATAATTGCTGTAGTGTGACAAGGATGAAGACAACAACAATATATTCATGTGATCAAATAAACATGAAAAGTGAGACAACAGCATTACCAAGTGTTTGAGGGACATGTTTATTCAGCTGGATAATCAGTCTGTCTAAAGTTGCTTTCCTGACTCCACTTTGTTCTTCAAGTTTGAATAAGTAAATTTTAAGCTTCAGTATCCTGTTTTGAGAAAAAACACAACTTTGTGAGCTAGAAAACAGTAGTGTGAACTAGAAGACAGATGTGTGAACTAGAAGATAGGTGTGTTGTATAGAATAATATATTATATTGGAGGGTCTACTGTACCGGAGTAAGCATGTCATGCAATTGCACAATCATCACTATGGCTACAGTAAATAACTAGGCTTAATGATCCTGGTTGGTATCTATCTGCATAGTGAACATGTTTTTTCTTTTGTTAAAAAAGTTATTTAGAAATATAATTTCATAAATGTAATGGCTGACAAGAGGCCCATAGATGATCTAATGGAACATGCAACCCCGTTGTTGGGAGGGGTGGTGTTGGGGATTAGAATGTTTTCCAGGCCTAAGAACATGGAAATGAAGCTCATAATCACATAATCTGACTTAGGTTACAAGGCACTATCTGACAAGTTACTCTTGGTACTAATTTTTTTTCCCACAAATTGTTCACCTATTATTCCTAGAACATGACTGCACAATAATGCTACCAATTACTTAACTATATGTATATGGGGTTGGGGAAGAAATAATACAGCAAAAATAGAAGATCTACTTACCAGTAGAAGTATATGAATAGTATTCCTCCACACAAGCTGTTCACAAACCTAACTAAACACATAATCCATGAAAGTTTTGTCACATTTGAAGCACAGAAACAATTTAATTTTATCATAAATAACAAGGACATTTAACGATCCTATATTAAAATGAATTTTAATTATGTAAATTAGCTTTTTTGAATATTAATTTGCTTTGGTTGAATATAACAAAAACCAGCAGATTTGTCAAGTTTTTCCAAACACAAAAATGTATATATTGTGGAATATTATATTGGAAATAATGGAAATATTTTATAATTAGACTATCTGATGCAATATTAGTTATGCAAATTTACCGCCATTTTGACTTAAATTAGCCCTAAATTCATCTGAAGATTAGCACAATGTAATCAACAGTTCTGTCTTGCCTTTGCGAACACAAACATATACATTTTCTGTGGTATTATATTATATTATATAATTTAATTTCATTCTAATTATGCTAATTAGCTGTCATTTTTACTAGTAATTATTTTTTTGTGCATTAAAATTAGAGATATGTAACCAATAGATGTGTCTTGTTTTTGCATCCATGAAAATATATAGTTTCTGTGGTATTTAATTATATTCAATATTTTAATAATTTATTTTCACTTTAATATGGCTAATTTGCTTTCATTTTTCATGCTAATTAGTTCTGCGCGCGCCTAAAAATTATATAAATAGAATCAACAGATGCGTCTTGCCTTTGCCAATACAAATATATATAATTTCTGTAGTATTTAATTATATTCAATAGTTTGATAATTTATTTAATTAGGCAAATTTGCTGCCATTATTAATATTAATTCTGCGTGCACCTAAAAATTATAGAAATAGGATCAACAGATGCGTCTTGCCTTTGCCAATACAAATATATATAATTTCTGTGGTATTTAATTATATTAAATAGTTTGATAATTTATTTTCATTTTAATTATGCTAATTTGCTGCCATTGTTAATGTTAATTTATTCTGCGTACACCTAAAATTTATAGAAATAGGGCCTTTGCCAACACAAATATATATACTTTCTGTGTTATTTAATTATATTCAATAGTCTGATAATTTATTTTCATTTTAATTATGTTAATTTGCTTCCATTTTTTAATATTAATTAGTTCTGCGCAAACCTGAAAATTATAGAAATAGGATCAACAGATGTGTCTTGCCTTTGCCAATACAAATGTATATAATTTCTGTGGTATTTAATTATATTAAATAGTTTGATAATTTATTTTCATTTTAATTATGCTAATTTGCTGCCATTGTTAATGTTAATTTATTCTGCGTACACCTAAAATTTATAGAAATAGGATCAACAGTTTCGTATTGCCTTTGCCAACACAAATATATATATAATTGCTGTGGTATCTAATTATATTCAACAGTTTGAAAATTTATTTTCATTATGTTAATTTGTTGCCATTTTTAATATTAATTAGTTATGAGCGCACATACAATAATAGAAATAGGATCAACAGATGTGCCTTGCCTTTGCCAACACAAATATATATACTTTCTGTGTTATTTAATTATATTCAATAGTCTGATAATTTATTTTCATTTTAATTATGTTAATTTGCTTCCATTTTTAATATTAATTAGTTCTGCACACACCTGAAAATTATAGAAATAGGATCAACAGATGCGTCTTGCCTTTGCCAATACAAATATATATAATTTCTGTAGTATTTAATTATATTCAATAGTTTAATAATTTGTTTAATTAGGCTAATTTGCTGCCATTATTAATATTAATTCTACGGGCACCTAAAAATTATAGAAATAGAATCAACAGATTTGCCTTTGCCAACACAAATATACATACGGTAATTGCTGTGGTATTTAATTATATTCAACAGTTTGATAATTTATTTTCATTATGCTAATTTGTTGCCATTTTTAATATTAATTAGTTATGCGTACACCTAAAAATTATAGAAATAGGATCAACAGATGCGCCTTGCCTTTGCCAACACAAATATATATACTTTCTGTGTTATTTAATTATATTCAATAGTCAGATAATTTATTTTCATTTTAATTATGTTAATTTGCTTCCATTTTTAATATTAATTAGTTCTGCACACACCTGAAAATTATAGAAATAGGATCAACAGATGCGTCTTGCCTTTGCCAATACAAATATATATAATTTCTGTAGTATTTAATTATATTCAATAGTTTGATAATTTGTTTAATTAGGCTAATTTGCTGCCATTATTAATATTAATTCTGCGCGCAGCTAAAAATTATAGAAAAAGGATCAATAGATGCGTCTTGCCTTTGCCAATACAAATATATATAATTTCTGTAGTATTTAATTATATTCAATAGTTTGATAATTTGTTTAATTAGGCTAATTTGCTGCCATTATTAATATTAATTCTGCGCGCAGCTAAAAATTATAGAAAAAGGATCAACAGATGCGTATTGCCTTTGCCAACACAAATATATATATAATTGCTGTGGTATTTAATTATATTGAACAGTTTGATAATTTATTTTCATAATGTTTTTTGTTGCCATTTTTAATATTAATTAGTTATGAGCGCACATACAATTATAGAAATAGGATCAACAGATGTGCCTTGCATTTGCCAACACAAATATATATACTTTCTGTGTTATTTAATTATATTCAAGTCTGATAATTTATTTTCATTTTGATTATGTTAATTTGCTTCCATTTTTAATATTAATTAGTTCTGCGCACACCTGAAAATTATAGAAATAGGATCAACAGATGCGTCTTGCCTTTGCCAATACAAATATATATAATTTCTGTGGTATTTAATTATATTAAATAGTTTGATAATTTATTTTCATTTTAATTATGTGAATTTGCTGCAATTTTTAATATTAATTAGTTCTGCGCACACCTGAAAATTATAGAAATAGGATCAACAGATGTGTCTTGCCTTTGTCAATACAAATATATGTAATTTCTGTGGTATTTAATTACATTCAATAGTTTGATAATTTATTTTCATTATGCTAATTTGTTGCCATTTTAAATATTAATTAGTTATGCGCGCATATAATATTATAGAAATAGGATCAACAGATGCGTCTTGCCTTTGCCATCACAAATATATATATATTATGTGGTATTTAAATATAATTATACTGTATATAATTCAATGCAAGTGTGATTCCATCATTGACATATGGATGTGAAAGTTGAAAATCTACCACAATAATTTAGTTAATAGAAGTTAGTTGCCTTCAAGAATAAATGCCTAAGAAACATTACAAATATTAATGGGAAAGATTTCAAATCAAACAACATACTAAGAGAAGAGACAAAACAAGAATATGTGACAAACATCATCAGAAAATGCCACTGGACATTATCGGCCATATACTTAGAATGAAGGAAGACAGAATTCCATGACAAACCTTCATGTGGACACCAGACGAGAAAAAAAAACAGGGAAGACCAAAAACAACGCTCAGAAGAACATTTATGAATGAATTAAAATCAACAGGCATAAACGCACAAGATCTGCAATCCTTGGCAACTGACAGACAGGCTTGGAAAACTATGACATTCGAGCTATGTGCCAAACTTGGCAAAAGAGGAACTGTCTGACTGGTATATAATTAATTTTTATATTTCAAATATGCTACTTAGCTGCCATTTTTTAAAATTAATTAGTTGTGGGCACTTCTGAAAATTACAGAAATGGGAACAATAGATGTGTCTTGTCTTCATGAACAAAAAAATGTATAGTTTGTGGTCACAAGTTTTAATTATATTTTCCTATATATTTCATGCAAATTATTTTGATGTGAAAATAATTCGAAATAAATACGTAACTTTTTTTCAGGGTTGACGTACAGACTTGCTTGATATATCATTGAATTGCATTTGTTAAGGGCTATCTAACTATATTATTTGTAATTATGTAGCACAATTCTGAAAATTTTGTCCAAGTACCTTTTTTTTACAAAGATTTTCCATGTCTCTCGTTTCATTGCAATTTGATTTAGATCTTCGTTATCGAATTATATAAGGTTGATCAAATCATGATGTAAATATGGAAATCATTAAATCCGTTTCAGTAACACAGATAGTTAGTTTCTACGATATTAATATGTTATTGATTCAACCAGTTCTTGATTCAGCAAAACAAAAACATTATTTGAACCGGAAGTTAAAGATAGTAGCATTTATTTACCAAGGGACATAGCCGGGCATACACTCCAAAATCAAGGGTGGTAATAAGTATGAGATATTAATAAATCATCAAAACACAAATATTTTGATCTGACAATTGGCAATATCATTTAAATGAACAACTCTAATAATATTTTGAGAGATTGTATGTAACTGTTCCCATTCTCCTATTTATAAAAACGTTTTTTGAAAGCAATATGCGCGACATTCTTCCCTCACTGTTGACATGGGTAACAAAATGTGTGGTACATAAGCGTATGAAGTTTAAGGTATAATGTCCGTATAAGGTTCAAGTTCCCCGCGGAACTTTACAAAAGTTGGCTCTTGACTTTGTATGGGAACCAGTGTCAGTAGTCCGTTCACATGTCTTAGACTCCACCGCGGGGTCAAGGTTCAGCCAGTGTCGAGTCAGCTCGCTCGTCACAGTACCGCTTGGGATCTAGGCTGGTTCCTCCCCATATGACATGTTAAGACAGGACGAAGTCACCGGGGTGAAGTTTTCGGTCGTACGGAATGTTAACAGCATAAACGTGCTCAGCTGAGTGGTGAGCTATACTCAGCGTCCGAGTGGCTTTCGATGTCGGCGCCTGCTATGTCATACCGCCTCGAGAGAGGATTACGGGGGTATAGGAGAGCTGCTTAGAAAGTGCTTCACTCGACTTTTTTGTCATGAAATCATTTAAATTTTAGTATTATTTACACTTAAACGTATTTTTAATTTAACATTTGGATACTGTTATTTATTGGAAAGAATAAACTATTTTGATACAAAGTCTTACAGTTTTTATGGCCATAGTTCTTAATTCGTAATTTAAAAGATCTAATTATAATTTCGTTAACAAAAGAAAATAAATTTAGTATTCACGAGGAAGAAAATGGGATTGCAATTTGTGGGTTTTAAAACGCTTCATTTTTTAGAGAAAATTTACTTTCAACAATAACGCAATTTCACAATATAACGACATCCGCCTGTGTCAGCTGAGTTTTTAAAAAATGTAAGCTCAAAATATTTCACTTGACACATTGCTTACTAAACTTGCGGAAATATACATTTGTTTATGTTAATGGCACATATGTATTGTAATTGTATGTATTGCGTGCAAAGATGTGTCAAGGTCTCACCGAGATTGTCGTGGTTTTATAACACTGACTTATATCTCTCCCTGTTTTGCCTATGTTTCCAGTTTCTATAACAGTTTACAAATACAACGAATGTGTTACGTGTTCAAAACAACACACTTGGTCTTGCTTCGTTTAAGCGAATAAACACGCTTGGTAACCCTAAATTCGGTCGAGCGTGAAGACTTTGATTTATTTATACATAGATCAGTGGTCATAAGGTATTTTCTGTAGACGTATTAATTAATTCACAGTATTATGTGATTGTCATGTGTCTTCTGTCACGGAGATCATCCAATAAATAAATTAAATTTAAAACACAGCTGACCCGTGTTCTTTGTTATAATTAAAAACATAGAATTCTCTTCAAGAATCTGTTTCTAGTAAACAAAAATCTGAACGTAGTGATAGATAAACTTAATTTCCAATAGAAATCGTCCTTGGTTGGCGAGTCTGAAAGGGGAGCACAGGGAGCTAAACTGTTACCTGTCAAGCACATCGTAAGCAGCGACTAAGAGGAATTTAAGGTGGAGTTTGTTGTCCCATAAAGGCCGGTAGATAAGGAGGTTGTAGGGTTGAGATATTTAACTTCCCGTCATTTAGCAAATCAGAATAGGTCTATGTCTTTTAGCATTAGAAAAATATGGCCAAAATGTGGGTAAAAAGTCCCCGTTCTTCTCTTCCCTCCCCCTCCCCCCCCCCCCTACGTAGAGATTTCCTAAAAGGAACATCACAATTCACATGAAGAAGATCTGATACACGAAAACACACGAATGACTTTTTTAAGGGAATTACTCCTCCCCCCTCCACCTACTTTATAACATTTATAACATTGGTCTCACCCCACAGTGTCAAATTGACCTAGAAGCTATGCTGATGTTCGATTTGTCAGTTAAGCTGTCAATTATGGCACAACTTTTATCTGGACTATATCCTGCTGATCTGCAGGAGATTGAGAATGGATACAGAAGTTGAAACAAGAAATTGAAAAGATGTTTACACCAGAATGCATAGATCTTGAACAGATGTGTACACCAGAAGACATTGATCTTGGTGAAGAATGGATTATCTTTTCAAGACTATCTTTGCAATCACTGGAGAGTTCATTGATAAACATATGAATGTGAATGAATGCTGTGTTCACGGAGTTCATCTCCGAACATTTTCATGACACGGATGTTGTGAGACACAGAAGATCAAAATAATCCACAATGAGTGGTTCGAATGGACTTTTACCACCAGATCACGTGGAAGAACAGTTCACGAAGCCAGTGGAGCCTTCGCAAAACAACAAGCAGCCTAACGATGTGTGTGTTTTCTGTAACGCAAGTGCACTTGATAGAAATTGAAGTCTATTTCCGCTAAGACGATATCAACATCATCATCATCAGGTGATATGTCGGCTGGCGTAGGCGATCATGGCTCTCTATAGCTCTCTGTCTCCAGTATTATGTATCAATCTCGCTGTTGTTTCCCTGCCGTGCCGGGTTGTCAAACTGTCTAATAATATATCACGTTTTCGCCCTGTCTCTGTTGCCTTCAATCTTGCTGGGTGTGACTATGTTCTCCAAACCTCCTTGTCTCATGAAGTGGCCAAAAAAATTATTTAATCATAAAATAACTTAAAATAACTTTGTAATTACAATAACCTCTGTTATTAAAAACAAATGTTTAGTCAAATTATTTCATTTTGTTTTATTGTAAAGAATGCATTTTTTTTGAGAAAAATATTTTGATACATAGTGATAATGTATAGTTTTTAATGACTAAAGTTCTTAATTGTCACATGATGCAAGAAAACAATTTTTTTTTAAATTTCTGTTCATTCTTGATTTTTGATTAGGAACAAGTGACAGCACTGGGGGCATTCCGATATATACTCTGTTTGCCGTTCCGTCAGCCATCTAAAAGTGTATAAGCTCAGTGTCCTAGTCAGTTGCTGATCACTCGTTCTTATGATCTTTCCGGAAAGGGAGCACCTTCTCCCATCACATCTAGTCAATACCATTTCTGCCATTCTCTGAATATGTACATTGTCATGTTTCTGAGGGGGAAAACGGAATTGCAGTTTGTGAGTTTTAAAAACTTAATGGTTGAGAGAGCATTTACGAGAGCTCGTACTTCCAACAATAACACAAATTCACAATATAAAAACATATATTGTGTTGATTGAGTTTTTTTATGTAAACTTAAAATATTTTGACTTGCTAAATATATTTCTCACTATAATAGCGGAAATATGCTTTTGTTTATGTATGCGGTAGATATGTGTGTTAGTCACGGTCTCACGGGGATTGTCTTGGTTTTATATCGCTGCCTGATATCTCGCCCGGTTGTGGCGTGTCCCGGTTTCTATCAGTTTACTAATAGGCATATAACGAATGTGTCACGTGTTCGAATCAACACACTTGATATAGCTTCGTGAAAACAAGAGAAGTGTGATCATGTTTGCGAGTTTGGCATGCTTTTTGACACGGGGGCATGGTAACACTAAGCGCAGGCGATTGTAAAGGCTTAAACCTATTTATACATAGATCAGTGGTCATAACGTATTTTCTGTAGACGTATTAAATTATTTCAAAAGATTATGTGATTGTCAGGAGTCTGTCAGGGGATCATCCAATGAATAAATTAGATTTCCAACACAGCTAACCTGTGTTCTTTGATACAAATAGAAAGAAAGAATATCTTTGACATTTTGTTTCTAGTGAACAATCTGAAAGCAATGGTAGTTAAATAAACTTAATTTCCAATAGAAACTGGCCTTGTGTTGCCGGGCCTTGGTTGGAGAAATGATTAAAAATTGCCCTTGTTTAGCCGGGACTGGAAGGGGGCAAAGAATATCTACACTGTTACCTGTCAAACATTTCGTAAGCAGCAACTAAGTGGATTTTGATGTGGAGTTCATTGTTCCATAAAGGCCCATAGATAACTATCAGGGCCGTAGAGACGTTTTCGATGTGGAAGGGGTTTTACCTAAAAAAAAAACTAATGTAAAAAATGCATTCTTTTGTTGTTGTATGAAATAATTCTATATTTTTACTGAGAAAGGGGTGATTACCTTTTCTGTAAAAAAAAATCGTTACGGGAGGGGTTTCACCAGCCATTTGGCTAAATTACTAGCAATAAAAAAAAACATTTTATGATTTCTTAAGAGTGGATTGGAGTTAAACACCCCCCCCCCCCCCTTATCAATAGAAGTATGAAGAAATGCAAGTAGATATATTTGTCGATTTAATATTGATTTACTGATTCGGAACCACAAGAAATGTGCGCTATTAGCTCTTACTTCCTATGTGCAGTGCGGTAAATTTTTTGTGATCTTTCTTTCATACCCATGAGATTTCAGCTCAGTACAATGCCTATTGAATGAGTTTTCTACTCAGAGGAGGTCTATAATTGTATAGATGACATGCTACAAGCTTTCATGAGAGAAACTTCGGTATAACGGCATATCATCTACTAATGTTTTCTGTTGCATGTGTGGTTTATCTTGTGGGACATGTGTGGAACCCACAGATGCAACCAAATGCGTTTAATATTGAAAGTAATGATTCGTGTAGACATATATGAATATATAACATTAATTTTGTTTTTCCAAATTATAGTTGGCCTTGACATATCAGCTAAATCCATCTTCAGCCTTAGGCTAAAGTCACACTTTTGACTAGAAATCCTTTGACTTCTGGGTCACTTGACCGTTTATGGAATGGGTCAGCCCACACAACCCTCAAAACTATCTTAGTCACCATTTACGATGTGCATGTCAGGTAACAGTTCAACTAATATATGCTCCATTTTCTGGTTCCCGCACGACACGGTCTGGCCACTGATCTATTATACATAGCACACTCTCCATCACACGGGCTGACTACTAATATACCATACATAGTTCAGTATACACCAAACAGGCTGACTACTAATATACCATACATAGTTCAGTATACACCAAATGGGCTGACCACTAGTCTATCATAAATAGTTAAGTGCACACCACACGGGCTGATCATGAATCTACCATACATAGTTCAGTACACATCAGATGGGTTGACCATTTATCATACACATCTCAGTACACATTACTAGTCACAGTAAACAGAGAACTTGCCAGTTATAAAAGGTGGTTTTACGTTTGCAATCAAAGGGAGATAATAAGAACTATTGTTAATAAATGTGTTTTAACTAATTATTCTCCCCTTAATAATTATAATCCCACTGTGGCATCTCACTATCAGAACCACCAGTAATGAAGAGGCAGATAGAAGGCAAAGGATGGAGCAAAACAGAAACAAAAAGACCAAGAAATCACCTACCAAGAAAAGATGACACTCATCACAACAATCAGGAAAGTTGACCACCCAAAAGACAATTACCACTATCTCGACAGAACAGAGCAGGTTATTATCTTCCGCGTCGGAATAGGACACAACAGATTAAACAGCCACTTAATTAGACTAAGACTAGTCCCACCACCTCCGTGCCCTTGTGGACAGGCAGCACAGACCACTGAACATATCCTGCAAGACTGCACTACACTAAACCAGTTAAGAGAAGAACACTAGACCACAGAGATAGATATCCACAGAAAGATTTATGGGAGCACTAAGGAGCTTTCAAATACAGCAGCATTTATTAAGCATCCTAACGATGTGTTTACATCCATTTATTAAGAAAAATGGACTTGCTGTGTAGACATGTCAAACTGCGAACGATAAGAAGAAAAAGAAGACTAATTATTGTGTCAAAAAAAGAGAAGAAATGTACTCCTGCTATATCTTGAATTTAAACACGAATTAAACAAATATTTTTTTTTTCTGTTGTATGCATCTGTCTAAAATGTTAAAAATATTATTATGAAAAGCTCATACGTAGGTCGACCATGATTTCTGTACTCATAAACTGGAAATTATGATATCCCCTTGTGAACCAAATAAGAACCAAATTTGGTTTATTACGAACATGCGTGTTTCCAGTAACGACGAATGAAAAGCATGCGAAGCATTGGAATTAAATAAAACATTGTCCAAGAGAATAACATCACTTGAACAATTGAACTAAAGTGCTACCGAAGAGTTCTGAGAAAATCCACGGACAGCAAGGAAAACAAATCAGGAGGTGAAAAGCACAATCATCGCCCAAGAGGGCTGGCTTCTGAAAACCATATTAAATGAAAAGCTAGTTTTTTCGGTCCTGTTTTCTTAATAAATGCTCCTATATTTGAAATTTCCTCAGTGCTCCCTTACATCTTTCGGTTGATATCCAACACTGTGGGCCAATGTTCTTCCCTTAACTGGTTTAGTGTAATGCATTCATGCAGGATATGTTCAGTGGTCTGTTCTGCCTGCCCACAAAGGGCACAGTGGTGATGGGACCAATCTTAGTCTATTTAAGTGGCTGTTTAATCTGTTTTGTCCTGTTCTGGGGCGGAAGATAATAACCTGCTCTGCTCTGCTCTGTTGAGATAGTGGTAATTGTCTTTTGGATGGTCGACTTTCCTGATGGCTTTGATGAGGGTTTTTAATTTTCTTGGTAGGTGATTTCTTGGTCTTTTTCCTCCTGTGTTGCTCCATCTTTTGCCAATCTGTCTGACTCTTTATTTCCTGGTATGCCACAGTGGGATGGCATCCACTGTAGTACTAACCTTCTTTGGATGCTCACTTCTCGCATAATTTTCATCAGGTCTGGCAGATTATCGCTTTCAAGGGCTTGAAGGACAGAGATAGCATCAGTAAGAAATAACACCTGCTGGCATTGGCTTGTTGTGTTTTTAATTATTTCTGCAGCCATGTTTAAAGCCTGTACTTCTGCAGAGTAGTTGTAGCAGAATATTCCACTTGATTAACATGTGGATTCATTTTCTTTTTGTGGATATTTTATATACACGCCAGAACCTCCATTCTTCACTGCTCTGGTTGCTGACCCGTCTGTATATACTTGTATCCATGCTTCTCTGGGGTACATATCTTCAATCATGTTGCATATTATTGTTTTCTTTTGAAGATTATTCAGTTCTATCATAGTGTGGTAGTTGTTTATGGTGGTTCTGTTAGTGAGATTTGGGTATTGCTCCCAAGGAAATGGAAAAAGTGTTGGTGATATCTCTGTTGTTGTGCCTGGTAGTTATTTCTTATATTTTCTATTTAGCTTTTTGGATCGGTGTATACAACTGCTCCTCTTCAATCTTCCACTAGCTAGGTCACTGTGTCTGGCCCTCATTGGATGTTCTGGCATGCTCTTGTACTTTTCTGCATGTACCATGGTCTTAGTGTCTCGCCTGTATGATAAGGGGGTGATGCAAAATAGTCAATGTAGAGCGATGTGGTTCTGTTGTGATGGTTGCTTCTCTGCCATATTACGTACTTTAGTCAGTTCTTCCTGTAGTTTTTGGAGTGTATTGATCCAATATGGTACATAATTCTTCCTTGCTCCTCTTGGTATTGTCTCCTTAGCTGCCTGAAATATTCCTTTACTAAACTCCATGATAATATTGTTGATGTCTCTGCCTGTTAATTTTAAGTCTTTTGTAAGTAGGTTTGCTCTATGTTTATATATGTGCCAGTTTGTTTTCTTGTAGTTCCATCTTGGCTTAGTTGGTCTTGTAATTGTTGTTTTGTTCACGGATGGTAACTGGACGGTGATCACTGCCACTAAGTTGTTCGCCTATTGTTCTTTCCATTATTCCAGCCAGTTCTTAGGTGCAGAATTCCAGGTCTGGGGTTGAGGTGCTATGCCTTCTTCTTGAGTAGAAAGTTGGTGGATCCTTGGGATTGTTCAGGAGGATTAGGTTGTTATCATCTTGCCAACTTTCTATTTCTTCTCCCCTTCTGTCTAAATTGTTATATCCCCAGCTTAGGGAGTGGCTGTTAAAGTCTCCTACTGCCAAAAAGTGTTTGTTCGGGATAATAATACTGGTCATGTTTAATGGGATGTCATTTGGGCAGTAGAAGTTAGTACGTCCAGTTCAAGGGAGTTGTCTTTTATGTGAATCATCTGGTATTCGGCGCCTTCCTTTTGTGTTTTCGTTTCTATGGCGTTGATGTTATCTTTGACCAGTTAAATCAGGAAAACGCTCACAGACACGTGTAAGAACTTGAGCATGGAAAACCATATGCTAATCACAGTTGAAGAAATCAGGAAGGCACTGAAAAGTACAAAAAATACAGCACCAGGGCCAGATGGCATTAGATACGATGACATTAGTCGAAGAACGGATGAGGAGTTGGGAGAGCTGGCGGACATGTTCAATAATAGCCTTCTAAAGGGCACAGTGAAAGAAGACTGGTTGCACAGCTATTTAGTTCCACTACACAAACCTGGGAAGGACCACACCAGGATACAAGGCTACAGAATAATAACTATGCAGAATACGATTGGCAAGCTTTTGTAAAAAATTGTGGCCCGGAAGGTATCGTGTTATCTTGAAAGAAATAAGTGTTTACCAACATTGTTAGGAGGATATCGTCCAGGAAAGAAGACATGGCAGAATGCAGCAATATTTGCGCAGGATGTTTTTGAGGGGTTCGATTCGCGCATGGAGACATGTGCGGTCGCAATAGACCTTGAGGATGCGTACAATAGGGTGTCCTTGGATATCTTGATGCACCAGCTGTTAAATCTTGCAGTAAATCCTTTTGTCGTGCGTTGGGTTGGCGCCGCCCTGATGCACATGGTTGTAGTTCTTAAGTGTGGTAACTGGATATCTACACCAACGGTTATTAGCACTGGCCTGCCACAGGGATCGCCTCTATCTCCTGTACTTTTCAATGTATACACAGTACATATCGCTGGCAATCAAATCACAGGTGTTGGCAGAACGATGTCATATGCCGATGATATCCTGGTGTATAGACAGGGCAGAAATCGAGAAGAGTGCGTCGTGGAACTACAGAAGGAGCTGGACAGACTGACAAATTGGTGTCGAGATACGGGAGCAGTGGTTAATCCGTCTAAGGCATTCGTGACGTGGTTTTCCTTGTACAATCACATGGTAAAGACACCCATACCACAAGTTTCATTGTCCGGGAAAAGTTTAGAAAGAACTAGCACAATGAGATATCTGGGTGTGTTTTTTTTGACAGAAGCCTGAGTTTCAGGGAACATGTTGACCACATTATCATAAGGGCAGGCAAAGGCTTAGCAGCAATGAAGGTTATGGCTGCTGCGCAGTGTGAGCAAAGATTGTTATTTCTTTTGTATCAGGGTTTGGTTGTGGCTGTGGTGGAATATGCACTGGCAATTCTGACTCTTAGCCAAGCTCAAATCGAAAGACTGGATAGAGTCCAGAATGCAGCAATTCGTATCATTCTGGGATGCACAAGAGACACATCGACAAGAGCTATGCGATACCTACTTGACTGCCCAACAGCTGAGCATAGATTACAGTATTGCCGTGCACGGGCGTACCTTCAAATACATGCAGATAAGAAACACCCGTTGCATTCCGAAATACAGAAAGTTAAAGGCAGCAGACTCAAGAGAGGAAGGTCGTGGATGGGACGTGCTGAGGATGTAATACAAAGTGTGTGCAGATTACAGGATGTGGCAGCAGGTGCGGAATGGATAGGTCTACCCACAGATTTCGAAATTCGTTTGAGAGTAGTAATATCACTTAGCAGGGAATGCAGAGAATGGTGTCCCACAGCTGTGGAGAAAGAAGTGCAGGCTTTAATCAGTGAGAATACCAAAGAGGGGGATGTGATTATATACACTGATGGATCTGTAATTAGGCATGTTCGCAGTGCTTGGGCCTTTACAGCTCAGTGCGCAGGTAAAACGATCAAGGAGGAAAGTTGTGCCTTTGCGGTCACTACGAGTAGTATGACCATGGAGACTATGGCGGTGACCAAGGCATTTGAGTGGCTACGCACACAGAAAGTAACGCAGGTCTGCATCTTGAGTGACTCTATGAGTATGATTAAGAAGGATGAGAATGATTAATCTCGTTCGCGAACAGTGGATTGAGGCCTTGAGAAATGCGAGCTTGAAAGCGATTACATTTATTTTCGTGCCGGGACATGTGGGCGTTCGAGGCAATGAAAGAGCGGATCAACTGGCATCGTGTGCGATTGTGGCAAAGGGCGATGGGGCAATGGATCGCGCTGACGTTTTGAACTCCTTAAGAGATATAACACGCGAGAGTGAGACTAATGTGGATGATGATTCCTTTTCAATGGCTAGGATTAAAGATCAGGGATTGAAATGCGGTGTTGCTAGAGGTGAACATTTTGGAGGGCGCAGAAGAATGATGGTCAACCAGCATAGGACCGGTACTGTCAGCAGAAGTGTGATGGCGGATACACTCAAGAAGAGATCGGAGCAACTATGGATGTGTCCAGTTTGCAGTGATGATGATCCGACGACTAACTAACTAACTAACTAACTAAGAATCAAGACAAAATCAGAAATGATGAAATCAGGAGAAGAATCGGTATAAGACCATGCACATAATACATCGAGAAACAACAAATAAAATGGTTTGGTCTACTTATGAAAATGAACCATTACCAACTATCAACAAGAACATATAGTACAAACTTTGGTATATCATAAGAAGATCTGGATACAAGACCAGAGGAAGACCTAGAACAAGATGGATAGTTAATATAAAGACAACACTGAACAAATACGGATTCAACGCAGACAAGGCGACACATCTGGACTTTGATAGACAATTAAAGCTCACAGTCACAACCCCTACGCTTAACGGCATGTGTGGATATTCTGACACTCATCCACCTGAGGATATATCTAAGACCGTTGTTATGGTAACGTTAGAAAAAAGTGGATAACTTTCAGTAAATGTAAACTTCCGGATGTAAACCGGTTGGTTTGAAATTCGCGACGTTAGGCTCTAATGTTTATATTTATATTATTAAGTCAGGCTTCAGAATTTAAACAATGGTAATGTCAAATGGTTTGTTTAAAATGTTGTAAATGTGTACAATAATAAATTTTTTGCAAATAGAATACGACTGTGTATAGGTATGGGAGTCTTTAAAATAAAATAGTATGACTAACACTACTAACAGTAACAGTAACAGGCATACTCCGCATACTATGCGGAGTATGCCTGTTACGGCGCATACTCATACATTTCAATTAATACATACACACACATGACACACACAGTGTTACATTGAGTGTAGGGCCTACTTGGACTAAATTTTATAATCACAATGGGTTACAGTCTACAGTTACAGCATTATAAATACCACAGCTAGATAGTCCTTGAAAATTGTAATTCGACGATACATCAACCACGTCTGTAGGCCAATTCTGAAAAAAGTTATGCATTGTTTATGAATTATTTTTACACCAAAATAATTTACATAGAACATATATATTATAAACTTACATCTTTAGAACAAGTGTGACTTCACTACTGTGTGTGTGAGAAGTAGAGCCGAGCTAATAATTTCAGAAATATCGTTGCTGTTTACTATAAAATATTATACAAACCATACATTTTTATGTTAGGGAATTCAAGATGCATCTGTCTATTACATTGATGTAATTTTTAGAAGCAACCAGAGATAATTTTTATTCAAAATGGCGTTAAATTTACATAATTAAGATTGAATTAAATAGGCCTATATATTTACTAAATTTCTTAATTATTTGTGATAACATATTTTGCAAATTATACATTTATGTAGGCCTACAGCAATATGATAGGCCCCTACTAATATACAGTCATCCCTCAGTTATCGCAGTTAATAGGGACCAGAACCGGCAGTGATAAGTGAAAAACTGTGAAGTAGTGTCATACTCTCATTTTTAACACACATACATTTTTTGTGTATGTATAATATCAATAAGTGCATATGTAACCATTAAGTGCATATGTTATCCTTAGAACATTAAAGAATAGTTTCAAACATGTAAATAAAATATTAATAGTATAAATAACGTGCATTAAATAATGTATCAATAATATAAATATGATACGTGTGTGTGTGTAACATATGTAGATGTAACTAAAGTATACATACTGTAAATATGTTTTTAGAAATCCGCGATGTACTGAGACCACGATAAATGAACCGCGAAGTAGCCAGGGATAACTGTATACTGTGGAGACCGGATAACTAGAACCGCAACCTCCACTATTTTTTTATGGTTGTAAAGCTCTGATATAAGCAAATTGGACTAACGTCCACAGTTGAAAGGAGCATATGTCATCATGAGAGGTAGATTTTACTTAACCTAGTGCATCCATCACTAGAAATGAACCTTAATCAATAATATAAGAAAAAGACAATCTTATCTTTTTGGCCACTTCATGAGACAGGCAGGTTTGGAGAATATAGTCACAGCAAGCAAAATTGAAGGCAACAGGAGGGCGACAACGTGAGAAAATATTAGACAGTTTGACAACCTGGCACTTCAGGGAAACAACAACGATCTTAATACATAATACTGTGGAGAGCCATTACCGCCTACGCCAGCCAGCATGGCACCTGATGATGATGAGTGCATCCATCATAATATGGCCTAATAATATTTTCTATTTACAATTAGGCTTCAACTAATTTAGAGACCCACATACTATTTTTTATATTATTAATTTTATATTGCCATATAGGACCTATGTTCGTTCTAAAGATCATTCGCTCATAATCTGACACCACCACCCCCCGATTTTGGAAGGAAAAAACCAAATAAGTACTCTCATGTCAATAAGCCACCCCCACCCCCAATTTTGGAAAGTGGATAACAAAAAAAAGTGAAAATACAGCATTCCTATCTTTTTTGCCTTTCAATTATGGTATCTACTAATGATATACAAAATTACTGTAGGCTTACTTACCAATAGTTAAACTCCTTCAAAGTCTGATTCACCCGAGTCTCCCGCAATGCATGAAACTCTTCGTTTGTTTTAACATTGTCCTCATATGTGCTGTTGCTACAATCTTCAGCCTCCCTGTTTTATTTCTTCGTCTGATTCATCGAATAAAACATCATCTTTCAGTCCATTAAGTTTGTTATGGATGCAGTATTTCGTAAATAATTTTAAAATCATATCAGATGAAATTTAATCCTACCATACATGGCCCATTTAGCTCAAATGACGACTTTTTTCTATGTTGAATTATAAATCTCTGAAACGATTCAATTTTGTCTTCAAGGTCATTAGGCAGCTTTTGTCTATTTCAGTGCGCTCATGTAAGCATAGATCATGACAATTCATAAATCTTGTACACCAACCAGCTGATGCAACAAAAGTAATAAGTACAACCTACCTGTATTTTGCTTCTTTCATCATTTGCACATTATGCAAATGAATTCCTGATCATCTCTCCATGTAGCCATTTTGATGACATTCAACGAGCCAATCTTTAAGATCTTTTTCCAATTCTGCAAATAAAGCACACCTTGTTGAACATTGTTTCTTGGTCTTTGGCATTTCTTTGATCTACATTTTATTTTTCCTCCATTCTTGTACTTGTTTCTCATCAACACAAAAATGATGAGCTGCTACACAATTATACATTATTGCTTCCTTCAGTATAACTGACGTATAACTAAAATTGATGTATAACAGCATAACTAAAATTCAGTTTAAATAATGAATCATAAGTAGATCTCTTTCTTTTATGTTGAACAATTTCACTATTCATTTTCAAGATTATGGGATAATGTTATTTCTTACGTTCGTTCTTTCATAAACAATGGCGGTAAACATTTGGTGAATGAGTGCGCATTGTATCTGAGCAGAAGTAGGAATATACTGGTAATTTTGCATGCCCTATGTGACATCAGAATAAAACAGTTGGCTGTTGTATATGGTCAAAATTAGCAGTATACAAATTGTCAACTATCAGATAATAAGCTCACTCATTCGTAACCTGACCCCTTCCCCTTTTTCCCTTGAAATTTTCCCAAAAATGTCTTTAGTACGAGTATATACAGTAGGCCTATATCTTAGTATTACTAATAACAGTATGCTACTCAGTAACATGGACACTTTACACGAGGCAAAAACAAAAACTGAATAGCTTCCACTTAGCTGTCTTCCTAAATTTCTGAGCATTAGGTGGACAGATAAAATGACCAACACCAAGATCCTCCAAAGGGCAAATGCAAAAGTTCCAACAACAATAATATCCACAATTGGTCATAGAAGACTCAAGTGGCTTGACCACATTGCAAAACAACTGCTATATGAGGAACTCTCACATGGTGCAAGAAAATGAGGCAGACCAAATCTTCTATACAAAGAAGGCACAAAACATCTATGAATGGCTTTGTCATCATGCTCGAAAACTGGGAAAACCTGGTGGAAGATCACCAGGCATGCAGAACCAGACTGCATAATGGTGCTAGGACATTTGAGAATTTGATAACAAGCAGAACGAAGACGGAGGAGTAAAGGGGTAACAACCCAGCAGGTGATATTCCCATTCATCTTTTGTGGGAATGGGGGGGGGGGGAGAACAGAGATAAGAAAGTGGACCATAAAGTGGACCATGATAAAAATAGTTTGAGAATTACTAACATACTGTACTGGTAGAATTCTCAATTACTTGACATCATCACACTCACTCTGAATCAGGTTGCACCTGTAGGTGCTTGGTTGCCTGTGTTTTACAGAGGTCTGTAAGGACAGAAAAGTATAGCAAAACTGTTTGTCTTCCATGCATATCAAATGAAGTGACTAACAAGTTTTTGGGGTGGAGTTGGTTGTCCCATCCTATAGAAGGTCAAAGTGACTCGGAAACCATGCTGAGTTCGAATGTGTCAGGCAGAATTGCGCAGATCAGTTAAATTTGTACAGGATAGCTAGCAGTGATTTAAGAATTACACAATGTAAGAAGATACACTGATAATTGTACATACACATATACTGAAAAAACTTTAATTTTTTTTAACTGTCTTGTTATTCTTACAATTAATTTTATTTTTTCGTTAAATTACAGTTTAGTTTTAATGCATTTCCGGAATTCCCAGCCGGGCGGACATTTCAAGCAACATATAAATGCTTCAGTGTCAGTGTTCTTGGGGACAGGGAAGATGTAGAACGAGGAGGAAAAAGTAAGTTTAATCTTATCACATTTGTTCATAGTTCTTGTTGATGTCTGCTTTTGTACGTGTTGTCATTGCACATATTGTGAGTGTATGTGATGTATGTAACATTGCACATATCATTGTGAGTGTATGTAACATTGCACATATCATTGTGAGTGTATGTGACATTGCATATATCATTGTGAGTGTATGTAACATTGCACATATCATTGTGAGTGTATGTAACATTGCACATATCATTGTGAGTGTATGTAACATTGCACATATCATTGTGAGTGTATGTAACATTGCACATATCATTGTGAGTGTATGTAACATTGCATATATCATTGTGAGTGTATGTGATGTATGTGACATTGCACATATCATTGTGAGTGTATGTAACATTGCACATATCATTGTGAGTGTATGTGGCATTGCACATATCATTGTGAGTGTATATGTTTGTACCATTACACAGAGTTTTATGCTTGTATCATTTGACAGAGTAATGTGTTTGTAACATTGCACACAGAGTAGTATGTTTGTATCATTGCACAGAGTAGTATGTTTGTATCATTGCACAGAGTAGTATGTTTGTATCATTGCACAGAGTAGTATTCTACTCTGTACAAATTTAACTGTGATATCTGCACATTTCTTGTACCATTGCACAGATGTATCTGTACCAAGATGGGTAAGGCAAATGAGTACCAGATCTGATGGGAAAGTCAAGGTGGCTGGCTTGACGCTGATCACATCATCCCTTAGCATGCCATTGGTCATTTAGAAAAAATGTACACAGTATTCCCTAACATTTCTCAATTGTGTGGTAAAGTGAAACAATTTTGTTTTATTTTACTGACCGATGTAGGGAGGTGTGATTTGTTTACCTGTAGACTATGCAGAGTCTCATATTATATAATTGTTAATTACTCTGCCTTCTATCCACAGTTATCATGCCCCCATCAGCTTTGGATCAGTTGAGTAAGTATACTTTTCTCTGAAAGTAATTACCCTATATATTATTGTGTATAAACCGAGTATGGTCATTTCCTATAATTATAATATAATGGGGATCTAAAATTAGTAGTAGAAACCTTCTGTCTTTCCAGATGATAGTATTAGTGTTGTGCTATACGAAGTATAACATGCATCCATGGCGATGATGGACGTGACTTACAAGACCAATCTGAGTCACAATGAGTCATCCACAGTATGTACAAGGAATAACATGCCAGGCCCACTTGTACTATTGTGGGCTGTTTTTCACAATGAGTCATCCACAGTATGTACAAGGAATAACATGCCAGGCCTACTTGTACTATTGTGGGCTGTTTTTCATCTTTTTTGACTTGCAGCCTTTGAACTATCTGGTTCACTTTCTCTTTTGTCTTTGTGTCATTCCTGATCTTTGCCCTTCATGCAACATGATCCGATGTTCCCACTATTCCATATCAATGTCTGTATTATGCACACAGTGTTTGCATAGTTTTTTGTACCAAAGTAGAGCTTGACTCTACTAAGTTAGGAGAGATTTTTCCAGACTGTATTTCTCCATAAAGTAAATCATTCAGTATTCTGCCATCTTCCCCATCCTTTCAGTGTGTCCCAGAGACCAGAGTCTGCTCAGACTGAGCAGAGAAAAACTGTGGTATTGCCTGTTATTTCCAATAACAAAATGAACCAACACTATAAGTCTGTATTTAAGCAGACAAACATCTGGACAGGACAAGATCTTTCCTCACTCATCCACATCATTGACAAACAACTTAAATAGACCAAAGGCAAAATATAAAAAGTGGATGTCATTCTTTGACACAGCAGTGATAAAAGGTTGGCTTTAAAACAGAGTGACATCCTCACAATCATGGTTGGTTTGGTCGGTTGGTTGCTAATCCAGCGGTCCATGGGTTCATGCCTTTCGACGTAATGCCATTAAATGGCATTATATTGCTGGGCAGTCTGTGGATTTTTGGCCCACCCCGGGACAGAGCCAGAAAATAACTATCACACACCCAGGAAGGTAGGTTTCAACCTATGCACTGCTCCTAGCCACCGTAGCCAAGATAGGGTTCACTGTGCTCATTCCCCACCATCAATTGACTACTGGTTATGCCGAACTTCTCTATTGCTCCAGGCATGCACCCAAATGTTCAAGTCAAATGGGTTGTCACGTCCTGAGTCACTGTGCCTCTATGATGGGTTTCAGCTATAAAAATCAGTTTCCTCCTCCCCAGTGCTGCACAGTACATCTCTGGCTCCCTCCCAACTACAGAGGGTGCATACATATATATTCAGGTAAACATGAAACACATTTCAACAACAAAATAAAAGCATAATTGTATAGATGACATGCCATGAAGCTTCTCTAAGGAGATAACCTCAATATAACGGCATGTCATCCATTAAGGTTTTCTGTTGCATGGGTAGTATGTCTAGTGGGCCATTGGTGAGACCCACACCCAACCACATGTGTATCACAATCATGGAGAGTGTGAAAAAAATGTAGATGGACCACTCAATAAGATATCATCTATTCTGTAAAAAAGTTGTAGATCAGTTATGTAATGGGGCAGAATATTTATGGAGTATGATGATGTTAACAGTGTTGTAAAGGATGATAATGCAATGTATCCTGATATCCATGTGACAGAGAGTGATCTCTATAAATTGTATGGGAATTTAAATACTAATTCTAATTTTGAAGGATATGATCGATTTTAGAAATGATTTGAGAAATATACTTACAGGTCCTTAGAATTATGTTTTTAAAAACAAGATCTTGATATGTACTATTATACCTATTTCTGTCATATAATATTCTTGTGTGTCTGTAATTTTTTTTCAAAATTACATATAGGCCCTAAACTATATATAAGTCAATCTTCCTGCTTCAGTTGTGAAAAATGTTCGGAAACATATCAGCTTATATATAGTAATATATGGTAGATATCATCTATGGATTTATAAAGTAAATCTTCACCAGTGTCAGATATATTGGACCATTGGTGAAAATAAAATGCAGACATAATTTGTCATTTCTATTCTCAAGTGTAAAAAAAATCATATAGCTGTTTTCCAATGAGGTATTTGTCCTCTTCCCCCTTGCTTGGTAAGTCACAATCATACAACTGTTCTCCTCTAGGTATTTTCTCCTTCACTTGCTTAGTGAGTCACAATCATACAACTGTTCTCCTCTAGGTATTTTCTCCTTCACTTGCTTAGTGAGTCACAATCATACAACTGTTCTCCTCTAGGTATTTTCTCCTTCACTTGCTTAGTGAGTCACAATCATACAACTGTTCTCCTCTAGGTATTTTCTCCTTCACTTGCTTAGTGAGTCACAATCATACAACTGTTCTTCACTGGGTATTTTCTCCTCTTCCCCTTGCTTAGTGAGTCAAAAAGATTCAAGAGTTCTATTGCTCATAATTATTGGGGATCTTCTTCTTCTTCAGTGTTCATTCTCAAACTCCCGCTGGATCCCTCTTGTAACAGGACAATGGTCCTGCTATATTTCCAAAAGGATGTAGTTCAGAGAATGGAAATGCGTTGTGTCATCGTTTTATTTGTGCCCATGTCCCAACACACCCGTCTTTGGTGGTACTGGGAATCAAAAAGTAAATTAAATGTAGCTGTCTAATGCTTGTCTAATTTGAGATGTATGGGATGGAAGCATTATATCAGTGCTTTGAGAATGAATGGTTAAATCTTGCAAAATGGGAGCATTGTATCAGTGTTGAAAGATGAATGGTTAATTCTTGCAAAATGGAATCATTATATAAGTGCTGAGAGAATTAATGGTTAATTCTTGCAAAATGGGATCATTATATCAGTGTTGAAAGATGAATGGTTAATTCTTGCAAAATGTAAAATACCTGTTCATTTGAATACTTAAAGTTTATAATTTTTTCCGTCATCAAGCACGGTTGAATATTCAATACCCTATGCTGTTCAAACTGACCAATAAGAAAACAAATAGGGAAACACACTGCGGTGTATTGGAGTTTGTTGCAGATGAAGGTCGTATATTCCTTCCTTACTGGGTATGTAGTAAGAAACATTTTAGGTTGTTTAATTCTTATGAAGTTACGGAGAGAATTCTATTCTCTCTTTCTCTCTCTTTAATGTTTCTCATTTTATATGTAGAAAAAGTATTGGACGGAAATGAATATTGCACCTACTGTAGAATTTTAAAAACAGTTTCTATTTTCTTCAAGAATACTTTATATCAGCAAAAATATCAGTTTGTAAAATTTACTGAGTGTCTTGGACGATAATTATTATTATCATTGGATATTCCAAGTGATTTCATTTTGTAATCCAAATTTTGAATATCCAGTAATTAAGAATCTTATTGTGATTTACATTATGGTTGTGTTAGCTGTTTTCACAAACTAATAAACATAACTAACAAAGAAGGTATTTAAATACAAAATTAATGTGAAGTGGACAAGTTGCTAACTGTGAAATCCTAAATCATTGGCCACAACAGGAAAATGAAAACTAGCTAAATATTTGCAACATCATGAGACGTTTTAAAAATATATATGGCTTCACTTCAGTGAAAAAAAATTGTAAAATATTTAACTGTTAACATTTTGGTTTAATCAATAATCAATATTTGAATCACTTGAATTTGATGTCTTTTTTTTTTTTAAATGTTATTTCTTTTTATGTAATTCATTTTCTTTTCTAGGTTTTGTTGAATTTGTAATTGTTTTTATTTGTTAACCCTTTAGCTGCTACAAATGAGTTTACTTTTCTTCTAACTTATGGGTGAGTTAACCTGTTATCTATTTTTTCTGTTATCTATTAGTTTTGTTATCTATCCCTTCATTGCTATAAAAGGATTTCACTCTGAAATTGCCAAGCTTCAGTATGCATCAACCATCCCAATGTGGTAAATATTTTCTCATGTCAATGAAAACTATTACCATGAAAGATCTCTCATTTTTGTAGGACTAGAGAAAGATTCAGCACAGGAGGAAAGTCAATGACTTTATCAACATTATCCTAGAATCAGTCATTGGCAAATCTTTTAGTTAATTTCTTGCCTGATATATCTCGTCTATATCCTTGCCTACAGTAATAATTTCTACTTAATTTACTTTATGATAAATCACAACCTCTTGTGCTATTCTATTAGCTTGGTTTGTTTGCCCCATCTACATTGTTGAGTGGAAATGCAAGTTAATTTCATCTTGACATTCTGTTAGCCTCAAGAGACAGTGCAGCTAGTACCTGTGTGAAGACCTGATCAGAAGCTGTTCTGTTTTTGCCAGTCTAGTGTCAGTCATCTGATTTCTTTTTGAGACCTGCCTATACCCTGTCTCCAGCTGGATCTGTTTTTGGTGAGTTACTCCTAATTTTGCTATATATTTGTTCCTTGAGCTAATGTCAGTCGCAAAAACAGAAAGAAACACCACTATTATAATCAATGACCAACAGCTTAAACAAGTGAAAGAATTCACTTATCTTGGAAGTATCATATCAAATGGGGAAAACACCAAATAAATCCACTGTAGATGTAACATAGCATACCGGATCTTAGGGCAGATTTCTCCTATTTTCAAAAACAAATATGTGAGTATGACGGGATATTTAGGCATGCAACCAAATTTTCACGGCAAAAGGCTTGTCATGTCCTGAGTCACTACACCTTTACGATGGGCCTCAGCTATAGGAAAACAGACCAGTCAGTTTCCCCAGTTTCTTATCCCCAGTGCCACACACTACATCTCTGGTTCCCTCCCAACCACAGAGGGTGCGTGCATATATACTAATAACAATGAACACAAAATGCAACAATGCATGAAAAGCATATCTGTATGGATGATACATGCTACAAAGCTTCCAGAAGAGAGCCTCAATATAATGGCATGTCATCTACTAAGGTTTTCTGTTGCATGGGTTGTTTGTCTAGTGGGCCATTGGTGGGACCCACCGACAACCACATGCATGAGTGAATATGATATAACAATCAGTTCAATGACTGAAAAACTTCATTTTAACACTTTGCTCACCAGCAATCCAGAGTGTACTTGTCCGCCATTACCGAAGGTGCATGCAAAATTTTATACATTGACATCGCTGTTTTTAAAAATTCGTATAAAATCGATCTAGTGCAAGAAAGCCTTAAAACTTTCTATGTATTGTAGTGACTGTTTGCACTTTCTGAATGAATTTGAAAGCTCCAGAATTATTTCAAGCGCAAAATGCTACTTATCATAATTCTAGGCCTAGATTTACATTAATTTCTATATATCATACAATATTTCCTTCTAAATCTCAGATATTTCTTGATAAAAACTGACCTACGATGTCTATATCAGTATTCCAGATGTGCTGCCATTTTTACAAAGATAATTTCCCGGAAACACTTTTTTAGTAAAATTATTGCAATGGGTATTCCCATTTTTCTGATCTATCATAGCGCATTCAACTAGCGTCGAACTTGGTCAGCAAGGTTCTGTAACGGAAATTTGACTGTGGTCGAAACTGGTCAGGAAAGTGTGAAAAATATAACAGCTTGTTTATTTACAAAATCATAACTTGAAGTAATGGCTTTCCCATCTTTATCTCAAAAGGCAAGATATTCAACTGTACACACTTCACAACTACGGTAATTCAGTCAATGATGATTAAGAACAGATGTGTTGGTTCTATGCCTAAGAAGAGGGAAGCATAACTAAAGATATACAGCCTCATAACTATGAAATACTCCAGAGAATGTACTTCTAATGTAATAGTTTCATAGTTTGATAACATTAGGGGGCAGAAAAATTAGCTTAATAAATTTTATTTTAGCATCTATCCACTAAGGCAGTGAAGAATTATGGGAAGTTTAAGTTTAGTTCTTATTGTGAATTAGCATTTGTCTTGACTTCTCATTTTTCAACATTCATTCTCAAATTCTTGCCGGATCTCTCTTGTAACAAGACAATGGTCCTACTAGATTTCCAGTAGGATGTAGTTCAGAGAATGGAAATGTGCTGTGTTGCCGTTTTATCTGTGCCAATGGCCAGACACATCCGTCTTCGGATTGTGACTTGACTAAACGTAATCCATCCATTGAACACATTTCATAGTTTAATAGTTAATTTTGTTGATTAAAGTTGTTTTGGATTCATGGCTTGTTTCAATTTTATTCATAAAGTAGTTGAGAGTTTTATGATATAATTTGTTGCTACATTTTATTGTAAAGATCATGAGAAACTTAAGTGTGGATCAAGGTGACTTTGTTCAGATTGATAATGTCTCTCTGGCTGTAGCCACATATGCTAAGTTTCAGCCACAGTCTGTTGACTTTCTTGACATCAGCAACCCAAAAGCTGTGTATCCTTTTATAATTATAGTTTTGTTAAGTTTCTTGGTAACTGTAACAATGTTTTTGGACAATTGTAAAATGCGGTAAAATGGTACCTTGTCGACTCGGTTGTAGAGTGGATAGTGGACCAGCTTCACAAAATCTTAACTTGGTCGAATGTGCTCATGATTCTAAAGGCTATCATTGGATACAATTGAATAAATGAGTAATGCCTGAAAATTCAACTCTAGTTGATAGCAATATCCTATACCGGATATGCTTCAATTATGATTAAAATGGTAACATGCCTTAGTCAAGTGAGTTTGTAGTTTGGCTGAGTGTCACTTAATTTATCAGGTGAGTTCATAGTTTGACTGACAGTGTCACTTAATTTATCAAGTGAGTTCATAGTTGACTGATAGTGTCACTTAATTTATCAAGTGAGTTCATAGTTGGCTGATAGTGTCACTTAATTTTTCAAGTGAGTTCATAGTTTGACTGATAGTGTCACTTAATTTATCAAGTGAGTTCATAGTCTGACTGACAGTGTCACTTAATTTATCAAGTGAGTTCATAGTTGACTGATAGTGTCACTTAATTTATCAAGTGAGTTCATAGTTGGCTGATAGTGTCACTTAATTTATCAAGTGAGTTCTCATAGTTTGACTGATAGTGTCACTTAATTTATCAAGTGAGTTCATAGTTTGACTGATAGTGTCACTTAATTTATTAAGTGAGTTCATAGTTTGTCCAATAGTGTCACTTAATTTATCAGGTGAGTTCATGGTTTGGCTGACAGTGTCAATTAATTTATCAGGTGAGTTTATAGTTTGGGCAGTAGTGTCACTTAATTTATCAGGTGAGTTCAGTTTGCCAATAGTGTCACTTAATTTAATTTTGTCCAACCAGTGATATTTCTTCCTTACAGCCTTGACTGATAATCCACCTTTGTCTTAGTCTTCTGTCTCAAACAGTGAAATCCCTCTATAGTGCATTCTTTTATAACAAGTTTCCCTATAATAAAACACTTTTCGCAATCCCCAATTAATCTTTTCTATATTGTTTAATACTGTATATAGTACATTTCTGTTATTACATACATAATTTGTCAGGCAAGATAAAGTTGTTATAATGGGATTCCACTGTACTTTCTGTTTTATATTGTGAGTTCTTGTGGCTGGGAGATTGGGACCCATCCTCATAGGATGAGCTAATCATTTCCTTCTTTGTTTTTCTATAAATTTCATAAAAAATAATACTCCCACAAAACTGTGGAATTTTTTGGAGGCAGAACTCCATATCAATATGGAAAATCTGTACTAATTGACACGACAATCAATACAAGGTAACTGCGTGAAACGTTACAACAATCGTACTTACGTATTACACAGGTTTATATAATCGTTTCTATAAAAAAATAGGGAGCTACGTTAGCGCAGTGGTAAACGCACTGGCTTCGCATATGAGTGGTCCTGGGTTCATTCCCCAGTTGAGGCGGAAATGTTTTTCAGATTGCAACGACTCCCGGGTCGACCCAGCCTTAAATGGGTACCGGATTAATCCGGGAAGTAAAGACTGCGAGGGAGAGGAGATGGCTACCGCCCTCATTTGCAGAGCCTCTGAAATGTGAGATCACTAACATCTCACATCCCTATTGCATTAATAAATGCTATGGGTTACTTTACTTTTTTAAAATTTTTGTTTCAATCAGACACGACAGACTATATAAAATTTGTTGTGATAATTTTTCCATTCGTCATCTTTTGATGTTTTGTGTGTATCTTGATAAAGACCTTTTGGTTGAAACGTTGAATATGATTTGTATATTGTAATTTGTATGTTTTCTTGTGTGCACATCATTTCCCACTAGTTTTAGATATATTCTGTAGTGTCTAATTGAAACGATTATATAAACCTGTGTAATACGTAAGTACTAATTGACACCTATGGCAGTGTGTCAGCAGGGATATAAACCATCATCCTAATGGATAAAAGGCAGCCATGAACCAAATGGCAGTGTCTTCCAATGGTATAGAGAGGGTCATCAAATGATACTGCTAACCTAAATTAAATATTTAATTGGTTCAAATATTGGAATAATAAATAAGTGGGAATGGAAAAGGAAAACTCAGAAAAGAAACTAATCTGCTTCCTTGTAGGAATTACTGAAAGCTCGAAGTCTGTGGGAGAGAACTCATATTTGAATATGAAGTTTGTTCAACAAGTATCCCTCTGGTTTTATTATTGTTCCTAGATACTAGAGTCAGTAGACCTGTTTTATTATTGAGACATGTGATCTGTATGCTGAGAGATTTTGTTTCTTACAGCCTTAACATTTGCCTTTTTTTGTTATTTAAGATAAAGCCTTTCTCTTCCTTTATGCTTCCTGGTGTTTTTTTTATGGGATTCGTAATACTTCTTTCCCTTGTGTTTATTATATAGGTAATATCAGATGAAAGTTTTATTGCAGTCCAACCTGTTATTGATTTTGTTACAAAACATGGTGGTTTTGGACTGCTTCATTGGATTATGACCAAGAAAGCAAGAAGTTGAAGCTACAATTCATGATCTAGTTTGGGGGGGGGGGGATTTCTGTGTTGAGAAGCTGTACAGTTTTGTTGACCATACAGGCCATTGTCTGGGAGGTGACACTATAGTTGTATTCCATATCAGGTAGTTATAAGTGGTAACAAATGAAGACTAGGCTTATGGTAGAGGTGAAATTACAGTTGTATTCCATATCAGGTAGTTATAAGTGGTAACAAATGAAGACTAGGCTTGTGGTAGAGGTGAAATTACAGTTGTATTCCATATCAGGTAGTTATAAGTGGTAACAAATGAAGACTAGGCTTGTGGTAGAGGTGAAATTACAGTTGTATTCCATATCAGGTAGTTATAAGTGGTAACAAATGAAGACTAGGCTTGTGGTAGAGGTGACATTACAGTTGTGTTCCATATCAAGTAGTTATAAGTGGTAACAAATAAAGACTAGGCTTGTGGTAGAGGTGACATTACAGTTGTATTCTATATCAGATAGTTATAAGTGGTAACAAATAAAAACTAGGCTTGTGGTAGAGGTGACATCACAGTTGTATTCCATATCAGGTAGTCATAAGTAGTAACAGAGGCAGACTAGGCTTGTGGTAGAGAGCACGACAGGAGAATAAAGTAGAAGAAGATTAAAGAGAGAAAGTTACAATAAACAGAATACACTATCAATAAGCAACCACACAATCAGATGTGCACTTCTTCCAACCCACAAGTAGGAGAAGAGCTGTGTAGGCAAAGAATGCATGACAATTGAAGAAGGTCATAACAGGAGATTGTCAATATAGAGTTTGGTAAAGGGTAACAGTTGCTGCCCTATGGTCCACTTGGGGTGAATGTTTAGTACTTATTTCTGTTTAATTCATTGTATACAAGAATTCCTGTTCCTTGACTTTGTACTACCAGACTGGAGAATGCTCTGAGAAATTTTGCCTGCCTCACACAGGGAGATGTAATTGCAATCAAGTACAATGACAAAGTAACTAGACAAAGATTATGCTTTACTGCAGTTTACTAGTAGACTGTCATCTTCACTTATTTAATGCCACTACCACAATACTTCTACTGTGATGATACAGTGATATGCTTACTCCGATACTACTACATTTTTACTGTGATATAACAACAATATCAATATAGAGTGATACTAAGCCATCTCTACTGTGATACTAAAGTGATGTTCCTACTCTGATGCTATATCTCTACTGTGATACTAAAGTGATGTTCCTACTCTGATGCTACATTTCTACTGTGATACTACATTATCACAATTTTACTACATTTCTACTGTGATACCACAGTGGCATTCCTACTCTGATACTATATATTGTACTACATTTCTGTTATGATGTTACAATGACATTTTTACTCCAATGTTATGTATTATATTTCTACTGTATTACAACCATATTTCTACTGTGATATTGCTACATTTCTACTTTGATACAAGAAAAACATTTCTACTGTGATATTGGTACATTTCTACTGTGATACAAGAAAAACATTTCTACTGTGATATTGCTACATTTCTACTGTGATATTGCTACATTTCTACTGTGATACTACTGGATTTCTACTGTGATTCTACAACATTCGATCAGGTGATATATTCATCAATCAATCAAGTGCCATGCCGATGTAGACGATCATGTTTCTCCACGACTCTCTGTCTCTTGTGTTGTCAATAAGCTCGGTTGGTGAACTTCTACCGTGCCACAATACTAGTCCATCTAGCAGCTTTTCTCTTTGTCGTCCTCTATCTCTTCTCCCCTTTTTACCAACATCTTACCAGAACATGGTCTTCTTTATGGATGCTCTAAAACCCTCATGATTCAACCCTGGTCGAGTTGACCTGCTGAAGCCAAGGGCATGGTTTAAACATCTGACACGTCTCGTATTGATCATGGTCTTGAGCAACCCATTATTTCTATTAACAGCACCTATACCTATCATTATTAATATTTCTGTGCTATTATGTTTCTTTGTATGGCAAAAATTCTTTGATTTCTTGTCATAATGCTGTTTAGGAGGTAGCTCTCTTAATGTTCTTATAGTTTTATTGCAGTCCAATAGGTATTGATTTTGTACAAAACATTGTGGTCTTGATTCGTCTTTTTCACTGTCCATGGTATTTATAATATTAATAATGTGATATGCTAAATCTAACTTTGACATATATTTTTAAAATTCTTGTTGATATTAAAACAGTGATTTTTGTTGTTGTTGTTTTTGTCAATATCTAAATGCTGATGAGTAATGCTACTCTTGTCAACACAACACAATGTCATTCTTAAAAAAGTGCAAGTCTTCTGAAGTTGACTTGGTGATATCCATATAGTAAGTTAGTAACTGTTAAGGATTTCTGTAGAAGTTTTGAAACAGTGATTAAAGCAATGTGTAAAACTCCACTTCAGACTATTGGGTATCTCATGTATTGACAGGCCCAAGAGGAGAGCAAAGAATAACAGCACTGTTTATCTTCCATGCATATTATAAGAGGTGACTAAAGAGGTTATGGGGTTGAGTTGACTGCCCCATCCCATATATGGTCATAGTGACCCAGGGCCATGCTGAGGTTAAATGTGTCAGGCTGAAAAGGCATAGATATCACAGCAATGCTATAAACCATGACACAATGCGTTCTGTTCTCCGGACTACGTCCTGCTAATGTGCAGAAGTATGAGAATGAACGCAGAAGAAAAATAAAAAGACCATTGATTGAAATTGACAAATATATATTCTTGCGACTGGCAAAATTAATAGGTAACAAAATACATTCTTGCAACTGGCAAAATTAATAGGTAACAAAATACATTCTTGCAACTGGCAAAATTAATAGGTAACAAAATACATTCTTGCAACTGGTAAAATCACAAAATATATTCTTGCGATTGGCAAAATTAATAGGTAACAAAATACATTCTTGCAACTGGCAAAATTAATAGGTAACAAAATACATTCTTGCAACTGGCAAAATTAATAGGTAACAAAATACATTCTTGCAACTGGTAAAATTAATAGGTAACAAAATACATTCTTGCAACTGGCAAAATCAATAGGTAGCAAAACAGAGGATGACAGAAAGAGAAAATTTAGGACACTCTAGTTTCATGACATGGAAACATTTCAAACTGATAACTTGCATTTATGACAATTGTTTATGAAGATCCATGATTGCTTTTAACGGCTGGCATAACACACGATGATGTATAGCACCGTAATATATTAATCCATTCCTCAGGAATATGAACTCTGTGTATTGGAGAGTAAACCTGGAAAGGCTGTTTCTATCATTGAATGTGACATGATAGTAAGTTTAATAATATTATATGTATCAGAGTTGGTGATTTGATCAAAAGATTGGGTTTGATATTCCTCTTTAGTACCTAGTTAGTTAGTTAGTTGTCAGATCATCATCACTGCAAACTGGACACGTCCATAGTTGCTCTGATCTCTCCTTGAGTGTATCCGCCATTACACTTCTGCTGACAGTACCGGTCCTATGCTGGTTGACCATCATTCTTCTGTGCCCTCCAAAATGTTCACCTCTAGCAACACCGCATTTCAATCCCTGATCTTTAATCCTAGCCATTGAAAAGGAATCATCATCCACATTAGTCTCACTCTAGCGTGTTATATCTCTTAAGGAGTTCAAAACGTCAGCGTGATCCATTGCTCCATTGCCCTGTGCCAAAATCGCGCATGATGCCAGTTGATCTGCTCTTTCATTGCCTCGAACATCCACATGTCCCAGCACGAAAATAAATGTAACCACTTTGAAGCTCGCCTTTCTCAAGGCCTCAATCCACTGTTCGCGAACGAGACCCACTTGTAAATGAGACCCACTTGTAAAACCTCTTGTACAAGTGGGTCTTTAGTACCTGGTTCCATTTAACCCTTCTTTTATTTTTTTATTTTCCTTCTTGCAATTTTTAGCATCAGCTTCTAACATTTTTATCTATTCTTAATAAAAAATAGGATTATCTAATGTTGGTGTATGATTGGCCTTTTTTCATATTATTATTTAGCAGGTTTGTGTATTTAGAGACACAACATTCAGATATATATTTTCCACATATCTGCTATTCCCAATTTATTGTGGATCTTTTCTTTATGTGTGTGTTGTTGCTTGTCCTCAAGAAGTACATCAATAGTCTCTGTACCTTTTCACAATGCCAACTTCCATACACGTCTGCCTTCAGCAACATTTTTCCCAGTTATTGGGGTCAATAAATGGTCAATTCATTCAATTATGTGTTACATGCATCTTTTATATCAATAATGTGTAAAAACCTGTAGCAGCCCAGCTAAAAATAATGCATGCCACTCTGACACCTGGCAATTTTTTATGACTTCTGGTTTTTCTTCACGCTTGCATTTTTGGTGTAATGTTTTTATTTATTGAGTTATTGATCTCAAATTTGGAGACATAGAGATAAATGGATGCTGGATATGATTTGGAGGTGTTATTTGCTTTTGTGTGTGTTATGTTGTGTACAACCAAAATCAAGAATGCAGACAAAAGCACACAAAAAACGTACTGCGTCAAGGCCATGTGTAAGCCTAGCTGAAGAAAACACAGCTCCTCAAATTCTTCATCGTAAATGACATCAATTACTTCACTATTAAATATTGTAAACATCTCTCTCAAACACCGTACATTGACCTACAGTTACTGAAACACTAAAGCTTTAAAATTTGTCCTTTTCTGAATCATAATCTGTGAAGAATTCGAGAAAAATGGGGGCACTGAAGTTAGGCCTACGCAATTCCCCTTGCAAACGTGAACGGTCAAATAAAACAACTGCGTATTTATATCACTGCAAAAAAACTAAGGAACAATCACTCTGGCACACACTTACTATAAGAGCATGATGGGAAATAAACATGGGAGATTGTTGTCCGTGACTACAAATGGCTACCTCGATGTAGACATTTGTTGACAGTGGGTTTCTATTGCTAGATTACATTTGTCGACAATTGTAGACTTCGGATTTCTACAGGTTAAAAGAAACATACAGTGATATATAGTGATAGGCCTATATTTATATAACCGATATTGCACAGTGTGGTATTTTTGTTACACCTAAATGGTTGAACTCGTGATTATCTTTGTGTTTACAATTTTAAGAGTTGTTTCCCTGAAAGTCAGATGTTTTTCAATGGATCCCTGAATCTTTCAAGATGATACATGATTTTTATGATATTCTGTATGTATTTACATTTGTAAAAACAATTTCTACCAAAAAATTGTAAAAATTTTAAAAATTTCATTTTTAAAGGTATATTTTTGTTATTTAGTTTTATTTCAGACAGTTTCTGAAAATGAAATATTCAGTGTTAATACCACTTAGTTTTAGGTGTTCAGTATGTTGATTATCCTCTTCTCACACCTGACACATCCATAGGTGCTCAGATCTCCACTTCAGTAAATCTCTCAGAATATAACAGCTGATGGTTCCAGTTCTATATTGGTTCACTGCTCTTTTTGAAAGATTTGTAATGTGTTCTCTATGGGCCACACCCATTCTCACTCCCAATTTGTGCATCCTTGATAATGATTCAAGCTCATTTGATATTTACTTATTCAGGCCACTTTAGTTTACTTATGTATACAGTTTTTGGTCAAATAAATTCCTTTCCTTCCTAACCACACCTTAGGTCTATAGATAAATTGGTACTACACCCACAGAAACACAAATATACAATTTTACCTAATTCTTTTTAGATATTCATACCTGAACCTAATACACTTGAATAAAAATGGAGTAATAGAGGGATATATATATATATATATATACACACAGAGAGAGAATGATAGAGAAATAAAGAAAACCTTGGCTGACAGTGTCAGGTACATTATTTCACATTCACTTGTTATCCTGGAGGACACTGTGTTAGTTCATTTACTGCTATTGTTTAGATCTAAAAGTTTAGTGCATATTAAATATAATTACTTTTGAAGCATGTTTACAAGTATATAATCTTTACAATTTTTCAGGTTGATTTTGCACCCTCAGTTGGTTACATAGAACCTGAAAGAAAGTATAGAAGGTCAGAACAGATGGATTGTGCTGTAAGTTCCTTACTGGCTGTTAATTTAATTTCTGAAATAATTTAGGAAGTAAATATTGGGAAAAAATATTTTTAAAATGTCAATACTGCATTTTTTCCGTTAGGAAGTTGCCGGGAGGTTTAAAATATAAAAAGGGTTAAATAGCAGTTTTACATGATCACTAAATTTTCTGTGAGGATGCGCTCGTATACTCTGATAGGTTGGTCCAGCATGGAGAGTTCAGTGTGGGCTGAAGTACCTTGGGGCAACATACGATTAAAGCCTGTCATAACGGGTTTCATGATGAGCAAATCATACACAGATGCAAGAGAGGAATTGCGGTTCTCAAAACAGTGGCATCAGCACATATGGAGCAGCAGCTACTCGTATTCCTATATAGCCAACACACACACAGTGATTTATTATGGTCTGGGTATACTGACATTGTAAAAACACAATGCAAGCAGTTGGGACGTATATATAATAAAGGAATGAAAATTGTTATAGGAAAACCATTCCATCCGTGCTGTATATAATTTCTATTGACAATAAAAAGACAGTGTCATGAAAGCTCTCTTATTTTTGTAGCTTAGGAAAATAATCAGCACAGGGGGAAGTCATTGGGAAAAGAATTTAGCACAGCTGGAATCAGTTACTGATGAGTTACTGGTGTTTGTGAGAAACATGGACAATAAACAAACAATTAGAAGACAGAATTGATGCCTTTGAGATGTGGATATTTAGAAGAATAGGGAGAACATCACGGAAAGAGAAGAAAACAAACAAAGAGGCTCTAACAACACTTAATATGAAGAAAGAATTATTAAAAGAAATAAAGATCAGGCAAATAAAATACTTTGGACACATTAAAAGACATGACACCTTGTTGAAGACCTTACTTGAAGGTAAAGTTGAAGGGAGACGAACAAGAGGTAGGCAGAGATACAAGTGGGAGAGAAACAACACAAGATGGACAGGTTATAGTCTAGCAGAGTGCACCACCAAAACAAGAGACAGATAATGTTGGAGATCTGTTGCAGACAACCCTCGTTGCGGAGACAGCAGTTGATGATGATGATTCTTTACTTGATTTGTCAGATCTATTAGTCTTTGGCTACAAAGACAACTACCTGTTGACTTTCTACTAACTGCTAAGAGGTCTGTTTCATCTGCATATTACAGGTTGTTGACGAGTTGGACCAATAACCTTCATGATGTGGTTTACTCACACTGTACTCCATTTGAAGGCATAATCCGAGAAAGAAAGCCTTCATCTCTAGAAATGCTACATCTGTATACATAACTTTCAATGTAATAGTTGGAAGGTATCTTGCTGCTAACATGTATATTTTCTTCTTCTTCTGCATTCATTTTCAAACTCCTGCAGATTAGCAGGATGTAGTCCAGAGAACAGAATGTGTTGTGTCATGGTTTACAGCATTGCTGCAATATCTGCGCCTTTCAGCCTGATACATCCAACTTCAGATTGGCTTTGGGTCACTGACCCTATATGGGATGTGCCAGCCAACTCCATCCCATAACCTCCTTAGTCGCCTTTTACGACATGTGTGGTAGGTAAACAGTTTTGCTATTCTTTGCTCCCCTTTCGTGCCCCGGCAACACACCGGCGTACATGTTTATTTGTCTGCTCATAAAATTTTTACCAGAAACTTGTCTATGAAAAAATGCTACAAATTCAATAACCTTACTATCTGAAGAAACAAATTCTGGAATGTTCTTAGGACTTATCTGTTCAAAAAATGTTGTGTCTGCTCTACATATGGGTGCAAACATATTAGCAGGAGACCAACATAAATCAAATTTATCTTGTACAGTATGTAGAATACGTCCTTTCTACTACCACAGATTGTAGTTTGAACCACTGATGAGCCAGGAACATTACTACAACTGTTGTGATTTATACTACCACTGCTACTATATTCACACATTAAGTGATTACCTCAGTCAATTTCCATATCATTTTCAGATCAATCACAATCTAATCTATGAATCATCAAGCATAAGATCAACAAACTTGTTTAGCTGTTAGCTTTTTTAGAACACAAACTCCTGATTTTCAGCATTTTTCATTTTTAAATAAAGGATAAATACAGAAAACATATCATTAACATAACATGTTTGCCATTTTGTAAATGAACAAATCAAATTTTATCAACATTTTCATGGGTTTATCAATATTTTCCCCATTCCTTTCCCAAAATAAGGGTCTACTTTTTTTCTGGAATGCAAAAAAAAAATTTTGGCAATTTTTTTTCCCTGCAAATTATTTTCCTTGTCTAATCTGTCTATAATTACTGATCAGTAGTTTCGTGGAGTCAAGATATTTATTTTAGTTGGGTTGGATTGGTGAGTCTGTCTGTGCTTGCCTCGCAGATGGGAGGGCTCTCAGTGGGTGGCACACAGATCATTTAAACCAGCATCAGCCTTGCCAATGTTACATAATTGTACATCTCTAACAAACTTATGATTATGATAGCAATTTTTTTTATCTAGGACTAAGCAGGCAGTAAATGACATCACAAAAATATACAAAATTGCAGATCGGCACAGATTTGATAAAAAAGTAGACCATTAATTTGGGGAAGGACCTTTTCCCCTTTATTTTCCTATGTGGTTAAAATATTTTACTTTTGTCTTCTTGTCATTTTAGGATATGGAAACTGATGACCAAGATGATTTGCTGTTCATGGTATGATTATGTCATGTATGTGTGGTATAGTGCATGCAAAATATAAACACATAAAATAAAATAGATTTTACAAAATACAATATCAGACTACAACAACATTTTCAATGAAGTGCCTCATATAAATAATGTAAAATAGGAAGAATGCAACCCTGATAAAAAAGCTTCTCATTTTTTCACTGGGTAGTATCCTTATGATAGCACAGGCAGCTGAACCAAATAAATAAATGCTGGATGAATACATGAACTACAAGACCCAAAATATAGTTTAGTGTACATACTTGACAATGTACAAATACAGACGTTATAGCGTTCCGAACGGTGGCAAACAATACAAGTGGGTCAACAATCCGAACAATGGCAAAGAATCTCATTGGCGTACAGATTTTGTATTCTTATTATCTATTTTATACTTCTGCGTACGTTCTGAAACTCCTACAGATTAACAGGATGTAGTCCAGAGAATCGAATATGTTGTGTAATTGTTTACAGCTTGACTGTGACATCTACATCTTTCAGCTAAAAACATCTGACTTCAGTATGGCTTTTGATTCACTTTAAGCTTCTGTGGAATGGGACAACCAACCCCATTGCTTCAAACTTCCTTAGTTGCCCTTACGAAATACAGGATAGGTCACAGTATTGCTATTCTTCGTTTTCTTTTCATATCCCAGCAACATACATTTGGTTTATTTTATAAAAACATTGTTTAACACTTTGCCCACCAGCAATCCAGAGTGTACTTGTCCGCCATTACCGAGGGTGCACGCAAAATTGTATACATTGACATCGCCATCTTTAAAAATTAGTATAAAATCGATCTAGCGCAAGAAAGCCTTGAAACTTTCTATACGTTGTAACGACTGTTTGCACTTTCTGAATGAATTTGTGAGCTCCAGAGTTATTTCAAGTTCAAAATGCTACTTATCATAATGCTAGGCCTAGATTTACATTAATTTCTATATCATACAATATTTCCTTCAAAAACTCCGATATTTCTTGATAAAAACTCACTTACTAGGTCTATATTGTTATTCCCGACATGCCGCCATTTTTACAGAACATAATTTCCTGGAAACACTATTTTTAGCACATTATTGCAATGGGTATTCCCATTTTTCTGATCTATCATAGCGCATTCGACTAGCGTCGAACTTGATCAGCAAGGTTCTGTAACGGAAATTCGACTAGCGTCGAAATTGGTCCGCAAAGTGTTAATAAATATTCAAGTGCACATATTTAAATATTTAATAAAAAGTTGTGTTTTTAAAATTGAAAAAGTAATGATATCTGTATATTTTATATTTTTTATCCACCCACAAATCGTTCTTTTCGTGTTTTACCGCTTTATGCCTTGCATCGTCAGAGGTAGAAGAATTCTCTGGAGACTGCCTTTTTGTGTGCATTGTTGTTTGTTTTTGTTGATTCTTTTATTTCTGTAGTCCATCTTTTGCGTGGTCAGACATAGACACTAACTAAAGAACATGAGAGAAAGAAGCTTACTATGTGTGAAATGAGATGTCTAAGAAAAACAGAAAAAGAAGAGATCATGTGAAAAATTAGGACATTACAAGAACTGTTGGAACAACATCAGTGGTCAAATATATTGAAAAACAGAGATTGAAATGGTTTGACCACCTAATGAGAATTAAACCTATTGGCCAGCGGCAAGAGCATACAACAAGAAAATGGAAACAACAAGATACAGAGAAAGACCAAGAAGAAGGTGGATTGAAGGAATTACCAACATTCTGACACGTAACAGTATTACTGCATATCAAGCAACCAAATGGGCAATAGCGTGAAAACCTATCGTCTTTCAATCCTGTTATGCCCCACAGCATAAGCAGAGAAAAGACGATAGATAAATATTACATTCGTACACAGAAACATTACATCTCTGTTTACATTTATATTACCTTTGCTCACCAATTTATTTAATAATTTTGTTGTCAGCCCTTTGCTGGACAAGGAAATAGATTAGATGGTAAAAAGAAGGAAGGAGAAACTGCACCCAACGAATCTGCACTTGCAAGGCCAGTAAGAAGGTATGACCTTCAACAATATTAGTTAATTAGTTGTTTGATCAGCATCACTGCAAACTGGACACATCCATGTTTTCTCAGATCTCTCACTGGGTGACCATCATTCTTCTGTGCCCTCCAAAATGTTCACTCCTAGCAACACCGATTTCTACAACTACCAGTAGCTCTATTGCACTAATTTGTAGTCAGATAGTGTAGCTCTGTTTTTGTTATTTTTGTACAAAAAGGTACTCAGTGTCGTATCCACTAAAAGTTAAAATTGTAACCATCATTATATTTAGTTTCACACAAGTCAAGAAATATTGCCTCACGTTATGATTACTTAAGCATCATCGTCAATGCCGAGTTTATCAATTTACAGCAGATTGGACAAATTTGTATATAACATAATGCAAAGAACAAGCAAGGAAAGAAGACACATGCTATACATCTATAACTGCCATTGAGATAAAACATCTTTTTCTATTTATATTATGATGGGCCTGTGTATTCTGCTTGAGTATGGCATGTACTGGAGTACTAATGATGGGTTCAACGTTTTGGGCATATCAACCTGTTTGGGAAAAAGATTTGAAAATATATCTCAATATTTTCGTCTCAATATGACTCCACTACTTAGCAACCCCAAGGCGAAAAACATTTCCCCCAGATTATGTTGAGTTTGACAGTTTATTTTTAAAATATATATGTATTAAAATATCTTTGATATAGATTCATGTAAGAATTCATTTTTCTGTTGATCTGCCAAATCTGAGTGTGATATGAATAGTTTGAAAGAAAATACATTTTTAATTTCATCATATCGATAATTTGGAGGTGTTGTGCCCTTTGTCTTAGTGATGGAGAATTGACATTAGGGAAATCTCATAGTGGTGAAAGGGTTAATACAGAAAAATATTAACACAATTTAAAAAGATGTTCCCAATTTAATATTTTTGTGTACTGATTGTTCTGAATGATACAATTCAGAAAAATTTGTTGTGAAATGACATACCCAATGCTCTACATGATTCTTTATGATAGAGGGGTCAATTTAATGAATCTACTGTGGTGTTAAGAATGAAAACATTGGAAATAAGACTTGGAGAGGCACCTTACAAAAATGTCAAGTCTATCAATACAAAATTGGAGCCCTCAGTCCGTAGTGGATTTGCCAAACCAGAACCGTTAGCACCTACTGACATATCCAGTTTGCCAAGACAATAATCTATGTACATAAACTGTTCTTTTTGCTTTATACCCCTTTATGCCTTGCAGTGTCAGGGGTAGAAGAGTTCTCTGGAGATGGCTTTTTTGTGTGCTTCATATATGTTTGTTTTCATTGACTTTTTTATTTCTGTAATCCATCGTTTGCAAGGTCTGCCCCTGGCTTTGTATCCATCGTGTGTATAGTAATGCTGTTTGTGGGGCATTGTCTGATGGTAGTCTGGAAGCATGCAAAAACCACTTAGTCAGTTGTCTTCTGATGTAATTCAGGATTGGCATTGTGTTTGTTAGTCTTTTGATGCTTTTCATTCATGATTCTGTCTCTTTTTTGTTACTCTGATGATTCTACAATTAAATATTACTGAAGGTAGCTAAGACTAAGTACACGACTTTGATAACAACTTCCATTGTAACAATTATCTGCTTCCAGACACACAAAAGCTCCAGAGTGAAAGATTTAATTTTCCCACATTTTCTAGTGTCTTGATTAACTTATATTGTCATTTTTTATTTTATTTTTAAAACTTATTTTCTGATGCACATTGTTTCCTCTCTATTCTATTAGGGGTATCCCAAACTATAATTTCAGACGAGGGACAATCACATTCATACGTAAAATACTTCCTGTCACTGCCGACAACAGAGATGAAGAAGAGAAGAGGTTTGAGGCGTTCTCAGGACTAGGGCAGACACTGAAGATAAAGAATAGAAAATGATAGCTCAGTCTGATATTAGGACAATATTAGAAAGTGATATAATCATGAATGTAGATCTTGCCATGGAAACAAAGAGAGTAGACATGTTTTTTATATTATATTTATGCTTGTTTAATATTAAATTACAAATGTTTCATTTAAGATATCATAAAGTGCCATCTTCACAGCATGGGTTGGATGTTATTAATCTACTTATTACGTCTCTTGCCAACGATTCAAAATATCAGAGGATGCCGACAAAATGGAGGCTGCAGCAGTAACCAAACAAAAAGTGGTAAATATTAAATAAAGTATAACGGTTACTATAAAATCCTAAACTAGCAATGTTTAAAATAAACAATAAAACAAAGAACAAGGACAATTTTCCACATTTTGGCCCAACAGGGACCTTTCTCCAGAAACACATAACAACCAAAAAAAACCATAAAAATATTCAAAACTAGGATAACTTGGACATGTTTTTCTCACAAATAAAACATTGCCAAGACAAAGTAAGAAAAACATGTCCAAGTCATCCTAGATGTGAATATTATTATGTTTATTTTAGTTATGTTTTTCTTGAGAAAGGTCTCTGTTGGACTTTAACGTGGAAAATTTTTCTTGTTTTTTGCTAGTTATTTTTTTTTAACATTGCTAGTTACGATTTTATAGTAACATTTATACTTTATTTAGTATTTACCACTTAATTATTTCTGCGCCTCTTCCTGTATTCTTCCAACTGTAGTCTTCCTCATGTAGATCTGTAAGTAAAGTAAAGTTTCCCTTTTTTACGACATTAGACATATTGGGAAATATGGTGTTGGGCTTATATTTTTCATTGACCAGTGGCATAACTTTGGATTATGTGGTCAGCATCATGCCTGCTTCCTTTACTTTCCCAGAAAATCTGGTACCTATTTTCTTAGGCTGCTCAACCTAGCAACTGTTGGTGATTGCAACCAATTTTCCAGTTGAACTGGAAATTAAGCCTTCGGTCATAGAACTAGGAAGCCAGTTCTCTAACAACTGAGCTACCACAGCCCACTGAGATCTGTATATAATTGTACATGTGATACTGTTGCCATAAGTAAAAAATTGTGTACCACTGCAGTGTTAATTTTCTATACAGTTCTATCTGTTCTGCTTTCAATATCAAACTTCTGCTTGTTAGCCAGATTTAGTTCAGGGAACGCACCTCTTGTTTGTCATATCTGTGCCTTTCTGCCAGACACATCAGGGAACACACTGCTTGTTTTTCATATCTGTGCCTTTCTGCCAGACACATCAGACAGTTCAGGGAACGCACTTTTTGTTTGTCATATCTGTGCCTTTCTGCCAGACACTTCAGGGAACACACTGCTTGTCTGTCATATCTGTGCCTTTCTGCCAGACAGTTCAGGGAACACACTTCTTGTCTGTCATATCTGTGCCTTTCTGCCAGACATATCAGACATTTCAGGGAACACACTGCTTGTCTGTCATATCTGTGCCTTTCTATCAGACATTTCAGGGAACACACTGCTTGTCTGTCATATCTGTGCCTTTCTGCCAGACACATCAGGGAACACACTGCTTGTCTGTCATATCTGTGCCTTTCTGGCAGACAGTTCAGGGAACACACTTCTTGTCTGTCATATCTGTGCCTTTCTGCCAGACACATCAGACATTTCAGGGAACACACTGCTTGTCTGTCATATCTGTGCCTTTCTGCCAGACACATTAGGGAACACACTGCTTGTCTGTCATATCTGTGCCTTTCTGCCAGACACATTAGGGAACACACTGCTTGTCTGTCATATCTGTGCCTTTCTATCAGACATTTCAGGGAACACACTGCTTGTCTGTCATATCTGTGCCTTTCTGCCAGACACATCAGGGAACACACTGCTTGTCTGTCATATCTGTGCCTTTCTGCCAGACACATCAGACATTTCAGGGAACACACTGCTACTCACTGTAATGTGCAGATATAATTAGTAATGTCCTGTAGTGACTACAGAATGTCGTTTTCCACTTCCAAATTCTGATTTTCTCATCTATTCTTGTTCTCCAAAAATTTCATTTAAAAATTCCCTATCAACAATTCTGAATCATAAGTAGTTCATTCTAAGTTTTGATGAAAATTTAAGGCCATAATAAATCATTCACAGCTTGAAAATGACAGCTGTTACAAGCAATCACAAGACTGCTACTTGATGAGACTCCATTAGTCTCAGAACAGGACACAACCGACTCCGCAGTCAAATGTATACAAAGTTCAAGATTGGCAACACTGCCATGTGTACATTTGGACAGGCAGCACAGAGTGCCAAACATATACTTCAAGAGTGTTCTGAGCATGAAACGCTGAGGCAGACATATTGGCCAGAGGAAACAACGCTGGAATCAAAGCTCTATGGGACACTGTATGAACTACAAAAGACAGTGAGTTTTATTCAGGAGACAGAATTACAAATATAGACATGTTTCAAGTGAACGAAAGAAGAAGACTCCATTACAGCTAGTCATGTATCATGTGCAGAACAGCGGAAAAACAATGGCTAGAAACAAAATGGCCAGAACAAGGCTGCACTCTCCAACAACATAACAGCAGACATAATAACAACTCTAATTAATTTGATGTGCATATTATCACAGAACTTTGCGGTGACATATATGAAACATACCACATACCTATAGACTTCATATTGAATCATCAATATTCATACCACTACCTAAGATGTCCAGGGCTTTGGACTGTACAGAATATAGAACAATAAGTTTAATGAGTCATATAACTGAAATACTACTCAAGATAATACATGAAAGAATTAAAAACAAGATAGACACTGCGGTCGGTGAAGAATGGTCAGTTTAAGAGAGAAAAAAGGAACCAGAGAAACTATACTTTGAATTCAACTAGTGATAGATATAGAAGTCCAAAAAAGTATCTATATTTGCTTCATAGACTACAGCAAGGTCTTTGACAGAGCAAACATGAAAAATTAATCAAATGTCTTCAAGAAATAGGCATAGATGGAAAAGCTGACTCATTAGAAATATATATTGGGAACAGACTGCATCAATAAGGTGTGAAAGCTACTCACTATGCATAGTAATAAGAAGAGGGGTAAGACAAGGATGTATTTTATCACCCAGCCTATCCACACAAATTTTAAACATATAGAAGACATGCCAGGACTCAAGATCAATGGGAAAATAATAAACAACTTGAGATATGCAGATGACACAGTTCTTTTAGCAGAAAGTGAACATGAACTACAAAGACTAATAGATTCAATCAATAAATCAAGTAATTAATATGGACTGGATATAAATATCCAAAAAAAACAAACCATGATAATCAACAAAGTCAGAAGAACAAGAGCTAAATATAAACATACATGGAGAGAAACTACAAGTAGAACATTATCAATATCTTGGACACATAGTCACAAATGATGGCAGATGTGAAACAGAAGTTAAAAGGAGAATAGGAATGACTAAAAGGAAGGACTAAAAGTACCTTCAATGACATGAGGAAAATAGTAACATCAAAACAAATTACAAAGTTAAAAATGAGAATTATAAAATGCTACATCTTTTTTATATTAATGTATGGCTCAGAAACATGGACACTAAACAATTAGAAGACAGGATGCTTTTGAGATGTGGATATATAGAAGAATACAGAGAACATCATGGAAAGAGAAGAAAACAATCAAAGAGGTTCAAACAACACTTAATATGAAGAAAGAACTACTAAGAGAAATACAGATCAGGCAAATAAAATATTTTTGACACATTAAAAGACATGACACCTTGTTGAAGACCTTATTTGAGGGTAAAGTCGAAGGGAAGCGAGCAAGAGGTAGACAGAGACACAAGTGGAAGAGTAACATCACAAGATGGACAGGTTACAGTCTAGCAAAGCGCACCACCAAAACAAGAGACAGGGAATGTTGGAGGCCTGTTGCAGCCAATCTTCGTTGCGGAGATGGAACTTGATGATGACGACTGCTAGTCACATGAGATCTTCTTTTGTATGCATGGAACATGCTTATATCGGAAATTTTGAATATGCTTATATCTGAAGTTTTGTCTTTTCTATAAAGTTGACTGTGTTTTGTAACTCATACAGATGTCTGTAGAGTTTTTCTGCCACTGTTGTTTCTCTGGGCCAGTTTACTTTCCTCAGCATTTCATATTCTGCACATTCCTGCAAAATTTACTCTGCTGTCTGAGGTGCCTTTCCACATTGGCTGTGTTGCGAATCATGAGCTTTTATAAAGTAGCTGCGGGGTCAGTTGTGTCCTGTTCTGAGGTGCAGAATTACAACTTGTTCTGGTCTGTTTATAACTGGTAGTCGTCTTGTGTTGAAGTTGACTTTCTAATTGCCTTGATCATCTGTCTCTTTTGATGGTACATTATTTGCACATCTGGTTGTTCATCAGCAGCTTCCTCCTTAGCCAGACAATCTGCTTTCTCATTTCCAGGTATTCCTCAATGCGATGGCTTTTCCTGCATAGTTACTTTATGCTGATTTCTGTGTTCAGTCGGTAGTATTTGTATGTCTGGTAGTTTTCTAAAATGTAACGCTTGCAGTGATGATCTTGCATCTATTAAAAATACTGCAGGCTGTGAACCAATATTGACACTCAGAAGTTTTTCCAGTTGCCACTTTGATTTCTGCATTGTAATCTTGACGGAGTTTCTCCATTGGTTACTGTGCATCCCTAAGCTTGACGGAGTTTCTCCATTGGTTACTGTGCATCCCTAAGCTTGACGGAGTTTCTCCATTGGTTACTGTGCATCCCTAAGATTATCTTGGTACTCTATATATATTTCTACTTCTCAATTTTTTTACTGCATTCTCTGCTGACACCTCGATTTGCATCAGAGCTACAATCTATATTCTGATGCATATGTCTGGTGAATATACATAATGGATAAATTTATCGTGTCTATTCACATGTAAACAGAGAAGGTAATTTAAATCACTATGTCTATGTCAGCAGTTTATGGCCGGGATAGAAATGAATGAATAATGGCTGTATGTGCATTAGTTAATCCATCTAAAGTGTCTATATCAGGGTTTTCCAATAACCATATTATATATGTTCATCCCGTGTGTTACTGTGTCTGGGGATACTCTTGAAAGAACCACCACAATGAAATATTTGAGAGTACTTTTTTGGCTGAAAAAAATATCTGACATTCATATGGGTAGATATCCTGTTCTATAATTGTTCTGTTTTTGTTTTGTTATCAATATTTGGTTGTGTTCTGCAAATTTTTTGTTTGTTTCACTTCTAATCTTCTAGTGTTTACTCTTCCTGGTATGTAAAAAAAAAGGAAATTAACCGATAGCATTTATTAATGCCTTAGGGGTGTGAGATGTTAGCGATCTCACATTTTAGAGGCTCTCAAATGAGGGCGGTAGCCATCTCCTCTCCCTCACAGTCTTTACTTCCCGGATTAATCCGGTACCCATTTAAGGCTGGGTCGACCCGGGAGCCGTTGCGATCTGAAAACATTTCCCCCTCAACTGGGGAATGAACCCAACCACACATATGCGAAGCTACTGCGCTAACGCGGCTCCCCTCCTGGTATGTATCCATATTTAGCTGTCATCCGAAGGTGATTGGTGCCATTTCTTATTTTGTCATTTTTTATGTTGCGTATGTGTTCTTGATAAAGGCATTTGGTCAAAATGTCAATGTTTATGCGTTATCATGTGTATCTAGTGATTGGCACAACTTCATCACCCTGTTTCCTGGTTTCCCCAGTTGATTTCCGTTTTTCTGCAGTTATTTCCTATTATGCAACTTGTGTAGGAAATGTTAGTGTCTGATAAGGATAACTATATGACAGAAAACATTTTAAAGTGGAAGATGACATTTAAGCAATGGTCAAAGTCAACATTTTTAATGTTAAATCACCCAAAATGTATACCATATGATACCAATACACTTTCAGAAAATATCTAGATATCCTTGTTCATTTTCAACATGTTTCTAGCATTTTAGTTAGAACTAATCATATATTCAGTCACTGTAACGCTACAGATGATTCTATTGAGCGGTTTAAGGGTTAATCTTTATTTACTTATCTAACACTGGTCATGTTGCAGGATGTTTTGTACCTTGAATTTGTGCAGGACTGGAAAATTAGTGAATAGCTGAAATCACATCACGGTATTCTAGACAGACTCAATAGTAATCAATGCCAATGAGTGAATAGCTGAACTCGCATCAAGGTATTCTAGGCACACTCAATAGTAATCAATACCAATGAGTGAATAGCTTAACTCACATCTAGGTATTCTAGGCATAATCTCTTGAATGGATACCTACAAGCAAAAGTGCCAGGGGTAGACCAAAAGAAACACTCAGAAGAACAATACTTAGAGAAAGTAAAACAATCATTATCCATACTATTCAAGAACTGCACAGAATAGCTTTGAACAGACAGAATTAGAGATATCAGAACTCTGCCCTATGTGCTAACTTCAGCGCAAAAGAAAAATTAATGAATGAATTCTAAGCATACCAGCTAGTTCTCAATCTAGATGAGCGAATAGTACCTACTGGTACTCAATCTAACTAAGTGGTAATCAGTCTATTTCTGAAGTATATGCATACTTATAGTTTCCGTATTTCATTGGCTGCACATGATCCTCAAACTTCAATCCGTGCTTACTGTTTTCTTCATGCATAATTCTTTATTTGTAAATATAGTCCATAAGTCTTATCACTTATATCCTCAATAAGGCAGTGCTCATAGAGGTAATGAAATATAAGTGTTAAAAATGAAATATCTAAGAGAGTGAAAAGAGAAATGCATTGCTCATGTTAATCCCAGGATTATCAGATAACCATGATTCTAAAAGCACCTCCGCATGGTGCACACTGGAGTGCGAAGTAATTTAGCTATCGCTTTATAGAAAACTAATGCAGAGGTTCTCATTGATGCTGGTGTAAAAAGATCAATCATATCAAACATTAGGGGCAGACAGTCAAGGTTTCTAGGGCATGTGCTGAGAAGAACACAGCTTGAACACTTAATAACCACTGGAAAGATCAAAGGGAGAAGAGATAGAGGTCGACAAAGAGAAAAGTTACTAGATGGGCTTGTATCGTGGCACGGTAGAAGCTCACCAACCGAGCTTATTGACAACACAAGAGACAGAGAGTTGTGAAGAAACATGATCGCCTACGCCAGTCGGCATGGCACTTGATTGATTGATTGATTTATAGTTGGTTTCTAGGTGTAGACCTAGATGGAATGAGAATTTTTGGCAAAAGACAAACAATAACTCTAAATTTGAATCTCTTATTCTTCAGCCAAAACAGTGCTGCAGAACAGTTTATGGCAATATATATTATCTCATCGTGCTGGTTCTTTTTAAATTTTTCCCGGACAAAAAAACTTGTGGCATGGGTGTCTTTACCACGTGATTGTTCAAGGAAAACTAAGTCACAAATGCCTTAGAAAGATTTACCACTGCTTCCGTATCTCTACACCAGTTTGTCAGTCTGTCCAGCTCCCCCTGTAGAACCATAACTCACTCTTCTCGATTTCTGCCCTGCCTTTACACCAAGATGTGATTGGCGTATGACATTGTTCTGCCAGCAAAAAGTGACTTCTGTGGCCTGGAAGGTATTGAGTCATCTTGAGAGAAATAAGTGTTTATCAATGTTGCTAGGTGGGTATCGCCCACGAAAGAATACATGGCAGAAGGCAGCCATCTTTGCGCAGGATGTTTTTGAGGGATTTAATTCACACATGGAGACGTGCAGTCGCAATAGATCTTGAGGATGCTTACAATAGGGAGTCCTTGGATGTCACGATGGACCAACTGTTAAATCTTGCAGTAAATCCTTTTATCATGTAGTGGGCTGGTGTGGCCCTGCTGCACAGGATAGTAGTTCTTAAGTGTGGTAACTGGGTATCTGCACCAATGGTTATTAGCCCAGGTCTGCAACAGGAATCACCTCTATCTCATGTGCTTTTCAATGTATACACGGTACACATCACTATGAGATGGATGTTGTCAATCAAAGTCTAAATATCCGCTCAGTCTCCTCAGAAACTGCCACCAAAGAACATGTTATGGCCTGCAAAGCACAAAGGTACAGTGGGTAATAACTATCATGGCATAGAGTAGATACTCATTAGTTTGCCTGGTGATAGATAGGAAGGCTGTCGCATGCTAGGGAAGCTATGAAATAAAAGCATGCCGAAATCTGATATGCTGGGCCGGAAGGCACAAATAATGCAGCTTCACTGTAAACAGCAGCATAACATACTTCATACTATCTGCGGAAATCACACACAATTTTGTGTTGGTTATCAAAAAGTGAATGCAAACGGAGAAACTGCTTAGGAAATTGAAGCATCAAATGTTCATCACATGATCAAAACAAAACACATTTTGCAGTCTAAACGATGGCATGCTCACATACAATTCAAATTTCCAAGACTAGAGCACCATAATATTTATTAATCAATGATCTTTCTGAATGTAACAAAAATATCTTGAAACATCACATAATAGAAGAAATTTAGCATCTATAATGCATAACAACAAATTTGAGCCCCTTGTGCTAGAGAAAGTCAAAGCTTTCCATAATGTAATCAAAATAGTAAGACTTCTTGTGACATATTCTTTCCAGAACGTCTTCCATATGCATTCTCTGAATACTCCACGATTCTGGGCGAGTACACCTGTCACAGCTATAGTAAGATTACATGAAGTACAGTAATAGCCATGCTTTCTACTGTCTTCTTGTATCTTTGTATTTGCTCTAGATTCTTCTTCTAATAGGAACCAGCATCATGGCAGATGGGACATTCCACTTTTCGTTCCAGCAGCCATCTGAGAGTGTGCAGAAGAGTTCCAGTCAAATATTCATTCGGTAGGTAGGTGCCATGGCGTCTGCTGTCAGGGATGAAGATAGCTCTTCATGTACTAAGCCGCAGTAACTATTAGGTGGGGTGGCCAGTTCCTTTCCTTGCTATTTTTTACCTCCCCTAACTCATGCGTCATGTACTCATTTACAGCTGAATCGACTGGAGGAGTGGTCGTGTCAAGCAAGAAATCACAACCCGGATTTCAAATATTCATTATGTTATCTTTGAATCTTCCTAGAGTGGACATACTTTCACACTTCATCTCTGGTCATACTAATTTCTGTCATTCTTTGTATGTGCACACTTATGTATTCTTCTGAGTTCATTCTCAATGTGTTTTTGTCATGTTAGTTAGAACATTGACTAATATTCAAAGTCATTGTACGGCACGGGGTGCAAAGGGAACGCATTGCTCTAGGCGGACCCAGGGTTAGCAGATAACCAAGATCCCAAATGTACCTCCACGTGGTGCACCCTGGAAACAGAAATACAGCAGCTCGTGCTGATTCTGGCCAAATCATTTGGGGATCGTGTCCGAGAATGTGGAGGTAGCAGATGGAAAGAGATTTGACTGCACAAGAGACAGACAATATCTCCGACACCACCAGCATCACCACATATAGCAACACTGTCGACATACAGTGAAGCTAGTCAGTCCAGTCCGAACATTGGAGGGGCGGCCAATGTAAAATGCACGTAAAAGTAAATGCATGGCGAGAGACACATATGTTTCATACAGAGTACAATGAAACAATGAAATGGCAGAACAGCGCTAGAGGGCAGCGCGAACTGCAAATAGAAAGTGAGAAGTCCCTAGGAAAAAGAACTACAAGCTCCGTCAGCTCGAGACGGGCTTCTAGTTACCAGAGTTCCTAACAGGCAGAGACCCAGGCCCATCCATCGGCGTTTGGTAAAGCAAAAGACCTAACCCAACTCTAATGTCGAGCCTTCCTAAACCGGAAATATGCTTGCAAAGAGAAAGGGTTCTGTACCCGATGGGTGTAGGCAAGAAAGGGACAACGATGGTAGTCGTGGCCCAACTCTACTGTCAAGGTTTCCTACACCGGAAGTACACTTGCAGAGAGAAAGGGTTCCGTACTCGATTCGCTCAGGCACAAAAGGGAAAACGATTTAGCCCTGGCCCAACTCTACTGTCAGGTTTTCCTACACCGGAAATACACTTGAAGAGAGAAAGGGTTCAGTACCTGATGGGCTCAGGCGCTATTGGGACAAGGACGCTCAGCTCGAGAACGCCTTGCTCTCAAACGCGTGGTGTGAGACTCGAACTTGGACAAGGGGTACACGATGTCGGTGAATGACACCTCGGCTAAGAGGGCGAAAGAGCCAGTGTCCAACTCCTCTGATAAGTTCTTCCCCTTAAGGAACCAGGCTCACGGATGAGAAACGGTTCGGTACCCAATGGGCACAGGCACAGCACGTCCAATTACACGAGGCAAGTTCATAGACAGTGGAACACCTCGTTCGAGTTAGACGAGAGCAAAACATCGTCTGGGCGAAGAGTCTCCGCTACGCGTGCCTGGAGACAGATATAGAGGCTGTCACAGGCTAAGGGTAGCCCACCCGAATTGTCAAGGCATGCCGAAATCGGATGTGCTAGGCCTACAAGGCGCATAACGGTGGCACAACGTAATCACGCTCCCGGCGGAAATCGCACGGATATCCGTGATGGTTACAATGGAGCGAACGAAAAACAAACAAACAAACAAACATTGTACGGCACCAGTTAGAACTAGTTTATGATCAAAATCACTGTAATGTACCAGTTAGGACTAGTCAATGTTCAAAGTTACTAGAGAGAAGGATGCGCTCATATATAGAACCATAGCTCAACAACATACAATTGGGCTTTCATAAAAATAAAACCTGTACAGATGCAATCTTTGCCCTCAAGCAACTTTCAGAAAGAGTGATAGAACATAACCATGACTTATAATATTTGGCTTTCGTGGACCAAGAGAAAGCTTTTGACAGAGTGGATAGAGCACAACTATGGATAGCACTACAGGCATATGGAGTTCCCCAACATCTGATACGCCTATGCCAAAGCAAAGCATATACACCAATAGTCAATGCCCAGTAAGAATGAGCACAGATACATCTGATAATTTTCAAATTTACTCGGATGTGAGACAGGGATGTGTATTATCCCCCCTATTGTTCATAACATACACAGATCACATCTGCAAAGTAGCAAAGACAACGGAAGAAAACAATCCAAAGGATAACTTAAACAAACATTTATTTGCAGTCGACCACACACTAGTAGTATCATCAGAAGAGCAACTACAAAAACAAATAAACAGATTACATCAAGCATGCAAAACCTTTAACATGAAGATAAATATAGAAAATACCAAAGTAATGAAGATAAGAAAAAAGGAAAAACCAATATATATATATATTGGAAACAACAGACTTAAACAAGTGACAGAATTCACATTCTCATACCTAGGAAGCAATATAACAACAGACGGAAGAGCAGCAAAGAAATACAAAATAGATGTAGTTAAGCATACTAATCCCTAGAGCAAATAACCCCAATCTTCAAACAGATGTAGTTAAGCATACTAATCCCTAGAGCAAATAACCCCAATCTTCAGAAACAAAAATTAAGATTTAAACACAAAAATAACACTATTCAAAATTATTAACTACCAATGCCAAACATGGACAACAATAGCACAAGACAATCATAAACTTGTGACAGCTGAAATGACATGCTTACACAGAATCCTAGGTATCCTCGCTAAGAGACAGTGAGGAATTAGGACAATAGACAAAGAACCGGCCCACCCCAATCTTGATACAAATAAGATACAGTGTATATAAGCTACACAGATACAGTGAAGTTAGACCTAGAGGCCGACCACAAAAACGGTGGACCACCGAAATAAAAAAGGCGACAAATTCCACAATATACTCAGCACATAAGAGGGCCATCTCCAGAGAACTCTTCTACCCCTAACGCTGAAACGCAACAAAGAGTTTACCGAATAGATAGAACGTTCAAAGTCACAGTAAAGCACCATCATCATCTTCACTCTGTAGTAAATCAACGACTGCCCTTATTAGGTCGAACATATCTTTTTTTAATACTGTGCAATCATTAAACAGTATTGCCTGCCAGTGAGTCTGCTCTTCCATTGCCTCTGACCCCTGCATTATATCCATGTAATACTTTGGACAACCGAGATGTTCATTTATATGACCCATTCTTTTCTTAACATACATCTTTCTATCTTATACAGCTTGCTTTGGGAGTTTGAGAATATTACAGTGTCAATTGATATTTCAGTCACCAACCGAGTCACTGCTTTTCATGCTCGATCTTGTAGTGGAGCAAGCAGACAATTTTTCAAGCACCTTCCTGCCATTCTTGTAGGCAAAAAAACTCCATCTGCACTTGTTTCCATGTTGACTGAGCCCTCTGTATATGTGATTGTATCTTGCAGTTTTGAGTGCAACTGGACAAGTTCTTGCACCATCATCTCTTTCCTGATAAACACTTCTCTCATTTGTATTATTCCATTTGTCAGATTTTTCTCTTTCTCCATCTCTTCACTTCCTTTACCAACTACTTCCAGTTCATATACTCAGTGCAATGTATCCTCTATTTTTGTCATCCATTACTTTCCATGTCATCCATTACTTTTTCACTATGCTACCAGAGCCAAACCTGGACAATGACAGCACAAGACAAAAGAAAAATAGTGACAACAGAAATGACATGTCTACGAAGAATACTCGGAGTGTCATTAAGAGATAGAATTAGGAACGATAACATCAGACAGATAACCAAAACAATACCAGTATTGGAACACATCAAAAGACAGCAGATCAAGTGGTTTTCACACGCTTCCAGACTACCGACATATAGCATGCCACAAATGGCCATGACACATAGACATAACGGTAATAAAGCCAGAGGCAGACCATGTAAAAGATGGATCACAGAAATCAAAGAAGCCACAGGAACAAGCTTACAAACAGCGCACAAGAAGGCCATCTCCAGAGAACTCTTCCACCCCCTGACGCTGCAAGGCAACCAAGGGACACAGCGTATAGATAGATAGACTTTCCATACTTGATTCTTGTTCCCTTTGTCTCATCTAGATGTTTGTGTAAAGGGATATCATTGTTGGCTACATTTCAAAGGCTATACCCTAACCTGCATCACTCGATGTCATACCTTAATGCTAGGTAAATCTAACAAGAATCTCATGGCCATGATAGGGGTATTTTTAGTGCAGCCTAGCAATGTCCTGATAGCCTCATTTTGGATTTTTTAAAATCTATGGGCTTTTGTTTGACAGTGTGAGTCGGCCATGGCCTTAATTTATGACTGACAATACTAGTGCTTGCAGCAGCAGAAAAAGTGACCACTGTTGCATGTCTGCAGCTGCCATGACTTTGATAAGACAGATCCCCTATTTGCTTTCTGAAGTACATTGACAATGTTTGCTGAATAAAAGACATTTATCGAAAGTTCTCCTTAATGATATTGTAGTCCATGCAGATGACAGCACATCTGTGACTAGCTTGTTATTCAGGAAGAACTAGCTGATCTTTACCTTTGAAGGATTAACAACAGCATTGTTTGTAATGCTCAATAAGGACAGTTGATTTAATTTTTCTTTGTACACCACCAATGATATCAAATAGTTACTCTGTCTAGATTGTGTAGCAAAATGTCATCAGCTTATGTGAAGACCCTATCCGGCCCAGAAGTTTGCAATTATTGAGGTGTACAAGCTTAAAAGCACAGGAGACGATATGGATTCCTGTGGCAAACCAGTTGCTATTATTCTGATCTCTGAGGTCCAGAATCTGCACTGCAGAGCAACTTTTTACACATGAACATGTTTACTTTTCAGTGGCCAATATATCTGCAATTGCAGTGACTGACCTAGAAGATGCATACAACAATATATTTGCTCTAACCACAGTCTAATCCATGATTCATGAAATTCAAGCACTTTATTTCCACTAATAAAGCCTGTCAAGATTCTAAAATAATACAAATAATGCATACAAGGCTTTGCTGATTCTCACTAAATGAAGCTGTACAGTAACCACAACTGCGGAACACACAGACATGCATATTTTATTTGCATATATGATATCTCCAGGATATCAAAGACCTTCCGATCAGCTGGAAAAGGCTTGACAGCTTGTACAGAAATAAGAGGCTTACAGAGTAGCAGTGAGGACAACATTCTGTAAAGGGCACTTCACGTTGACAGATATCTTCTTCTTCTGCGTTCAGCATCTGTGGTCATGCTATATTGTCAGACCTGTCATCAAGACGAAGTCCACCGTCTTCTCCAGGTCAGAGCGGCTGCCCCATAGCTTTTGCCTCAAGTCTGTATCCTCTGGCCAGGTCAGCTGTCTCTGCTCTTCGTATGTTGGGCAGTCCTGAAGTATGTGTTCCGGGGTCTGAGCTCCGGATCCACATGGACATTCATCTGTGTATGAGATCCTCAATCAGTAAAGGTGACCCAACAGTCAGCAGTGGCCTGTTCTAAGCCGAAATATTGTGGTCTGTTGATATCTTTGGAGGAGATGTATTGCATCATGTTCGTATTCCTCTTCCATTTGTTTCTTCCACTTTGCTGTGTATATGTTGTAGATTATTGTTTTTGCTTCTCCGTAAGACAGTGGGTGGTATCCACTGAAGGGCAATAGCTGATTATTTTTGGATCTGTCCTAGTTCATGTATGATGTTGTGCAGAAGGATTTCGTTTTGACAGATATGTTTTCTCTCACAAGCTCTTCCATTTTCTTCTGAAAACATTTCTGTTTAAAAAATATTGCGGACATAATCTAAATAACAACATTCATCATCATCATCAGGTGCCATCTCCACATCAAAGGTTTGCTGCAACGGATATCCATCTCTGTCTCTGGTGGTGCACTGTATCATGTTCGTCTCATGATTTTGCCTCCAACTTGTATCTCTGCCTACCACTTGCTTGAATCCCCTCAACTCTACTTTCAAGTGCTGTCTTAAAACAGAGTGGCATGTCCTTTAATTATTACAAAATCTTTTATTTGTTTTATTTTTATTTCCTTTAAGTTCTTTTATCATATGCAGAGTTATCAAAACCTCTGTTCGTTTTCTTCTCTTTCCAAGGTCTCCCTTTCTGCTATATGTGCACATTTCAAAGACATTAATTCTGTCTTCTATTTGTTTGTTCATTGTAAATATCTCCATGTATTTTTATGTTCAGCATTTGTTTCTCTGCAATTTTGTTGATATCTAGTCCATATTTCCTACATGATTTATCATCTTGATCATTTAGTTTTTGTAGCTCCTGTTCACTTTCTGCTAAGAGAACAGTGTAATCTGCATACAGTAAACTGTTTATCATTTTCCATTGATCTTGAGTTGTGGCATTCTGTGTGTAAAAATGTTTCTGTGTAGATGAAAAATAGACTGGATGATAAAATAGATCCTTTTCTTATCCCTCTTTTTATTTATATGTTTGATAAGTAGCTGTTTTCATACCTTATTGATGCAGTTTGTTCCCAATATATATTTCTGATCAGTCTGATGTCTTCCCATCTAAGCCTATTTCTTGGGAGCATTCAATTAATGTTTAATGCTGGACTATTATCAAATGCCTTGCTATAGTCTATGAAACATGCTATAGTCTATGAAACAAGTGTATATTTTGTGTGAATTTCTATATATTTATCCATTAATAGTCTGATACTAAGCACAAAATTCTTAATGCTGACGGGAATTGAACCAAGTCCATTCTAGCAGCACCAAACTGCCTTTCAGCTCAATGCTTAAACAGGTTTTCCATTTTTAACCAACCACATCCCCAAAAAAGATGTGATCTTGTCAAGACTTTCAACCTGTGTACTCAAGTCACTGAGAATGGACTAATCGAGACAAGGACTAATACAACAACAACGAACTCCCCGTACAAGTATTTAAGTATCCTGAGGAACAACAACATAGAACATCTGTATTCGTATACAAGGATCGATAGACCCTAAGTTGCATATATGTCAGTGCAAAATTCTATGCTAATTTTCACACTAAATTCATCTAGAGTATTTTTATGGTTGTTGCTGTAATGTCAGTGCCTGCAGCCTTCTCAGATTTAATTTTTTGTTCTACTTTTGATTTCAGTATTGCTGGTACCGCATTTTTTGTGTTCCATTGGTCATCAAACAAGTTAGTCATGTATTCTGCATATCTAGTCAATATTTATGTCATCAAATAAAATTTGTCTACTTTTATTTAAAATGCAGCCACCTGTTTACAGAACTGTTCTTATTTGTGAACTGTCTTACAATCTTGTGCATTTCTTTGGTCTTGAGTTGCAGTGATATCTATATTTATCTGCATTTTCTTTCCAACCATAGCTCTTTTAAATTAAAAACATTAAAACTGAAGTAAAAATAAAAAGCAAATCTGATGTGCATATTGACTAAAAACTATAAAAAAACACAAAATCTGGAGAAACTTCGATTTAATATGGACAATAATTATAAACAAGGACAAAATAAATGATATTTGCATTCAATAATTCCATATTTGAGCAGATGATTAGCCGTAAATGTTGGCACACATGCAGACCATGTACATGATAGAGCAAATCTATTGAGGAAAAAAAATATCAGATTTGAATTCCAGTTATGTATTCTTTCTACTCTATAATGTATAAAACACTTCAGCACATACGTCTTTGAGATACATATATGAATTTGGTTCTTTAGCTTAAGCTTCTACAGATTAGCAGGATGTAGTCCGGGGAACGAAATATGTTGTGTCGTGGTTTACAGCATAGTTGTACCTTTCAGCCTGATGCATCCAGCTACAACGCAGCTTCTGTGTCACTGACTCTACATGAGGTCACTTTGACTCTACATGGAATGGAACCGACAACTCTACCCCCCTCCCCCCCAAACCTCCTTAGTCTTGTACACCATGTATAGAAGGTAAACAGTGTTGCTATTCTTTGCTCCCCTTACAGGCCCTAGAAACCCACAAGCAAAATTTGGTATATTTCAATAACAGTATACAGGACAGTCTCCACAATAAGGTCTTTTTTTTTTTTTTAAACCGTAAAAATAATGGCACATGACAATTTCATTTGAACTTACAATTTTTATTCTCTATTGTGATTTGTTTATATATTTATTTTTAATATTTCTTCACATCTGTTGTGTATTTTCTTGAGAAAGACCTTGCGGTTGGAACTGTCATGCATCCTGTTATCTTAATTTTTTTTCCTACCCGTACCTTATAGTCTGCATACATTATAAAGCTGATTGACCTTCTGTTTTACAGCAATGTCACTTATTATCGATTCTTGAATATTTCAAGGACACTTATGAAATAACTAGGAATGAAAAGAGATTTACTGAGAAATGGAGAGACTACCCCTATATATTTTGTCTTTTTCTGCATGTGTTGTAATAGACAGCAGCCTAGCAGTGAAAAATTACATGTGAGATGAAATGTCTGAGAAAAGCTGCAAGGGTGACCAAACTAGGCAAAATGAGAAATGAAATCAGGTGAAAAATTGGTATAAGACCGTGCACAGACAGGATATTTTGAAAAACAACAAATAAAATGGTCTGAATACCTTATGAACCATAACCAACAACATAAGAAGATCTGGATACAGGGCCAGAGGAAGACCTAGAACAAGATGGATAGATAAAATCAAGTCAACGCTGAACAAATATGGATTAAATGCAGCCAAGGAGACACATCTGGCCTTGGATTGATAACTAAAGCTCCTAGTCACCACCCCTACGCTTAACGGCAAATTTGGATATTCTAACCATCATCAACCTGGGGATAGACATTAGTTGTAATAGAATCAAACAGGCTTCCTCCATCTGTGATTTTACAGCAAGTATATTTTAAGTTAATAATAGCAGGACAATGATCCTACTAGATTTCCAGCAGGATGTAGCCCAGAGAATGGAAATGCATTGTGTCACCATTTTATTTGTGCCAATGGACAAACATATCCATCTTTGGCAGGGATGTCATGATTAAACCCAGGGCATTCAGCAGTAGTGATGTTCTAGGCAATATTTATGTTCAATAGTTTACCAGTTTTTTTTTAATGGTCCAGCTGCCTAATTGAAATCAACCATGTGCTTCTAAAAAAAGCTCATGATCTGCAAGGCGTAGTAAGAGATCATAAACCAACAATATGCCAAAATTTGAATGCTGGGACAACATTGCAGCTTCGTTGTCAACTACCAGCTCTCAGCATATTCATGCTCTGAAATTTATGCCATGAATACATTTTTATCCATGTGATGCCAAGGTCTGAAAGGGAAGCAAATATTTTCAACACTGTTTAGCTTCCATGCTTGTCATAACAGGTGACTAAGGAGATTTTGGGGTGGAGTTGGCTGTTCCATCCAATATAGGATCAACGTGACACAGAAGCCATGCTGAAATTGGATGTGTCAAGCCGAAAGGCACAGACATTGCAATTAAGATGTAAATCATGACAATTAAAAGAGGTTGACATTACCCGAATACCTACATTGTGTTATCTACAATTGATTGCAGTCTTTGTTTAAAAAAACATGTTGAACATATAACCAAAATTTGCGAAGGTCTATCTGTATTGAGAGCAATGGCAGCTTTAAATTTCTTGACTTCCTGAAGGTAGCTGACATAATCAAGATCTGGTGAGCTCTGACAAATCTTAAAATTGGCACCAATACACTTCACCCATTACATCCAGATCTCAATAAGGTGAAAGGTACAAGGGGCACATCATGGTTGGGACACGCAGAAGATATCATCAGACAAGTATGTCATCCTACTTGTATTGATCCTGGGAAGAAGTAGATACCCATGCCGCTTGTATTTCATCATACCTTCTCTGTAGTCATTACACTTGACAGAAGCTGCAGGGAAAAAAATCTGCTAGCTATGAATACAGAAATTAGGGTGCTCATTGACGATAACATTCCAGAAAATCGTATTAACTTACAATGATGATTTTCGTCACCAGTGCTGTGCTTGAGCTTCTTGTGCATGGTCTGGTGGGAAAACTGTCAAAGAATCCATTTGTGACTTCACTATGACTACAACCAGTCATACAGTGGAGATAAAGCTGTTATGAACACACTGCCATAAATGCCCAGATCCATTCTATTTCTGATGACATTTCATAACCACACTACGGTGTTAATATTATCACCAATGAAAACAAACAAAATACGTCAATCTCTCTAATGTTATCAACTAGGTCTAGGCAAATGGTCCTACAACTTTGATGTATTCTTCTTCTTCTGCGTTAACTCTCAAACTCCTGCAGATTAGTAAGATGTAGTCTGGAGAACGGAATGCGTTGTGTTGTGGTTTACAGCACTGTAGCGATATCTGCACCTTTTAACCAGACGCATCCGACTTCAGCATGGCTTTGGGTCACTGACCATATATGACCCGGTATTTAATGCAGGATATAATGCTGCTAAGCACCTAGGCCCACTCTATTTCTGATGTCATAACCAAATGAACGTGTACATATTATTGTATAAAAACAAACAAAACATGTTGATCTCACTGTTATCAGACATAACTGTGCTGCAACTTTAGAAAAACTGTGAAGCCAGAGATGGCTATAACCAAAAGCAGTGTGATCACTACCAACAGCAGTATGTCCCTCACACATGATGGACACAGAGATAGTGTCTCCATCGTTGGTTATATAAACTAATGAAGCAAGATCTACATCTGTAACTCGCAAGAATTCCTCATCATCAGAAACACAACCCATAAGAAATGGCATTTCATTTAAAATGGCTTCCATATCAACACTATTTGCACTGATTGGAACAGATAACTAATAATTAAACTACAGCTAAGATATTTTGCATCCTTCCAATCGCATTGTAGGAACACAAGGTTTGGTTATTGTTATTCCCATTTCTGCTGTTTCCAGGATGAATAAATTTATATCTAATACTGTTTTTTGTTATTAGAAGAGTGCACAGCAACAGGTGTACGGATGCGCAAATACGGCTGGGAAGCAATACATATCGCCTCAGTGTGTGTGCAAGCACTGATAGCGTGCTAAAGGTTAATATGCACAAAATGATGAATGAAAAGATTGAAAAAACCCAATTGAAATGGCCTAACCTTTATTAAACGTACAAAGAACAATGCTATACATCTTCAGATTTCAGATCCCCATTTTTGATCAGTTGAGGTTTCTTGGAAGAATCAATTTCAGCCTGCATACGAGTCAATCTCTCTTGCATCCTTCGAAGCTGAGGATGGTAAACAGTGGAATTGTTTATTGACAATTAAACTCATATAGTGTATTCATCTTTAATGACAACTAATTATATAAGAAAAAAACCAAACGCTAATGATGGGTATTAATAGTAAGCATCCTTCCAGATGATAGTACAGTCAGATCATGTTAACAACTTGATAAGAACAGTAAGAAAGAAAAAGGCTAGTGGTGTTTTTCAATGGACCCAACTCCAGGAAATATTTCACAAAATGGTGGACTATAACAGTCCAGCATGCGAGAGTTTGAGAATGAACGCAGAAGAAGAAGAAAGTCCAGCATTCCAATGGGGTAGACTGGGCTTAATTGAGCAATATTGATAATCTATACACAATTATGCTAGTCTGCAATGTAAATCTTAGCTTTGATAGATCTCCAAAATAATATGTCTCTTGTTCAAACTAAATAAGAAATTACCTCTTCTTCCTTTTGTCTGAGTTCTTTTTCTTTGTCAGTGTATTCTCCACTTCCATTTTCCATCCTACCATAAGAGGCAGTAGGTTTCCTGTTGACAAAAAGTAATCATGATATAAGTTAGGGCTGATGATGTTTCTGCACCAGTCTAATTTTACTTGAAAAAAACATTCTAAAAAAAATAATTCCACAAAGATATTATTGACTGTAGCAATAGCAGACTGTCACAAGAGAATAGATGCCTTCCAAATAAAGTGCAATAGAAGGAGTCCTGAGAATATGGACAGCAAGAAAGACCAACCAAGACGTGCTAAAAGAAATCTACGTTCAAGAACGCTGGTTTTTAAACACCATATTAAAAAGGAAATTAGGCTTTTTCGACCATGTGAAGAGACATGATGGTATAGAAAGAGTATTGTTAAAGGGAACAATAGAAGACAGTAGAGGCAGAAGCTGACCAATATGTCGGATATATTGGTCAGATATATAGGAATGCATGTACGTTGATGGAGGAAGCGGAACAACATGTCAGAGACCGTGGAGATTTCAGGAGATTCATAAGTAAGACTATTTTCTGGAAAGAATATGTCACATGACAACACAATAGCAGAATAGGTACAATACAAGAATCAGTGGACAGGTTTCTACAGAACAAATAGCTAACATAATTAAACGGAACGAAATTCCGATAAAGACGCATATACCGACGCATCCAATATTCTGCATGTTGCACGATGAGAGCCCCTAATCACCCAAATTGCGCGCTGCACACTGAGTGGGAGGTGATGGCCAGTTCATTGCGTGCAAATCGCTAGATCGGTATTTTAAGTTACAACTTTTTAAGTTTCCAAGATAGTGCAATAGAATATAAAATTTAAAAGTTGGTATGTTGTCACGTGATTTGTCCACTGATCCTTGTATTGTACCGCAGAAAATATTAACAAGTTATGGTAATCTAAAACTGGATAAAAATGCACTCTAAAGTTTAGGAATAAACTAATTTTGGTATTCTTCTTCTTCTTCTGCGTTCATTCTCAAACTCCCACTGGATCTAGCAGGATCATGGTCCTGCTAGATTTCCAGCAGGATGTAGTCCAGAAAATGGAAATGCGTTGTGTCGCCGTTTTATTTGCGCCAATGGCCCGACACATCCATCTTCTGCGGAAATTTTGGTATAAAGATGATAACAATTATGTTCTCTGTTTCAAAGAGCAAACAACAACAGTATTATCTTTTAAAAAAACATTTAATAATTCAAACAATCTCAGAAATAATATATATATACTGGTACTTCAAGTCTAATTTTACATGCCATGGAAATGTTTAATTATCCTGTATTGTGCCTATCTCCTATAGTTGTCTGCTTAATTATTATTTCTCGTGCCGGTACTACCTCCTATAGTCTGTTTAATTATCCTTTCTCGTGCTGGTACTATCTCCTATAGTTGTCTGTTTAATTATCCTTTCTCATGCCGGGACTACCTCCTATAACTGTCTGTTTAATTATCATTTCTTGTGCTGGGACTACCTTCATTACTGATTTCTGCTGTGACTCTTCTATAAATGTCTACTTAATTAACCAGGCTTGTGTTTGGGCCAACTTCTATAAATGTCTACTTAATTAACCAGGCTTGTGTTTGGGCCAACTTCTATAAATGTCTACTTAATTAACCTGGCTTGTGTTTGGGCCAACTTCTATAAATGTCTACTTAATTAACCTGGCTTGTGTTTGGGCCAACTTCTATAAATGTCTACTTAATTAACCAGGCTTGTGTTTGGGCCAACTTCTATAAATGTCTACTTAATTAGCCTGGCTTGTGTTTGGGCAAACTTCTATAAATGTCTACTTAATTAACCTGGCTTGTGTTTGGGCAAACTTCTATAAATGTCTACTTAATTAACCTGGCTTGTGTTTGGGCCAACTTCTATAAATGTCTACTTAATTAGCCTGGCTTGTGTTTGGGCAAACTTCTATAAATGTCTACTTAATTAACCTGGCTTGTGTTTGGGCAAACTTCTATAAATGTCTACTTAATTAACCTGGCTTGTGTTTGGGCCAACTTCTATAAATGTCTACTTAATTATCTTGGTTTCTGCTGAGACTACCTTCTATAACTGCCTATTTTTTAAAAAGAATTCTTTCTCAAACTCCCACTGGATCTCTCTTGTAGCAGAAAAATGGTCCTATTTATTTCCATTATGATGCACATAATGGAAATGTGTCACAGATTTATTCACCACCACTGATCCGACATCAGCCTTTGGTGGAAGTTACTGCTTAAATATTTTATCTTGTGCAATTGAACTTACTGAAAGGTAACATTGAAGTGCAGCTAGCAACATGAAGTGGGCAAAATATTAAGATTGATATTTACCACAATGTCATACATATAAATAATTCAAATACAAACATTATTCATCAAACTACTAACCCTGATTTTGATTTACTAGAGACACCACTTGCAAGCTTTTCTGCTCTGAAGTTTTCGTAATGTGTTTCTTGTGTGACCTCTTGCAGATCCTGCATGTGTGTACTAGAATATGATTCAGGAACTCAGCATTAGACACATGCCATATATCTTCAGAAACAAGATATTAATGTATTGTACAAAAATCACAAGAGAATGAGCTGATGGAAGAGAGAACAAGCTGATGAAACAATTAATATTCTGATAGAATAACAAAAAAAGCTGATAGAATAAGGAACAAGCTGACAGAATAGGCAATAACCTGATAGAATAGAGAAAAAGCTGACATAATAGAGAACAAGCTGTTAGAATAGGGAAATATGAGAATCAAGAAGCTGTTAGAATATGGAACAAGCTGATGGAACAAGGAACAATTTAATGAAACAATGAACAAGCAGATAGGAAATGGGACATTTATATAAAATATAATAAGCTGATAGAATAGGAAACAAGCTGATGAAACAGGGAACAAGCTGATGAAACAGGGAACAAGCTGATGAAATAGGGAACAAGTTGATCAAACAGGGAAGAAGCTGGGGATATGTTTAAGAAAGCTGAAAATTGATATTAAAAGAGACAAGAGACAAAATGGTTACAATATATGAAACCTGAAATATGTGATATTTCAAAATATGTTTGCAGAGATGGTACTTGATCTGATCTTTGATATGGAGATGATACTTGATCTGATCTTTGATAAAGAGATGGTACTTGATCTGATGTTTAATAGAGAGATGGTACTTGATCTGATCTTTGATACAGAGATGGTACTTGATCTGATGTTTAATACAGAGATGGTACTTTATCTGATCTTTGATACAGAGATGGTACTTGACCTGATGTTTAATACAGAGATGGTACTTTATCTGATCTTTGATACAGAGATGGTACTTGACCTGATCTTTGATAAAGAGATGGTACTTGATCTGATGTTTAATAGAGAGATGGTACTTGATCTGATCTTTGATACAGAGATGGTACTTGATCTGATCTTTGATACAGAGATGGTACTTAATCTGATGTTTAATACAGAGATGGTACTTAATCTGATCTTTGATATGGAGATGGCACTTGATCTGATCTTTAATATGCAGATAGTGATATGAACTTACATGAGCATGGTTCTCAGCTTGATGAAGTCACAGTGTTCAGGGTTCTCCACTTCCACAACACCCCAAGGATACATACGACCTCTGACCTTTCGACCTTTTACCTCAATAACTGTGTTTGCACCAACCACAGCAAATGGAACTGCATTCTATAAAGATAAAAACAACCATGGTTAGTTAAAGAGAATAAATTATAAATACAGAAGAATCATTCTGTTTAGAGCAAAGAGGCATAACTAAAATATAAGAAACATAACTCAAATATTAGAAAATTAACTAAAACAATAGAAATAAGAAGAGGGGTAAGACAAGGATGATTTTATCACCACACCTATTTAATATCTACACAGAGAATATCTTTAAAAAATATAGAAGAAATGCCAGGACTCAAGATCAATGGGAAAATAATAAACAACCTTAGATATGCAGATGACACTGTTCTTTTAGCAGAAAGTGAACATGAACTACAAAGACTAATAGATCAAGTCAATAAATCAAGTAATGAATATGGACTGGATATAAATATTCAAAAAACAAAAACCATGATAATCAGCAAAGACACAGAAGAACAGGAGGTAAACGTAAACATACAGGGAGAGAAACTACAACAAGTAAAACAGTATCAATATCTTGGACACATAGTCACAAATGATGGCAGATGTGAAACAGAAGTTAAAAGGAGAATATGAATGGCTAAAAGTACCTTCAATGACATGAGGAAATTATTAATATTTAAACAAATTACAAACAAGTTAAAAATGAGAATTATTAAATGCTACATCTATTCCATATTAATGTATGGCTCAGAAACATGGACACTAAATAAACAATTAGAAGACAAAATTGATGCCTTTGAGATGTGGGTATATAGAAGAATAGGGAGAACATCATGGAAAGAGAAGAAAACAACTAAAGAGGTGCTAAAGACACTTAATATGAAGAAAGAACTACTAAGAGAAATAAAGATCAGGCAAATAAAATACTTTGGACACATTAAAAGACATGACACCTTATTGAAGACCTTACTTGAGGGTAAAGTCAAAGGGAAGCGAGCAAGAGGTAGGCAGAGATACAAGTGGGAGAGTAACATCACACGATGTGACAGGTTACAGTCTAGCAGAGTGCACCACCAAGACAAGAGACAGGAGATGTTGGAGATACGTTGCAGCCAACCTTCATTGCGAAGACGGCACATGATGATGATGAACTAAAACAAACAAGCATAACTAAAACATAAAAAACATAATACCTAAAATATACTTAGTTTATTTAGTTTAGTTTGTTCCTTGGGTGCAAAGTGTGGTACATAGGGCAAAAGTTATGTTTCTCCATGCCTTGTGGTTCGCTAAAAATTGTTCTTGGGTGGTATTAATATTCATTGTCTCGTTCGTGATTGTTCTTTGTAGTGTTGTCCGGGTTTTCCATGTTTTCATTTTTCTGTTGCAGACTGTCACAGAGCTTGGTGGATAAATCTGTTTTCTTCTGATCTAAGTACATGACCTAAATACTGCTGTCTTCTTCTAATAATAGTTAACACATATTCTTGTTTGGATATGTCTCTTATTGATTCATTTGTAATAACGTTTGTCCAATCTATGTTCATAATTTTTCGTATCAACTTTTTCTCAAAATTATCAAGACTTTTTTTTATGACTTTAGTGGATTTATAACTTCCACATCAGTAGGGTTAGTAAAGGGTGCTACTACAAAGGTACTACTAAAAGTAGAATTATCAATTCATATTCATATTCTGTGAAGAAATATTCAGCGAGAATGAACAGTACAGCTTGCAAGACACTATCATTCCCCTGGATGAATATCCACTAGACATATAGTTCAGAGAGTGCGCACACGAGCGCACACATATGCACAGATGTGTCAACACAGAACGCAGCAAGGAATGGAAGAGCAGATATTTAATTACTCAAATAGTGCTAGGGATACAATTAAAGCAGAAGTACAGTTTTTGTCTTTTTTTCATGTCATTAAGGCATATCAAGGAGCATGGTGTTAGGCCCATATTTTTCATGTCATTGAGGCACTTTGAGAAACATGGTGATAGGTCCATATTTTTTCATGTCATTGAGGCACATCGAGGAACATGGTGTTAGGCCCAAATTTTTCATGTCATTGAGGCACATGATGTTAGGCCAATATTTTTTTCATAACCAGCATCTTACCTATGGATCATGTGGTCAGCATCAAACTTTACTTCCCAGAAGATGTGGTATCAATCAAAGTACCAATGGACAAATTCTGATGCAGATTCAGACAAAGTTGCAACAAAACTGGCCGTTATTTTTAGAGGACAGCATGTAGTAAACAGTTGAAAGATCAGCACTCCAAGTAGAGAAAGCAACCAAATCTGCAAATACTGACAGAACTAAGTAGTAGCCATGTGGTGGATAGACTGAAATATCCCGGAACAAATAAGTCTGTTGACTAGCTAAACAGGGTGCTACTGGTGACTAACCAGATGTGCCAATAAATTACCATCAGAAGAACATGATCAAAATAACCTGAAAGTCACCAACACAAGCACAAAATAACTCTGTAATTATGAATAGGTCCCACCAGTGTGTTGCCAGGGCCCGAAAATGGAGCAAAGAATAGCAACACTGTTTACCTTCCACGCATGTCGTAAAAGGCGACTAAGGAGGTTATGGGATGGAGTTGGCTGTCCCATCCCATATAGGGTCAGTGACCCAAAGCCATGCTGAAGTCAAATGTGTCAGGCCGAAAGGTGCAGATATCGCAGCAATGCTGTAAAACATGACACAACGCATTCTGTTCTCCGGACTACATCCTGCTAATCTACAGGAGTTTGAGAACGAACACAGAAGAAGAAGAAGAATAGGTCCAAAATAGTTATTCTACACTTCGGAACAGAACACAACCAACTCTGCATGTATATGTTTATGAACAAGAGCATCTCAGACTGCAGAGAATGTACTTCAAGATATCCTGAATAGGAAATGATGACGCAAATATGTAGACTCAAAGAACCAACATTGGAAGAATATATATTTCTACGAGCATGTGTATTAGTTACAAAACACAATCAGGTTTATAGAAGAGACAAAATTATAAATATAGGTACATTCCAGGCAAACAAACAAAAACCCAATGTTTCAGCAAAGGAAGAGAACACTGAAATACCTGAAATACACTTTAGCAGAAAAAGGAATCTCTAAGGAGATCTAAATCTCATAAATAGAGCATGTCTGAGCAAGGAAAAGAATCCCATCTCTTTTGACTGCAAAGTAAAAACTCTAGATAACTTTATCCAAATAAAGCTTAATTTCAGAACATCATCAGATTGACCTTTGATGAGAAAAATATTTTGCTGAGTTCCAACAATGTGTAAAAATGTTGATATTATTCTTTAATAAATCTCTGTTCACATATCTAGGATAAAAAAGTTTATGTTCTAAATAAAATACACTTTTAAAAAAACAAATCCAGCTAGTTCTAAGACCAGTTTCTGAAAATTCTTGCAGCCTGAAAACCATTTATTTGATACAGAGTTCAAAGAATGACATTTTAGAACAAACAAAAGTATACATTGTTAAGTGTTCAGATTATGGGTCAAAGGGCATGAGCCCGTGGACCACTGGATCAGCAACCAACCAAGTGTTCAGATAACATGAACCACATATAACCAACCTTGAGTAGTTTACATTGTTCCTTGTAATCTTCATCCTCGTCTGAGTCACAATCTGGAAGTGGATAAATTCTGATTCCATGGTCGTCAACTTCATCCATTATCTACAAAATAGTGTTTTCCTTCTTTCAAATCAAGACCAATAATGCAAAACATACAGTAAACAAAACTATATCACATCACAAAAACTACATTATAGCACTAATATACTTATAATATAACTAAAACTATATCATACTACCTGAATATAGATATATATATATATGAAAGCCACAAGACATCCATGGTAATAAGCTGGAGTATCCCATGCTCCTGCACTTAATGCCCTCTGATAATACACAACCTAATTACACACATTTTCATGAGAATATCCACTCTTATAATAGCGCTCTTTCTTTTGCATCAAAGGGAGAAAAAATGGGTTGTCAAGACCGAGGTCCATATGTTTTAAAAGTTCATGGACAAACTTATTATCGAACTTCTCAATATACAACTGCCATACAACAAAGTTCCACAGTTCGCTCAGTTGTATGTTTGGACAATACTCAAACAACAAACATTCAACAAGCACATGCAGCAAATGCTATAAGGGAAAGAGAAATTCTTGATCAAATTGACAGATTTTATTCATCAACACATTAGACTAGCACAGTTGTATCAGTTAACCTTTATCAAGCTGTGTTTACAAATAAAAAAACTTCCCCCTGAATTCTTTTTTGAGAATTTGTGTTATTGATTGTGGCTGTTTTAAAAATTCAATAACTTTTTTGTTGTTAGAGATAATTAATTAATATTTGTACATATAAATAAAGAATTGAATACTGCATATATTGGTGGAATTTTTTTACGTGTGTGTGTGTGATACCAGACATATTAGAAAGTAGTAAAGATGATTTTTCACCAAAAAATAAAGAAATTATAACAGATAAAAGGAAAAAAAATATTAAAAAAATTACTTATCTATGGTTTTTATATTTTCTGAAGTGGGAACCCTGTTTAATAAACCTAATTCAAATAGTATTTATGTGGTTTCATTGTCAAATCATCATAATGTCACTGGTAAGAATGAATGAACCTCATAGATTTGCCATAAATCGTTATCTGAAAGATAGACCGTGTCATTTTTTAATCGCTCCAACACAGTCGATTTTCACCATCTAAATCATGAAAGCAGTGTGATCAATACAATATTCTATTATTCTTCTTCTTCTTCAGCGTTCATTCTCAAACTCCTGCTGAATTCTCTTGTAGCAGGACCATTGCCCAACTAGATTTCCAGCAGGATGTAGTCCTGAGAATGGAAATGCGTTGTCGTCGTTTTATTTGCGCCAGTGGCCCGACACATCTATCTTCGACAGTGTCTGGAATTTAAAGAGCAACTTCACCACCTGGCACATAGAAGAAGAGTGATAAACCTGTACTCCCTCTGATACTTTACTAATACCCGTCAACATACACAACACATACAACACTTGCTTAATCTGACTAACTAATGTTTGGCTGACCTTTCTCTTGAGGCTGGCAACTTCTAGCTGTGTTAACGTGTCTGCTTTAGCTAGCACTGGTACTATGTTGACTTTATGGTGTACCGCTTTCATGAAGGCAATGTCTAGTGGTTTTAGTCTACACGTTTCATGACAAAATAACATCTTGTTCACATCGTACAAATAAGAAATGATAAGCTTATATGAAATAAACTATATGAAATTATATATGTGACTATATGAAATTGTCAAATAACAAGAAAAGATAAGCTTATTGTGAGTATATGAAGTTATCAAATAAGTTGAAATAGCTGAAAACATGGCAACTAATAAACTACCCCAGTACACATAAAAGGTGTCAATAAAGAACAAAGATTGGAAATGTGCGCAGAAAACAAAGACTAAAGACAGAAAACTGAGAACAGAGGATAGTATTGATAACACACAAGCTAGTCAGAAAAAGGATAACAAAGTTCAAAAGAAAATGGCTTCTAAATCTTCTAGATCAAGAAATAGTGTTCAAGTTGATTCAGACTTCTGATATTTATTTTAAAATATAAATGAATCATATTCTGTGTAGGACATTGCTATCTGATATTTATTTATAAATATAAATGAATCATATCCTGTGTAGGACATTGCTATCTGATATTTATTTATAAATATAAATGAATCATATCCTGTGTAGGACATTGCTATCTGATATTTATTTATAAATATAAATGAATCATATTCTGTGTAGGACATTGCTATTCAACTATTGTTGATTTTTTAGGCAATACTAATACATTCAACTGTATCAACAATACAATATTGATGATCGGATTTTGAACCATGAGCAAGTTGTGTGTGAGGTGGATGAAGTAACCACTCTACAAGAGAGCTCATATCCATACACCAAGTAATGCACGACTCATTATAATAAATGTATTCTTGTTCTTTAGTTCTATTTTCAGAGCTCAATACTTCATACAGAATATGTTTAAGGAGTCTTTCATCTATTATATGTGGCCAAGTCATCTTAGGTGTTGGTGGAGTATGAAATATGACTAAAACAAAACAGATTGCAAACTGTTGAAACAGTTTTATCATGGAGGCAAAATGAGATATAGTCAACAGATCAAACAAACAAGTATTCAAAATGTAGAATCAAACAGTTATTGAAGAAAATATAAAATGGTGGAATGTCTAAGTCTGGGTCGCAATGTAATACATGAAGTCTATTATTGAAAATAATTCAATTGCCCATATTTTTTTCCCATAAAATTCCAGCAAAATGATGTGACCCCTGGGGCCATATGCCTAAAGTTGAGAGCCGCTGGTCTATCCTATCTGGGAGGGATATTGCATACATTCGACCTATGCAGGTTGCATCAGGCCACCTGGTGCACCTCTTAGTCTGATACTGAGTCAAGACTGTAGTCCTGCTCATTGTAAAGGGTGGCCCTAAAAGTATTATTTTCCAGTATCTGCTTGTCGGAACTAAGCCCCATCACCAAATCAAGGGGATGGTCTCAAAAGACTTTGGGAGGGATTCTGTATCAAAATATCACATTAGTAATGTGTATACTGACCCATGTCCAGAAGGGTTGATGAAGTAGAAGCAACAGTGTACTCTATTGTCTACTATGTGCCGTCTGTTGAGACCACTCTCATCAGTAAGATATCGCTCAAACTGCTCGTCTATGTACTGAATAATAGGCTTGAAACTGAAAATATAATACATTTCATGACACATCCAGTGCTACTGGCAATGAGACATATCTAGCAGTAATGATAATCTTTTTGACACATCCATTGCTACTGGCAATCTCTGAGACATATCTAGCAGTAATGACAATCTTTGTGACACATCCAGTGCTACTGGCAATGAGACATATCTAGCAGTAATGACAATCTTTTTGACACATCCATTGCTACTGGCAATCTCTGAGACATATCTAGCAGTAATGACAATCTTTGTGACACATCCAGTGCTACTGGCAATGAGACATATCTAGCAGTAATGACAATCTTTGTGACACATCCATTGCTACTGGCAATCTCTGAGACATATCTAGCAGTAATGACAATCTTTGTGACACATCCATTGCTACTGGCAATCTCTGAGACATATCTAGCAGTAATGACAATCTTTGTGACACACCCAGTGCTACTAGCAATCTCTGAGACATATCTAGCAGTAATCACAACTGTGATATGTTTAGTGCTTCTGACAGTCTTTGTGATATGTCTAGCAGTAATGACAATCTTTGTGACAAGGCTGGGTCACAATGCTAGACATGAAAGAATATTATTGAAATAATGTTAAGCAGTAATGACAATCTTTGTGCCATATCTAGCAGTAATGACAATCTTTGTGACATGTCCAGCAGTAATGACAATCTTTGTGACATGTCTAGCAGTAATGATAATCTTTGTGACACATCTAGTGGTACTGACAATTTTTGTGACAAGGCTGGCTCACAATGTGTGACATGAAGGTCTATCATTGAAATAATGTAACGTAGTAATGACAATCTTTGTGACACGTCTAGCGCTACTGAAATTTTTGTGACACATTTAATACTATTCACAATCTTTGTGACATATCTAACAGTAATGACAATGTTTGTGACATGTCTAGCAGTAATGACAATCTTTGTGACACATCTAGCAGTAAGGACAATCTTTGTGACAAGTCTAGCAGTAATGACAATATTTGTGACACTTCTTGCAGTAATGACAATCTTTGTGACATGTCTATTGTTAGGTAGTCCCCAGATCATCATCACTGCACAAAGGACATGTCCATCATAGTTTCTAAAAATCTCTCTTTGAGTGCTTCCCCAATTGTAGTTTTTCATCCATCACAAGTGATGACGACCACTATTACAAAATTATATAAGTAAAAGTTTATACATACCAATCTATGGAGTTAAGTGAATCTCCAAAACCAGGTGTATCAACTACTGTTAACCTCAACTTGACCCCTCTTTCTTCAATCTCCACCGTGGAAGCATCAATCTTGACTGTCTGCTGGATTTTGTCTGCAAAATGGTGATAATGAATGGAATATTCTATAAGCATAAATTATTTAGTTATTGATAGCTAGGTCAGAGAAGAATGCTGAGAATACTATGGACTGCCAGATAAACTAACGTGGAGGTGTTGAAAGAGTCGAATGCGAAATGGACCTTAATCAATATACCGGTAATATATAAAAAGACAATTTTTATTTTTTGGCAACTTCATGAAACAGGGAGTTTTGGAGAAAATAGTCACAACAGGCAAGATTGAAGGCAACAGAGACAGAGAGTGACAACCTGGCATGGCAGGGAAACAACACTGATCTTGATACATAATGCTGGAGATAGCTGTGGAGAGTCATGATCGCCTACGCCAGCTGGCGAGGCACCTGATGATGATGATGAGGTCAGAGAGGTAGGTCACCGCATGTTTGAAAGACAAACAGTTCAAGACATAACCAATGAGAGACAGACAGATGATCTCTCATCACGTTACTGTGCAGCACTGGGGAGGGGGAGACTATCTGTAGTGTTTTATGGTCATCAGTTAATAACCGAGGTACCCACTGTGAACACACAATTCAATACTTCAATTTTTTCCGAACCATCTTTTGAATCTCCCAAATGAGTTAATTCATCAGCTAGCAAATGTAAACTATGATGGAGGTCAACCCGTAGTGCTGCATCCATCTTGACAATGGCTGCTTCAGTCACACGTTCCTGACCTGCCAGTGAAACGATCAATTGTTACCTGCCGCCAGGGCTAGATATTTCCACACTCATCCGCTGCTTCAGTCACACGTTCCTGACCTGCCAGTGAAACGATCAATTGTTACCTGGACAGGGCTAGATATTTCCACACTCATCCGCATCTCTGAGGATAGAATTCGCTGGAGGACTCTGTGTGCTGAAGCTTCCAATGTGGTACCCCTACGACCCTGAAGGGTTATGGGTTTTATTGATATTGATTGACCTGCCGCCCTTCCCGAAACATTCTTACCCAATCCTTTACTGTTGTTTACAGCACACATTTTTCACCAAACATTGCATGCATTCTTTACACCCATTCATTGCCGGGGTTTGAGAGGGGAGCAAAGAATGGCAACACTGTTTACCTTCCATGCATGTCATAAGAAGCGATTAAGGAGGTTATGGGATGCAGTTGGCCGTCCCATTGCATATAGGGTCAGTGATCCAAAGCCATGCTGTAGTCTGATGTGTCAGGCCAAAAGGCGCAGATATCGCAGCAATGTTGTATACCATGACACAGTGCATTCTGTTCTCCGGACTACATCCTGTTAATCTGCAGGAGTTTGAGAATAAACGCAGAAGAATAATGCATTCTTTAACGAATATTAATTGGTCGACATTCTTCGACTGTAAGAAACTTAATCACTGCTCATTAGTCCACTTTAGACGGATTCACTAACAAACAGGCCACACTGGCTGCACCAGACACTATGCATATGAAGAGAATAATTATGTGACCTCATCACACTTGTCATGTGCTAGCATAGGTGACTCAGCAGCGTACACACTTTTATTTGAACACACCTCGCTTCCTACTTATTCACTGCTGAATGCTCTAGTTAGTGGTTTCCCCAACATACTTATGATGTAAAGTTGGGAGATTCGCACACGTTCAAGTGAGCTGGAAAAATTGTGGAGGAAAATTATGTGGCAAAGATTAGACACTCTTCATCCCGAACCAGTAGACCAACTAAATATATGATGTCATCATGCTTGTCATGTGCTAGCATAGGTTGCTCAGCACTGACTACTCTCTCTCTCTCTCTCTCTCTGTGTGTGTGTATGCATGTGTAATTGTGTATATATGCCGATAAAGATGCATATACCGAAGCATCCAATATTTTACATGTTGCAAGATGAGAGCCCCTGATCACTCAACATGTGTGCTGCACACTGAGTGGGAAGTGGATGGCCAGTTCATTGCGCGCAAATCGCTAAATCGGTATTTTAAATTATGACATTTTAAACTTCCGAGATAGTGCAATAGCATATGAAATTAAAAAGTTGGTATGTGATTTGTCCACTGATTCTTGTATTGTACCGTCTTTTCATGACAGATTTGGTATCCCTAGCATTGACACTATTCTGATGCAGACACAGATTTGTTGGGCAGGCCATTTGGTACATATGCCAGACCATCATCTGCCAAAGACACTTCTTTATGGTGAGCTAGAGAAGGGTACACGATCTCAAATGTGGCCAAAAGGAGTGCTATAAGGATTCATTAAAAACCTCACTGAAAGCCTTTCAAATAGACCAAGATACATGGGAAGAACTTGTATAAAATAGATTTATATCATGCTCTAATCAAAAAGGGTTCATCATCTTGTGAAAAGAGGAGATATGCAGCAGTTCAATAGTGGAGAGTAACTAGATTAAACCAAAAACAGTCAACAGTGGTCAATCCATGCCCAAGGACATTTGTGGCTCGAATGGGGCTTATTTAACCATCTATGAACTCATAGGCAAGAACATATCTCTAGTGGATTTCAAAAGTGGATGTAGCAAATGGTCATCATCACTTGTGATGGACGAGCAACAATGCATATGTGTGTGTGTGTGTGTGTGTGTGTGTGTGTGTGCGTGTGTGTGTGCGTGCGTGCGTGTGTGTGTGTGTTTTTGTGTGAGTGCGTGCGTGCGTGCGTGCGTGTGTGTGCGTGCGTGCGTGAGTGTGTGAATATATCAACAGTATTATTTTCATCACATTTGATTAAACCCAGTCTCCATTCACATTGTCAACCACTGACCTCCTCCCATCCCCCAAATTTCGACGATGTTTATTGGTAGTCCCCATCTCCATACGACTTTGTGTGATCTTACCATATACACGATTCTGTGTATTTGTATACCGGTATGTCTGTTTGCACAGTTGACATCATTGACGTGAAGCATTAATTTGGTTGGGTTTTACACTCATGATTCCTTCTCTTGTGACATTGGGTTTTACACTCATGATTCCTTCTCTTGTGACATTGGGTTTTACACTCATGATTCCTTCTCTTGTGACATTGGGTTTTACACTCATGATTCCTTCTCTTGTGACATTCCTTTTACCGTGCTCTATTTCTACTTTATTCTATCAAAATTACGTAAAATTCAGCCGAGCATCACTATAGCTTGTAACTAAACATAATTTCGCCTTTTTTTCTTTTCTAAGGAAATGAGATGGAGGTTATGAGTCCATCTCTTTGCATTGACAGCTTTGTATTTGTTTCCGGCTCCTTTTTTTTTTTTTAATGTACTTTTCGTGACATTAGTTTCCTCTCTTGAATAGTGAATGTGCTACATACTTCCTGAACACGTTAAGCTACACATTTCAAGTATGTTACGCTCCACTGTTTTTGAAAGCAAGTAATGAGTACATGATCTTATTTTATGACCCTAACAGAAATCAGGAAGCTAATAAAAGTTGTTTGATGATTAAATTAGACATGTTTCTTGAACATCACAAAACTAAACCATAAGACTAATGTTTATAGAGCACTCCACCATATATTTGTCATCAGCAATCACAATGACCATTGTGTACAACCAATTTCAATTTACAGCAAATTTATTGAATTTTCGGCTGCAAGATTTGATGTCAGGATTGCGTCTATTTATATAATCCTCCCACAGGGAACTTGAGTATAATTACGTCAATCCTTTACACCTTTCAACCTTTTCAACATCAGAGATGCAGACCTCCCAGAATCATTAACTTGAGAGGTTAACAGATGTCATCAGTCCATACCGCAGTCATATATCATTATCCCACCTGAGAGGCAGATGGCTCATGTCTGAGAGGTAGACAGATCATAAATTCACACATGAAAAGCAGAAATATCACATCCAAGAAGCAGACAGATCATATCATCACACTTGAACACATATCACATTATCATATATGAACGGTAGAGATGACAGAATCTTGTCTGAGAGATCATGTCATCACATTTGAAGACAGATCACATCATCACATCTGAATGGCAGTCAGATCTCATCTGAAAGGTAGAATTTGGTGTACCATGTTTCTATGGAAAGACGGTTAGAAGAGGTAGACAGATAATGACAACACACTTGAAGACAGATCATATCTCATCACACCTGAATGGCAGTCAGATCTCATCTGAGAGGTAGGCAGATAATGACAACACACTTGAAGACAGATCATATCTCATCACACCTGAATGGCAGTCAGATCTCATCTGAGAGGTAGGCAGAAAATGACAACACACTTGAAGACAGATCATATCTCATCACACCTGAATGGCAGTCAGATCTCATCTGAGAGGTAGGCAGAAAATGACAACACACTTGAAGACAGATCATATCTCATCACACCCGAATGGCAGTCAGATCTCATCTGAGAGGTAGGCAAATAATGACAACACACTTGAAGACAGATCACATCATAATACCTGAAAGACGGACCTCAGCAGAGAGGTAAACAGATCACATCAGGGAGAATAACAAGATAAAGGTTTCATGTCACAACAGACTCCTAGTATACTCAGGATAAAACCCTGTTATTATGGGCTGTTTCTGAAAGATTACTATTCTAAACAAATAGCATTAAGTACCAAGTTTAATTGCGTTCAATTATTGCCTTATATGTTAAGAGTTAAGTCAATGAACTGCTGCCAATGAACAAAAGCACAAACAGCTCTGTGAAACAGCTGACAGGTTGATTTCCAAAAGTATTAAATGGAGTCTCATGAAGCAATACTTAGATTATACAAACTTTTAATAGGCCATAAATCTGATTTATAGTTGATTAACTCATAGTGTACCAAAAGACCTATTTGTCGTTTTGCCGTATATTCTGATTTTGTCCCTGGTCCACTAAGAGTTAAAGAGGTACAAATTTGCAGAGAGGGAGGAACAGATCTGAATAATGACAACATAATTAACATGGCCAGATTTGCTTTAAATACTCTTTGTCTAGTATGAAATTACTCAGCTTTGTCTAAAAGAAACATGGTTAAGTTATTTAACACAAATGTTCAATCTGTATTATTTTATTGCTAAGAAACATGATACGAAATGCAGAAAATCAAATCAAATCTTCAGATATGGGTTTAGGTTAGGTGTGTTGATTATCATCTTCGCATAGTGAACATATCCATAGGTGCTCAGCTTCAGTTAATCTCACATTTATGTTTCACATAATGTAATTTATGCAATTATCTGCAAGTGTTACACCATGACGTACATAAGTGAGACTGGAAGGAGGCTTGCAGACCAATTCTGTGAACATCTGTACAGCATCAAAGTCTAAAGTGGTACTCTTGTTGCTGACCACTTCAATGGCACAGGCTATTGGGGTGACCATGATATTCAAGTGACGGGCCATTAAGTTGTGCTTCTCAGATGACCGGATCCATCACATGCTTGAGAACCACTATATGCAAGTATATCAATTTGGCATGATTGAACTCTTTGGGATCAATACCCATCAGTAGAACTGATGATATCTTGTTCCATTATTTCTCTATTTGTCTTGTTGCACCAATATTTGGGTGTGTTTTGTCTATTTTTTGTTTGTGTTGTTTCACCTCAGACTTTCTAGTTTTAACTCTTCCGGATTATATCTATATTTAGATATGATTCTGCCATGTAATCATCAATAGTGCTGTTCTACTCATCGTATTTTGTTGTGAATGTATTCTTGATAAAGGACATTTGGTAAAAACGTTGATTTGTGTGTGCCATGTATGTTTCCAGTGATTAGCAAAACTTCATTGCCCTGTTCCAAGCTTTGCCTCAAGAAAACTTCTGTGCAAGATAATAATTACAATCAGGTTAACAGAACAAAAGAAAAAATTTCAGGCGAATGAAAGAAGAAGACCTGCTTTCTTTATGTTGATGGTTAAGCCCAAGTTGGAAATCACAAATTTCAGCAAATCCATTTATGGTGACTGCATACTACCTGCAGAATCAGCGTACATTATACGGTCATCCATTATCTAGGTTCCCTAAATCATGGTCACGCACTTTGGTTGTGGTCAGCACATTAAAGATTGAAGAATTTACAGTACTTTCTGTTATTGTTTTAAAATCTGTATGCCAATTACATCACTTACACCAGATACATCTGAAATGTAACCATTGCTACAGAGTAGGCGACTAGTCAAGCAATATCTGGTCAAACATTACTTGGGCAACTAAGCACTTATTGGAAAGCCTTTGCTAAGATGCTAATTCATAACTACCACTATTGTGGTATGTGTGAATACCACCTTACCATTTAGTGTCGATGTCCAAAATGCAGTATTCCTTATGTTGGTTACTGTAAATGAGGGACATTACTACTTTCTCAAAAGACTCTGTTATTCTTATCTTTCTCTAATGATCTTCGCCATCTTTACTAATGATTGATTGGAGAAGTTAAAATAACTCACCTGCAGCAGAGGGGATGTGTCTCTCTGGGTATAGATCCGTGAGAAAGAGACTGTTTACTAAAGTAGACTTGCCAAGACCTGACTCACCTGTAAATCGAAATATTGTCTCACTCAAGTAGTCATTGTCAGCATTGATGTGAGATTGTGTGCTTGAGTGAGTGAGTCTGTGTGTGTGTGCATATGGTTGAATGTAATGATGTAATGTATCACTGACATTGTGCATGGATGAGTGTGTGTATGTGTATATGGTTGAATGTAATGTATCATTGGCTTTGTGCTCCAGAAATTTATGGACAATTTCTACATCTTAGCAAGTCACAAAACTCACACCGAGTAGAATATAGCAACACAATATCATGGCTTCAAAAGATAATCCAGTTCCATTGGATTCACTGTAAATGTGGGCAGACTATCTATGTGTAACATGAACTTTCTGAAGTTGGTGGGCTATCTATGTTCAAAATGATATTTCTGTAGTGAGCAGATTGTCTATGTAAATCTTTCTGTAGTGACTGAGCAGACTGTCTATGTGAAAGATTATCTTTCTGTAGTGACTGAGCAGACTATGTGAAAGATTATCTTTCTGTAGTGACTGAGCAGACTGTCTATGTGAAAGGTTATCTATGTGTAGTGAGTAGACTGTCTATGTGTAGTGAGTAGACTGTCTATGTGAAAGGTTATCTATGTGTAGTGAGTAGACTGTCTATGTGTAGTGAGTAGACTGTCTATGTGTAGTGAGTAGACTGTCTATGTGAAAGGTTATCTATGTGTAGTGAGTAGACTGTCTATGTGTAGTGAGTAGACTGTCTATGTGTAGTGAGTAGACTGTCTATGTGTAGTGAGTAGACTGTCTATGTGTAGTGAGTAGACTGTATATGGGAAAAGTTATCTATGTGTAGTGAGTAGACTATCTATGGGAAAAGTTATCTATGTGTAGTGAGTAGACTGTCTATGTGAAAGGTTATCTATGTGTAGTGAGTAGACTGTCTATGTGAAAGATTATCTATGTGTAGTGAGTAGACTATCTATGGGAAAGGTTATCTATGTGTAGTGAGTAGACTGTCTATGTGAAAGGTTATCTATGTGTAGTGAGTAGACTGTCTATGGGAAAGATTATCTATGTGTAGTGAGTAGACTATCTATGGGAAAGATTACCTGTATCTTTCTGTAGTGACTGAGCAGATTATCTATGTGAAACATTATGCTTGCTTTGCTACATTCCTTGTACTAAAGATATGCTGTTATAATAGTGAAACATGGACTGTGTATATATGTCATGTGAGGAAATTCAATCACTTTCACACAACTTGTCTTAGGGTAGTTATGAACATCAGATGGCAAGACAAGATTCCAGATACCACTGTCGGTGACAGATCTGGTATGCCAGCATTGATACTATCCTGATGCAGACACAGATTCGTTGGGCCGGTCATTTGGTACGTATGCCAGACCATCGCCTGCCCAAAATACTTCTCTATGATGAGCTGGAGAAAGGTAAACGATCTCTAGGTGACCAAAAAAAGCGCTACAAGGACTCGTTAAGATTCAGCAGGGATTAGTTCAGAGTTAGAAGAGTTACTGGTAGATTTTAAGTTAGTACTGGAGTTTAGGAGTCAGAGTAAGGTGTCTCTACGAAAAGATAATAGAGCTGAACCAAGTTAGAACCCAGGTCAGAGATGAGTCGAGTACACAGATAGTGACAGGTTAACTCTAGATTTCAAGAAAGAATTTGATACCAGAATTAGTTTTGGAGTTACATGACAGACAGACTGTGCTTCAGGACTTTGGCATTACAGTAGACACATCTTCAGAGGGATTAGAAATCTCAAAGCTCTAAGCTTCAGAGACTAGTAGATGTTTTCCAGATATACAACAGGATAGAACGTTAGACATGAGTTATAAGAACATTGGCCATTCACTGATATTATATATTTTGTCAATGCAGTAATATTGACTTGCACTGAGCAAGAGGATTCAATAACTGTGTGTTTTGTTTGTATAAACTACTGTTCTTCTGTGAGTTAATGAAAATGACTGGTTAAGAAACATTTATGTGTTTGTGAGTTTGCAGCACTATTACATTACAACTTACCAACAACCATAAGTGTGAACTCAAAGCCTTTCTTGACAGACTTTCTGTGGACCTGATTAGGTAAATTGGCAAACCCCACATATCCCGCTTGTTCTGGATTGACAAACTGTGAATTAGAAAAAACACAGAATCAAAGGTTTTTCATATTATTAAGTAAAGCTATTGCATACATTTTAAAAAAAACAGCAGCTGTTATATGATTGTGAACACAAATTATAATTAATAAAATGGGAAATTTATGGAATCAAAATGTAATAAAAATGGAACTGAAAAATGTCTGTGTCAGTAACAAAGATTTTGAGTGAAACATGAGATGTTCTTCTGCGTTCATTCTCAAACCCCTGCTTAATCTCTCTTGCAGCATGACAATGGTACTACTAGATTTCCAGCACTTTGCAGTCCAGAGAAAGGAAGTGCGTTGTGTCGCTGTTTTATTTGCGGCAATGGTCCGAAACATCCACCTTCAGCAGAAAACATGAGATGTAAATAAACCTTTATCAGCTGATTGAGAAGTTTTCCAAGCTTAGTTCACCAATACATATCAAGATTAAACGTTTATGTTTCAGTAAAACAGACAGAATGTGTTAGTTCTTCCTTGTTCTGATGACAGCACATAAAGAACTAATAAGCACTGATATAACTAATGACACATGACCAGATTTCCATAGTTACAGGAACATGCTGAGACAAATTATCTGAATGATATCCACAGTTAGATACTATTGAAAATAGCAGAGGTGATACAAGTTATACGTTTCAATAGCGGAGGTGATACAAGCTAAATGTTTTAATAGCAGAGGTGACACAAGCTAAATGTTTCAATAAAAACTTACAAGTGGGCTTGCTAGAAGTTTTCCAAAAGTCATTTCCCCAGCCCTCGATCGTATCCGAAAAAGCTTTTGTGGTTTATGTTGATTAGTGGAATCCACAGACGATTCAGAAGTGTCACTGCCTGCTGGACCAACAGAAGATTCTCTCGAAGGGCATTTTAAAAAATGACCTGTCGTTCCATTTGATAATCCATTAGTGTTATTCATCTTGAATTTTAGACACAATGTGCAAATCCAAATGTATAATCATGTGCAATGACTGTCTTCAACAATCAACGAGTGGTCAATTTAAGTAAGCAAGTTATACTCACTATCGATTACACTCATGACCCATCACAATACCATATAAGGAAGTCACTGTTAAAAAGAACAATTTAAAATACAGACAAGACACAAATATATTTATCTTCGAAAACAAAATTTCCAAGTTCTGATGCAAAAATAAATTATATGACCTCCTTAACATTTATAAAAATGATCATTTAAGCATTTCCTATAAAGAACGGTTTTTTTAAAAACTATATTATCTATATTGAGATTTCCTCTAATGACAGTCTCTACACTGATTCAAGAGATATCCTCTAAATAACAGTCTCTAAGGTATAACCACTTTCATAACCACAATTCCTTCTCCATCCTACTGTTGTACTTAAAGGAAGGATGGATTTCCTATGTTTGCAATACATTAATGTTCGCCAGAGATATCTTAAGCTGGGATGAAATTCATAACTTTACTATCACAATAAATCAAGCAATATACTCCTACAATGTAACAATTTAAATAGGCCAACAATATATTCCTACAATGTGACAATTTACCATCAACATAAGCCAATAATATATTCCTACAATGTGACAATTTACCATCAACATAAGCCAACAATATATTCCTACAATGTGACAATTTACCATCAACATAAGCCAACAATATATTCCTACAATGTGACAATTTACCATCAACATAGGCCAACAATATATTCCTACAATGTGACAATTTACCATCAACATAAGCCAACAATATATTCCTACAATGTGACAATTTACCATCAACATAAGCCAACAATATATTCCTACAATGTGACAATTTACCATCAACATAAGCCAATAATATATTCCTACAATGTGACAATTTACCATCAACATAAGCCAACAATATATTCCTACAATGTAACAATTTACCACCAACTTAAGCCTATATATTCCTACAATGTGACAATTTACCATCAACATAAGCCAACAATATATTCCTACAATTTACCATCAACATAAGCCAACAATATATTCCTACAATTTACCATCAACATAAGCCAACAATATATTCCTACAATGTGACAATTTACCATCAACATAAGCCAATAATATATTCCTACAATGTGACAATTTACCATCAACATAAGCCAATAATATATTCCTACAATGTGACAATTTACCATCAACATAAGCCAATAATATATTCCTACAATGTGACAATTTACCATCAACATAAGCCAATAATATATTCCTACAATGTGACAATTTACCATCAACATAAGCCAACAATATATTCCTACAATGTAACAATTTACCACCAACATAAGCCTATATATTCCTACAATGTGACAATTTACCATCAACATAAGCCAACAATATATTCCTACAATTTACCATCAACATAAGCCAACAATATATTCCTACAATTTACCATCAACATAAGCCAACAATATATTCCTACAATGTAAAAATTTACTGTTACAATAAACCAATACAGCGTGTAAATTATGCAGTGAAGAAGTATACCATGCTACTGATCAGAGATGGGGATTTCACAATATATTTCTACTCTAGACAGAACTTATGAATATGACCTAGTGATCACAATATACCATATGTAATATGTACACAAATATCACTTCCCCCACTTGAAGCAATGCAAACACTTAACAACCACCAAGTGTCAACAGCCAAGACAACTAAGTGGGACTGACAAAAATCGGACCATATAACACCAGGCATCCATGTGCATGAACTGTGTCTACACTTTGTCAACAAATCTGCTAGAAACATATCTATGCTCCAGCTTTAGATCAAGTATTTTCTCCTCATAGATTGTTATTTTTCCCATTTCTTTTTTTTTGGAAGTGCAATCCGACATTCCATTTAAAATATCTCTTCTTTGATTATTGTTGTCTTTCTCTGGGCCACTTTGTATGCAGTTTTTGAAGCAGTGTATGATTAAATCTTGTGAAGGCCCCTAGATAATTTACATTTTGACACCCCTCAAACATCATCATCAGGTGCAGTGACGAATGGTGTAGGCAGCCATGAATCTCCACAACTCTCTTTTTCCAGTATCGTTGTTGACTCTTAGCCTGCCACAATGTCAGACTAACTAATATTTTCTCACGCTATATTTCTCGACCTCCCTTGCCTATATTCTCCAGATCTGATGAACTGTATTGTCTCATATCATATCCAAAAAATAAAGATTGCCTTTTTTAAATATTAAGTAACCCTTCCAAAAAAATAATACACAATATTACTCAACAATCATAGTAAAAGTAAAGTAACCCATAGCATTTATTAATGCCGTAGGGGTGTGAGATGTTAGCGATCTCACATTTCACAGGCTCTGCAAATGAGGGCGGTAGCCATCTCCTCTCCCTCGCAGTCTTTACTTCCCGGATTAATCCGGTACCCATTTAAGGCTGGGTCGACCTGGGAGCCGTTGCGATCTGAAAACATATCCGCCTCAACTGGGGAATGAACCCAGGACCACTCATATGCGAAGCCAGTGCGCTAACCACGCTCCCAGATTGTTATATAACAATCATACAATATATTGATTCGCTGTCAAGGAGTCCATATATAAAGCATGGAGTACACAGTACATGGCCTATTCAGCATACTGGGTAATCTGGTACTGATAGAAGGTTTCCTTCTCTGGGTATAACTGTAAACAAAATGTACCCTCATTTGCACAAATCCTTATGGGTGTTGATCCGGGCACAGAGTCTTTACTCTCTGAAGAGTATATCTAGTCAACTGAATTATTAACATGTTTCTTTCTTCAGGTATTGGTGCAAACATATTGCCTTTATTGCTCAAGTCAATACAGAAGTTATTTCAGGAACAGGCAAAACTTTGAAACTGAAATAGAACATAGCATGATGTCTGCACATAGGAATGATGGATGTTATTCCCAAAAATTGTAGTGTACTACACTATTGGATATATTGATTCTCAAGCGCATAATGAGTCTAGTCATCCAAGGAGCATGAAGGCATTCATCTGAACATCATGGGAACCCAGATGACCTGTACTATTGAATGTGGTCAGAACGAGATGTTCTATGCAAACATCATCAAATTATCAAAACACTTTGATAATTTGTTGTTCACGGGTAACCAATTCTCACAATAAGTCAAATGTGTTAGATCACATGACATGTGTTAGTCACTTTGATAATTTGACATCATGGGTTAACCAACTCTCCTGTTTCAAATCACATGATATAACAGACAACATCCACACTATTCTATGCACCAGCTATACACTATTTTGCCATTTCACTGAACATGTATTTGTGAAAGCCACTCATTCCTTCTAGATTATGTTCGCTGTACTAGTTTCTTATTTACAATCAGCAACAACCGCAGCAATAATGTTTTACACACGTTTTTTAATGTTGGACATTTATAAACACAATGTTCTTAGTTTTTTAAACTAGCACTTCCATTTAACCATGCTTATCCAGCAATGAAAATCATGAAACACCATCTTATGAGTAGCTATTTAGCAATTAGAAAATTACGATACTCAAGTCATTATAAAGATACTTGAAACACAGCTGGCTAAGTAGATGGCGATTTAACCTCTTAACTCAAATGTATAGTGAGGTAAAGGTCACATTACACAAATGTACTGTGAGGTCAAGAACACATTGCACAGATGTAATGTGAGGTCAAGGACACATTGCACAGATGTGCTGTGAGGTAAAGAATACATTACACAAATGTGCTGTAAAGTAAAAAATATATTACACAAATGTACTGTGAGCTACAAGACACATTACACAAATGTACTGTGAAGTAAAGTACACATTACACAAATGTGCTGTGAGGTAAAGTACACATTACACAAATGTGCTGTGTGGTAAAGTACACATTACACAAATGTGCTGTGTGGTAAAGTACACATTACACAAATGTGCTGAGTGTATGGAAACATTACTAGAATATACTGTGAATGTAATGCATACACTAATCAAATGTGTATGGTCTTTTTCATCTTTTAGATGGTTATTTTGCAGGATGTGTTTTCAGGTACTGTTAATTGTAGAATGAGTCTGTCACTGCTGTTTTTAATTGACCTTAAAGAAGCATCTGTCCCTGTCCTTCAAAAGTTTTTCAAAATTTCTGCACCTTTGCACAATGACCTGCACTGCACGCAATACAGTCTTCATCCACATTTTCCCAGCCAGTTGTCCAATAGAAAAATCTTTCATCGGTGCAACGTGATGAGATGGCCAGGTTTCTAGCAGAGAGCAGCACTACGGCAAGAGACAGAAGATGCTGGAGGTCAGTTGCAACCAACCTTCGATGCGGAGACGGCATTTTAATGAAGATGATACTATAACACAGTGTTCAAAACCTTTTTTTTTTTTTACTATGCCCCACCTAAATATTTATATCCCCTTTGTTATATATATATACATTTTGTAATATTAAATTATTTTATTATTCCCTAAATGAAGCCTAATTACAACTTTCAAATTGTCCCCCTGAACAATTAAATTGCTGGGAAACACTGCTATAACATATTCACTAGGGCCCATTTGTCACTAGTTACTAATTTTTTTCCAAATCATATTTGTCATCACCATTGGTTGCAAGTGTTGACAGAACAGAACAGAAGATCCGGTTGGAAATTACTTCAATCGTTGATGTTACAGCGACCTAGTACACAGCAGAATATCAGAAAATGCATTGCCGTACTGTGACCATGTACAGTACTATAAGACCTAACTGCAAAAAGTAAATATGCCTTCATTCGGTACGATTATTGTCACGCTTTCCATTTTTTACTATTTATATACTTGAAGTAGCCTTGGCTATTTTTGGCATGATATTCCAAGTATATAAATATTTACCCACGGAAAACACGAAAATAATCAAGAAAAGGAACGAATGAAGGATTAATTTATTCAGAGAACATGTCTTCTGTCGCTGGTGTACATAAATCTTTTTTTAATGTGCCTCGGCTTCTGCTCTGAAGTTTGATCATTTATTTTCGTGTTTTTACGCTTTACTGGGGCTCTTTCTCTTTCCATTATTATATCTTATAAAGACGCTTCTTCCTCCAATTTTATAGCTCCCTCTGCCGATCGATCTGTGTACACATGTGTGTGGATCATGTATGTGTGCACGCAATCATTTCCTGTGCCAGAGACTTTCGCTGAGGTGGTGTTTGGTGCTCTCTGTTGATGATCCCAGGGACTTAGCTATTTGTTATGAATTGATACAGTTACACTCTGGTAGAGGTTGAAGGTACGTATGATGATGGTTCCTGTAGTTCGCTGATTCGATAAACTCATCATTCTGCTTCCTTGGTGGCAAACTTATATTATCACACTTAATACCAAATGACCCTAATCGATCTCTAAAAGTGCTGTCAGTGGCAGTATCGATCTCTAAAAGTGTTGTCAGTAGCAGTATCGATCTCTAAAAGTGTTGTCAGTAGCAGTATCGATCTCTAAAAGTGTTGTCAGTAGCAGTATCGATCTCTAAAAGTGCTGTCAGTAGCAGTATTAATCTCTAAAAGTGCTGTCAGTAGCAGTCTCGAGCGGGAAGCTGTTTAAATAAATGAAAGATATAAACGAAAACATTACAACACATCCAATGATGGGTTTATAAATAAATGAAATATATAAACGAAAACATTACAACACATCCAATGATGGGTTTATAAATAAATGATATAAACGAAAACATTACAACACATCCAATGATGGGATTATAAATAAATGAAAGAAACAAAGTAAACATTTCAACATTTCTGTGATGGGTTTCTAAATACATGCAAGAAACAAAGTGATTAGGCATGATAAATAAACCCTTTGTAAATAATTAGAGATATAAATGCCGAACTATCACAACAGCAACGTAGAACGTGCTCAGCGGATGATTTTCAGAAGCACTCTTCTGAAAATGTACTGCGAGTTGATGGCACAGGCGATGTTAGGTATCTGTAACCAACAATGTGGTGCCTGTTCTAGCGGAAACTGAATCGCCTTGTAACTCAAATAAACAGATTTTCCGTACTTGACCAACTACATCCCAAAAAAAATATGTTATTTTGTCAAGACATTCAAATTGTGCACTCACGTCACTGAGAACGGACCAATAGAGACAATGACTATTACAACAACGAACATCTCATACAAATATTGAAGTGTCCTCAGAACCACAAATATAGAACATCAGTATTTGTACAATAACCGATATGCCTACTTGTGACCAACCACCTCCCCCCTCCAAAAAAAAGTTGAACCAATATATAATTTAACAACCTGTAAGCAACAATTTAACAACCTGTAAGCAACAATTTAATAACCTGTAACCAATAATTTAATAACATGTAACCAACAATTTAACAATCTGTAACCAATACTTTAACAACCTGTAAGCAACAATTTAACAACCTGTAAGCAACAATTTAACAACCTGTAAGCAACAATTTAACAACCTGTAACCAACAATTTAACAATCTGTAACCAATACTTTAACAACCCGTAAGCAACAATTTAACAATCTGTAATCAGTCATGTAACCATCTGTAGACAACAATTTAACAACCTGTAACCAATAATTTAATAATCTGTAACCAACAATTTATCAACCTGTAACCAGTAATTTAACCATATGTAGCCAACAATTTAACAACTTGTAAGTAACAATTAAACGATCTAAATACACATTTCATTTCGCATCACTTTAAAAAGTATAAGCAAACGCTACACAACTTCATTTGCTAGTGGCACACGCACATCATCCAGTAACAGAGAACACACAGTCCATGAACTCAGTTCCTACTATTGGCCACAGCAGAATATATTAGAAACATGAGATCTGAGATTCAATGTGACCTGTGATAGGTGACACCTGTGATATAAAGGAATTCCGGTGAGTCAGCAGGACTTAAGTTTGCCAGAACTATCTTTGCACTAAGGAAATATGTATTTAACCTGTCTAGTTGCATACCTTCTAGTCTCGAGAACTACGTCAGGAAAGTGTGACATACCTCGGTAAAACACCAGTCAGTGATGGTTAGTCAGTCTTACATTGGTCAACGTTTCTCACGTTAGAAGATACAATGTGATACATAACAATTTCTGTACTCGTCCTCAACAAAGCAGCCTCATATTTGTAATCTCCCTTTGTGTCCAAAAAAATGTCCTAACACTTCTTAGTCACATCTTATAAAATACATGGCAGATTATATATTACTATTTTTTTGAACCCCTGTAAAACACCAGAAGATTTACGTGCTAACAATTGAAAAAACTGCGCCCACAACGGGGGTAAGTAAAAGATAAATGATGATGTTCGTCCGTCGTGATCGACGATGACCAAAAACTCAACCATAATAATAATAACAATAAATAATAAAATAATAAAGTTAATAGTGCGTTTTTAAATGACTAGCAAGTCCAATGCGCGCACAAAATGTTCTTTCACAGAATTGACAACAATAGAATGTATCTGTGTGAGGTTGAGATGTTTTTTCTTTTCTACGTGTCCGCTTCTGTCTTGCAGTTTCTTGTCTGAATTCTTCTGCCGCTAGTGCTCCCGTTCTAATGCTGTAACGCCAAGCCGTTCTATCCTGAGCGAGGCTCTCCCAAGCACCTACGTCAATGTTAAGATGTTTCAAGGATGACTTGAGCGTGTCTTTGAAACGCTTTTTCTGTCCACCAGCTTTTCGAAATCCTGCCTTGAGTTCTCCATAATATATTTGTTTTGGCAATCGCGAGTTCTCCATGCGCACAAGATGGCCTGCCCAGCGTGCCTGCGCCTTCATAAGTATTGTGTGGATGCTGATTGAGGTTGAATTTTCCAAGACCTCGTAGTCTGGTACTTTGTCCCACCAATGGATGTTTAGTAATTTACGTAGGCAGGTAAGATGGAAATGATTTAACTTTCTTGCATGTCTAGCATACACTGTCCACGTTTCGCAGGCGTATAGTAAGGTTGGTATAACAGCAGCATGATATACTTGTAGTTTGGTGGTTGTTCTTATACCTCTTCTGTCCCATACATTTTTGCGTAATCCGCCAAATACAGCACTAGCTTTTGCCAGTCTCTTGTTAACTTCCACATCAATGTTGACATCGCGAGAGAGAGTGCTTCCAAGGTAAGTAAAATTGTCGACTACCTGCAGTTTTTCCTTATTGACGATGATGGAAGTAGCAGTATGTTGGCTATTTGATGTTGCTTGGTGCATGACTTCTGTTTTTTTGGTGTTAATAGTGAGACCAAAGTTGTTGCAGGCCTTTGAGAAGCGGTCTATGGTGCTCTGCATGTTTACGACAGAGTCAGCATACAATGCACAGTCGTCAGCATAAAGTAATTCTCTAACAGTACTAGATTTAGTTTTCGTGTTTGCTTTTAGACGACGTAAATTGAAAAGACCACCATCCGTTCTGTAATTGATCATTATGCCTGCTGTTTCATTACTATGGTGTGTTTCCGTTAACATGGCTGTAAATAACAGGCTGAAAAGAGTAGGGGCCAGCACACATCCCTGCTTTACACCATTTGTGACAGGGAATGCAGGAGATACTCCTCCGTCGCAGATAACACTAGCCATCATACCGTCATGAAATTGTCGTATCACAGTGACAAGTTTTGGGGGGCATCCGAACTTTGTAAGCACCTTCCACAGTCCTTCTCTGTTAACGGTATCGAATGCTTTAGTTAAGTCCACAAATGTTGCTAAGAGTTCACTATGTTGCTCTTGTGACTTTTCCTGAATTTGTCGTGCAGAGAATATCATATCAACTGTACCACGACCTGCACGAAAACCGCACTGACTCTCTGGGAGTAGCTCGTTTAGTAGAGAATTATTTAATCTGTTGAGTATGACACGAGCGAGAATTTTACCAGCTATAGACAAAAGTGATATGCCCCTATGATTATCGCAAGACTGTTTGGTACCTTTGCCTTTATATAGGTGCACTATAGAAGCATCTTTTAGATCTTGAGGCAATGTACCTGAGTTCCAGAAAATACCAAAAATGTCAGTTAGTTTTTTAATCAGCAGTGGTCCGCCATTTTTATAAATTTCAGCAGGTAAGGCATCCAAACCTGGAGCTTTATCATTTGACATTTGTTTAATCGCTATAATAACCTCTTGACTGCTTGGAGGTATATCGAGTTCTTCTCTTATCCTAAGTTGTGGTATTCTGTTTATGACTTCTTCATTTATTACTGATGGTTTGTTTAGGATTTCTTCAAAATGTTCAGCCCAACGATTTAAGATGTCATTTTTATCAGTGAGAAGCTTCGACGAATCGGCATTTAATAGAGGTGGTGATCCCGATGAGTGTGGACCATAGATAGTTCTTAAAGCCTCATAGAATCGCTTATAGTCCTTTCTGTCTGCAAACATTTGAATTTCTTCAGCTTTTCGACTTAGCCATTTATCCTTCATCTCTCTAAGCTTCTTTTGACAAGTGTTACGGATCTTGTTATAGGCTACTTTCTTGGACGGTGAAGATGCTGCCCCTTGTAGTTTCTTGAAAGCTTTGTGTTTCTCTTCTAACAATGATGTTATCTCAAAATTATTATCATCAAACCAGTCTTGGTGTCTATGTACCTTCACTCCCAAATGTTCCTTCGCTTTGGCGTAAATAATTCCTTTAAACGAAGCCCAGCTATCTTCAGATGTGGTATTAAGAAGATCTAAGTCTCCCAAGGCTACGTCGAGATCCTTGGAGAGATTATTTTTTATATCGTGGTTACTCAACCGATCAGTGTTTAGGCGTTTTTCTATCTTTTGTCCCTGTGGACGTCTTTTTCTTGCAATGGTGAAATTTAGTTTGGATACTATAAGCCGGTGATCAGTCCAGCATTCAGCTCCACACATTGCTTTTGTGACACGAACATCCTTGATGTCCCTTTTTCTGGTTATGATATAGTCTATAAGATGCCACTGCTTGGAGCGTGGATGCATCCAAGAGGTCTTTTTGCGCGTTGGCAAACGAAACATAGTGTTGGTGATAGTGAGTTCGTGCACAGAACATAGCTTTAAAAGAAGGGAACCATTGCTGTTACATTTACCGATCCCATGACGTCCAAGAACACCTTGCCATGTCTGGGAGTCTTTGCCAACTCGGGCATTGAAATCACCCAGGATAATGAGTTTATCAGTTCTCGGTGTACCAGATATAGCGGCATCTAACTCTTCATAGAACTTATCCTTTTCCTCATCAGGATTTGTCATTGTCGGCGCATATGCAGAAAGTAATGTGGCAAAGTTATTTTTGCTCACTTGCAATCGCAACGACATCAAGCGATCGCTAATTCCTCGAGGCAGACCTGGAAGTTTCTGCACCAGAGATGATTTTATAGCAAAACCAACACCTGATTCACGCCTCTCTGTGTTTTTACGTCCTATCCAGAAGAATGTATACCCTCCACCTCTCTCTGTCAACTGACCCTCATCTGCAAACCGCGTTTCACTAAGTGCAACAATATCCAGATTATAACGGGCCAATTCTTTAGCAATTAGTGCTGTTCTTCTTTCTGGTCTGTTTACATCTGAGATATCCGTAAGTGTCCGAACATTCCATGAGAGTAGAACATTCCAAAAGATAAATACAAGAAGGCAAGTATCCAAATGTCACGAATGAAGTTACACAGATATTTTATGTATTCATTCATTCATTTTCCTTTAACGCTGAAGTTAGCGCATAGGGCGTATGTCAGATCTCTCTCTATTCTGTCTTTTCAAATCTATTCTGTGCAGTTCTTGAATAGTGTGTATAGTGATTGTTTTACTTTCTCGAAGTATTGTTCTTCTGAGTGTTTCTTTTGATCTACCCCTGGCTCTTTTGCCTGTTTTCAAGAGGCATTCAAGAGATTGGTGGTATATTATGTTGATGTCTGCGCGTAGGACATGCCCGACAAAGGACCAACGGCGTTTTCCGATAACATCTGTGATGAGGTTTTGATTCGTTTCTTCTCATTTTATGTATAACCAATGTTAAAAATATGTTATCTATAGACCACCACCAGTATTATCCGGGAACAGTATTTTCCAGGAACAGAGTGTGAAACTTGGAACCCGTATTAATTTTTTTTTAATATGAATCCATGCTGGTCTTTAATTTGTAAATCAGATTTTTGGAAAATCTTTGACACATCCGCAGACAAGGGAGAACACAAATAAAAATACAAACAAAAAATGCATGAATAATATCATCATAATCTGGTATGTCAATCTCGTGTTTTCAAACAAGATTGGTAGCGACTCCGCATGCAACATACACGTCTCTGCAGGAAATTCTAAGGAATCAAGTCTCTTTCACGTGTGAAAGCAGCTTCGAGCTATTGCAGGTTAACTAGTAAATCTTGCATATAGACTCTGCCCATTTAGTTTGTTCCTTTCGTGTCGCAAGCGACACATAGGGCAGAGGCTTTGGTTCTCCATATGATGCGGTCCCATAGACGTTATAAATTGCTGCATAACGGGTCGGACATGCGCTTGTGCATTATCCTACTGGAGAATATACCATTCTGGATAATTTGTGAACCAATGCATCCGGAACATCTCAAAATCACAACATTAACATTTCTACAGAAGATGTAAGCGATGGTGAAAACTTTATCCTCAACACATTTTGAATAGCTATCCGCATGTGACATATTCTTTCCAGAATGTGATCTTCCTCGTGGATTCTCTGGACACTCTGCGATTCTGGCGTGCTGACCTGTCACGGTTAGAGACACGTTGAGGGATAAATGTTCCAGTGTTGGGTAACAACCCTAAACATGAAGTAGGTGACTGGAGTAACACCGGGCAAATGTCAAGATAAACAAAAATAGATAGATGTGTTACCAAAATAAAACAACCTAACAAGGAGATACAGGGACAGACGATGTTTCGACTAAAATGCCTTCATCAGGACAAACGAAAGACAACAGTACAACGAATCTTACATGGAGACAAACGTGGTTGATAGGGAGGAAAGAGGAGGAGAGATAGCGAATAGATAGTGGAGGAAGCAAATAGGGAGCAGCATATCAGGGAGGAAGAGAGTATGAGGAGGAGAAGGGGAAAGTGCACAGAAGGAGGTGAGGAGTGAAAATAGATACGGTGTGGTAGCAAGTAAAATAAGATAAATATGGTTAAATTAAGATACTTACCTCAAAAGTGGCAACAGGCAATGAGTATAACGAATAGATAGCAGAGATGGAACAGCCTAGCAGGGAGGAAGAGGGTATGAGAAGAAGCCTGTTTCCACTTTTGAGGTAAGTATCTTAATTTAAACATATTTATCTTATTTTACTTGCTACCACACCTTATCTATTTTCACTCCTCACCTCCTTCTGTGCACTTTCCCCTCCTCACTTCTTCTCCTCATACTCTCTTCCTCCCTGATATGCTGCTCCCTATTTGCTTCCTCCACTATCCATTCGCTATCTCTCCTCCTCTTTCCTCCCTATCAACCACGTTTGTCTCCATGTAAGATTCGTTGTACTGTTGTCTTTCGTTTGTCCTGATGAAGGCTTTTTAGTCGATACGTCGTCTGTCCCTGTATCTCCTTGTTAGGTTGTTTTATATTTTATTTTGGTAACACATCTACCTATTTTTGTTTATCTTGACATTAGAGACACGTTCATGCAATATGATATATCACCGAACCATCTATGGGATTATCCTATGAGCACAGACTGAATGCACGGCTCTAATATATAAGCATTTAAGGAAAGTCAACAGTTTTATAGGTTCTTGGGGGCCACAAAAGAATAGTGTATAGTGTTAACATTGAAGAATACATAAAGAGAAAAGTGTTGACATTAAATAACACGTAAAGAGTACCGTGTTGACGTTGAAGAACATGTAAAGAGAACAGAGTTGACGTTGAAGAACACGAAAAGAGAACAGTTGACGTTGAAGAACACGTAGAGTATAGTGTTGACATTGAAGAACATGTAAAGAGAACAGTGTTGACGTTGAAGAACATGTAAAGAGAACAGTGTTGACATTGAAGAACATGTAAAGAGAACAGTGTTGACGTTGAAGAACATGTAAAGAGAACAGCGTTGACGTTGAAGAACATGTAGAGTATAGTGTTGACGTTGAAGAACATGTCAAGAGAACAGTGTTGATATTGAAGAACATGTAAAGAGAACAGTGTTGATGTTGAAGAACATGTAAACAGAACAGTGTTGGCGTTGAAGAACATGTAGAGTATAGTGTTGACGTTGAAGAACATGTCAAGAGAACAGTGTTGATATTGAAGAACATGTAAAGAGAACAGCGTTGACGTTGAAGAACATGTAAAGTATAGTGTTGACATTGAAGAACACGTAAAGAGAACAGTGTTGATATTGAAGAACATGTAAAGAGAACAGCGTTGACGTTGAAGAACATGTAGAGTATAGTGTTGACGTTGAAGAACATGTAAAGAGAACTGAGTTGACATTGAAGAACATGTAAAGAGAACAGTGTTGACGTTGAAGAACACGTAGAGTATAGTGTTGACATTGAAGAACATGTAAAGAGAACTGAGTTGACATTGAAGAACATGTAAAGAGAACAGCGTTGACGTTGAAGAACATGTAGAGTATAGTGTTGACATTGAAGAACACGTAGAGTAAAGTGTTGACGTTGAAGAACATGTAGAGTATAGTGTTGACGTTGAAGAACATATAGAACTGAGTTGACATTGAAGAACATGTAAAGAGAACAGCGTTGATATTGAAGAACATGTAGAGTATAGTGTTGACGTTGAAGAACATATAGAACTGAGTTGACATTGAAGAACATGTAAAGAGAACAGCGTTGATATTGAAGAACATGTAAAGAGAACAGCATTGACATTGAAGAACATGTAGAGTATAGTGTTGACGTTGAAGAACATGTAGAGTATAGTGTTGACGTTGAAGAACATGTAAAGAGAACAGTGTTGACATTGAAGAACATGTAGAGTATAGTGTTGACGTTGAAGAACATGTAAAGAGAACAGTGTTGATATTGAAGAACATGTAAAGAGAACAGAGTTGACGTTGAAGAACATGTAGAGTATAGTGTTGACATTGAAGAACATGTAAAGAGAACAGCATTGACATTGAAGAACATGTAGAGTATATAGTTGACGTTGAAGAACATGTAGAGTATAGTGTTGATGTTGAAGAACATGTAAAGAGAACAGTGTTGATATTGAAGAACATGTAAAGAGAACAGAGTTGACGTTGAAGAACATGTAGAGTATAGTGTTGACATTGAAGAACATGTAAAGAGAACAGTGTTGATATTGAAGAACATGTAAAGAGAACAGCGTTGACGTTGAAGAACATGTAGAGTATAGTGTTGACATTGAAGAACATGTCAAGAAAACAGCGTTGACATTGAAGAACACATAGAGTATAGTGTTGACATTGAAGAACACGTAGAGTATAGTGTTGACATTGAAGAACATGTCAAGAGAACAGTTTTGATGTTGAAGAACATGTCAACGTTGAAGAACATGTAAAGAGAACAGAGTTGACGTTGAGGAACATGTAAAGAGAACAGTTGACGTTGAAGAACATGTAAAGAGAACAGTTGACGTTGAAGAACATGTAGAGTATAGTGTTGACGTTGAAGAACACATAAAGAGAACAGAGTTGACATTAAAGAACATGTAAATAATACAGTGTTGACATTGAAGAACATGTAAATAATACAGTGTTGACATTGAAGAACATGTAAATAATACAGTGTTGACATTGAAGAACATGTAAATAATACAGTGTTGACATTGAAGAACATGTAAATAATACAGTGTTGACATTGAAGAAAATTATATTATAGAAATCAGAAAACAGAAGGGCAATAACCCATAACAACTAGAAACGGTTCTTGTCTGAAACGCTTATCTGCCATTTGATTATTTTACTTGGCCATGTTTATCAGTTTATGTTTTATTAATTTAATATAAATTTATTTCGCTAAGTTATGTAAAACACATCTCTCCTAACCTTAAACCCTAAAATAATTAAAATTAATTATTGTTTAATTGTTCATATAATATTTAGATTAGTTATCCCTAAAATAGGCTGGTAGGCATGCGCTCCAGACAAGAACCCTAGAAACATTAACAAAACATTAGTATAGGGACACATTAAAAGGGAGGAAATAAGAAAGATGTATAAGGAAAACAGTTCATTTCCCTTTTTACATTGTATTTACACCAAATTTGCGATACAGTAAAGTTATTTAACTTGCTAACCCAAAAAAGAAGACACAAGTTCTGACATATGCTGCCACCATGCAGCCGCAAATGATGATGAACTAGTGGTAGCTGACCACATTATATATCTATGATCCTTAATCAACAATCTCCGGATCGAGAAATAAGGATTAGCACTGCATCAACAACAGACTAACTAAAATGGTCAGGATAAATAGAAAATATATTTCTTCTAGCACAACAATAATAGTATGATATGGAATAATGGAAAGATGCCGCAGAGAGAAAGGGTTCAGTACCTGATGGGCTCAGGAGCTATCATTATTTCGAATTTAAAGCATCAGAAAAAGCAGCTATAGTTTGTTTTAAAGCTCCTCCTCTGATTGTATCGTAATTGCAACATCTACAAAAATCAACCCTCTTATCAAGACAATGGTTTTGTAGTTCCTCCTCTGATTGTATCGTAATTGCAACATCTAAAAAGAGCAACCCTCTTATCAAGACAATGATTTTGTAGTCCCTCCTCTGATTGTATCATAATTGCAACATCTACACAAATTAACCCTCTTATTAAGACAATGGTTTTGTAGTTCCTCCTCTGATTGTATCGTAATTGCAACATCTACAAAGAGCAACTCTCATATCAAGACAATGATTTTCGCTTTTATCCTAAGAGAATTGTAGAGGCCACCACTGTAACAGTATAGATGAATATACCACTCTTCTGGTTGCAAAAAGTATGTTTCAAGATAAGAATGAAACAGTGGCATCCGTCTCCTTTCCTTTTTCTCCGTCTACCACTAGTGCCCTTTTCTCCGGCACAGTCTTTCTACGTATTCTTCTTTTTGATACCTTCCTACAACGCACTTTTCCGTTAAGCCCCCTCCTCTTCACCTCTGTCGTCCCTTCTTCCCATGGGTGCCCTCCCACCTTCGCATTCCTTCCCTGTGTGACATATCTCCGTTTTAGTTTGGGGCACATGCCAATCTGCCATTTTCACTTCTCTCGCTTCTCCATTTACCCCCTTTTCGCTTTCCTTCCTTCTCTCAATCCCCTTTCCCTCCTTTTATCTGTTATATATGCCATTTTGTTCGAGCCATGTTTACGGAAACCTGCACCTTTTGACGACTACGGCCCTATCTTATGCTTAGGTTCTTGTTTGCCGTTCATTCTCTCCCTGTCTATGATTCATCTGGCCTTTGTCCACAAGTTGTATTGCCTCTTATAGCCCGCAGATGGTCTATCTGCCTCTGCGCCCTTAAACGTGTGGAAACAGTCCACAATTTGCTATTTAACTTGTCTCTAGTTCCCACTCTCTTTTCACCAACTACTACTGAGCTAAGTCATTTTCATTATCTTTTTTATTTTATTTCCACTTTTACTGTGCACTTACCAAATTCATCTTCCTCTCACACTCTCTTTTTCCCTGTCATGCTGTCCTAACTTTGCTTCCTCCGTCGTCTCCTCACTACTGTCCCTCTTCCCTCTGTTTTCCTTCATATCACCACCATGTATATCTATGTAATATTTGTTTACTATTGTCCTGATGAAAGCTTTTTAATCGAAACGTCTGTCACTGTGTCTCGTTGTTGGGTTGTTTTATGACTTATTATGGTAACACTTAATACCTATTTTTGTTTATTTTGATATTTGCCCTGTGTTACACCAGTAACCTATTTCCTGTTTATGGTTGTTACCCGACACTGGAACTTGTACCCTCTGTGTGGAATAACTCAACTATATTTAGGAGATTTGGTGGGCAGCCGATTTTCTTGACAGCAGTGAGAATTAAGTCCTCGTGACTTACTAAGTCGAATACATTTGTAAGATTAAGGAAATTAACACATTTGGGGGGGGGGGGGGGGTGTGTGTGTGTTTGTTCACAGACTATAACAGACAGGTAAGATTAGTGTATGATTGAAACCCAGACTATCACAGACAGGTGAGTGTACAGGTTGAAACCCAGAATATCGCTGCAGGTGAGGTGAGTGTGCAGGTTGAAACCCAGAATATCACTGCAGGTGGGGTTAGTGTACATGTTGAAACCCAGACTATCCCAGGCAGATGAGGTGAGTGCATGGGAAATGCATAGGTTAAAACCCATACTCTGGACATGTTTGGCGACGTATCAGGCAAAATGGACCTCATATACGAAAATTAAATAACCCAACAAGGCCAGGAAGTTCTCATTTTATCAGAAAACTCTGGATCCTAATTAGCTGGGAACAATTATGCAAAGTGCAATCAGCTTCTTTATACAGGGCATTTTAGTTATCCTTCCTTCTGCCAAAAAGCACTGCATATAAACACTGTTTTATTTGTCCCTGTACTTTGAACCTGTGTGTAAGCTAGTTAGCTTGATGGAATGTCATATTCCCTGAATATTTCAACCAATGTTAAATTAGCATAATGCTGACAGGAGAAAGTGGATATATATATATATATCCACTTTCTCCTGTCAGCATTATGCTAATTTAATGAACGAAGTGCGAATAGGCTTGAATGGGTAATATTATTCTAAAACTATAGCAACCAGTATCAAAAAGCTTACTAACTGACCTCTTAGTGATACAATTGGTAATAGGCATCCAATAAAATTCAAGATTATTCCCCTAATCTCACCTTTCCTTTACCTTTCGTACTTGCCTCTGCACTAGGGCCTATACACTAGCATAGTTTTAAAAACAACACTGGATCAACTGACATTTTTTTATGTGCTGAACGGATTTTATGTACTTGATGTATTTCATAAATCTAACAATCATAAGAAAGGAGTCCAAGCTAAGAGGCATCCCTGCCAAAGAGGTTCTATCGCAGAATTTAAACTCAAACAAAATAAGACGGAATCATTTGCATGATTCCTTGTACTTGAAAAGATAGTATCAGTAGAAAGCAACAAACTCAACAGGTGGTTCTTGATAACCAACAAGTTTGTTTATTTGTTTACAAAATCTTGAATCCTTTTTCCCTGTGTCTGCTTTCCATCGGTGTCTGCATTCATCAGTAAGGTTCCATGTGTCCAGCATTAACATCAGTATAAAAGTACTTGCACTAACTAACTGAATAAATTCATCTTTAAAGGTAAAGGTATGTCCCATGGCAGAAACCTGCCGCCGGGGATGAAGATAACTCTTCATGTACTAAGCCACAGCAACTATTAGGTGGGGTGACCAGTTCCCCTCCTTGCTGTCTTTACCTCCCTATCTCATGCATCAGATAGTCATTTGCAGCTGAGGTCTTTATTGATCTTTTATTGATAAAATGATCTTTACTGTAATGCTGATCTTACTTTTTTCAAATCTATTCAACTTTCCCATGACAGTCATTCTTGAGTCTTAGCTTAATCTCACAAGTTGCCATCATCACATATTTGGGACCCGCGATATTTGAAGGTGGTAACTTCAAGTTTGTGATCGTTTAACCGGAAGTTGTTGGAATTTGCTTGATATCACTAATCACCAATATCTTGCTTTTACCAATGCTAATTTCCATGTCATTTCCGACTAACTTCTTCCAACTTTGAGCTGGGTTCCTCAAGTTCAGATTCAGAACTATCCAAGAGATTGATATCATCGACATAACGCAAGTTACAAAGTAGTCTACTACCAATAGTTATTGATGTCTGGTGGTCTTATAATGCCTCCTACAATATATATTCAAAATAAATGTTAAAAAGCACTGGGGATTCTCATGTACTCCTATATTAGTCTTGAAAAATTCACTAATGTCATTAATCAGAAAACAGGACTGTTTGCAATTTTATACAGCGCTTCAACAACTTCTATATGTTTGTGTCAACATTATTGTCTTAGTACTGCCATAGATCTTGGTCCCACACACGATCAAATGTCTTTGTGAAATCAATGAAGCTATGATATCAATTAAGCACGTTGATATAAATGTTTTTTAACTCAATATTTTGCAGATAAAAATATGTTCGGTGGTGCTCCTGTTTCTATGGAAACCAGCTTATTCTGCTAAAATTAATATGATTTAGTTTGTATTCTATTAAGAATTATCTTCAACATCACCTTACTAGAACGAGTGATTAGACTGATGGTTCTGTAATTCCTTGTACTGATTTGAGGTATCATTTCTTACCAAATGGTATCACTAACGATTGTCTTCATTTTCAAGGCCATCATAAAGCCTTAGGGGACATCCAACATGGAGAAGAGAGGGAAAGTAAGTCTATCTAGTTTACAACTTTCATTTAAGTGTCCTTCACATTTTCCAGAAAATGTGAGAATGATATTCCAGTGTATATAGATTCAGAGGTAGAGACTCTGATTAGTGAGACTTCTTCATAGATCTTATTGTCTACACTGAAGGTTCCGTGGTTTAGCGCGAGCGCAGTTCTTGTACATATTATTAAAATAATTGCGGAGAGCAGCTAGAAAGTCATGGATAGACCAAGATCCATCTACAGTCGTCATTCCATGTCCAAACTGTCCAAGGACATTTACAGCTCGAATAGGGCTCATTAGCCATCTACGAACTCATAATCAAGGACATAACTAAAATTGAATTTTCAAAAGTGGATGTAACAAATGGTCATCATCACTTGTGATGGACGAACAACATTAAAATAATCCAGGAGTTAGACCTGTTGGAAGATGTAAGTCTTTAGACAGTACTTTTGGACATCCTTGTCTGCACATGTACATAAAATATTGCTTTAGCTATAAATATCATGTGACCAGTGTTGCCAGTGTATGTATAGTTGAAATGTATAGTTTGTGTGTTGTATTATTGAAAATAACTAAGATAATTCAGAAATTGTCAGTTCAGTTACATTTTTGTGATCAAGTTTTATTTATATTTTCCTATATGTTTAATGTAAATTATTTTGATGTCAAATTAATTAGAACAAAATTCATAATTTTTTTCTGGATTGATGTACAGACTTGGTTCATGTATCGTTGAAGTTCAATTTTCAAGGGCTATCTAACTATAGTATTTTTAATGCTGTAGCATTATTTTGAAAATTTTGTCCACGTACCTATTATAAAATAAAATGGTTTTACTTTTACGGTTATGGTGAACCTAACTATCGAATATAAACATAAATAAATAATAAATATGATTCATAAACTACCATGTCCATAACCATGGTATAAACAAAAAAATTAAGTTCTCAATAAAACAAAGAACAAGTATCCAGTATCGGTCCAATCTGGACCTTTTTCGAAAAAACAAATGTGAGTAGTATCACTCACCGTTATTTAACAACACCCGGCATTCCTTCATTTTCTCATCATTATATAATTTATTAGATCCTATAGACTAATATTAGGAGCCTACTACTACTAGGCTGTACGGTACAAGACTAAATTAACTATTTAAAAAAAAAACTTTCTCTAACAATATAAATATTATCAATTGGATAATTTCAATAATAAACTTTCAAAATCAATCACTGATTCATGAGAGTGAGAGACTCAGCAGAGTAGAGCCGCTTACCTGTCTGGTATCAGTCATCGTTGCAACTCTTTAATTGATGTAAATTGCTCGTAATCCACAAAGAAAGAAATATTACAAGGAAGTATAACTCGTAATCTGTAGCTCTTTATAATCTAATAGTAAAAGTTAGTTCTAGGTGATTCATTCATTGCCCATTTGCAGGAGAAATAACAGCCGCCATAAACCTCTCGCGTTGTTTTGGTAAACTTCCGGTAACATTCACTCATAGCTGCCACTCACAGTTTTAACATTTTGACAAACTAGTTTCAAAGACACATGGAACTCCCAAAATCATATATCTGTTCTATTTTTTTTTCTAGGAAAGAAGGTGGGTTTAATCATCATCAAGTGCCGTCTCCACAATGAAGGTTGGCTGGAACAGACCTCCAACATCCCGTTTCTTGTTTTGGTGGTACACTCTGTTAGACTGTAACATGTCCGTCTCATGTCCGACATAATCGATTTGCCAGAGACCAACCTTTTGGGCAGGCTCGATTTCAGCCACGGAATTCACAGCGTTCTACAATCGGACTCACCTTGGTCAGGAAATTCTGGTACGCAACGGTATAACGGTATCCGTGATGGACATGTCTCGGTGGAACTGCACTGAGATGCAGGTGCACGCTGTCAGTATACAAGCGCCGGTACCTATGGTCTTCGTAAAAGGGTATGCTCGCAATGGCAAGACAGACAAAACGACGTGGGATAGTTTACTCGAGCAAGACGAAAAGCACATTGTTTTTTGCGGAGACTTCAATGCCAGAGGAAGACAGTGGGGAAATTACATTAAAAACAAGCAAGGGGAAGACCTCGAGGACGCGTTGGTAATCGCCGATGTCATGTGTCTCAATGACAGCACAGTAACTAGGACTGCCAGCCAATCTGGAGACACTGACAGTAGTATAGACCTGGCATTGGTTTCCACCGCCTTTGCCCCTCTTTGCAGGTAAAATGTGTTAGGGCATCACCGCAGTGATCACTACCCGTGCACCATCCTTATAAAGAAGCACAACCACGGGAAGCGTATCAACTTTCCGATGATCTACCAGTACGACAACTCGGCCCTTGACACGATAAGCAAAATTAGATGCAGCAAGTCGCAGGTCAAGCGCACACGGCGCAGCGAGCTGAACCAGCCACCATGGTGGAATAACGACATAGAGGAAGCATGGGGGAACAAACAGAAGGCGTGGCAGAAAGCACGCAACTCCGACAGCGCACCATCCAACAACGTAACGGTATTGAAGCAGACCGTATATGACACCATGTTACTCTTCAAGACATATGCTCAGAAAGCCAAAGAAAAAAGGTGGAATAAATTCTACAAGCAGATAAGTTCAGACACATCCCTTAAGATGTTCTGGCGTTTTCAGCGAAGTATGAACGGAAATGTTCAAAGAGTCGGCATTCCTGATTTTTAGTTCACTGATCTGACATGGCAGAAATCAGACGAAGATAAGGGAAAAGCCTTCCTTGAGCATTACGTTCAACAGACGGACAAAAACAATATGGATGTCATGCGGAGGATTATCACTACGCTGTCTGGTCTATGTACGGAGGCTGAATGGAATGAGAGCATACGCATCACTGCAGAGACCGTCCATGCCACTCTGAAATGGTCGCGTAACACTTCCCCATGCCCTGACGGTATACGATACAAGGACTTCGCCATCCTTAATGAGAACGACATAAACGACCTGGTTGGCGAGTTTAATGGAAGCATCAAGAAAGGTACTATCAAGGAAGAATGAATACACAGCTACCTATTGCCACTAAAGAAGCCCAATAAAACCACGCTCAGATCAACGGCTACCGAATCATAACGACGCAGAACACCACAGGCAAACTTATTAAGAAGATTGTAGCACAGCTGCTTGTTCGAGACCTGGAAGAGAGTCGCATTTTTCCGAGCACGCTCGGAGGCTACAGATGTCAGAAAGAAACATGGCGCAATACCTCTGTTTTCGTCTACGACGTATTCGAGGGTATTTCATTCAGGTCTCGATACGTGTGCTGTCGCGATTGACTTGGAGGACGCGTATAACAGAGTGCAGTTCGAGTACCTCATCAAAACGCTCTTGCTCTTTATTGTTGACCCTTTCGTCGTCAGATGGATATCAGCGGTGTTGCCCGAGAGGAAGGTGGCCCTCAGGTGCGGTTGCTGGACATCTAAACCCGTACCAATACGCACAGGGATCTCCCCTCTCATCCGTATTATTCAATGTCTACACCGTGGCAATAACAGAGCAGCAGCTCGGCGGAAGAGGTAGAACTCTGTCCTTTGTGGATGCTCTGATATACAGACAGGGAAGAGATAGAACAGAAACTGTCGAATCACTGCAGAATGAGCTAGACCGTATCGCCTTCTGATGTGACGATTCAGGGGAACTGATCAACCAAGAGAAGGCTGCGGTAATATGATTCTTTCTTAACAATCAAATCATAAAGTCTACGACACCGACGATAGAGATGAGAGGGTACGATGTAATAATTACCTCATCCTTAAAATACCTGGGCGTGCGATTTGATTGTAGTTTGTGTTTCCGGGAACACGTTGATCATGTTATCGCAGAGGACTTTCAGCTCTGAGATTGATGGCAGCGGCTGACACTAAACAACCACAGCTCGTAATCTTGTATGAGGCTCTTGTCCTCCCTCTCATTGAATATGCAGGCGCTACTATCACCGCTAGTCACACACAGATTGAGAGGCTGGAGAGAATTCAAAACGAAATGATGTGGATCATCCTATGTTGCACAAGGGACACACCCTGTGTGGCTATGAGATTTCTCCTGGATTTTCCGAGAATATCTCATAGAATTGATATGTGGCGTGCCCGCGCATACCTCAGAGTGAGTTCTGACATAGATCACCCACTACACAGCGAGCTCCCACGTGTGAAGGGAAGCAGTCTCAAGAGAGGCAAATCGTGGATGGGTCGGGCCGATGATACCGTTAAACATATCTGTGCCACTGAAGACATAACTCCTGGCGGGGAATGGATACCTTTTCCTACGGTCTTTCAAGTGGCAGTTAAAATCGTCATTACACTTAAAAGAGAGTAAAGGGTACTCAGCCCCGTAAGCGTGGATGCTGATGTCAAGGCACTAATCTGCGAGAATACCGATGACACATGTGATTTACATGGATGGGTCGGCCATCCGTCACCGCCAATGCGCATGGGTCTTTACTGCCAGATCAAAAGGAAGAACAATCCACGAAGCCAGTAGTGCCTTTACCGCAACAACAAGCAGCCTAACAATGAAAGCATTCGCAGTAACGCGGGCACTTAACTTGCTGGAATCGCAAGCCTATTCCCATGTGCGCATACTATCTGAATATGATTCAGAAAGTTAAAACAGGTGATATATGTAGGGAATGGGTTGAGTCATTAGAGAGAGCAGAAATGTGGGCATCACTAAGAAGACTCACACCTATTTGTGTCCCCGGACACGCGGGCGTGGAGGGAAACGAATGAACCAACCAATTAGCTAGCCTCGCCACCACAACAGACAGTCAGCCTATGACCAAGCAGTCATACTCATTGCTCTTCGTGAATCCTCACGATAAGAAGATTTTGAGATGAATGAGCATGAGTCAATATCGAGAATGCGCGAATTGGGAGTGAGGGTGGGCGTGGCCCGTAGAGAACCCCTGACACACATTTCAAAAGAACAGTGAACCAACATAGAACCAGAAACATAGCCGGTATGCCTGAGAGATTTACTGAAGCGGAGATCCGAGCACCGATGGACGTGTTCGGTGTGCGAAGAGGATAATCAACATACCTAATACCTAATGTCCGTCTCGTGATGTTACTTCTCCGACTTGTATCGCTGTTTCACTCTTGATCATCTCCCCTCGACTTTACCCTCGTGTAAGGTCTTCAACAAGATTAAACATAATGTTTTGAATCTAAGTTTAACGCAACTAACTCTGCATTAAAAATGCTATATACTTTAGCATTCACAATATATACTCTGGATAAGGAAAACCCTTCTCATCCGCACGATGAATTATTTCGGAAAAAAGACTTTGGTAAATGGCTATACACTGAAACTAGATACAGCACTATTTTGTGTGAAAATGTAGTTGTCAGCCTGATATCGTTAAGACTTATTTCTATAGGTATTCCTTTGCTCGTCATCATTGACAATGCAAGACTTGTGAGCTAAATTGGGATTTATCCTTCTAAAGGGATGCATTTAACTTTTATCATGATTTTTTGTGTGTGTGGCTGTCCACATAAAGTACCAATTAAAATCACGGGATACCCGGTACGTGAAATACCCCACTTTAGAAGGATGGATTTTAGCGAGCTGGCTGTATAAATGATAAAAGACACTGTTTAGTTACCCAGTTTTTGTTAAATATGAGATAAGATATTTCTAAAAGGAAACTAGCATAGTTATAAATTTTACTTTAGGTGGGTTGTGAGCGAGGCCAGCTATAAATCCAAAACCCGAATTTTAGCATGGTAGGCCTATACCGGAAGCCAATGCCCTTGATAGTTTAGCGAAAACTGATTTTAAAAAAAAATGGATGAGATAACTTTTTCAGTGTTTCACTTTTTAATTTTGTTTTAACTAATAGGAAATATCTTTAGGGTGATACTCAAAACCAAAATAACAAAAAAATGGTGGGGATATGGCGTATCCCTGCGAATCCCAGAAATAAATCGTCATTACACTTAATAGAGAGTGTAAGGAACACAGACAGGCAGGCAGGTAGGTAGGTAGGTAGGTAGATAGATAGGTAGGTAGATAGCAAGGTGGGTAGGTAGGCAGGCAGGTAGGTAGATAGATATATAGGTAGGTAGGTAACAAGGTAGGTAGGCAGGCAGGTAGGTAGATAATACCTATATACCTAAATCTCTAGAAAAAAGCGCCGGGTGCGACTAGAAAAGCTTGGGGATTGGCTGACAACCTGTCACTTGTCTCAATTGCTTACTTGTGTCTTCTGTCAAATAATTACCACGGATGTCAAACAGATATAGACCAGCAGCATTGCACCTGTGTCATTTAGTGACAACTTCCAGGTGACGGGGAATGCTACATATGGGCCGTTGGATCAACAAATCTGATAGAAAAATTATGAGAGACTAGGCTCGGGAATGTATGATGTGCTCTTGGCAGTACGTAGTAATCCTGTGATACTGCAACACTGAACTGTTCCCCTATGGAGACTAAACATGCATCCATTACCCCCACATACACACGCATGCCTATGAGACAACCTTATGTGAGTTTGAGTGTCGTCTAGGTTACATAGCTGAGAAAAACATTTGTTTTTGTTTTTAAAAAAAAAGGATATGGGATGTCAAGAGTTACCTGCTCACAGCAAAAGGGATTATTTCACAATCAGCTTTATCTTGTACGTGTTTCTCCACTGTTAATGAGCGTGTCTGTGTAATTTGACGGTCCATTACCCCCCTGTAATCTATGAGCCTGATTCCAGAATAGAAAACGCCCAACTTGGTCGTTGGTTGGACTTGGATTGATATGTCCTCTTAGTCGAGGTTTCATTCATTAACATCTTAAACATCTCGTCCACGACTGAGCATCATCACTCATTTTTTATAAGCCTTCCTGCTTTTCCGTGTGACATGCTACCGGAAGGTAATTAGAGGCTAGTCATTGAGCATGAGTACTGCTTTAGTTATGACTTCCGTTTTTCGTTTTCTAAAATGATTTTGCACATTGCTCTGACTTCTAGCACAGTCATATCGTCACACTGTACGTTCTAGGCCAGGGTTTCTCAAAGTAGGCTAAATGCCCCTTCGTTGCGGTAAGAGTCATCAACGCGTGCTGCAGGTTCAAGGAAGCGGCGTAGGGGGTCAAATAGGGTCGGGGGGGGGCGATAGAGCTTCAGAGAACACTGAACCAACTAAATGGCACAGTAAAAGCCCCTTGCTACTTTTTATGTACCCTCGTAAAATAAGACAAGAGTTGCAAATCTAATAAGATTAATTGAGTTATACCTGGTCTAAAAAAATACATGAATTCAAAGGTGGCTTCCTTTTGAAGCGGGAGGGTTTTTAAAAAAAAAAAAGACTCTGTATTAAAATGGGGAAGAAATATAAAACACTTCGGTAACAGCACAACCTGGCATTTCACTTTATAAACTAAATGTGGCGCCATCATGATAAAGAGTTCTTGTTTTCATTGTGTTTGTTATTGTTTTCTTGGAAAATATTTTACAATATGAGTACTTTATTTTCTCTTTGCAATCTAGCAGCCTAGTTGGAAGTTTTTGTACTTCATGTTATTATTTATATAATTGCTGTCGTCGGCCATGACAGTAGCAAGTCTCAAAAACAAGTACCATCACATGTGATCATGTGACATATTCTTTCTAGAACGTAGTGAAACTCCTGAAATTTCCGCGGTCTCTGGCAAGTTGTTCTGCCCCTCTCTAGCGACATATGCAAGCATTTCTGAAATTCTCTTATCCAACAACGTTTTGGTAGATCTTTGCCTTTATATCGGACCCTACAACAATACTCTTTTCGTGTCATCGTGTCTCTTCACATGGCCGAAAAAACCTATTTTACTTCTTAATAGGTGCAGTGGCGTAGCGAGGCGGGGGCGGAGGTGCGGACCGCCCCGGGCGGCATCATCGGGAGGGCGGCAAATTTATTTTCGTCCAGTCTTTCACAATCACTGACACATTTTTTTCATGTCACAAGGGCGGAAAATTATGATTACGCCCCGGACGCCATTGACCAAAGCTACGCACTGTGTACAAGTCTATGCATTTCTGCGAACAAGTCAATTTTAGTTCTTGATTCTTGATTAGAAATTGACTTCACAGCAGGCGTGACATTCCCATAAGTGATCCGCCCTCCGCTCCAGCAGACATCCCAGTGTATGTAGACTCATAGTCCCAGTCAGATGTTGATTGTGTGATCTTTGTGACTTTCTAAAATTTTTACTTTTCCTTCTCTCACCTCTGGACAGCGGCGTGCATAGGGTAATTGCAGCCTGGTGCGATGAATATTTTGACCCCCCCCCCCCCCCACCTGCCTGAAATTGATTTTAAAAATTCCGAGTAAAATTTTACAAGTTCATTAATATTATCGATTTTATCCACATTTAACAAAGATAGAAATAAATTTTAAAATGTAAATTTAAAATTACAAATTCACTTTGCGAGCTTTTTGACTAGCGAAGTCATTAATGACTGTGTCGAAGCTCACATCATTGACCAGCTCATGTTCGATTGATATTATTGCGAGGTTGTTTAATATCAAGTTGTTCAAAGTTGACCTGCGATAGTTTTTGATTAATTTGAGTTTGGAGAAACTTCTTTCACGTGTAGCTATACTAACTCCTAGAGTTAGGAACATACACAGTAAAAGACAATGTTGGGTACTGAATGGGAAAGCTGATGTTTGTGAACAAAGAAAAGTAATTCCATAGGCCCTTGGTCCTTTAAGTTCAAGACCGAAGGTGCTGCGACAAAATTCATTAGTCACCTTCTCTCGAGTAAAAATTCATCCTTGTCGATGTCATCATAAAGGAGCGTTGTGAAGATCAATGTCGACTCGATCGTCTAACAGTTGCTTTGGAGAAAGAAAGCGAAACTTGTCAGCAACCTCATGCATTTGTGCAATTCTTGTTGAACTCTCCTGATTCACTCTGTCCATGGAAGCGCATATTTCCAACCAAAGTTCATTTCTGTAGCTTAACCCGGCATCTGCGGCTTCTTCTCCAGGCATTGCAAAGACTGGCAAAGGATGGAGCAACACAGGAACAAAAAGACCAAGAAATCACCTACCAGAAAAGAAGACCCTCATCAAAGCCATCAGGAAAGTCGACCACCCAAAAGACAATTACCACTATCTCAACAGAGCAGAGCAGGTTATTATTTTCTGCCTCAGAACAGGACACAACAGATTAAACAGCCACTTAAATAGACTAAGATTGATCCCATCACCGCTGTGCCTTTGTGGGCAGACAGCACAGACAGCTGAACATATCCTGCAAGACTGCAATACACTAAACCAGTTAAAGGAAGAACACTGGCCTACAGAGATGGATATCCACAGAAAGATGTATGGGAGCACCGAAGAGCTTTCAAATACAGCAGCATTTATTAAGAAAACAGGACTTGCTGTGTAGACATGTCAAACTCCGAACGAGAAGAAGAAGAAGACAAGCCAGTACGACATCTTCACTATCAAAATTATTTTCTTTCACCGGTAAGATTTTCTAAAAGGAAAAAGACATGGAACCAAATCTGGAGAATATGATGGGTGTGGAATAATTTCAATATTCATATCTAGAGAATACGATGGGTGTGGAATAATTTCAATATTCAAATCTATAGAATATGATGGGCGTGGAATAATTTCAATATTCAAATCTAAAGAATATGGTGGGTGTGGAATAATTTCAATATTCAAATCTGGAGAATATGATGGGTGTGGAATAATTTCAATATTCAAATCTAGAGAATATGATGGGTGTGGAATAATTTCAACATTCAAATCTGGAGAATATGATGGGTGTGGAATAATTTCAATATTCAAATCTATAGAATATGATGGGCGTGGAATAATTTCAATATTCAAATCGTTGACTGTTTGCAACGCAAGCCATGCTTTATGGGAAGGTGCATTGTCTTAAAGCAAGAGAATAATTTGAGTGCGAGTTATCCCTCGTTTTCTGGTAAGTCTTTTTAGGTTTGGTCAGTTTGGTATGGAGATCAACGTATCACTGGCCTTTAGTCGTCTTGCATTGAGGCAGGTATTTTTTCATTATGAAACATTTGATGTCCCATACAATCAAAATCACTTTTCTTGAATATTTCTTTAATCTTTGATTGATATGCGTTAGTAATGGTGATTCTAACAGACCCCCAGAGTATTCTGAAAAATGAGCTCTGGTTTCTGCCCTTTGCACCTCATTCTGCGTTAAAGAAACATAGATAGGACCTCTGGAACCACACAGGATAAAATGGGGAGCGTACTTACCCAGCGAAACACAGGAACAATTAACATGCATACCTTTCGACATTTGCTGGGAGAGACTGGGCACCTATGTGCCTGTCAGTTATCGTTTTCATCATGATGCGCCATGATCGCGATGAAAGTTGGCTGCAACGGACCTCCAACATCCCCTTTCTTTTGTCTTGGTTATGCACTATGCCAGACTGTAACATGTCCATCTCGTGATATTTCTCTCCCACTTGTATCTCTGCATACCCTTGCTCACCTCCCCTCAATCCAGTAAGGTCTGCAATAAGGTGTCATGTCTTTTAATATGTTCAAAATACATTATTTGTTTTATCTTTATTTCTTTAATAGTTTTTTTTTTCATACAAAGTATTAATTTTTTTGTTCGTTTTCTTATCTTTCCACGAAGTTCCCCTATTCTCTCTCTCTCTCTCTCTCTCACACACACACACACACACGCACGCACGCACACACACACGCACACACGCACACACACATACATACACACATGCTTATGCGTGTGTGCGTGCGTGCGCATGTTCATTATTACATGATGGTCAGACAGTCCCATATGTAAGCTTAAATATATATATGGGTCATCAAGGAATAATTTTGATCAAAATATGTCTGTGTAATAAATCTGTGTTTTGATCTTCATGTTTCATTATTACCTTGTTTGTATCACAATATTTTATTATTATAATAATTCTTTTAAGTAACATTATGGTTTGTGTTTTTGAGATCCCCAGGAATTGTGAGAACTCTTGCTTCCTATAGTTAGTTAGTTAGTCGTTGGATCATCATCACTGCACTCCAGACAAGTCCATAAATGCTCAGATCTCTCCATGAGTGTAGCCGCCATTTCACGCCGACTGACGGTCCCAGTACGCAGTTGATTGACCATCATTCTTTCTTGCCCACGAAAACTGCACCTTCCTAGCGACACCACGTTTCAAACCATTTTTCTTGCTTCCTATGTGCAGTGGGATGGTTTTTGTGAGCTTTCTTTCATACCAAGGAGATTTCAGCTTTCGGCTTACTGCAGTACCTATTTAAAGAGACTTCTACTCAGAGAGGGTCTATAATTGTATAGATGACATGCTACAAAGCTTCCATAAGAGAATCTAAATATAACGGCATGTCATCATCTACTAAGGTTTTCTGTTGCATTGTTGGTACTTTTATGGTAATCGTGCTCTTCTTTCAACCGCGGAAATGATCCAATTCCGCTCTTGTCTTCGTTCTCGGACTCCTGATCAGCTTTATGTAGTTCGGAGAACGAAGTGCATTGTGTTATAGCGTACATCTTAGCTGCGATATTGTGTTTTGTGCGTGGCATCCTGATTATCTGTGCGCCTTTTGGCTGGATGCCTCCGTCTTCAGCACTCTGCTTACTTGGGCAGGACTATAGTCCTACTCGAGTGGGACTGCCCGACCAGTCTTAGTTTCCAGCCCCTGATGGCTGAACTAAGCCCCATCACCACTTCACGGTGCTGGCCTCGATGCCAAGACATCCAATGAAGGAAAGATTCCTAAATCTAGCAATGGGGCGACTGAAAAGAAGCAGCTTTATCCATCAAGCTGAACGACTCCGTAGACAACTTACATACCTACCTGAAGTTGACAGCCCCTTAAGGTCTGTACCAGAGCAAACCCCGTGGAGTGAAAGGCACGGAATGCCAATATACATTCAGACCCATGTGAAAGGAATACTAAGCGAGGACGAACAGAACAGTGTGCAGCGAAGGACAGTCACCCTCAGTTTCCTGGATGAGGAATATCCACAAGATATATGGGTCAGCGTATACACAGATGGGTCAGCACAGAATACTGTGAGGAATGGAGGTGCATGTGTATTTATAGAAAATCCACACAAGCCTAGAGATACAATTAGAACACCGACAGGAAAATTCTGCAATAATTATGATGCAGAAATCCAGGCAATTAGTGTGGCAGCTAAAACACTGCTGAACTCCAACTCTGGCCTACAGCCTGTGGTATTCCTGACAGATGCAAGGTCAGTGCTTCAAGCTCTCCAGTCTGGAAAACTAACAGACTTGAAAAAACTACTTAGCGAATTGTCGTACCAGTATAGGGTAACCATGCAGTAGATACCCTGTCACTGTAAATACCAGGAAATGAAAAAGTAGACCAACTGGCTAAGGAAGGTGCTGCCAAAGACTAACCAGATATATCAATCACCTACCATCAGAAAAAACAGATGATCAAGTCAATAAGAAAGCCACAAACAGCAACACAAGATGACTATCACATTATGAACAGATCAGAACAAGTTATAATACTACGTCTCAGAACAGGACACAACCGACTCCGCAGTCACATGTATACAAAGTTCAAGATTGGAAACACAGCCATGTGTACATGTGGACAGGCAACACAGAGTGCCAAACATATACTTCAAGAGTGTTCTGAGCATGAAACGCTGAGGCAGACATATTGGCCAGAGGAAACAACACTGGAATCAAAGCTCTATGGGACACTGTATGAACTACAAAAGACTGAGTTTTATTAAGGAGACAGAATTACAGATATAGACATGTTTCAAGTGAACGAAAGAAGAAAAAGCTGCGATATATGCGCTTTTCGGCCTTCCAGATCCTACTTCAGCATAGCTTCTGCGTCCCTTTGGCTCTTTTTGGGATGAAACAACCAACGCGAGCTCTCGACATGCTTAGTCGCCTCTTACAACATGATTGGCAGGTAGCAATGTCGCCTTTCTTTACTCCAATTTATGACCCCGGAAACAGGTGACAATTTGGTTGTATCCTCAACGTTTTTAACCATCAGCTTATAATAATAGAGGTCGTGTTCTGGTAATCCAGTCACCGCGAATTCAAGAGTATGTGTTTAAGAGTGTGTTGCTGAACTAAAACTGCCTGGGTATATAACATCAAGTTTTTATCATACCAATTTTGTTATTGGAGCACCTTAAGGGGATAAACAGGTGATATATTCTATCCAGAACGTGGTCTTCCTTATGGCTCTATTGAATTCTCCTCGGTCTTGAGCAAGGTGTACCGCCTCCTTTAGGGCAGACATTCTTGTTTGTCTTCTGTCCAAGGGCGCCTTGGTTGACCTTTAAACCTGTTACCTTCCAAAGTACATGACCGAAAAAAGCTAGTTGTTCAATTAATATGGTTTTCAGAAGCCAGCTCTCTTGGGAGATGATTGTGCTTTGTACCTCCTGGTTTGTTTTCCTTGCTGCTCGTGGTTTTCTCAGAACTATTCTGTAGAATTTTAATTTAAATGATGTTGTTATATTGGACAATGTTTTATTAGTACCCATGTTTCGCATGCTTTGCATTCGTCGTTACTGGAAACACACACGTTTGTAATAAGCACAATTTGGTTTTCGGAGTAGTTGTTAATCCGTCTAAGGCATTCGTGACGTGGTTTTCCTTGAACAATCACATGGTAAAGACACCCATGACACAAGTTTCGTTGTCCGGGAAAAGTTTAGAAAGAACTAGCACAATGAGATATCTGGGTGTGTTTTTTGACAGAAGCCTGAGTTTCAGGGAACATGTTGACCACATTATCATAAGGGCAGGCAAAGGCTTAGCAGCAATGAAGGTTATGGCTGCTGCGCAGTGTGAGCAAAGATTGTTATTTCTTTTGTACCAGGGTTTGGTTGTGGCTGTGGTGGAATATGCACTGGCAATTCTGACTCCTAGCCAAACTCAGATCGAAAGACTGGATAGAGTCCAGAATGCAGCAAAGCGTATCATTCTGGGATGCACAAGAGACACATCGACAAGAGCTATGCGATACCTACTTGACTGCCCAACAGCTAAGCATATATTACAGTATTGCCGTGCACAGGCGTACCTTCAAATACATGCAGATAAGGAACACCCGTTGCATTCCGAGATACAGAAAGTTAAAGGCAGCAGACTCAAGAGAGGAAGGTCGTGGATGGGACGTGCTGAGGATGTAATACAAAGCGTGTGCAGATTACAGGAAGTGGCAGCAGGTGCGGAATGAATAGGTCTACCCACAGATTTCGAAACATGTTTGAGAGTAGTAATATCACTTAGCAGGGAATGCAGAGAATGGTGTCCCACAGCTGTGGAGAAAGAAGTGTAGGCTTTAATCAGTGAGAATACCAAAGAGGGGGATGTGATTATATACACTGATGGATCTGTAATTAGGCATGTTCGCAGTGCTTGGGCCTTTACAGCTCAGTGCGCAGGTAAATCGATCAAGGAGGAAAGTGGTGCCTTTGCGGTCACTACGAGTAGTATGACCATGGAGACTATGACGGTGACCAAGGCATTTGAGTGGCTACGCACACAGAAAGTAACGCAGGTCTGCATCTTGAGTGACTCTATGAGTATGATTAAGAAGGTACAAGTGGGTCTCGTTCGCGAACAGTGGATTGAGGCCTTGAGAAATGCGAGCTTGAAAGCGGTTACATTTATTTTCGTGCCGGGGCCTTTTGGCGTTCGAGGCAATGAAAGAGCGGATCAACTGGCATCGTGTGCGATTGTGGCAAAGGGCGATGGGGTATGGATCGCGCTGAAGTTTTGAACTCCTTAAGAGATATAACACGCGAGAGTGAGACTAATGTGGATGATGATTCCTTTTCAATGGCTAGGATTAAAGATCAGGGATTGAAATGCGGTGTTGCTAGAGGTGAACATTTTGTAGGGCGCAGAAGAATGATGGTCAACCAGCATAGGACCGGTACTGTCAGCAGAAGTGTGATGGCGGATACACTCAAGGAGAGATCGGAGCAACTATGGATGTGTCCAGTTTGCAGTGATGATGATCCGACGACTAACTAACTAACTAACAATTTGGTTCTTATTTGGTTCACAAGGGATATCATTCTAATTTCCAGTTTTTGTACACAGGAATCATGGTCAACCTACATATGAGTTTTTCATAATAATATTTTAAACATTTTAGACAAATGCATACAACAGAAAAAAGAAAAAAACTATTTGTTTAATTCGTGTTTAAATTCAAGATGTAACAGGAGTACATTTCTTCTCTTTTTTTTGATACAATAATTAGTCTTCCACTTCTTCCAAGTCTGGTTTTCTTAATAAATGCTGCTGTATTTGAAAGCTCCTAGTGCTCCAATACATCTTTATGTGGATATCCATCTCCGTGGGCCAGTGTTCTTACCATAACTGGTTTAGTGTATTGCAGTCTTGCAGAATATGTTCAGTGGTCTGTGCTGCCTGCCCACAAGGGTGCAGAGGTGATTTAAGTGCCTGTTTAATCTGTTGTGCTCTGTTCTGAGGCGAAAGGTAATAACATGTTCTGCTCTGTCGAGATAGTGGTAATTGTCTTTCGGGTGGTCAACTTTCCTGATGGTTTTAATGAGTGTCCTTTTTCTTGGTAGGCGATTTCTTGGTCTATTTGTCCCTGTGTTGCTCCATCCTTTGCCAGTCTGTTTGCCTTTTCAATTTCTTGGTATGCCACAGTGGGATGATAACTAATAAGGGGAGAATAATTAGTTGAAAAAATGTATTGACAATTGTTCTTATTATCTCTCTTTGATTATAAACGTAAAACCACCTTTCATAAAATGTCAAGTTCTCTGTTTAATACAAGAGACTCCTGAATCATCCTATGCACCAAAGAATTAATGGCTATGACAAAAGCAGGCTGGAGAGGAGCAACTTATCAGCAAATGCAAAGAAACTGATACAAAAGGCAACAACTATAGGACAAGCGAAAACAAGGCCCATACAACTAGTCAGTATCACCCCCCCCCCTTGGGCATACAGACTCCCACAACTAAAAGAACAAATAGAAGGTATAGAAAAGAAAGGAACTCAGACAGACTTGGAGAGAAAGCGTATCACAGAACAACACATCGCAGTTAATTACCCACAAGATGCATGGACTCATGCCTATACAGATGGCTCGGCCACAAACGCAATTGAGAATGGAGGTGGAGGAGTGACCCTCAGACTAAAATGCGGGAAAGATGTTACTCTAGCCATAGCTGCAGGCAAGCTCTCAACCAATTTTAAAGCAGAAATGGAAGCTCTCAAGAAAGCAGCAGAAACTATCTTACAACACAAAGAACAAGTGCACAGGAATATTGTACTACTAACAGATGCACTCTCTGTCATAACAGCACTGAAGCTACACAAGAACACCGAACTGAATGAATTGAGGGCACAGCTAGTTCAGTTGTACAATAATTTCCAAAGAGTAGTGATCCAGTGGATACCGGCACACTGTAACATTGAAGGGAATGAAGTTGCAGATAGACTGGCCAAAGAAGGAGGGAAGTTACCTCAAGAAGACTATCTGGTCAGTTATGAAGAAGTGAAGACCATCATTAAAGGCAACTATAATAAAAAAAGTGGAAAGAAGACCACCCCAAATATAATGCAGATGACGGGTATTACCAACTGTCCAGAAGAGACCAGGTTATCCTGCTGCGCCTCAGAACTGGTCACAACAAAATGAGACATCATTTGTACACCAAATTCAAAATAGGGACAACTGGGCTCTGCCATTGCAGCCTTGCAAATATGACAGCAGAACATATCCTACAAGAATGTCCCCAGTATGCAGACCTGAGAAACAAGACATGGCCCACCCCAATTAGTGTTGAAGAGAAACTGTATGGCACAGTGGACACTTTAAAACAGACAGCAGCCTTTATCATAGAAACCGAAGTCCCAACCTGACTGAGTAATGATCGCCGAAGAAGAAGAAGAAGTTCTCTGTTTACGGTGATTGAAATTAGTGGGTTTAAAAAAAACAAAAACATTATGTTAAATCAAATTGACTATCTAAGACACAATAGTCAAGTTTTCTTCCTGTAAACAGAGCCCTTTTTCTATCTCGTACAGTTCACGAAAGTAAGATTGCTGCCAAATAAGATGTCAAAATTAGGACCTATAAGAAAATACAAAAACATTGCGTGGTGTTGACTGTGATATGTGTTTTAGATCAGTGGTCAGCCCGAGTAATGTGTATTAAACTGTGTATGGTAGATTTATTATCAGCCCATGTAATGTAGACTGTGCTATGTATGATAGATCAGTGGTCAGCCTGTGTGATGTGGAGTGTGCTATGTATTATAGATCAGAGGTCAGTCCGTGTGGTGCGGAAACCAGAAAATGGAGCTCATATTAGTTGCACTATTACCTGACATGCACATCGTAAATGGTGACTAAGAAAGTTTTGAGGGTTGAGTTGGCTGACCCATTCCATTGACGGTCTAGTGATCCAGAAGTCACATGATTTCCTAGTCAAAAATGTGACATTAGCTTAAGGCTGGAGATGGATTTAGCTAATATGTCAAGATCAACTATCATTTGGAAAAGCAAAATCAATGCTATAGATTCATACATGTCTACAAGAACCATTACTTTCAATATTAAACACATGCGGTTGCATCTGTGGGTCCCACAAATGTCCCACTAGACAAACCAACCATGCAACAGAAAACCTTAGTAGATGACATGCCGTTATATTGAGACTCCTTTATGGAAGCTTGTAGCATGTCATCTATACAATTATAGACCTCCTCTGAGTAGAAACTCATTCAATGGGCATTGCACCGAGCTGAAGTCTCCTGGGTATGAAAGAAAGCTCACAAAAAAATCACTGCACATAGGAAGTAAGAGCTAATAGCGCACATTTCTTGTGGTTCCGAATCAATCAACCAATATTAAATCGACAAATATATCTACTTGCATGGTTTATACTTCTATTGATAAGGGGGGGGGGGGTAACTCCCTTTCACTCTTAAGAAATCATTAAATGTTTTTTATTGCTAGTAATTTAGCCAAATGGCGGGTGAAACCCCTCCCGTAACGATTTTGTTTTACAAAAAAAGGGAATCACCCCTTTCTCAGTAAAAAGATGGAATTATTTCATACAACAACGGAAGAATGCCTTTTATACATTAGTTTTTTTAATGTAAAATCCCTTCCACATCGAAAACGTCTCTACGGCCCTGATAGTTATCTATGGGCCTTTATGGAACAATGAACTCCACATCAAAATCCACTTAGTTGCTGCTTACGAACTGTTTGACAGGTAACAGTGTAGCTATTCTTTGCTCCCCTTCCAGTCCCGGCTAAACAAGCACAGTTTTTATTCACTTCTCCCACCCAGGCCCGGTAACACAAGGGCAGTTTCTATTGGAAATCAAATTCATTTAACTACCATTGCTTTCAGATTGTTCACTAGAAACAAATTGTCAAAGATATTCTTTCTTTTTAATTGTATCAAAGAATACATGTTAACTGTGTTGGAAATCTAATTTATTCATTGGATGATCCCATGACAGACTCCTGACAATCACATAATATTTTGAAATAATTTAATACGTCTACAGAAAATACGTTATGACCACTGATCTATGTATAAATAGATTTAAGCCTTTACAATCGCCTGCGCTTAGTGTTACCATGCTCCCGTGTCAAAAAGCGTGCAAAACTCGTAAACATGATCACACTTCTCTTGTTTTCACGAAGCTATACCAAGTGTATTGATTCAAACACGTGACACATTCGTTATATGCATATTATTAAACTGATAGAAACCGGGACACGTTACAACCGAGCGAGATATCAGGCAGCGATATAAAACCAAGACAATTCCCGTGAGACCGTGACTAACACACATATCTGCCATTCACATAAACAAATGCATATTTCCGCTATTATAGTGAGAAATATATTTATCAAGTCAAAATATTTTAAGTTTACATTAAAAAAACTCAATCAACACGTTTTTAAAACTCATAAACTGCAATTCCGTCTCCCCCCCCCCCCCAGAAACGTGACAATGTACATATTCAGAGAATTGCAGTAATGGTATTGACTAGATGTGATTCGAGAAGGTGCTCCCTCTCCGGAAAGATCAGAAGAACGCGTGATCAGCAACTGACTGGGACACTGAGCTTATACACTTTTAGATGGCTGACGGCACGGCAAGCAGAGCATATATAGGAATGCCCCCAGTGCTGTGACACTTGTTCCTAGTAAAAAATCAAGAATCCTCAGAAATAAAAAAAATCATTTTCTTGTAAAATGTGACAATTAAGAATACATTATCACTGTATCAAAATATTTTTTCTTTTTTTCCAAAAAGATGTATTCTTTACAATAAAACAAAATGAAATAATTTGACTAAACATTTGTTTTTAATCACAGAGTATTTTAATTACAAATTTTTTTTTAAAAATGACAAAAAAGTCGAATGAAGCAAAAAAAACAACAAAAAATACGTTCAAGTGTAAGGGTGTATTACAAATAATACTAAAATTTAAGTAATTACAAAGTTATTTCATGACAAAAAAGTCGAGTGAAGCACTTTCTAAGCAGCTCTCCTATACCCCCGTAATCCTCTCTCGAGGCGGTATGACATAGCAGGCGCCGACATCGAAAGCCACTCGGACGCTGAGTATAGCTCACCACTCAGCTGAGCACGTTTATGCTGTTAACATTCCGTACGACCGAAAACTTCACCCCGGTGACTTCGTCCTGTCTTAACATGTCATATGGGGAGGAACCAGCCTAGATCCCAAGCGGTACTGTGACGAGCGAGCTGACTCGACACTGGCTGAACCTTGACCCCGCGGTGGAGTCTAAGACATGTGAACGGACTACTGACACTGGTTCCCATACAAAGTCAAGATCCAACTTTTGTAAAGTTCCGCGGGGAACTTGAACCTGATACGGACATTATACCTTAACATTCAAAGGCTTATGTGCCACACATTTTGTTACCTATGACAACAGTGAGGGAAGAATGTCGCGCATATTGCTTTCAAAAAATGTTTTTATAAATAGGAGAACGGGGAAAAGTTACATAAAATCTCGCAAAATAAATTATAGTTGTTCATTTAAATGATATTGCCAATTGTCAGATCAAAATTTGTGTGTTTTTATGATTTATTAATATCTCATACTTATTACCACCCTTGATTTTGGAGTACATGTCCGGCTATGTCCCTTGGTAAATAAATGCTACTATCTTTAACTTCCGGTTCAAATAATGTTTTTATTTTGCTCAATCAAGAACTCGTTGATCATAACCAATTAATTTCGTAGAAATTAAATATCTGTGTTACTGAAACGGATTTAATGATATCCATATTTACATCATGATTCGTTCAACCTTATTTAATTCGATAATGAAGATCTAAAACAAATTGCAATGAAACGAGAGACATGGAATCTAAAATGTTGTTAGTTAGATACTTGGACAAAATTTTCAGAATTGTGCTACATTTCTACATAATTACAAATAATATACTATGTTATTTGGTTAGATAGCCCTTCAAAAATTCATTTCAATGATACCTCAACCAAGTCTGTACGTCAATCCTGAAAAAAATGTTACATATTTTTTTCTAATGAATTTGACATCAAAATAATTTACATTGAAACACATAGGAAAATATAAATAAAACTTGTGACCACAGTGACAAATTGTATCCAAGCTGATAATTTGTAACTTATCTTTGTTATTTTCAATAATACAAGCCACAAACTATATGTTTTTTTGTTTGTGAAGACAAGACACATCTGTTGATCCTATTTCTATCATTTTTAGGTGCACGCAGAACTAATTAATATGAAAGAAGGCAGCAAATTAGCATAATTAAAAATGAAAATAAATTATCAAACTATTGAATATAATTAAATACCACAGAAATTATATATATTTGTGTTGGCAAAGACAAGACGCATCTGTTGAACCTATTTCTATAATTTGTAGGTGCGCACAGAACTAATTAATATTAAAAATGGCAGCAAATTAGCATAATTAAAATGATAATAAATTATAAAACTATTGAATATAATTAAATACCACAGAAATTATATATATTTGGGTTCAATACAAGAATCCGTGAACAAATCATGTGACAACATACCAACTTTTTAATTTCATGTGCTATTGCACTATCTCGGAAACTTAAAAAGTCGTAACTTAAATTACTGATCTAGCGATTTGCACGCAATGAACTGGCCATCCACCTCTCACTCAGTGTGTATCGTGCAATGTGTCGAATAGTCTGTATATGCGACTTTTAGGAATTTCGTTCCATCTAATTATGTTAGCTATGTGTTCTATAGAAAGCTGTCCACTAATTCTTGCATTGTACCTATATTTGTATTGGCAAAGGCAAGATGCATCTGTTGATCCTATTTCTATAATTTTTAGTTGCGCAAAACTAATTAATATTAAAATTGCAGAAAATTAGCATAATTAAAATGAAAATAAATTATCAATCTATTGAATATACTTAAATACCACAGAAATGATATATATTTGGGTTCAATACAAGAATCCGTGGACAAATCATGTGACAACATACCACTTTTTAATTTCATATGCTATTGCACAATCTCAGAAACTTAGAAAGTCGTAACATAAATTACCGATCTAGCAATTTGCGCGCAATGAACTGGCTATCCACCTCCCACTCAGTGTGCAGCGCGCATGTCAAGTGGTCAGGGGCTCTCATCGCGCAATGTGTCCCATAGTGGACACGTCTGTATATGCAACATTAGGAATTTCATTCCGTCTGTTTATGTTAGCTGTTTATTCCATAGAAACCTGTTCACTGGTTCTTGTATTGTACCTATATTTTTATTGGCATAGGCAAGACGCATCTGTTGATTCTATTTCTATAATTTTTAGGTGCGCACAGAATTAATTAATATTAAAAATTGAAGCAAATTAGCATAATAAAAATGAAAATAAATTATCACACTATTGAATATAATTAAATACCACAGAAAGTATATATATTTGTGTTCATAAAAGTAAGATCCTAGGCTATTTCTACAATTTTTAGGTGCGTGCAGAACTAATTAATATGAAAAATGGCAGCAAATTAGCATATTGCTGCTAGAGTTTGATATGATGAGATATTGCTGCTAAAGTGCTGTTCATAGATTCATCAATAGGTTTTACCCATCTCATCCCACTCACCCGTAACCCCAAATATTTAGGAAACTACAGCCTTGCTTAATTATGTATTTTAAAAATGCACTCATCTGCCTTCTAGATCAACGTTTGTATTAGCGTACATGACTTTCTTCTAGCTCACACATTCTGTCTTCTAGCTCACACACCTGTCTTCTAGTTCACACATATGTCTTCTACATCAACTTTTGTCTTAGCGCACACAACTGTCTTCTAACTCACACATCTGTTTTATAGCTCACACATCTGTCTTCTAGCTCACACATCTGTCTTCTAGCTCACACATCTGCCTTCTAGATCAACGCTTGTCTTAGCTCACACATCTGTCTTCTAGCGCACACATCTGTCTCCTAGCTCACACATCTGTCTTCTAGCTCACACATCTGTCTTCTAGATCAATGTTTGTCTTAGCACACACAACTGTCTTCTAGCTTACACATCTGTTATCTAGTTCACACAACTGTCTTCTAGCTCACACATCTGTCTTCTAGCTCACACATCTGTCTTCTAGATCAATGTTTGTCTTAGCACACACAACTGTCTTCTAGCTTACACATCTGTCATCTAGCTCACACATCTGTCTTCTAGCGCACACAACTGTCTTCTAACTCACACATCTGTTTTCTAGTTCACACAACTGTCTTCTAGCTCACACATCTGTTTTCTAGTTCACACATCTGTCATCTAGTTCACACATATCATATAAGCTCACACATCTGTTTTCTAGTTCACATGACTATCTACTAGCTAACAAAGTTGTGTTCTTTCTGAAAACAGGACACTGAAGCTTAAAACTTATTCAAACTTAAAGAACAAAGTGGAGTCAGGAAAGCAACTATAGACAGACTGATTATCCAGTTGAATAAACATGTACCTCAAACACTTGGTAATAATGTTGTCTCACTTTTCATGTTTATTTGATCACGTGAATATATTGTTGTTGACATACTTGTCACACTACAACTATTATATTTCATATACTATATATTCATCCAAGACTGGTAACATTATCTCTGTGTCTATGTGGACAGACAGCAGAACATATCCTGCAAGACTACATTTCATTAAACCAGCTAAAGGAGGAACACTGGCCCACAGAGATGGATATTCACAGAAAGCTGTTAATTAATTTGGCAGACCATCTGACCTAGTTGGCAGACCTATCATTGTACCCACTATATGTAGATTGTTCAGATGGTATGGGTAAAGTGTAAACAGAACATTGTAACTCAACAAGACAATCTATGGAGCGGCCACCGATATAGAAAACAGTCAGTCAATTGATATTGGAGAGGTTGCAGACTTTCTTTGTGGTGTGGAGGAATTGGCTGCCATGCTTATCCATGTGTATATACAATAGTGCCGTTCTTACCCATGGTTTTTTGCTGTGTGTCTTGATAAAGGCTTTTTGGTTGAAACATCAGTTTGTGTGTTTTTATATGTGTTTACAGTGATTAGCAAACTTCATTGCGCTGTTCCAAGCTTTGCCTGATGGATTTCAGTTTTACTGCAGTCAGTACATATTATCGATCTTATCCATGTGTGGTAATGTTGTACTACACATACATGATTGATGAATACAGACAGAATCTTGACAAATAATGGAGAAAATGGAACAATGGAAAAGCAGACCTTTAAATGAATCAACTGATATCAAATAAAGCAGGGAAGGATGATATTGTGTTCCCAGATAGATCTCTCTGTGGTGGTGAGAAATATGTTCCTTTCATACCACAGTCGGCACATAGGACAGAGGTTTTGATTCTCCATGTGTTGCGGTCCGCTGCCTGCAGTTTTAGTTCTTGTATGGTCCTGCAGCCTGTTATTTCCCTTTCTTTAAGCATGGTGTTTTTTAGGTTTACTTTACTCCTTTCTCGTTTTATTTTACCCTCAGGCGTCCATGTAAGGGCTTGTTGGTTTATTCTCTTTTCATCTAGTCTTAAAACATAACCGAGGTATTTCCATCTGCGTTTTCTTATTACGTTTGAAACATATTCTTGGTGTGCTTTCTTTCTTAAATCATTATTTGTGACGAAATCGCTCCATTTTATGTTCATCAGTTTCCGGAGACATTTGTTTTTTAGCTGTTTAATTTTTGATCTGTGAATTGATTTCCAGCTTTCTCTTTCATATGTTAATACTGAGACAATATAGGAGTTGAATAGCTTTAGCTTGGTGTTTCTTCCTAGATCTTTTGACTTTCAGATATTAGTTAGTTTGGTAAATGTGCTAGCTGCAACTGCTATGCGTGTATTTATTTCTTTCATTGAGTCTCCATCAACAAAAATTTGGCTACCCAAGTAATTAAATTTGAAACTTTTTCCAGTATTTGGATATTTACTGAGATGTTATTTGTTGAACTGGTAAGTCCCGTGATTTTGAATTTATCTGGAAATATGAGAAAAATCTGGCTTGGGGGTTTATTATAACTATTGATATTGAGAGTTCTCATGGAGCACAATGGGAAATACAGAATAATTGCTTCAATTATGATGGTTGGGGTTAAAATCAATACTATAAGTCTTTAATGCTTCATGGTTTACAACTTGTCTGTGATAGCTGCTCCTTTTGACAATATGCAAATAAACAAAATATTCAGAACATCCATTGTCAAAACTATAACTATTTCTAAACTTCTGGGTATCACATTGATCTATTGCCTGGGTGTGCTGATATTCGTAGTAATAAGAGAGCAGACAGACTTGTATCTGTGAATTTAAGATAAACACTGGTGATGTACTGAAGTTTGTGGTCACTTGCTGGAGTGGACAATGGGATAGATGAGGTATCCAGGAGGTATCCATGCTGCATCCAAGGCAATTCAGTATCTTCTTCTTCTTCGTTCATTCTCAAACTCCTCCAAATTAGCAGGATGTAGTCCAGAGAACGAAATGTCTTGTGTCATGGTTTACAGCAATGATGCAATATCTGCGCCTTTCGGTCTGACACATATGACTTTAGCATAGCTTTGAGTCATGTTGACCCTATATGGAATGGGACAGCCAACTCCATCCCATAACCTCCTTAGTCGCCTCTTACAACATGCATGAAAGGTAAACAATGTTGCTGTTCTTTACTTTCCTCTCAGACCTTGGTAACACATGGGCGGCAATTCAATATTATTTATGGTATAAATAGAACTGAGAACACATCGAGTAGAATTAAGAGTGTTTATCCAGCTAGCTAGCCATGGGGACTATCAGCATGCATATTCTTTGACATCTTCTCAGGGAGATGTAGAATTGTGGGTTTGCCGTGAAGTACAATAACATGGATTAACCAATAGCTTCTTTAATGTGATATTTCTTTAGCAGAACATCATCAAGTACTGCTACTCTCTGTTCTGTTCAACCATCATTAAGCACTACTACTCTCTGTTCTGTGCAACCATCATTAAGCACTGCTACTCTCTGTTCTGTGCAACCATCATTAAGCACTGCTACTCTCTGTTCTGTGCAACCATCATAATTTCTCCAGTGTCATATTAAGGAGGCCCTTTTCTTCTGCGTTCTTTTTCAAACTCCTTCAGATTAACAGGATGTAGTCTGGAGAATTAAATGCACTGTGTCATGGCTTGCAGCTTGGCTGTGATATCTTGGTCATTGGACCTGATACATTTGACTTTAGCATAGTTTCTGTGTCATTTGACCCTGTAAGGGATGTGACAGCCAACTTCACCCCCTAAAAGCCTGAGTCACCTCTTACAACATGCATGACATGTAAAAGTTTCACTATTATGTTCTCCCCTTTCAGGCCGGGCAACAAGGGCGAAGAAGGTCCTTGCTAGAATCTTTTTGTCTATTCATTTATTACTACGGATTAACTGTCTGTCAATATTTGATGTAAGTAAAACTGAAACTCTACATCTTTTTAAAATGTTTGATCTCTTCTATTCTATGACCCTTTTTTGTATTATTAAAGTAAATATTAAATGTATGCAATGAATAAATCATCAATCCACAGACAAAAGTCCACAAGTAAAAAAGTACAAAGAGGAGTTTATTGGAGGTCGTAGAAGCTCATATTCAAGGTAGTAACAATATCAGTGTATTTGTTGTCCTCTATTTTGTTATATTTCTTATACTATATATTCATCCAAACCTGGTAACATTACATCTGTGTCCATGTGGGCAGACAATGCAACATATCCTGCAAGACTGCATTTCACTAAACCAGTTAAATGAGGAACGCTGGCCTATAGAGACGGATATCTACAGAAAGATGTTAATTAATTTTGGCAGACCATCTGACCCAGTTGGCAGATGTTTTTTTTCACCTTTTGATACAGACCACAGAGTTTGATGAATCCATTCGCTTGAAGTGTTTTCTAGTGCTCTTTGGGCACTCTTCTTCTGTGTTCGTTCTTAAACTCCTGCATAATAGCAGGATGTAATCCGGAGACTGCATGATCATCCTGTCATGTTCGTCCGTCATAGTCGATAATGATGATTTGGGATCAACTGTAAAAGGTAAAGGTAATATGAGTTATGAACCAGTGTCATAACACACGGTTTCCCATAAGTGCTCATCTGTTTAGTCAGTGGTTGACCAGAAACCCCAAACCAGCTGCTCACATCTTATGATGTCAACATTGTTTTGCAGTGGATTCCTGGCCACTCAAACACACCTGGTAATGATAAGGCAGACAGACTAGCAAAGAGGGGAGCACAACAAGAACAGCCATATACAGAAACAGCAATGCTCACAGTTAAAATGATTCTGAAATCTGTGAACAAAGAAAATTGGATGAACAGATGGGCCATGAGAAACACTGGGAGGGAAATCTATAAATATATGACCAGCCCAAATCCTAAAGACAATATCAACCTCCTGGAAAGAAAAGACCAGAGTATCATATTCAGACTGCGCACACAACATGTACAGCTTAACAATCACCTGAACAGAATACAACCACAACACACTCCAGGGTGCCGGCTGTGCACTCATCCATATGAAACTGTTGACCACCACCTTTTTGAATGTCCAGCGCTGGATGACATCAGGAAAATGCTTCTCCCTCCAGGGCCAGATAAATGGAACACATTATATGGAACAAAACAACAACTCACAAACACATGCATATATCACACAATGGCATTGGGTCAAAGGGCATGAGCCCATGGGCTGCTGGATCAGCAACCAACCAACCAGAAACCCCCATCAAAGATGGATGTGTTGTATTATTGGTGTAAATAAAACGGCGACTCAACGCAGAGAATTTCCATTCTCTGGACTAAATTCTGCTGGAAATTTAGTAGGACCATTGTTCTGCTGCAAGAGATATGTATTGGAAGTTTTGGAATGAAGAAAAAGACCAGAAACCTCCTGAAGAGGGTCCTCGACAACACTTGCTTAATTAATATGGCACCTTCCCAGAGTTTGAGCCCTGATATGCAACTTTCTCATGTCTGGTTTAACCATGGGAGTAATTTTTATTTAAACCACGAATAATGAATGGACCCATGTGACGTCAGTGATCCACAAAGCTGTACTAAATTTGGTTTGTTGTACTGAAAGGAGCAGATATCTCAGACAGCTGTAAACCTTGATTTGGCAGATTCTGTTCTCCAGAATACATCCTGATAGTTTACAAGAGTTTGAGAATGAAAGCAGAAGAAGTAGTAACGGTTCATGCCTGGAACGTGTGCCTACCAATGTTTACAGCGCTCATAGATTTTAAAGAATTGTCTGGTCATAATTTTTTAATAGTTTGTGACATTGCAGAATGCAATTGTTTAGTAGTTTGAAGCCAGGGAAATAATTAACGAAAATAGGAAGAACACAGTTTTTGAAACACAGCAGGAGGGGGTAGGGATAGAATTAGAATTAGTTGTAAGTAAAGGTAGGCCCCATGGCAGCCACCTGATGTCACGGATGAATATAACTTCATGCACTAAGCCACAGCAGCTATTAATTGGGGTGGCCAGTTCCCTTTCTTACTGTCTTTACCTCCCCTAACTCATGCGTCAGGTACCCTATTACAGCTGAGTCGACAGGAGGAGTGGTCGTGTCCAGCGAGAAATCACAACAGGAATTTTTGTTTGTCAGGACAAGGTTTCGAACCTGGTATGCTGTAATCCAGTGATAGCAAGCAAGCTCACTATCAACTAGGCTACTGTGCTCCTCAGAATTAGTTTTAACACTGCACCTAACACCTCTCCCCTCCAAACTCTAGCATTATCCCTTCTCATTAAATCATGGCATAATTTCACTAACATTAGCCATTTTTGTAATTTGTGGCGACACGCTCTGCAAGTGATGTAAAATTATTGACTACATGAAAACTGTGTACACCATAACAAACTTTCAATGAACCTGTGCATAATTTCTGAGTTTGTTCTATTTCTGGTTATAGAAGAACTATTACATAATCACGTGTTCCAGACAAGGACAGACGTGACATTATTCTATTGATCTGCTGATGCCCAAAAGGGGATCAAAGTATAGCAACCTTGTGACCTGCTATGCATGTTGTAAGAGACAGCTAAGGTGCTTTAGGGGTGTATTTTTCTATCCTATCACATGGGTCAAAGTGACCATAAAGCCATGTCAAAGAATGAGTCTAGAGAACTGAGTTCATTATGTGTGGTTTACAGCTTATCTGCGATATCTCGTCTTTCTGCGACACATTCCAACTTCAGAATGACTTCTGGGTTACTTTAGTATTCTATGGGATGGATCAAGACAACCCCAAATTTCCTTATTCATCTTTAACAACATACATGGCAGGTCATAGTTTTGCTATTCTGCGCAACACTTTAAGTCAACATACTGGGGGCAACTAAATCTTCATATCCATGACTAGGGGCTGGCTGTGATGTGTACTGACCCAAATAAAACATTAATTAAAGTCAATATTATTAATTTGAAGATTTGTCACAACTTTATAATTTTCTAGGTTGATCTCCTTAGTGTAATGGGGTTAAGCTGTTCACCTTGAGTTCAAGAGGTCATGAGTTCGAATCTGACTCATGTCATTTTGTGTATAAAGTGGATTTTTTCAGAGATCCCTGTGGGTTATCACTTGAAGCTATGGAGTTACGTGATATGAGTGGTACTCTTGGCAGGCGGCATGCCACTTTGTTGAGAGTGATGAGTATATATGGGAAACCGAGTACAGTGAAGTCAATCCTTTACAACTTTTGAACCCTTTTTTTAACTTTTCTAATTTTCAGATGATGAGAGATAAAAAAGACAGAAAGTAGAACAGACTGCAGATAAGCATCAACAAATGACTTCAGTAGTGGAATATGAAGAGTGGAAAAGAAAAATATTAGCTAAAGCTGCTGAAACCTCTCGATGCTTTACTAACCTTATTGCCCATGAATGAAAACAATCAGGGTTTCATGATTGGGGTGCCCAAAGAGGAAGCTTATGGGGTGTACTTTGCTGTCCTATTACATGGGTTCTCCAATTGTGTTGTTAAATGTTGTGGGTGAAGTTGGAGTTGTCAGACTTTGGCAATTGTCAGCGCGTGTCTCTTTAAGGTTTCTTTGATTGTCTCCATCCATCTAATTCTTGGTCTTCCTTGTTCCCTGTAGCCCGATCTTCAGCTGTTGTATGCACAAAGTGCTGGTTGCTTTGGTTCCATTCTAATGATGTGACTAAACCACCTTGTTTGCTGTCTCTCAATGTAGTCTTGAGATGGTTTTTATTTCTTCTCTGATATCTTCATTTCTCCGTTGGTCTCAATGTTTGATACTTTTAACTTTTCTCAAACATCTCATTTCTCGCAAATGTATTGTTAATACCATACTTTGCAAGGTGATTTGGTGCCACTGCAATGGGCCTGGTTCGATTCCCATTAGTCTCAAGAATTTTCACCCCTTGGGGGACTATGTGCTAAAGATTTCAATGTGTTACCCTTATGACCCTGATGGGTGCAGGTTTATAAATAAAATAGATATTTAATGTAAATAAAATTGTTGAAGATTATATGAAGTACTTTGTAATTTTTTTTAACCACAATGAATGAATTATATAATGAATTATATAATGAATTATAATTCTGTGAATTATATCAAAGAATGATTGTCCAGATTTAGAGACATGTCTCAGAAATAAGAGATTTCTTCTACATCAATCGGTCTGATTCTGAAATATTTTTGAGTCATGACCCCATTTTATAGAAACAATCTGATCTGCAACTCCATTTTACGAAACATAGTTACCAGAATACATTAAAACAAGGTCTTGATATAGTTAGAAGAAAACATACAAAATTACAGCTTTTTGCGTCTTTACAGATGGTCGAAAAGCTGGCCAGTGCAAAATTTCATATGAACAAGGAGACCCTCAAATTAATTAAATTGCCAAAATGCATAGTGTCTATGTTTCACACGATGTCTTTCCTAGGCAAGTTTTATTGGTTGGTTGGTTGCTGATCCAGCGGTCCATGGGCTCATGCCCTTTGACCCAATGCCATTGTGTGATATATGCATGTGTTTGTGAGCTGTTGTTTTGTTCCAAATAATGTGTTCCATTTATCTAGCCCTGGAGGGAGAAGCATTTTCCTGATGTCATCCAGTGCTGTGCATTTAAAAAGGTTGCGGTCAACATTTTCATAGGGATGAGTGCACAGTCAACACTCTGGATTGTGTGTTGTGGTTGTATTCTGCTCAGGTGATTGTTAAACTGTACATGTTGTGTGGTGTGCAGTCGGAAGATAATACTCTGGTCTTTTCTTCCCAGGAGGTTGATGTTGTCTTTAGGATTTGGGCTGGTCATATATTTATAGATTTCCCTCCCAGTGTTTCCCATAGCTCATCTGTTCACCCAATTTTCTTTAGTCACAGATTTCAGCATAATTTTAACTTTGTGCATGTTTGTTTATGTATATGGCTGTTCTTGTTGAGCTCCCATCTTTGCTAGTCTGTCTGCCTTGTCATTGCGAGGTGTGTTTGAGTGGCCAGATATCCACTGCATAACAATGTAAGTAGCTGGTTGGCATGGTGATATATTTCCACCAGCTCAGGCTTACAATGTCCATCACATTCTAGTGCTTGAAGAGTGAACATAGAATCTGTGAAAATAACAATGTTTTGAACTTTTGATGGAAAGGCATCAAATATGGTCTTCAGGTGGTACAATGCAACTTCTAGTGCTGTTATTTCGGCTTCATAGTTAGAACATATCTCCCCACAGGCATCAAACAACTCATCAGATGTTTTGTCTGGATATTCTATATAGACACCATAACCTGCTTTGATGGTAGTTTTGAAAGCAGACCCATCAGTATAGACATGAATCCATTGTTCTGGGTAGGTGTCTATTGTTTTCTGTGTTGCTTTCATAAGACTTACTGGGTCGGAACTTTTCGGTGCATTATTTCTTAATTGTGTCTTGATTTCCAGCAATTTAAAACCTGCATGTGGTGATAAAACATTTTTCTACTCTTTGCAGTTCTTGCCTCTTGTCTGGGGGGTGATAGCTGCCTTTTATTTCATCGACATGGCTCAGGACTGACTTTTGTTTTATTCTGTGGTTTGGTAGCCAGTTTTTTACAAGTTGTTTCTACAAATGTAGAACCCCTTGAGATGTGGAGAGATATGGCTTCAATGGAGGCTTATGAAAGAAGCAAAAAAATGAACAAAGACTACCCAAATAAACAAGCTAGTTTTATTAAGATGCTGCTTTATCAATTTTTACTTGGAGGCTTTGAATGATAGTTTAAACAAGAAAAAATGATCAGCCTTTTGATATAAATGTTGAAAATGTTTTGTGTATTGTAATTTGTAGGTTTTCTTGTTTACATCATAACACTCTAGTTTTAGTGATAGTTCGTCGTGTCTAAGTGGACCATTCTAAAAATATGTGTTTTACGTAAGTAGATTTTTAGATAAATTTAAACAAGATTAAATGTGAAAGCAGATATGCTTTCAAAATAGGCAAAAAATTGCCAAATATTTCGTTTTTTGCATTCTTTCTCAAAATCGATTGGTAGAATGTAGTCTAGAGAACGGAATGCATGTGTCATGGTCTAGAGCCTTGTTGAGATATCTGCACCATTTGGCCTGTCATATTCAACTTAATCATGAGCCAGATATTTTAAATGGCAACCCTGTGAAAGAGATAGAAACCCTGTGAAAGAGATGGCAACCCTGTGAAAGAGATGGCAACCCTGTGAAAGAGATGACAACCATGTGAAAGATATGGCAACCCTGTGAAAGAGATGACAACCATGTGAAAGATATAGAAACCCTGTGAGAAAGATAGAAATCTTGTGCAAGAGATAGAAACCTTATGAAAGAGATAGAAACCTTATGAAAGAGATAGAAACCCTGTGAAAGAGATAGAAACTTCATGAAAGAAATAGAAACCCAGTGAAAGAGATAGAAACCCTGTGAAAGAGATAGAAACCCTGTGAAAGAGATAGAAACCTTGTGAAAGGGATAGAAACCCTGTGAAAGAGATAGAAACCTTGTGAAAGAGATGAAAATCCAGTGAAAGGGATAGAAACCTCATGAAAGAGATAGAAACTTCATGAAAGAGATGGAAACCCCGTGAAAGAGATAGAAACTTCGTGAAAGAAATAGAAACCCTGTGAAAGAGATAGAAACCCTGTGAAAGGGATAGAAACCTCGTTAAAGAGATAGAAACCTCATGAAAGAGATAGAAACCTTGTGAAAGAGATAGAAACCTTGTGAAAGAGATAGAAACCTTGTGAAAGAGATAGAAACTTCATGAAAGAGATGGAAACCCTGCGAAAGAGATAGAAACCTCTTGAAAGAGATGGAAACCTCATGAAAGAGATAGTAACCCTGTGAAAGAGATAGAAACCTTGTGAAAGGGATAGAAACCCTGTGAAAGAGATAGAAACCTTGTGCAAGAGATGAAAATCCAGTGAAAGGGATAGAAACCTCATGAAAGAGATAGAAACTTCATGAAAGAGATGGAAACCCCGTGAAAGAGATAGAAACTTCGTGAAAGAAATAGAAACCCCGTGAAAGAGATAGAAACCCTGTGAAAGGGATAGAAACCCAGTGAAAGAGATAGAAACCTCGTTAAAGAGATAGAAACCTCATGAAAGAGATAGAAACCTTGTGAAAGAGATAGAAACTTCATGAAAGAGATGGAAACCCCGTGAAAGAGATAGAAACCTATTGAAAGAGATGGAAACCTCGTGAAAGAGATAGTAACCCTGTGAAAGAGATGTAAACCTCGTGAAAGAGAGAAACCATGTGAAAGAGGTAGCAACCCCGTGAAAGAGATAAAAACCCCGTGAAAGAGATGGACACCCTGTGAAATATCGAACCTACGAGTACTCGTATAAACAGATAGAAACCCCGTGAAAGAGATGGCACAATCTGAAAGAGATGGCAACCTCGTGAAAGAGATAGAAACCCTGTGAAAGAGATAGAAGATGGAGATCCGTTGCAGTCAACGCTTGAAAATTAGACTTGAAATAGCCACGACTGCAATGCCCAGATTAAAAACCATATGGGAGAGAAGAATAAGTACATCAGTGAAGATACGCCTAGATACCATTGTATGCCATGTGTACCATTATAGGTCATGTCGTGGTGTGAGACTCGGAATTGGGCGAGAGGTTCACGCTGTCGGTGAACGACACCTCGGCTAAGAAGACAAAAGCGCCATGGTCCAACTCTTCTTGTGGATGAGAAAAGGTTCAGCATCCGATGGGCATAGGCACAGAACGTCGAATTACACGAGGCAGGTTCACAGACGGCGGAACACCTCGCGCGAGATAGACATGAACGACAATCATCTTGGCGAAGAGTCACTACACACCCACGTGACTGTCGACAGATAGGCAGGCTGTCACGGGCTAGGGAAGCCTACTACCCGAATTAAAGGCATGACAAAAACGGATGTGCTGGACCTCGGATGTCTAGACCACAAAGTGAGCCAATCGAGGTACAAATAACACAGTTCAACTGTGGAACTTGTGGCACAACGTACTTCGCTCTCGCTGGCGGAAATCTCACGATTTATTCGTTGTGGTTATAAGAGAATGAACGCAGACGAAGAAGAATAGGCCATGCATACCATATGTACCAATATAGAACTATAAATCTAAAAAGAAATACATTTTCTATTTGTATGGGTACACAGATTTCTAGTTAAGATGTTGAGAAGAATATGCTATGTAATATGTCACTGTCATTAGAAGCGCTGAAGAGAGTTTCATGGCTAGGCCTATATCAATCAATTAATAAACCGTAACCCTTCACGGTCGTAGGGGTACCATATTGGTTGCTTCAGCACACAGAGTCCTCCAGCGAATTATATCCTCAGCGATGCGGATGAGTGTGGAAATATATTGTCCTGTCCATTCCTTGATGTTGTCTGTCCATGCCTTTATTTTCCCTCCTCTGCCCCCCCCCCCCTTCGACAGTTCCCTGTAGTATTGTTTTTGACAAGGAATCATGTCTGCATACATGTCCGAACCATGCTAGTTTTCGTCGTTTCACTATTGAAAGAAATGGTTCCTGAACTCCTGCACACATCTCTACTTTATTTCTTACGTACACATTGGTCTTATGTTCCCTATAGGAAATTCGTAGAATTTGTCTGTAGCATTTGTACTCGAAAGCCTGTAATCTTCTCAGGCCTATATAATATATAGTGGACCTACCACTGACTCTAAAATATTTATGCTAAGTTTTGCAATAAATAAACAGGATAGTGGGAAAATTAGAGGCAACAGTGATGTGGTTATATAGAGGAAAGTGTTGACAAGACATAGAGGATTTATTTAATTGTAGCTGGATTATCCCATATGTATTCCGTCCTTCTCAACAAAGCGATACGCGCCAGCCGTGAGTATCATTCATAGCACGTAATTATTCATTTTAAGCTAAAATTAGAAGCCGCCGATGCCGGGTTAAGCTACAGAAATGAACTTTGGTTGGAAATATGCGCTTCCATGGACAGAGTGAATCAGGTGAGTTCAGCAAGAATTGCACAAATGCATGAGGTTGCTGACAAGTTTCGCTTTCTTTCTCCAAAGCAACTGTTAGACGATCGAGTCGACATTGATCTTCACAACGCTCCTTTATGATGACATCGACAAGGATGAATTTTTACTCGAGAGAAAGTGACTAATGAATTTTGTCGCAGCATCTTCGGTCTTGAACTTAAAGGACCAAGGGCATATGGAATTACTTGTCTTCATTCAGAAACATCAGCTTTCCCATTCAGTACCCAACATTGTCTTTTACTGTGTATGTTCCTAACTCTATGAGTTAGTATAGCTACACGTGAAAGAAGTTTCTCCAAACTCAAATTAATCAAAAACTATCGCAGGTCAACTATGAGCAACTTGAAATTAAACAACCTCGCAATTATATCAATCGAACATTAGCTGGTCAATGATGTGAGCTTCAACACAGTCATTAATAACTTCGCTAGTCAAAAAGCTCGTAAAGTGAATTTTTAATTTTAAATGTATTTCTATCTTTGTTAAATGTGGATAAAATCGATAATATTAATAAACTTGTAAAATTTTACTCGGAATTATAAAAATCAATTTCAGGCAGGTGGGGGGGGGGGGGGGTCAAAATATTTATCGCACCGGGCTGCAATTACCATATGCACGCCGCTGTCCAGAGGTGAGGGAAGGAAAAGTAAATTTTTTGGAAAGTCACGAAGATCACACAATCAACATCTGACCGGGACTCTGAGTCTACATACACTGGGATGTCTGCTGGAGCGGAGGGCGGAGCACTTATGGGAATGTCCCGCCTGCTGTAAAGCCAATTTCTAATCAAGAATCAAGAACTAAAATCGACTGGTTCGCAGAAATGCATAGACTTGTACACAGTGGCGTAGCGTGGGTCAATTGCGTCCGGGGCGGAATCATAATTTTTCGCCCTTGTGACATGAAAAAAATATGTCAGTGATTGTGAAAGACTGGACGAAAATAAATTTGCCGCCCTCCCGATGATGCCGCCCGGGGCGGTCCGCACCTCCGCCCCCGCTACGCCAATGGTCATATAATCTACTTGAAGTATAGGTCCCCCCACTGTTGCATTGTGGTCTGTCTGGCAGGCCACTGGTAGGTCATATAATCTACTTGAAGTATAGACCCCCCCCCCTTACTGTTACATTGCGGTCTGTCTGGCAGGCCACTTGTAAGTCATATAATCTACTTGAAGTATAGACCCCCCCCCCTTACTGTTACATTGTGGTCTGTCTGGCAGGCCACTGGTAAGTCATATAATCTACTTGAAGTATAGATCCCCCCACTGTTACATTGTGGTCTGTCTGGCAGGCCACTTGTAAGTCATATAATCTACTTGAAGTATAGACCCCCCCCCCCCTTACTGTTGCACTGCAGTCTGTCTGGCAGGCCACTGGTATGTCATATCACATGCGCAGGCATTCTTGAACGTCTTTTCTCCATCGGTGTCTTTGGCGGCATTTTCCCCTATTACTTTCTATCATCCCCTCCAGTAACGCTCTCTCAATGATGTCGTGTCTCTTAATGTGACCGAACAAAAACCTAGCTTATTCTTTAATAATTTAATTTCAGAAATCAACCTTCCTGGACGTTAATTGTTCTTTAACACCTCCTGGTTTGTTTTCCTTGCTGTCCATGGTATTATCAGAATTCTTCTCATCATCATCATCAAGTGCCGTCTCCGCAACAAAGGTTGGCTGCAACAGATCTCCAACATCTTTATTTTTGCCTTTTTCATATTTAAGAACAAAATAACAAGTTAAGCTGTGCGCTGAACTTTTGGGTTGACTTAATTATGTTTAGTATGTCGTGTTCGTTTGTTGTTAATAGCACTGTGTCGTCTGCATATCTAATTTCTGGTGTCTGCAGACCACCTATATTTATGGTACTGAAATCAAGCTTCATCGTTTCTTGTCTCACGTTTCTCATTATATTTTCCGCATAGATGTTGAACAAGTATGGAGACAAGGTACAGTCTTGTCGTACTCCTTTCTGTATGTTGAACCACTCCGATCTTGCACCCTCCACTTTTACAACTGCTTCGTGGTCTTTATACAGCTTAGTCGAGAAGTGTGTTTTAGGAAACCCATGTCGTTCATTATTTCCATAATTGATGGTGATTGACACAGTCGAATGCTTTGGTGTAGTCTATGAAGCATGTGTGTAATTCGATGTTATACTCTCTACATTTCACTATGATCATCCTCATGTTAAATATATGATATCTCGTGCCTCTGCCAGTTCTGAAACCTGCTTTCGCTTCGTGGATCTCATTTTCCATCTTGTTATGTATTCTTTTCATTATAATGTGCAGTAGTATTTTACTGGCTTGACTGATCAAGGCGATTGTTCTATAATTTTAACATATTTGCATATCACATAGGTATTGCTTTTGGGTATTGGTATGTATACTGAACATTTCCAGTCCCTTGGCCAAGTTTCCGTTCTCCAGATCGTATTGCATAGCTGATAAAAGATACTGTATTAACGCGGCTTTCGTCCTCGGCTTGAATCATTTCAGTTGTTATATCGTCACATCCCGCTGCTTTATTGTTCAATAGATTATAAAAACAAAAATGCATAGAGTTCCCATTATTGGGTATAGGCTGTCGTAAAAAATGTTTAAAAAAATAATTAAATTACCTACTTTACCGACTGAAATAAATTTGTGTTACACACGATTCATACTATTTAGTTATGTTATTAGTTGTGTAAATTAATTGAAACTTCTAATTAAAAAAGGAATGTCATATGAGTCATCGTTTACGACATTGTATTATTCATACTTTCAGCACTGTCCAGGAAGAATGGAAGAAATTGATCTTTTCTGCTCTTTGAATCACACAACTTTCGTGTAGAATATGCATCATCCTGTGTTTATTGGTTTCCTATATTGTAGAAAATTTGCGAATTAAATTATAAAGCTATTGGGTAAGCATTATAATCTAATTTTAAGTGTCATGTTTGTCTAATGTTATAGAAATTTAAGGATCGACTGGTTGATTCAATAGAAACCGCAGAGAAAGGGCGATAATGACTTATTAGACCTTATTTGGCTTTTTTTTCTTACTTCTTAGACTTAGACGCATACATAATAACTGATTCAATCAGATCGCCTATTACAAATTTACACAAATAAAATAAATATTCTTTTCATATATTAGAAAGTTTTGCATTTTTATATATATATATATATATCAATTTTTTAAAGTAATTTAAGCAATAGAAACGTCAATTACGATCAAATTGATGGATCAGTTCAGAAGAGGGGCAAGCTGTACTGTACACTTACAGTACACTATATTACATACACAGACGCACTATATTATATAATATTCACACTGAGACAACTGAGTGAAAAAGCAATTGAACACAATCAAGATTTAAACACATCATTTGTAGACCAGGAAAAGGTATTCAACAGAGTAGATAGAAACATTCTATGGGAAAATTTACATCAGAGGACAGCTGATAGAGAATATAAATAAAAGCGATATATCAAAAATGCCAAAGCTCAGTAAGAACAACAGATGGAATGACTGAACCTTTCGAGACAAGATTTGGAGTAAGACAAGGCTGTGTGCTTTCACCCCTACTTTTCAACATATACATGGACAGAATAATAAAAGACGTTTATATCAACAAAAAGAAAAACATTGCAAATAAACCTGATGAGGAACTTAACAATGAAATCAACAAGCTACTATTTGCCAATGACAAAAGTTTAATATACAAAGATGAGGAAAGTTTGCAAAATCACATCAACGCATTGCTATTAGCATGTCAGAAGTACAACATGAAAATTAATGTACAAAAAACAGAAGTTATGAAAATCAGCAAGTCTGCAACACCAATGGATATAACAATAGATAACACCAAAGTGAAACAGGCTAAAGAATTTAAATATCTAGGCAGCATTTTTTCCGAAAATGTAGGACTAGACAGAGAAATAGAAACAAGGTTCCAAAAAGCAAACACAGTGACCTACCAATTTCACCATTACTTCTTCATCCAAAGATCAAGATGAAAATTTAAAAAACACTGTGCTAACAATGTCAAACATGGTCTTTAGTAGCCTCACAGCAATGGAAAATCGTTACATGTGAAATGAAGTGTCTGAGAAAGCTGCAATGGCTACCAAACTAGATAAAAAAAGAAATTAGAAAAAGAGTTGGTATAATATCATGTATTGAACATATTTAAAGACAGCAAGTAAAATGGTTCGTTCAACTTATGAGCTTGAACCCAAACCAAATACCAGTAAGAGCATATAACAAAAAAACATTCGGGTGTAAAGCCAAAGGTAGGCCAAGAAAACAGTGGATAGAAAACATCAAGATAACCTTGAACAAACATTGACTAAATGCAACTATGGTGACACATCTGGCCTTGGAATGGCAGCTTAAGCTCCCACCCCTACGCTTAACGGTGTGAACCATCCATCATTCACCTGGGGATAGACAATATAGATGGATCAGTACCGTTACAGCAAAGAAAGATGTTTTATTTTAATATATATTTTATAATAAACAGTAATATAATTAGGGCCTAATGAATAATAGGCCTAGTCAGTTATTAAGTCAATGACAATCAATATTTTAAGTCTAATTCTAATAGACTAATGATGGTAATCATTGTCATAGACCTATCACAATCACTATTCAATAGTGTAAAAATAATTAGGTATTTGGACTAAATTTTCAACTATACATAATACAGCATTATAAATACCACAGTTAAATAGCCCCTGCAAATTGTAATTAAAGATACCTCAACCAGGTCTGTAGGTCAATTCTGAAAAACGTTATGAATTTTTTATGAATTAAATTTACATCAAAATAATTTACATACAGTATAAAGATATAGGAAAATATAAATGTACATTTATAGCAAAGCTGTCACCAAGAAGTTGAACAGAGCTTATTTACCCTTATTATTTCTCATATATCTTGGTTATTTATAATAAAATATGCTACAAACTATACATTTATTATGTATTCGGGAAGACAAGATGCATCTGTTGATTACATTGTTGGAATTTTCAAAAGCAATCAGAGCTAATTAATATTCAAAACAGCGTCTAATTTGCATAATGAAAAGTGAATTGAATATATATTTATTACATTTTAATTATGTACAATAATAAAAACTCCTGCAAACTATACATTTATATGTTCAGGAAGACAAGACACATCTGTTGATCACAATCAAGATAATTTTCAATCTTGATAAATATATATATGGATTTGACATTTGACACTCTTAAACTTTTAGGGGTTAATGAACGCCAGTTGTATGGATGATATGTTGTTCCGTCATTTCTTTGTGTGTCCCATTGTCACATGTATTTGAGTGCATTCTTTGTGTGTTTCTTATTTGTGTCATGTGTGACCTAGTTTTAATCCTTCTGGTCATGTCCACATTTTGATAGCTAGCCATGTGAACCTCAGTTGTGTTATTCTGATTCGACGTTTTACGTTTTTTATGTATATGTGTATGTAATCTCGATAAATGTTCAATTCCCGTCAGCTGTAAGAATTAATCTCAATAAAGGCCTTTTGATCGAAACATCGATTTATGAGTGTGATCATGTGTGTTTCCAGTAATTAGCAAAGCTTCATTACCCTGTTTCTAGCTTTCCCCGTAATGAACCCCTCTGAACATTAGATGAAAAATAACTCTGATATAAAAATTTGAGCGATATAAACGAATTAAAAAATATCACTGAAAAAGACTATTGAAGAAAGGTGACTTCTTAACACCATAATCAACAAAAAAAATCACTAGTAGCAAATAAAATAAAATGGGAGGGACAATATCTGCCAGCAGATAGAGAACAGATATCAATCTCTTAGTCCACCACCATGGCTAGATATAAAGCAGTATATAATTAAGACATGCCTTCTAGATAAAACTGCCAACAAACAAACACTGATATAAATTCTAAAAATATGTTCGCTAGACACAGTGCATAGCTATCCAATCATACTCAAATGTATATGCCTACACTAATGGCTTGGGTCCCCATCGAGGCCAACTCCTTGAAGTGGAGATGGGGCTTACTCCAGCCAACAGAGGCTGGAACAGATTGGTCGGGTCATCCCGACCATAGTCCTGCCCAAGCAAGCGCAGGTGCTGAGGTCGGAGATACCAAGCCGAGAGATGCACCAGCAACCATGGTATCATGCAACATGCCTAGATAACAACAACAATATGCCTGCGGTGCAAAGGGTTTCACATTGCTGTTATGTGATGGTGCAAAATGAACAACATACTTTGGGCTCTTTGGCAGAAATCACATACAATATTTGTGATGATTATTTGAGAGCGAATGCAAACAATCAGCAAATTGTAATATTGATATTTTCCAAATCACATTCAACCGTTGATTTCATTTCTCGAATTGCCGCCATCACTTATTAGTCTATTATTAGTCACTAATACCTTGCTTTTATCAATGCTAATTTCCATGCTATATTTCCCACTAACGTTTACCAACATTACATTGAGGTGAGTTCCTTAATTTCCACGTTTCTGGTGCCCAAAATGGAAGCAAAGAATACCAATAGTGACAAGCCATTCTAAAAAGAATTTTAAAATAATGAGGTTTGCAGGGGAGTTAGCTGTTTAATTCCATAGGTAGATTGTCCCAAATGATTTTGTTTGTCTTTGGCACTTCATATGCGGCAGCCATTCCCATTCCAAATCCTGTTTAGTTGCTTCATATGACATTGCGAGGCAGTTGGCAGTGCTACCATTCTTTTTTGCTCTTTCAGGTTCTAGTAACACACAGGTTTTGTATTGGCTACAAGAAATAAGTTGTTCTGTAATCGTCTCAAATGTTACCATTTTCCTCCTTCAGGTTCTAGTAACACATAGTGCGTTTGCTCATCATTAGGATCTGTGCTGAGTGACATAGAGGATCATTGATCTTCACAATTCTCTATTTCAAGTATCTGTATCAGGATTATTTGTTTGCTATAAGAGATAAATTGTTCTGGAACCATCTCAAATTGTTTTCTCATCTCTTTTTTTTATTTGCTTTCAGCATTAAACCCCTTTATGTCTTGCGGCATCAGAGTAGAAGAGTTCTTTTTGTCATTGATTCTTTTATTTCTGTGATCCATTCTTTGCATGGTCTGCCCCTGGCTGTATCCATCATGTCTGTATAGCAATGCTTTATTTTTAAAGGATTTATTTGATGGTTGTCTGGAAGCATGTGAGAACAACTTAATCTGTTGTCTTCTGATGTAATCAAGGATTGGCATTGTGTTTGTTAGTCTTCTGATGTTTTCAATTCAATAGTGATGACGTTTTATATAGTGTAGTTTTGGTGTTCATGTTCATGTTTGTTTTTGAAAATAGGAGACATCTGTCCTAAGATATGGTATGCTATGTTGCATCTATGTTGGTTTTCTTTGGTATTTTTCCCATTTGATGATATGATGCTTCCAAGATAAGTTTTCTTTTTCTTCTTTCATTCACTTGAAACATGTCTATATTTGTAATTCTGTCTCCTGAATAAAACTCACTGTCTTTTGTAGTTCATACAGTGTCCCATAGAGCTTTTATTCCAGTGTTGTTTCCTCTGGCCAATATGTCTGCTTCAGCATTTCATGCTCAGAACACTCTTGAAATATATGTTTGACACTCTATGCTGCCTGTCCACATGTACACATGGCATTGTTGCCAATCTTGAACTTTGTATACATGTGACTGCGTAGTCGGTTGTGTCCTGTTCTGAGACGTAGAATTATATCCAAAATAAGTGAATTCTTTCACCTGTGTCAGTTGTTGATCATCGATGAAAATAGTATTCCCCATCTATAATGTGTCTAACTCGCCATGTGTCTAATTCTAAATGTTGAATGCTTTTACAGGATATCCCCACTGGTTGACCATAACCTGTAACTTTGATATAACCGTGGAACAACAAATTTGTCACCACGGATCCAAAAACCAAGCGAGGTGAACAAAAGAAAATGACCATGTCACGGGGGAGTAGTATGCGACCCCCACCAGTTTGTGCAGACTGTTCAACACCAGGTATGCTGAATGTTTTAGCGTTCATTGTATGTTATTTATGCCTATTGATGTGTATGAATGGTGCTATGTTTCTGCATTTCAATACATTTATTTCTCAATGTTTCTCTCAGACATCGTTCTATCCTAGAACTGCTGTATATGTATCTTCTACATTGGATATTTCCTTGTGACAAGTAGACAATTGGTTAGCAATATTAAAATAGTTTGTTGTTGCATAATCTAGCCAGGTCATAGCAATGGTTGGTTGGTTACTGATCCAGCGGTCCATGGGCTCACACCCTTTGACTCAGTGCCATTTTGTGATATGTGCATGTGTTTTTGAGCCATTGTTTTGTTCCATATTAGGTGTTCCATTTATCTGGCCCTGGAGAGTGAAGCATTTACCGGATGTCATCCAGCTCTGGACATTCAAAAAGGGGATGGTCAACAGTTTCATGGGGATGTGTGCACAGCCGGCACCCTGGAGTGTGTTGTGGTTGTATTCTGTTTAGGTGATTGTTAAGCTGTACATGTTGTTTGCGCAGTCAGAAGATGATACTCTGGTCTTTCCTTCCCAGGAGATTGATGTCTTTAGGATTTGGGCTGGTCATATATTTATAGATTTCCCTCTGAGTGTTTCCATTGGCCCATCTGTTCATCCAATATTCTTTGTTCACAGATTTCAACATCATTTTAACTGTGTGCATGGTTGTTTGTGTATATGGCTGTTCTTGTTGTGCTTCCTTCTTTGCTAGTCTGTCTGCCATGTCATTGCCAAGTGTGATTGATTGGCCATGAATCCACTGCATAACAATACAAACTCATAAGATGTAAGCAGCTAGTTGGCATGGTGATATATTTCAACCAGCTCTGGTTTACAATGTCCATCACATTCTAGTGCTTGAACAGTGGACATAGTCTAAAAATCACAATGTTTTGGACTTTTTGATTGAAAGGCATTAAATATCGTCTTCAGGTGGTACAAAGCAACTTCTAGTGCTATTATTATGGCTTCGTAGTTAGAACATATCTCCCCATAGGCATCAAACAACTTATCAGATGTTTTATCCAGATATTCTATATAGACACCATAACCTGCTTTGATGGTGGCTTTGAAAGCAGACCCATCAGTATAGACATGAATCCATTGTTCTGGGTAGGTGTCTATTGTTTTCTGTGTTGCTTTCATAAGACTTACTGGGTCAGAACTTTTCATTAGATTATCTCTTAATTGTGTCTTGATTTCTGGCAATTTAAAATGTGTGTGGTGGAAAACATTTTTCTATTCTTTGCAGTTCTTTGTCTCTTGTCTGTGAGGTGATAGCTGTCTTTTATTTCATTGACATGGCTCAGGACTGACTTTTGTTTTATTCTGTTGTTTGATTGACAGTTTTCAGCAAGTTGTTTATTTGGGTGGTCTTTGTTTATTTTTTTGCTTCTTTCATAAGCCTTCATTGCAACCATATCTCTCTGTATCTCAAGGGGTTCTACATTTGAATGTATTTCACATGCAGCCATTGGTGCAGATCTCATTGCTTCACTTATAAAGGCATAGGGCATTGTTCTGCACTCTGTCTAGAGATTCTACATTTGTCTTGGAATATGTTGTCAGGAGTGCACTGTTGTATTCTAAAGCAGAACATATGTAACCAAGATATAGTCCTCTGAAAGTTTCCTTGTCTGATCCCCAAGATGTGCCAGTGAGTCTTTTCAGTAGTTGTAGCCGTTTAAGTGCTTAATTTTTGACATTTTCTACATGCTTCTTGAGGGTGCGGTGTCGATCAAGCGTGATTCCAAGATATGTGGGATGTTCTTCTCTTGGCAATTTCTGTGTATCCAACCATAGAATGATATTTTCTTTGGCTACTTTATGACTACTAATTACGATGGTATAGACAGTTTTATTACAGTTTACTTTCAGCTTCCATGTTTGACAATACTCATGGTCTTCTTAAATCTCCATTTAGTCTTTTGGCTGCACTTTCAACATTCTCATGGCTCTGTTGAATTGTCATCAGCATAGGGGGCTTTTTCAGCTTTGATATGTTTGGCAAGATCAATAATGTAGATGGGAAAGAGGGTGCAGCTCAAAGCAGAACCCTGTGGTAAGCCTTCCTCTAGAACTTCTTTAGATGAGATTGCATCATTTATCTGTGTCTGGATTGTTCTGTCAATGAGGAAGTATTTTATCCAGTTATATCATCATCATCATCAAGTGCCGTCTCCGCAACGAAGGTTGGCTGCAACGTATCTCCAACATCTCCTGTCTCTTGTCTTGGTGGTGCACTCTGCTAGACTGTAACCTGTCCATCGTGTAATGTTACTCTCCCACTTGTATCTCTGCCTACCTCTTGCTCGCTTCCCTTTGACTTTACCCTCAAGTAAGGTCTTCAATAGGGTGTCATGTCTTTTTAATGTGTCCAAAGTATTTTATTTGCCTGATCTTTATTTCTCTTAGTAGTTCTTTCTTCATATTAAGTGTCTTTAGCACCTCTTTATTTGTTTTCTTCTCTTTCCATGATGTTCTCCCTATTCTTCTATATACCCACATCTCAAAGGCATCAATTTTGTCTTGTAATTGTTTATTTAGTGTCCATGTTTCTGAGCCATACATTAATATGGAATAGATGTAGCATTTTATAATTCTCATTTTTAACTTGTTTGTAATTTGTTTAGATATTAATAATTTCCTCATGCCATTGAAGGTACTTTTAGCCATTCCTATTCTCCTTTTAACTTCTGTTTCACATCTGCCATCATTTGTGACTATGTGTCCAAGATATTGATACTGTTTTACTTGTTGTAGTTTCTCTCCCTGTATGTTTATGTTTATCTCCTGTTCTTCTGTGTCTTTGCTGATTATCATGGTTTTTAGTTATATAGCTTTCCACTAATTCCTACCTCAATTATCTTCATTAAGAGACCCTTTCTTCATACTTGATCATAAGCCTGTTGTAATTCAAAGAGGATTGACATTAGACAGGTAAAAAGGAAGCATAGGTAGCTTCGGATCTCATCACTGCACCCGTAACAGTCACTGTCAACTTCAGAAGACCTGCACTTTTTAAGAATGGCATCGTGCTGCCAAGTGTAAAATTACTTTTCGGCATTTGGATATCAACAACAACAACAACATGCTTCTTCATTATCGTCTCCCCCACAATGAAGGTTGGTTGCAGCAGACAACCAACATCTTCTACTCTGTCTTTGTTTTTGCATTCTGCTAGACTATTATGTGTACCTCGCGATGTTTTCTCCCACTTTAATTTCTGCCTACCTCTTTCTAACCTTTTTCTCCCACTTTAATTTCTGCCTACCTCTTTCTAACCTTTTTCTCCCACTTTAATTTCTGCCTACCTCTTTCTTGCCTTTTTCTCCCACTTTAATTTCTGCCTACCTCTTTCTTACCTTTTTCTCCCACTTTAATTTCTGCCTACCTCTTTCTTGCCTTTTTCTCTCACTTTAATTTCTGCCTACCTCTTTATTACCTTTTTCTCTCACTTTAATTTCTGCCTACCTCTTTCTTGCCTATCTCCAACTCTACCGTCAAGTAAGGTCTTTAACAAGGTGTCATGTCATTTAATATGTTCAAAATATTTGATTTGTTTGATGTTTATTTCTTTCAATAGTATTTTTTCATATGCAGTATTGTCAGAACCTTTTATCCTCCTGTGAAAATCTTATTTTTCAATATATCTCACTTCTCACGCCGCAATTATGTCTCCTAGCTATTGGTTCATTATCCTTATTTCTGTGCCACACATTAGTGTAGAATATATATAGAATTTTACAATTCTCATTTTTAGTTTGTCATTTGTTTGGATGTTAATACTTTCCTCATTTCATTGAAAGTATTTTTAGCTATTTCTAGTCTCCTTTCAACTTCTATTTTATACATACCATCATTTATGATTATGTGTCTAAGATAATGATCTACTTGTTATCTCTAAATGCATTTTTAAGTTTAGTGTTTACTCCTCTGTCATTTTGCTGATTATCATTGTTTGGATGTTCATATCTAGTTTATATTTTTATTTGATTTGTCAATGAACTATTAGTATTTCAATAAACAACATCTCAGTAAACAACCAAATACTAGAAGAAGTCTTCTACTTCAATTACTTGGGTAGCTGAATGTTTGTTGGCGGAGACTCAATGAAATAAATAAATACATGCATAGCAGTTGCTTCTAGCACATTCACTAAACTAATATTTGGAAATCAAAAGATCTAGGAAGAAACACCAAACTAAAGCTATTCAACTCCTGTATTGTCTCAGTATTAACTTATGAAAGTGAAAGTTGGAAATCAACTCAAGCAACAGACCAAAAATTAAACAGCTTTGAAAACACGTCTCCAGAAACTTATTAACATAAAATGGAACAATTTCATCACAAATAGTGATTTGGGAAACAAAACACACCAAGAATATGTTTCAAACATCATAAGAAAATGTAGATGGAAATACCTGGGTCACGTTTGAAGACTAGATGAAAACAATAAACCAGCAAGCCCTTACGTGGACACCTGAGGGTAAAAGAAAATGAAGAAGGCCTAAAGCAACCCTAAAAAACACCATACTTAAAGAAGGGGAAATAATTGGCTGCAAGAATATACAAGAACTAAAACTGCTGGCAACAGATAACAACACACGGAAAATCAAAACCTCTGCCCTATGTGTCGCACGAACGCAACAAACTAACTATTATTGTTTGTAGTTCTAGTTCACTTTCTGCTAAGAGAATCTTAGCGCCACCTGCATAATCATTCATCATCATCATTTTCCTCTTATGCTAAGCTTGGCACATAGGGCAGATGTCATAGCTCTCCATGCTTGTTGATCAACAGCCAGTTGTTCCAGATCGTTCATTTTTATACCAGCTGCATTTTTATACCAGCTGTTGTGATTTCTTTTTCGATAGTTCTTTTCACTGTTGTTTTTGGTCTTCCAGATAATGCAGATTGTTTATTATTTTCCCACTAATCGTTAGTTCTGGCATTCCTTCTATATGTTTAACCGTTAGAACGCTGTAAACAAAAAAAATTGACTTTCCTCTTGCAGCTGGATTATTTTTTGGTAATGTTACGCAATAGGTGGTGACTTTTGAAAGCACTATAACTTTTTTGTTGTTAGATATATTTAAATAATATTTGTACATATAAATAAAGAATTGAATTCTGCATATATTGGTGTAGGTTTTGTTTGTGTGTGGTACAAGACATGTGAGAAAGTCGTAAAGATGTTTTTTCACAAAAAACCAACAAATTATAACAAAAAAAATGGAAAAAATAAAAGTAAATAATGTTTGACTTGTTTTTGGAAATATTTTGGAGTTGCAACACTATTTACAGACCTAATTCTGCAGTAATTATGGTCAAATTGTCATAATTTCAATAGGAAAAATGAATAAACATACAGATTAGTCATAAAATCCTTCTATAAATCTAGATCTACTCCAAAACTGATCGATAGAAGACAGTTGATTTATAAAGTCTAAATATATGAAGCTGTGTGGTCTAACATATTTTCGAGTGTGATTATCAACTTACCTCTCAGGAATCCTTTTTCAGAAGAATACTCTATGATGATTTTAATGAAAATATGATAAAACAAAAGTCTATAAAACCTGATTTACATCATGGCGCTGCTCTGGTTTGAAATTATCAAGATATTGTGAAAATTTCAACATTTCACTGAGATTTGTTCACGTTGCCACTACATTTGCAGAAAAAATAAAAGTCAATTGAATAACTTTCCAGATTTCAAATAATCTGGTAACCAAAATTTAAAAAATGGGGCTTCTTTTATTGATTACTGGGGACCTAGCAATGGGGCCTTTGTGGAGCTTGTACACTCGGCCGCAGATATTTTAGATAGTGTAAACTGTTGTCTAACGCACTCTACGGCCGCACGCTAAAGGTTAAAAATGTTTTGTGTGTTGATGTTGAATAGGCTGGGTGATCTTCTTCAGTGTTCATTCTCAAACTCCCGTTGTATCTCTCTTGTAGCAGGACCATGGTCCTATTATATTTCCAGCAGGATGTAGTCATGAGAATGGAAATGCATTGTGTCGCCATTTTATTTGCGCCAATGGCCTGACACATCCGTCTTGGGGGGGTGGGGGGGGTGATCAATGATCAAATATATCTTTTTCTTACCTCTCTTTTTAATTATATGTATGATGAGTAGCTGTTCTTTCACCTTATTGATGCAGTTTGTTCCCAACATATATTTCGACTGTCTGATGCCTACGTGGCCAGGTAAGGCACCTGTTGTTATGACAGCAGAAGTCATCACAAGATGGATGCAGTAATAGGTGCTAGATAATTTGTTACTTCCCGAAATATTCTTGCCCAATCCACTACTTGAATTCTTTGATGAATATAGGTTGGTCAACATCCTTCGGCTATAGGAAACTGAATCACTGCTCATTGATCAAATTTAGATGGATTCGTTATCATACCATGTCAGCTGCCTGCACAGGATCAAAGCATACAAAGAGAATGACCATTTGTTCATCGATGTGTACTTATAACATAAGTGATGACATCTTCAAGCTCCTCACATGCTGGAATTGGTGATGCAGCATGGGCGGGTTTCATTTAAACACACCTCATAGTAATGCAAATGGCTGGGGCAGTAAAGCTTGAACTCATATCCAGAGAGATACCCTAAGGCAGTTGTTGGTTAGACATGTTCCAGCCTAACCTCTGGTACCCTCTATTACCTTACTGAATTTAAAGTGTAGAGATTTCATCTTTCCTTTTGGAGAAAACAATTGAGTCAAAAGGGTTTTTTTTGTGCAAAATGAGCAAAGAATATTCTCCATTCAAGTTGCTTAGACATAGAAGGAAACAAAATACTTTTGCTGCCTTCTATCATGAACATCAGGTGGCAGAACAAAATCATAAGCACAGAGTGAGCAAAATTACCATAGATAATGGGAATACACAACATTAGACAACTAAGATGGCTGAGTCATGTGTGAAGAATGAACACTGTCTGCCGAAGAGGGATGTGTCGGACCATTGGCGTAAATAAAACAGCGACACAATGCATTTCCATTCTCTGGACTACATCCTGCTAGAGATCTAGAAGACCATTGTTCTGCTACAAGAGAGATCCAGTGGGAGTTTGATATTGAATGCTGTATAAGAACACCAACTATATTCCACAGCAGCTATTGCTTAGCAAATTTTTGAAAGGGAATCACTTTAAAGACAGACCACTCCTGAGATACAAAGATGTAAGTTCTCAAGGAAACAGATTTTTATTTGGCTGCTATAGCTAGGAAAAATATGGCTGAAGACCAAGGTGCATGAAAGTTGGCATTGCACAAAGATGCAGATACTTTTACAACACTTTTGAGGGACAGACTAGAACAGAAATGACAACACAAATGTAAAGCAGAGGTCACTGCAAAGTATCAGTGACTGATTCATTCTACAATTAATGATACAAACGTGAAGTTCCCCCAAACACACAAAAGGCCTGCTACAACCGTTTGAAAGACACAATGGCCATGTGTGTGTGTGTGTGTGTGTGTGTGTGTATATATATATATATATATATATAATGAACATCCCACATCCTCTCTTACTATCAAATAAAATGTGTATATTTTCCAGAACCCACATGGGCCTCAATTAACCGAGGTGTTCTTATGTGTGATGAGTGTTGCAGTGTTCATCGCAGCCTTGGGCGGCACATATCACAAGTGAAGAATTTGAAGAAAGGCCAGTGGTGCTCCAGTCAACATGCAGTGAGTTACTCTACTAGGAGTTTTGTAATGTTAACAAAAATGGGAAAAGTTAACATTGATTTGTGAAGAGTAGACTTAATGATAAATATCAAGTAGTTTAGTACAATTTATTTGTGAAGAGTAGACTTATTGACAGTATTTGTTAAGAACATTTGTTATCAATATTTCAGGTCTCCCCCCCCCCCCCCCCCATTATTATTATTGTTGTTGTTGATGAAGTTATTCAACTGAAATGTTGATTTGTATTGTCCTTATATTTTATTATCATGACTTCCATTGTCAATATCAGTAGTAATTTATTTATTCTTTACTTATTTATATCATATTTATTGAAGGAAAATTGGTTTTACTCAAGCATTTTAATCTGAACATGTTTGTGTCAGATGGTGTTCATCCTGGCTAGTAACGGTGCCAATAATATCTGGGAGCATACAATGTTAGACCCAGCCCAGAACAAGCACGGACGCAGAAAACCTGGATCACGTGAGGCTCTTCAGTATGTATACTTATTTATTATATTCAAGGCATTGTAATTTCTACTGCTACATCAGAATTGTCAGAATTTGACCATTTGTTTTACAAATTTTTGCCATTTTTAAATGTCACTTTCCACATAATTGATGTTTTGGTAATTTTTGTATTTTTAAAAAATTATTTTTTCAAATTTAAAATGTATTAAAAGTTGAAAGTTTGTCAAATTTTAGGCTATGTATTACTTGAAATGTGTTTATAATCTATTTCTGTTATCTAGCAACCCTGAGCTACATGTGAATTAAATACAATAAGCTGAAAATTGGCCGGGCATACATGTGACCATGTGGAGAAGACAGGCAAACAATAGAACATATAATTCAGAACTCATTTTCATACAAAGGCAAAGATGTGGGAAACAATGAAGATTGCAAGGAATTTAAGTTGTCAAAGGATGACAAATGCAAGATAATTAACTAATTTGGAAGACAACAGCAAGTGAATGACTCCACATGGAAGACAACACAAAGATAATGAATCCACTTGGAAGTCAACACAAAGATAATCAACCCACTTGGAAGACAATAACAAAGGAATGAACACACTTGAAAGACAACAAGTGAACCCACATGGAAAACAACTCGAAACACAAAGATAATGAACCCACTTGGAAGTCAACACAAAGATAATGAACCCACATGAAATACAACAAAGGAATGAATCCACTCAACAATAAAGAAATGGACTCACTTGGAAGACAATAGCAAAGGAGTCAACCCATTTATAAGACAACAACAAAGAAATGAACACACTTGATACTTTTCTTGGTGTTATTTCAAATCATACTTTTCTTGGTGTTATTTTGTCATACTTTTCTTGGTGTTATTTCAAATCATACTTTTCTTGGTGTTATTTCAAATCATACTTTTCTTGGTGTTATTTCAAATCATACATTTCTTGGTGTTATTTCAAATCATACTTTTCTTGGATTTATTTCAAATCATTCTTTTCTTGGTGTTATTTCGTCATACTTTTCTTGGTGTTATCTCAAGTCATACTTTTCCTGGTGTTATTTCAAATCATACTTTTCTTAGTCTATCTTGCTTTGTTTTGTTTAACAGTTTTTTCAAATAGATCAGTAAGAGTCAGCTGTTGTTTTATTCAGCTTGTAATGTGAACATCTATATGTGCATGTGTTAATAGATTAATGATGAATAACTTAACCTTGCGACAGGGAAGAAGCCATTTTGGGAATAGTAAAGTTTAGTCTAAGGCTGCCCATGCCAGAGAACATGGCACATGAGAGAGTTTATTGAGATAGCTTCTCCATCACCAATACATTTTGTTGTTTTGGTTTATTTTGTGCTGCAATCAAGTAACAATTTTCATTCTATCCTAGTCCAAACAAGTCTGACTTCATTCGATCAAAGTACCAGTTCTTATCATTTGTTAACAAACACAAAGACAGTGAAGCTAGTTCACTGGATGATGTCAGCCGCGTAAGTTAACATTTATGATTTATGTTTACAAGTTCTACATTTGATTTACAATAGATATTAGTTGATTGATGGGGAAGATATACAATTAGATGGCTATGCGGACTATCAGCATATATACTTTGTCATCTGCTGAAAGAAATTACATGTTTAAATTTAACTAGACTCAAATGCTCCAATTTCTGTGCTGAGAATTGTTCCTGAGTCAGTTTTGTCACATTCTAATGACATTGTCATTATACCAGTCGATAAGGTTGGTGCAGTGGTTGTCTGACATAGGGATCTATATTTGCAGGAGGGTCTGGAACAATTGTCTATTTCCTCGTTTTACAAGTCAAATTCGGTGGGCCACATTGGGTAGACCACAATCATACTATCTCTGACACCACATTGTGTAGACCACATTGTGTCGACCACAATCATACTATCTCTGACACCATCAGGGAGGAGATAACTGACAACTACCTTCCCACTATGACAGCCGCTCAGTCTCTTCAAAAATAATTTGCTTACTGCTACATGCTACCCCACATCCATAAAATTGAATCCTTGCAGACTTATTGTCTCTGCTTGCTCCTGCAGTTTGGAACAAATGTTAGACTTCATGGATAGTGCTTCCAAACCATCGTTGAATGGTAATATGAGAAAAAAAAACAGAAATATGTCAGAATGATAATATGAGGGGGGAAAATGGGATTAGGTCAGAGTGTTGTGAATATAAAAGTACACAGCTTCCTAACAACAACCGCAAAGACAGACAACATTGCAACTAAATCTTCATATAAGAACAAATCGAAACCAAAAACAATATAAACATACAAAGAGACAAACAGTATGATAGGAAGAGAGGAGAAAAAGGTTGCTAAGAAAGGAGAAAGGATAAGAAGAAGAGAAAAAAGACAAGTACAAGTCCATATTTATAGTAGCTTGTGAGAAACACCGTGGAAATCTTCACTAAAATCACATTTTTTGTGGTTGTGAATTGGTCTAATACTGAAAGCATGTTGACTCAAGTTGCGAGACGAATAGGTACCATCTAAAAGTATCTGGTTCAAATCCAGTTTACTGCCATTATTTTTGTCTATAGTAATAAATCTGCAATGCTTCTTTATTATATTACTCATAAGCACAAAAAACAAATCTCAGTTGTCAAGCTAGAACAAACATAGAACATAATCTCCTCTGTGACTAAGACTATAAGCTCACATCACAAATACAAATTTAAGTTGTTCAGCTAGAACAAACATAGAACATAATCTCCTCTGTGTCTAAGACTATAAGCTCACATGACAAATACAAATTTAAGTTGTTCAGCTAGAGCAAACATATAACATAATTTAGACTGTGTCTAAAACAATTTGTATGTTTTGTCTTCGTTATTGTTTCTTATTATCTTAAGTTATTGCAAAGACCTGCATCTTTACCTCCATTTCTATGAAAAAACATCCCAGTTCTTCTGTAAAAGTATCCACCAAAAGGAGTAATTAGCATAGTAATACTTTTGCTGTGACTTATTTGAGCGAATCATATATTATTATTTTTATTATTATGTATTCACAGGAGCTACAGTCAAGTGATAGAACAAATAATATTGAAACTTATTTGATTTTTATTTCATGTGTTCACAGGAGCTACACTCAAGTGTCAGAACAAATAATGTTGAAACTTGTTTGAGACTTCTATCAAAGGGAGCTGACCCAAATTACTTTCATAAGGTCATTGTTGTTTTTTTGTGTCTAAATAATGTTCATGTCTTCTAAAGTATGTATTTCCAGAGAAGACAAAGTGCTTCTCCTTTATTTTGTCTTTTTTCTTTCAGTTCCCTATGGAATAAAGGACTGCAACTCTAATCTCTAATGATTTCTGTGCAGCTTTTTTGTTTCATCTGTTCCCACAAAGAGCCATTTGATCTAGACTTCTTCTACTGTCCTTTACTAGGTGTTCTTCAGCCTAATCTCTTGATGGTTCCAGTCCTGTACCTGTCTAGTTCTATTGTCAGGTTTCTTTCTGAAAATGTGTCCTATCTAACTTTAATAAAAAAAAACATTCATAAATACTGCATGTTTTTCTGTTAAGGAGTGCAGGCTTTTTGGCTGTGGGAATAAGGGCAGCTTTGCCATAGCTATAGCCGCGACATGTGCACGAAGAGTTTTTTATCGCACATCCGAAAGATAAAAATCCTTATCCCAACCGTGGAGTGAAGCTTTTACCTCAGGCTTCTGAGGCAGGCACTATAACCATACGATTACACGTTTCTATCTATCAAATATTATATTTTTAAATCTTTATCCCTACTGGGTACATCTGATCTTTGGCCATCTAATGTAAAGTGGATAACAGACATTGATAAATATCTCTACTGGGTAAAGTTAATCTCTAAACATTCGTGAGACTAACGGGAATTGAACCAGTCCGTTCAACGGCACCAAATCGCCTAGCAACAATTGCACACAGGTTCTTCCATACTTGACTAACCACATCTCCAAAAAAAGATGCGATTTCGTCAAGCCATTCAAACCGTGCACACAAAGTCACCCAAACGGACCAATCGAGACAAGGACTATACAACAACAACAAACATCATGTACAGGTATTGAAATATCCTCAGTAACAACAAACATATAACAATATCCGTATTAGTTATACAAGGGCCGATAGGTCTTCTTGTAAGCATGGATAACATATAGACTGTACAATTTTGCTTCAAATAATTGTTTATACAAGTAAATTTAAGTAGGAAGACAGAGGACAATTTTTAAAAATTCTTGAGATTATGTTAAACTCTGAACATCTGATGTAAAGTACATGACAGAGACATATATTGATAAATGCCATTTGTTTTGTGATACCCTGCATCACATGCCATGTTTTGAAGTTATAAATAAATACAGGATTCATATTTGTACTACGCAAACTTAACCTTGTTTCCTTGGAACAGTGCTAGAGAAATTAACTGTGTTGTGATAATTGAGGCAAAAAACAGACTCATATAAGGTCTCAAATGTATGGATGTGTAAGGGGGAGTTTATGAATGCATGTTTAGTCCCCCAAAGGGAGGCATTCCAGGAGAACAGTACACACTTCTGAATCAACTATCTCATAATTCTTCTGTCAGGTTTCTTGACCCATCTGTAGTGATAGCACATCTAGTTATCCCGTTACCTCTGCCACAAAAGGACAAAATTGTGCGATGTCCACTGCTGTGCATGGCTTTGTCATCCATGCGGATTGTTTGATAGAAGACAAAAGTAAGAAATTGAGACAAGATGTGACTATTTTTTTCACCGATGACAGATCGAGAAGAAGAAAGATGGTATGCATTGTAACAACAGTCAAGTTGAAGAACAAGAGCATTTCCGTATTAACATGGAAAATAATAAAAGCACTGGAGAAGAAATTAAATTCATTTGAAAATAAATGTCTTAGAAAACTTAAATATTGGTTGGGAAGAATTCAAGTCAAACAAACAAGTAAGAGAAGGATTCCAAACAGTAATATGTTCCAACAATAGAAAGATATGTGATGGACTTATATCAGATAATGTACATAGAATGTATACAGACTGCTACTGCAAACATTAAAATTGGTACCAAATGACAATTAAAAACAGGGAAGACCAAGACTCTTTGTAGAACAACCATCAAAGAAGGTATGATTATAAGCTTCAACGACATGCAAGAAATACACACAGTAGCATCACATTGCTCAAACTGGAAAGCATTGATTTCTGCTCTATGCACCATCAATCAATCAATAAACCCGTAACCCTTCAGGGTCGTAGGGGTACCACATTGGATGCCTCAGCACACAGAGTCCTCCAGCGAATTCTATCCTCAGCGATGCAGATGAGTGTGGAAATATCTTGCCCTGTCCATTCCTTGATGTTGTCTGTCCATGCCTATATTTTCCCTCCTCTGCTTCTTCCACCCTTGACAGTTCCCTGCAGTATTGATTTCAACAAGGAATCGTGCCTGCATACATGTTAGAACCATGCTATGCACCATATTCAGTGCTGAAGGAACAAAGATAGATAATACTCACTGCAAGTTGTTACTAGCAAATTGATACGTTCTTGCAGCAGTTCTTCATCATCAGAAATTCTTTTCAATATTATTGACTATTTTTTTTGGTCAAAAGAAACTGTCGGAAGCAGAACTGTAAATTTGTATGTCATCGATACAATTATCTATTTTTTTATTTGATCATCTTGATGTTTTTACCTAACAGGAGAAAGGCAACAGCCCTATTCACGTGGCTGCTCAGGCTGGGCAGACGTCACAGGTAGAATTGTTGTGTGTATATGGTGCAGACCCAGGAGCCAAAGATGCAAATGGACGTACCCCATATGATTATGCCAAGTAAGAATTTCATATAATTTATAGATTGACATATTTTTGTCCAAAAAAAAACAGTTGCACAAATTGCAACCATAGTCAATTTATTTTACCAAACGACTTTGTTAAGGAGATGATAAATATGTCTAGTGAGAACGTAATCTACAATATAAATTGTTGATTGATTAATGATTATGAGATGACTTAATGATTATGATCACTGCACTCTGGGCAAATCCATAGATGCTTACTCATCCAAGAAAATATAGCAGTAAATGCATACTGATGGTTCTGTTTGCATTACTGGTTGAACACTCATTCTGCTCCTCAGATGCCAAGTTCTACTTGTGCTATGCCAAATTCTCCCAATCGTATTCTAGATGTGTCATCTACAGTATTGTTACATTTAACAGGCTTTCACCAAACAACCGTAAAATATCTCCTTTATCCATTCTCACAATTCACCGACTATAGGTACATTTGACAAAAACCCGTCTGTTCTCTTATTTCTGCAAACTCCTGCATGTCCTGTGCAGTAAATCCATGTGATACCCTGAAGGTTAGAACTGGCAGTAGGTTCCATCCAATTGGGCTGACACCAACCATTTTGACTCTTTCAAAGCATTGACTGAGAATTATACACTTTGACACCCTAGTAAAAAGAGAACCATTGGAGAACTACAGTAACAGCCTTGATTTCTATCCTCATACTAGAAGTGGTTGTCTTATATGCTCCGTTGCTCTTAGCAATAATTTGATCACTTGCACTAGTTATATAACTGGAGAATAAATTAAATTATTCTGAAAATAAATGTCTTAGAAATATCTTAAATATTGACTGGAAAGAATTCAAGTCAAACAAGCAAGTAAAAGATACCAAACAAATGTATGTTTCTACAACAAGAAGAAGAATTTGATGGACTTATATTGAGCATGTACTTAAAATGAATGAAAACAGACTGCCGCTATAATCATTAAAATTGGTACTAGATGGCAAAAGAAAAAGAGGAAGATCAATAGAAACTCTTCACAGAACAGCCATCATTATTCAAACCTTTATTTACGTGTGCAAACATTATTTTGATATCGTTACAAACAAAAATGTTATTGTGTTTACCGAACACTCATGATAAATAACACAAGTGTACCAAAATGAATTCATGCGCAGATGAAAAATTGCATAATTTTAATCCAGAGCCTTAAAGGTTAAATCGCTATTAAAATTCAAAGGTCAGGCCTTCTGCAGTCAATGAAAGCTGCAGCTCTGAATAGAATTATTTTATACCGAAGAAAAAGTAATGCATACTCTATAATGTTTTTGCGTGAAGGACTGATAACTTTTTAAAAAAAAAGAATAAACCTGCGATTATATTTCTTTAATGATTATAGTCTCTCTTTCTTCTTTCTATTCACTTTATACATCTGTATGCCTTGCAGCGTCAATTCTTATTACTTTTTGTTTTAAATCTGCGAAATATTTTTTGAATGTTTACATATTTGCTAATGATTATAGTAAATAACTAAATTTGTGTGCACTATTTAATTTGTTTAATCATGGGAGGGGGCGCAGAGAATTTTGGCGTCTATTGATGCGCATACTGCCCGCTGAGTGTACCACTCATAGTATACTGCCAGCTAAGTGTACCACTCATTGCATACTGCCCACTTAGTGTACCACTCATAGTATACTGCCCACTGAGTGTACCACTCACAGCATACTGCCCACTGAGTGTACCACTCATAGTATACTGCCCACTTAGCATACCACTCATAGTATACTGCCTGCTGAGTGTACCACTCATACTATACTGCCCACTTAGTGTACCACTCATAGTATACTGCCCACTTAGTGTATCACTCATAGTATACTGCCCACTGAGTGTACCACTCACAGCATACTGCCCACTTAGTGTATCACTCATAGTATACTGCCCACTTATAGTATACTGCCCACTTAGAGTGTAACACTCATAGTATACTTCCCACTTAGTGTACCACTCATAGCACGTAACTCCATAGCTTCTAGTGATAATACCCAGGAATCTCTGAAAGAATGCACTTGTAAACAAGATGTCATGAAACAGTTGAACCCATGATCAGGTAAACACAAGATTAATGATGTAACCACTACGCCATGGAAATTTTTTTCATCCAAAAACAAATAAACTCCTGACCTGTTATGATGTACAGCTTTTCTTGTTCGTTTTCAGGCTTGAAGGTTTTCCAGATTTAGCAGACAGAATTGTTGAGTTACAATATGAGCTAACAGATCGGCTAACATATTACATCTGTGCTCGGAAACCAGGTATTTTCAGAAATTTATCATAGGCATAGAAATATGGTTTTACAGAATACTAGTGCATATCAATGAGGAGGAGCTTACTGAGGTCAATATTTATAGAAATTTTACAATATAAGCCTGGTGTTCTTTGACTTTGCATTCTCATCATGGGATTACAAAAGTTCATGAGCATTAACGTCATGAAATCCTTGGACTCTTCCTAATGAGTCAACTTTTGAAGCTCAAAGTACTTTAATTATTAATTGGGTTGACGCTGCCCTGCTTCAGAGAAAATTTCTTAAATGTAGTAGTTGGATATCTACATCACTCCAACCATAAAATTATTTGCGTTGCTACTTCTTATGTGTTTTGTGATGGTCTTAGGCGACCCCTGTGAAAGGGTCATTCGACCCCCAAAGGGGTCGTGACCCACAGGTTGAGAACAGCTGGTCTAGAGCATCTATAATATGAGCTGGATCATGTCTAGGGGTGATTTCATGCCTCAGGTGCATTAGTTAATCCTTCTAGAGCATCTATAATATGAGCTGGATCATGTCTAGGGGTGATTTCATGCCTCAGGTGCATTAGTTAATCCTTCTAGAGCGTCTATACTATTGTTCTCTTTTAATAATCACATTGTAAATACATTCATGCAGAGTGTGACTTTGTGTGTAAATACTCTTGAACGAACCAGCACAATGAACATTTGGTGTATTTTTTAACTGGAGTCTGAGATTCAAAGATAATGTTGACCACATCATTTCAAGAGCAAGAAAAGGTCTGTCAGCAATGAAAATAGTGGCTGTTGCTCAAGTGTGTACAGAGGTTATTTATTCTTATACCAGAGATTGCTCGTTTCAATGATAGAGTAATGTATTAGCAAGTAGGACCTTCACCCAAACAAACTAAAAGGTTGGATAATATCCAGAATGAGGTGATGCATGTCAATCTTTGGTCACATGGGACTTGTCTGTTTGGGAAACGGTGTAACACCAGGCAAGAAAAAGGCTATAAGAGACAGGGTATCTATCTTCAGTAACCTGTATACTTAACTTCATATTTACCTATTATTTCTGGTTACTGCGGCACTTTCCATTTTGTGGGACATCCTCCGATATTTTGGTTATCTATAAGAGACAAAGGGTGACAAAACGAGAAGATGATGAAGTAAGTGGTAGCTCTTACAGCCTTTTGGAAAGTAGCACAAACCCTTCTCAGTTGAGCAACCAAGGTGACACCTGAACTTGTATAAGGTTTGTTGTCTCAAAGACATGGTTGTGCTTGGGGGAGAGGTTATGAATACATGTTTAGTCCCCGAAGGGAGGCATTCCAAAGCGGAAGTATCGAAGGATTATCATGTCTTACCAGGAGCACAGTATATACTTCTGGGCCAACTAGTTCATCATTCTTCTGTTAAATCTGGTGACACACCTAACATTCAGCGTAACCTAGGACTTTGCCATAAAAATTATGAAAATGCAGTCTTTACTGTCCAGAATCTCCTCTTCATCATCCATGGAGAGCATTTGACTGCAGACAAATGTAAGAAATCGAGATATGCACTGACAGTAATAATTTTTCCTCATGACAGATTGTCAGCATATTCCCTCAAATTTCCTTAGGCACTTATTATGATATACCTGGAGAGAAGACAGTGGCCCTATTCTTTGCTTCTTGAACTAGATGTCTAGACCCCGATTGCCACACGAATGCAGCAAGAAGATACTGGATAGTCTGGGTATAGCAGCATGGAAGAGAGCCAGCTGTGGGAGCTGGTAGACTACTTAATGGATAGAATGTTATAGAGGTCAATGGCCACTTATCTCAGATTGCGCAACACATGATGATGGTTCATTTGCATGGCATTAACACTCTTATTATATCCTGGAAGTACAGACAAACTTAATGGCAATACCTGATATAAATTAGGCAGTTGTAGACTTTGCATCATTACAAAAAAATGACTGGAGTTCATTTCAGATAGCAGTCAAAATTAATGTTGAAGCAGACATTAATAAGAGAAGATAGACAGCCTAACCTCTTGAGCAAGAGGTAGGTAGAGATAAAAGTGGAAGAGAAACATGAGGAACAGGATACAGTTTAGCAGAGTGCACCACCATAGTAAGAGACAGAAGTTGTTGAAGGTTTGCTTGCAGCTAATCTTCGTTGCAAAGACGGCACTTGATCAGGATGAGGCCTGCAACAGAACACATCTATTGCAGACATTGTGATATGCCTTACATAAGTTAAACTGGCAAGAGGCTTGATGACCATTTATGTCAACATATGCATGATATATCAGTGTTATTACTCCCTGTAGTCACCCACTCACAATCTAGATCTCAATATCATCAATCATGATCCATGATAATTGAAAATGATTTACATTGTACTATCTCAAATGTTTAGCAGGCATTCAATTTTATGAAATAAACTGATAGGGAGACAACATATGACACAAAGAAGACAAATGACAATACAAAACATGTCATAAGGTGCAGTACACAGATTTCAACATTCCGCTCACAAAATCCAAAACTCCAGACGTAAAGAAAAAAGATCCCCAAATACCACCACAAGAATTTTTTGCTTATGTGTTTTCGTGCCTGCTAAATGCAGGTCCTGATATGTTTCTAAATCTTGTGTAGCAGATATGTGTGTTTCCACAGTTCAAGTGAATAGCTGCAAGATCACATAAACCTACTCAATGAAGGTTGCTTCAATAACGACATGAAGATCAGTATGGAAAATAAAACAGAAGTAATGTCAGTGGTTCTTGTTTGGAACGCCGATGTGATTATTTCCTTTCGCAATGTTTGTCAGTTTATGTTTATCCTTTATTAATTTTAATATAAATTTATTTAGGGTTAGTTATGTAAAACAAAACCTCTCCTAACCATAACCTAATCCGAAAGAAAATAATAGTTAAATTAATAATTTATAGATATCAATTGGCAAACATTGCCAATGGAAATAATCAAATTAATAATCGCATCAGGGGTACGCGTACCAAACCAGAACAAACATGTCTAATGGCAGAGAACCCAATACAATAAACATAAAGATAAATGATCTATTACTGAAACAAGTGCATTAATTTAAATATCTTAGAGAATTTTTACAGATGACGGAGGAATGAACTGAGAGATTGAGAAAGGAAATCAAAGAGTCAACTGTAAATTATGAAATTAACAAATCTTAAGTATCCATCTGTCCCAATAGAAACCACAAAAATAATTATAAATTGAATTACTAAACTAACTAAAGAACAAGAGAGAAAGTTTACTACGTGCGAATGAGATGTCTAAGAAAAGCAGCAAACAGAACAAAAAGAGATCATGTGAGGAATGAATCACAAGAACTGTTGGAACAACATCTGTGGTCAAATATAGTGAAAAATAAATACTGAAATAGTTCTGTCAATTGATGAGAATGAACCCATATTTCCCATAAATAAGAGCATACAACATGAAAATGAACCCATATTTCCCATAAACAAGAGCATACAACATGAAAATGAACCCATATTTCCCATAAACAAGAGCATACAACATGAAAATGAAACCATATTTCCCATAAACAAGAGCATACAACATGAAAATGAACCCATATTTCCCATAAACAAGAGCATACAACATGAAAATGAACCCATATTTCCCATAAACAAGAGCATACAACATGAAAATGAACCCATATTTCCCATAAACAAGAGCATACAACATGAAAATGAACCCATATTTCCCATAAACAAGAGCATACAACATGAAAATGAACCCATATTTCCCATAAACAAGAGCATACAACATGAAAATGAACCCATATTTCCCATAAACAAGAGCATACAACATGAAAATGAAACCATATTTCCCATAAACAAGAGCATACAACATGAAAATGAACCCATATTTCCCATAAACAAGAGCATACAACATGAGAATGAAAAATAGCATACAATATGAGAATGGAAACAGCAAGAGAAAGATGGATTACCAACATTCTGAGATGTCACAATATTACTGCAAACTAAGCGACCAAATGTGACATTTCTTGAAAATCAATCACCATTCAAATCCAGAAACCAGTGCTCTCCAGTTCAAAAGATGTGATGCTTTTCTTTCTTGTTTTCTTTTTACCCCTGTATGCTTTGCAGCATCAGGGCTAGTTCTCTGGAGATGGCTTTTTGTATGTTTGTTTTTGTTGGCTCTTTATTTGTGTAATCCATCATTTGCAAGGTCTGCCCCTGGCTTTGTATCCATTATGTCTGTTTTATTTGATTTGATTTGAGAACCCCAGGAATTACAAGCGATTAGCTCTTAATTCCTATATACGATGGGGAGGTGTCTGAGCTTTCTTTCATACTCATGAGACTTCACCTTTCGGCTTTGTGCAATGTCTATTGGAGGAGTCTGGGGGGGGGGGGGGGGGGTGAGTGTTAATATGTATGTATAGTAATGCTTTTTGAGGGGCATTGTCTGATGGTAGTCTGGAAGCATGTGAAAACCACTTAATCTGATGTCATCAAGGATAGTATTGTGTTTGTTAGTCTTCTGATGTTTTCATTCCTGATTCTGTCTCTTATTGTTACTCTGAGGATTCTATGTAGACACATCATTTCTGTTGTAACAAGTTTTATTTTGGCTTCTGTTGTTAGTGTCCATGTTTGACATTGGTAGCACAGCGATGGTATGATGATCATTTTATATAGTGCAGTTTTGATGTTCATGCTCACATATTTGTTTTTGAAAATATGAGACATCTGTCCCAAGATCTGGTATACTATGTTTGATTTCTTTGGTGTTTTTCCCATTCGATGATATGACGCTTCCAAAATAAGTGAATTCTTTCACCTGTTTCAGTTGTTGATCATCGATGAAAATAGTAGTGTACTAAGACATTACTTCAGTTTTTTCTGTACTTGTCTTCATGTTAAAACCCCTACATGTTGTGTGGAGTCTATTTATATGTTGTTGTAGTTGTTCTTTTGTTGTTGCTATTATTGCTTGATCATCAACAAAAAGTTCACTGAGGAGGTTGTTTAGGTTGTCTTCTTCATTAGTGTTGACAATTTTACAGATGTGATGAACAACAAAGGAGAAAGAACACATTCTTGCCGCACGCCCGAGTGCATGTGGAATTTATCTGAAAGCCCAAAACTCGTTCTTCTTCTTCTACGTTCGTTCTCAAACTTCTGCAGATTAGCAGGATGTAGTCCAGAGAGCGGAATGCGTTGTGTCATGGTTTACAGCATTGCTGCGATATCTACGTCTTGCAGCCTGACACATCCGACTTCAGCATGGCTTTGGGTCACTGACCCTATATGGGATGGGACAGCCAACTCCATCCCATAACCTCCTTAGTCGTCTTTTACGACAATGTGGAATTAAACAGTGTTGCTATTCTTTCTTCCCCTTTCGGGCCCCAGCAACACACGGGCGACACTCGTTCTAACTGCGCATTGACTGCCTGTGTAACTACTCCTACACAAGTTGATTAGATGTTGTGGAACCCCATATCGTAATAATATTTTCCAAAGTTATTGTTCGTCTACTCTATTGAAATTTATCTCTTGGTTGACAAACACGATATACAATTTTTTGTTGTTTTCAGTTTTTTTTTTCTGCCAGTTGTCTGGAGTGTAAAAATAGCATCTATATAGCTTTTGTTCTTACAGGATCCCTTTTGAGTGTTACTAAGCTGTGATTCTGTGAATGCTCGTAATCATATTTCTAGAATTCTGTTAACAATTTTTCCAGTGTGGCTTAGAAGTGATATACCTCTGTACTTTGTACAATCTCTTTTGCTGCCTTTTAATTCCAGATAGGTATTATTACAGCGTTTGATGTGATACTACTGTGCGTAATTCTTGCATGTTGTTAATCCCATAGTCATATTCTTAGTCTGTTCTCCTATATTAAGCTGTAACTGTGCTTTGTTTATCTGATTATATCATTTTGTTTTATACTCTCTAACATAATATTTGTTTTCTGTGATTATGCTTGAAATCTCTGAATGTATTTTGTTATTATCAAACAGATCATAGATCTGGTGTTCATTTCAAGATTCCAGAACTGGGTGACAAGTAAGTATGTTGTAGTTTACATATAGAATGTTGGTGTTTGTTCTTTCTGCTATACCAATTCATTTTTTTTAATCAGATCAAATACCTTTGTCATGGTAGCCTAGTTAATAGTGAGCTTGCTTGCTATAACCGGGTTACAGCATGCCAGGTTCTAAACCACATTGGGCAAAAAAAACCTCTGTGCCCATTCCCCGCCACCAATTGACTACTGGTTATGCCGAACTTCTCTATTGCTCCAGGCATGCAACCAAATGTTCAAGTCAAAAGGATTGTTACGTCCTGAGTCACTGTGCTTCTATGATGGGTCTCAGCCATAGGAAAAAACAGTTCTGTCAGTTTCCTCCTCCCCAGTACTGTGCAGTGCATCTCTGGTTCCCTCCCAACCACATAGGGTGCATACATATATAAAAATTAAAAAAAAACACATTGCAACAACAAAATAAAAGCACAAGAAGCATAATTATATAGATGATGTGCCATGAAGCTTCTATAAAAAGATAACGGCATATAATGGCATGTCGTCTACTAAGGTTTTTTGTTGCATGGGTGATTTGTCTAGTGGGCCATTTGTGAGACCCACAGATGCATCCGCATGTGTTTTGGGACATTCAAATGTGGTCTATTTTATTGAATATAACAATATGGACTAACCATCTACAACCACATATGATCATACATTGTCTGGAGACTGTCTCACATTGTCTGGAGACTGTCTAACATCACATATGATCAATGCTACATACATTGTCTGGAGACTAACATCACATATCATCAATGCTACATACATTGTCTGGAGACTAACATCACATATCATCAATGCTACATACATTGTCTGGAGACTGTCTCACATATGATCAATGCTACATACATTGTCTGGAGACTAACATCACATATCATCAATGCTACATACATTGTCTGGAGACTGTCTCACATATGATCAATGCTACATACATTGTCTGGAGACTAACATCACATATGATCAATGCTACATACATTGTCTGGAGACTAACATCACATATCATCAATGCTACATACATTGTCTGGAGACTGTCTCACATATGATCAATGCTACATACATTGTCTGGAGACTAACATCACATATCATCAATGCTACATACATTGTCTGGAGACTGTCTCACATATGATCAATGCTACATACATTGTCTGGAGACTAACATCACATATGATCAATGCTACATACATTGTCTGGAGACTAACATCACATATGATCAATGCTACATACATTGTCTGGAGACTAACATCACATATGATCAATGCTACATACATTGTCTGGAGACTAACATCACATATCATCAATGCTACATACATTGTCTGGAGACTAACATCACATATGATCAATGCTACATACATTGTCTGGAGACTTGTCTACCATCAGATATGATTGGTGTTACATCCATTATCTGGAGACTGTCTACCACCACATAATTATTGTTATATCCATTATCCGGAGACTGTCTACCATCACTATGATTAATGCTATGTACACTGTATGGAGACTGTCTACCATCACTTATGATTATTGTTACATACATTAACCATCTGCCACCATATATGATCAAATGTGTTTATTTTTTAAACTTTAGATTAGATATTATTATTTTGTTGTCATGTGAAAATAGCGCATTTGTGTTACAGCAGTGCAGACCTCTCTGAACTAGCAAAGCAAGCTAAGAAAAAACTGCAGGCGGTGAGTTGTGTCTCTGTTTGGTATTTGTATCTTACATATTGCAGTATACATTACATCATCTATTGTTTTTGGTATTTATATGTTTAGTTATACACTACATCTATATTATGTGAGGAAACTCAATCACTTTCACACAACTTGTCTCTGAAAGGTTCTAAACATCAGATGGCAAGAAAAGATTCCAGATACCAATGTCCTTGACAGATCTGGGACCAATGTCCTTGACAGATCTGGTATCCCCAGTATTTACACTATCCAAATGCAGACACAGATTAGTTGGGCAGGTTATTTGGTACATATGCCAGACCATCGTCTACCAAAGATACATCTCTATGGTGAGCTGAAATAGGGTACTCAATTTTCAAGGTGGCCAAAAGAAGCACTACAAGGACTCATTAAAAACCTCACTGAAAGCATTTGAAATAGATGAAGATTGAAATAGATGAAGATTGAAATAGATGAAGATACATGTGAAGAAATTGAACAAAATAGATCTACATGGCGCTCTACAGTCAAAAAGAGCACATCATCTTGTGAAAAGAGGAGAAATGCAGCAGCGGAGAGTAGCTAGAAAGTCACATCCTTCTACAGTGGTCATTCCATGACATTTACAGCTCAAATAGGGCTTATTAGCCATATACAATTAGGCATGGACATAATTCTAACTGAATTTTCAAAAGTGGATGTAACAAATGGTCATCATCATCATCATGTGATGGATGAACACACACATATCTATATTACTGATGTCTATCACAGTAATCCTCAGGCTGATGAAGTTGAAGATTCCTTTATATTACTGATGTCTATCACTGTAATCATCATGCTGATGAAGTTGAAGATTCCTTTATATTACTGATGTCTACCACAGTAATCATCATGCTGATGAAGTTGAAGATTCCTTTATATTACTGATGTCTATCACTGTAATCATCATGCTGATGAAGTTGAAGATTCCTTTATATTACTGATGTCTATCACAGTAATCATCATGCTGATGAAGTTGAAGATTCCTTTATATTACTGATGTCTATCACTGTAATCCTCAGGCTGATGAAGTTGAAGATTCCTTTATATTACTGATGTCTATCACAGTAATCATCATGCTGATGAAGTTGAAGATTCCTTTATATTACTGATGTCTATCACTGTAATCCTCAGGCTGTTGAAGTTGAAGATTCCTTTATATTACTGATGTCTATCACAGTAATCATCATGCTGATGAAGTTGAAGATTCCTTTATATTACTGATGTCTATCACAGTAATCCTCAGGCTGATGAAGTTGAAGATTCCTTTATATTACTGATGTCTATCACAGTAATCCTCAGGCTGTTGAAGTTGAAGATTCCTTTATATTACTGATGTCTATCACAGTAATCCTCAGGCTGATGAAGTTGAAGATTCCTTTATATTACTGATGTCTATCACAGTAATCCTCAGGCTGATGAAGTTGAAGATTCCTCTGTATTACTGATGTCTATCACAGTAATCCTCAGGCTGATGAAGTTGAAGATTCCTTTATATTACTGATGTCTATCACAGTAATCCTCAGGCTGATGAAGTTGAAGATTCCTTTATATTACTGATGTCTATCACAGTAATCCTCAGGCTGATGAAGTTGAAGATTCCTTTATATTACTGATGTCTATCACAGTAATCCTCAGGCTGATGAAGTTGAAGATTCCTTTATATTACTGATGTCTATCACAGTAATCCTCAGGCTGATGAAGTTGAAGATTCCTCTGTATTACTCGTGCACACAGACAGTTCTGTCTTTTATTTATTTTCTTTTTATGTTTTCGTCTTATTAAAGGACTTTTGGTATACAAAAATGTAGTGTGTCTGCTTTTAGTGATTGGTAAAAGTTCATTGCCCTGTGCTTTCACTTTGTTTTCAGTTTTAGATTTTAAATCATTTTCTTTATTGTAATGATGATATTTAAGAACATTTGTTATATTGTAATGATGATATTTAAGAACATTTGTTATATTGTAATGATGATATTTAAGAACATTTGTTATATTGTAATGATGATATTTAAGAACATTTGTTATATTGTAATGATGATATTTAAAAACATTACCTTTATTGGAATAGTGATATTTAAGCTAATTTGCTTTATTGGAATGGAAATTTAATAACATTTGCTGCATTGGAATATTTTTTCCCCAGCTTCCTAACCATTTATTTGAAGAACTGGCCATGGATGTGTATGATGAAGTAGACAGACGGGAAAATGACTCAAGTATGTTATTGTAGTGCCATTTTAAAGTTCATTTTATGTTGTACAATACAGTCATATTGTTGCATGATCTCTAGGGGTCATTTGATTGACCATTAAAACTACAAAATCTACTCAGATACAATCCATCCTTTCAATAATCACTTTCAAATTGCATTTATCATCTCCTGGTGGTACATTGGATGATTCTGATTGATGAATTCACAGGAAGTGGCGTCAATGTTGATGCTCTTTAGAGAACGAGTCCCTGAATTTTCTCCTGTCCTTCCAGTTATTTGCCATTAAGGAGCACACAAATTATTTGCTGTTTTGAAATGTATTTTACAGGTATGTTCACATGTCTGGCCTATCTATCTTAGTTGTCTTTTTTTCATCATTGTGTGGATATTACCTTTAGTGAGGACTTCAATATTTGCTACTTTATCCTGACAGAGCCTGAGGTCCCAGGTTCAATTCATGGTTGGGATAAGATTTTTTTGTCTTTCGGAGGTGAAATAAAATAATTCTTCCTGTACACATTGCTGCGACAACTATGGCAAAGCGCCATTATTTTCACAGCCAAAAGGCCTCACTGCACTTCTTAACAGGAAAACATGCAGTAATGAAAATGTTTCTTGTCCTGATAAGTTTATAGATACAACATATGTGAAAGTGATTTTAAATACTGGTATGTCTGCTCTAAACAGTTGAAGTCTCGGAGACATATAGCATGTTAGTAAGCACAATAATTTAGACATATATTTACCACAGTATATATACACATGTAGTGATGAAAACAGGCTTCTTAGAACCATCAGACTTCCAAACTTCTCTATCAATTAAAAGTGGAAAAGCAACAGAGAAGTTTAACTTTGCATAAATTCTTAGGGTAAGATTTAAGTCAAGTCAAACTTCAAATGAAATACCGGTCTAGGAATAGGTGGAATAGAGATACTAATTTTGTTATTAAATTGAAAATAAACCAATTTATTTGTTACCAGAAAGGAATTTTAATGCATTTACTCTTTTCTCATGTGATCAGTATGGCTGTCTTCACATGACCACACCTCAGTACTTAGTGAAAGATTGACGGTCCCTCATCTTCCTGTCAATCCAGACCTGTCAACAACTCGCAATCAGGTATTTCATAGCTTTAATCTATATATTTGCAGACACAGAAATATTGCTGCTGTTTTTGTTTACTTTTTCAGCTTTAACAATATGATATTTGTAGACACAGAAATATTGAACATTTTTTTTTAGGCCTTTGAAGTTCAAAAGGACACTAGCTTTTGTTGGTGAACTACCGAAATGCTTTTAGCGTCAAAAGACTTGCCAAATCTAAAGACAAAAATTTTGTCGTTTCTGATGTCCAACATTAAAAGTTGTAGACAGCCACTGTCTCCAGAAGTCTATCCTGTTCTGAACACTGTTTTCAATTTGCAACATCAAAAGTTAGATGAATTATTTCTTGCTTATCACTGTTTAGCATTGTAGTTGACAGTTTGGTATAAATAGCTTGTGAGTTGGTAATTTTTTTTAGCTGAGACATCAGTGCATATAGTAATTTAAAATTGTCTCATGAGTCAGTAAAAATAGCTTGGTTAAAAAATGGCTGGTCTAATTATGCCCACTGCTGTTTTAAACAATTATTAAATAGAATGATCTTTAGCCCAATTTGTTTGTTGACTGGTGGAAATTGTTTGTTGTAGTTACACTTCATGATGCCACAAGGGCATATTGATCAGAAGTTGGTCTGATGGATTGTGGTCTAGAAAACAAGTAGAAGTGGAATGATAATAGTTTATTAGATTGCTGGATAAACGTGTGTGTGTATGTATGTATATATATATATATGTGTGTGTATATATATGTGTATATGTATATAGACAGATGGACTGCCATAGACAGATGTGTCCAAAATTTCCTTTCTCTCTTTCTCTGGACTACATCCTGCTGGAAATCTAGTAGATCCAGTGCCCTGCAACAAGAGAGAACCAGCAGAAGTTTGAGAATGTATGCTGAAGAAGAAGAAATGCCTGTAATATATATCAATGTAAGAACTCATAAAGGATTCCTGTAATTTTCATTTCAACGACAAGCAATGATTCTAGTTGATTAAAAAGTTACTTTAGTAGATGTATGATGCTGGAGGGTTGCATGCCAAAGGTTCTCATGACTTATGTGTCACCCATTTCTCATCGGTCATCTGGGAATCATTATTTGAGGGTAATGTTTGTAATGATCATTTTGACCTCACCAACCATATTTCTACTTTGTGCAGGGTCGTCAGAAGCTAGCAAGATTTAATGCAAGAGAATTTGCAACTTTGGTAGTGGACATTCTTCATGATGCCAGACGCAGACAGATAGGGGTCACTTCACCTTTACACACACTCAAGGACCCAGGTAATATCCTTTGGACTTGTGATGATCATAACTATAACTTACATCAGATCAAATGTTGTGTCTAATTTTAAGATTGGCTGCTATAAAGATCAAAAATCGAATTAAAGGGAGGCTTGCAGTGAATCTGTGGTGCCATATAGTAAATATATATACTTTAAACGAATATAAAATTGGTTAAACAACAGATTACAAGGAACCAAAATAAGATATAATGAATCGATGTTTTGACCGAAAGGTCTTTATCAAGCTATGGACATACACCCAGTAATAAAATTATGTAATTTAGCATAATTGTTATTGTATTTTTTCCCTCTTGCTTCTCTATTCTCATTTCTGATAGTTTCATGTATAACTCCCTTGGAAGTCTAACTTCGGTTACTTAATCTGAATCTGTGTAATTGTCTCATTGTGAAACTGATATTTAACCATCTTTGTGTTATTTTACTCAATTTCATTTACCATGTGGTAGAATTTTACTGCAGTTTTCTTTCTTGTTTACTTTATTGGTTACTCAGTGACACATTTTACAGATCAAAGATCTGTATTTGTTATCAAAGATAGCACACACATGCCAGCACACAGACTACCAGAATCAATTTTATTAGTAGAGTTCATTTTTGTGTGTGTAATCTTGCAGTTACGATCTAACATGTTGTAAGGAACTAGTTAACACTCGCAAATTCCAAACAAAAATTGTATCACATTCATAAGGAAATTATTGACCAATCAAGACATGCTAAGCAAGATCAACGTTCAAGAAGGTTGGCTTTTAAACACCATATTAGCTTTTTTTCGGCCATGTGAAGAGACATGATAGCATGGAAAGAGTATTGTTGAAGGGGAAAAGAGAAGGCAGAGGTCGACCGAGACGTCACTTGGACAAAAGATATTTAGGAATGCATGCACATTTCGCTAGGGGAGGTGGGATAACTTGCCAGAGATTGCTGGGATTTCAGGAGATTCATAAGGAAGAATACATTCTGGAAAGTATATAGCATTGGTTACAGTGTGCCAGGTTGTAGTGTAGTTAATAGTGAGCTTGCTTACTATCACCGAGTTACTGTGTGCCAGGTTCTAGTCTAGTTGATAGTGAGCTTGCTTACTATCACCGGGTTACACTGTGCCAGGTTGTAGTGTAGTTAATAGTGAGCTTGCTTACTATCACCGGGTTACACTGTGCCAGGTTCTAGTCTAGTTGATAGTGAGCTTGCCATAAACTACTATAATCTGAACAGAATATATTGTGTCATGGTTGACAGCTTAGGTAGGATCACATTAAGTAAGGATCACATGTGTATTAATTGGATATTCACTTAAGAAAGGATCAAATGTATATTACTTGGATATTTGTCATTTATTCATGGACTTTTGTTCTAAAATGTTGAAATAATGTTGTATTTATATAATGTCACATCTCCTGATTTGGTTTGCATTTCAGACAAGATGTGTAGAAATTCTCAAACAGTGAGTGCAATTAGCGATGATGAACCCCTTTATGACCTCGTCGCCTCAGATGAGGACTACAGCAGCATTGACACACAAAGTATTCAGAGCGTGAGGGAGGAGATGAGACCAGATATTACAGCCGAGGTGAGGTCACTGTTCATGTACATTTGTAATATTAAACAAGTTGGCAAGTGTGACGAATACCTACCATTACTAATAAACAGATGGAGGAAATACCGCTATAATCAAATGAATACAGACGAAAATAGTTGACGTTTTAAGATTTTCATCTGAACAGATATATAATAATATAACAGTGAGTAATACAGAAAAAAAATATTAATTTCAAAACAAAAATAATTTTTAAAAAAAAGTCCTAGTAACACCTGGTAAGATAAAGTGAATTTATTCAATTGGTGCAGTATGTTCAAGATGAAATAGTTCGCACCATAAAATTGCACACCATGAAGAAATGTGGAAGACTATGACATGAGATCAGGGCAAAATCCAACTAAAGACATGAGACAAGAGAGAGATACAGTAGAACATTGCAGCTTACCCGCCATAGATGCAAGATTGAAAGATTGAGCCAACAGATGAAGACTTGGGTCTTTGTCCGTTGGCTCAATCTTGCATCTATTTAACTTTGTTTCCGCAGGTGGTAAAACTTCCATATTTTTCATATATCACCTATTACCATTTGTATCCAATTTAATGCAGTTTCTCTTCTCTCTCTCTCTCTCCCTATATATATATATATATATATATATATATATATATATATATATATATATATATATATATATATATATAAAATGTATGACAAATGAGTTAGAACAAATTGATACTTTGTGCGATCCATGCTGTGAATGTTCTCTATCCCCAATCACAATATAGCCGTGTTAATTTTCAGGGTCTTCTGAAGGTGAAGCGCTCAAACTCACCTACTTCAATGATATCTTTCACTGAGGTGAGAGGTTGCACTAGTGCTTTGCCAGGTTTTTGTGTTGTTGAGTGAAACCTGCTTTTATTACATTTTCACAATTCAAGTCCAACTGTGTTAGGATTTTAACAAAATTAATATTGTTTTCTGCAAACGCTAACACATTCTAGTTTTTAATTTCTAACAATTTCTAACAACAGTTACAATTATGTATTTCTCTGGGCTAATGTTTAGCATTTTACAATTATGTATTTCTATGGGCTAATGTTTAGCATTTTACAATTATGTATTTCTATGGGCTAATGTTTAGCATTTTACAATTATGTATTTCTCTGGGCTAATGTTTAGCATTTTACAATTATGTATTTCTATGGGCTAATGTTTAGCATTTTACAATTATGTATTTCTATGGGCTAATGTTTAGCATTTTACAATTATGTATTTCTATGGGCTAATGTTTAGCATTTTACAATTATGTATTTCTATGGGCTAATGTTTAGCATTTTACAATTATGTATTTCTCTGGGCTAATGTTTAGCATTTTACAATTATTTATTTCTAGGGGCTAATGTTTAGCATATTACAATTATGTATTTCTAGGGGCTAATGTTGAGCATATTACACAATTATGTACTTCTAGGGGCTAATGTTGAGCATATTACATCTTCTTGGGTCTATATAAACAGAATTGGTACCATACTCTATTCACTGTGTAGATATCAATCCTGAATTTTTTCACTGTGGTGGTTTTCTACGCAATATAAATATATAAAGTAGTTTGCCATTGCTTTCTGAAAAGTCCAGATGCGATAATGCCTTTAGCAGGATTTGAACTCGATACCTTAGCTGTCACAAATGAGTTCCGTGCTACACTGCTACAGAGCCGGACAGGTTTACAGTAACAATGTATTTTAGAAGACATATTTTGGATCAAGGCTTTTATCCTGTCATGGAAACGAATGCTTAAAGGCAGATTATCATTTATAATAGAAAGAGAGTGTAAGATGAAAAGATATGCATATTGTTTCATGCATAGTTTGATGACTTATAACATAGGAGAGTACTGGAGATCCATGATTCAACTTGTTACATACATTAATGTTTTATCTACATGCTGTACTTTTCCACTATTGTATATAGTGGAAAACCAAGATTGAACTTTTTACGTTCATATTTTGTCTACATTCTGTACCCTGAGTCTATGTAATCGGGTGGACATATTTCTTAAATAATATCATGATGCAGAATGGGAGAGGTGCCATCTGAACTATGCAGTAGCTTTTCAGCACACACCAGACTTACAGAGCGTGTTGGCTGCAGAGCTCCTTGGTGGTGGAAGCAGGACTATGGAGATCATGGCAACAGCCAGGGCAATGACGTGGTTAGTCTCAACCTACACTATTGTATGCTTTCTCAGCAATTCAATGATCATACTAAAAAGATTTAGAATGGCTGATCACACAGAGTGTTAGGAGTCAGTGAAGCGGTTTTATTTGACAAGAATCAATTTCATATTTGTGCCTGGACATACTGCTGTCTGAGGAAATTATACTAAGACAACTTGTTGGTATGGTGATCATGGGGACCAGACAAGCAATAAACAGAGCTGATGTTCTGAATGCTCTTAAGGTAATGCTCAATATGGCAAGCGATCTATGTAACAAATGCTTGTGAATCTGCAACGCTGAACAAAATTACAGGAATATCATTCCAAGAAGGAGTGGCAAAACAAGAGTGTTATGCAGGTAACCAGAGAAAACTGATAAATCAACACAAGATAGGTGTGGTCAGTCACTACTCACTTAGGGATATCTTGAGGAGGAGATCTGAATACTTATTGACCGATGGTTCAATGTGTAGTGAGCTGTACAATACATAGTTACTAATCACATGCACTGTAGCTTGTTTTTAAAATTCTTCTTGGTAGTTTGTGGCTGGTTTAACTTGTTTCTCAAATACTAACTCAAGAATTAAACAGAATCATCTGTTTTTATTTAAAGACTTCATATTAGCTCTTAAATGAGGCTCTTATCTGATAGGACCAGAGCCAGATTAGAACAGTGTCTAGAGTTCTGGATTCAAACATAAAATGTGGCTCATGTCTGTTGTGATCAAAGCCAGCATAGAACAGTGGTTCACGTTCTGGATCCAAACATAAAATGTGGCTCATGTCTGATGTGATCAAAGCCAGCAAAGAACAGTGGTTCACGTTCTGGATCCAAACATAAAATGTGGCTCATGTCTGATGTGATCAAAGCCAGCAAAGAACAGTGGTTCGCGTTCTGGATCCAAACACACAATGTGACTCTTGTCTGATGTGGCAAGACCAAAGCAAAACATAGAAGTGTGTCTAAAGTTCTATATTCAAAACCCAAAATGTGGCTCGTGTCTGATGTGAGCAGAGCCAGCATAGAACAGTGTCTAGAGTTCTGGATTCAAACACAAAATGTACATACTTTCACATGTGCTTCTATCAACTGACTAATGCAAGAAGTAAGTAGAGTGCCTAATTCAGATAGTCTTGCCCAGTGCATCTGACTTATATCTGTGTAGGAGGTTGTGCTAAATTGATTGTAAACATTCATGACTGTAAATAGTAAAATTTTGTTTACTGATGAGTTGATATTAAGAAAATTAGAAATTCATTCTGGGCTCTAACAAAACATGCATCAATGTGGTTAAATTAAGAAAATAGAACTCTTACAGAGAAAATGTGGTTAAATTAAGAAAATAGAACTCTTACAGAGTAAATGTGGCTAAATGAGAAAATAGATTCTTACAGAGAAAATGTGGCTAAATGAGAAAATAGAACAGAGAAAAAATGTGGTTAAATTAAGAAAATATAACTCTTACAGAGAAAATGTGGTTAAATTAAGAAAATATAACTCTTACAGAGAAAATGTGGTTAAATTAAGAAAATATAACTCTTACAGAGAAAATGTGGTTAAATTAAGAAAATATAACTCTTACAGAGAAAATGTGGTTAAATTAAGAAAATATAACTCTTACAGAGAAAATGTGGTTAAATTAAGAAAATATAACTCTTACAGAGAAAATGTGGTTAAATTAAGAAAATATAACTCTTACAGAGAAAATGTGGTTAAATTAAGAAAATAGAACTCTTACAGAGTAAATGTGGCTAAATGAGAAAATAGATTCTTACAGAGAAAATGTGGCTAAATGAGAAAATAGAACAGAGAAAAAATGTGGCCTAACTAAGAAAATGTAATTCTCACAGAAAGAATGTGGCTAATTTAAGAAAATTGAAATCTTACATAGAAAATGCGGCTAAATGAGAAAATATAATTCTTGCATAGAATATATTACCAATGTTAAACATGGTCCTTAACAACAAAACATAAGAGACAACTGGTTACAACAGAGATGAGATGTCTGAGAAAAGCCACAGGAGTGACCAGAAGACACAGAATTAGAAATGATGTCATAAGAGAAAGAGCGGGTGTCATATCAATTCTACAATACATACAAAACCAACAGATACAATGGTTTGGTCATCTGGAAAGAATGCTGTGTGATTCATTAGTTTATAAAGCATATACGAAGAGAGGAGAAGCAGAAAGAAGAGCCAAGGGTAGACCTAGAGTACACTGGATCGACATCATCAAAGAGACATTACACGAACACCAAATAACATTATCTGAAGCTGTCAGAAAAGCGAGAACAAGAACATTGTATCTCCCTCGACACCCGTAAAGGGTAAAAGAGGAAGGAAAGAAGAAGATAGAATATGTGGCTAAATGAGAAAATATTGACTTGCAATGCCTGGTCAGTGTGACATACTTCAGGAAATAGTTAATACTTTATGTTATCAAAATATGAGTTAACTGTGGATTAAGTTATGAAGATTTGTCAACTGATGAATTTTCACACTAAAAAACAAAAGGTTAACTCATAGTGGACCAAATTAAAACCTATGTGCTCTTTCCGTATTTCCTCTCCGGACCAGGCAGCAATCTATTTGTCATTGGGTCCATTAAGAGTTAAAATGCTCCCAGTAAGCTTGTATTCAATTCCAGTGTTTATAATTCAGTTTCCACTCCATTTGATATGGTTTCCCTTCCTTTATCCTATCTATAACATGCATTTGTTTATCTAAAATATAGGAAAATCAACAGCTGATTTGTTACTTCTGAAATTTTTTGATGGCTCATTTATTCTTCGAATAGTATATAGACACTAAAATTATGTTTGTGTTCTTCAAATGTGATAAAACTTTTGTGAATTATGTGTTTAGCTTTGTGAGCTGCTTGTGTAAGGGATTATATTTTCGTTGAGTGGTAAGTGGAAACATAATTTGTTTTCCCCTTCTTTTATTTCCCCACACCTAGGACCCATATCCCATTTTATATATATACAAAATTGGTAGCCTATTCAGGACGTAGCCATCAACCCAACATTTTTTGGCTGTAGTGGTTTTCTAGGCAATATAAATATATTCAGTAGTTCGCCATTACTTTCTGAACGGTCCACATGCACAATTGCTAGTGACATGGATTAAACTCTGTACTTTGGCCATAACAGACTCGCTCTGTACTTTATATATATATATATATATATATATATATATATATATATATATATATATATATACTGTTCCAATTTTTAAAAAACGCAATTCGTAGTTACTTTTATAAAAGATATTTGCTGATTGTACATTATTCATACTATTGATTGTGACCACCTGCTCAGAAACTTCTCATGGTTACCTGAATTGTACTCACCTCATGATTCATGAGGTCATGAAAAAGGTCAAGGTCAAAACAATATTTTTGGCAATAACTCATGACAGGTTCATGAGAATCTCGTGAAACTTATTGAACACAAAACTCTCTGACCATATTAATGAATGCCTATACAAGATTTATGGTCCTTGAAAATTTAATGCGCAAGTATGGCTCATCTCACTACAGAATAATGACACATCATTATTGAATGCTTACAGACAGAGAATCATAAAGTGTAGTGACCAGACAATTTAATGTGGTCAGAAACACCATTAGTTGTTTTTGAAGGAAATTTCATCATACTAGCTCAGTGGTGGACCAGCCACGCAGTGGGAGTCCAGAGCCACAACTCCTGCCAAAGACCGCTTCATTCGGCTGTGTCACATCAGGAACCGCTTTGCATCTGTGTCCTCCACAGTCCTTTCAATGCCAGCAGCTCATCGAATTTCAGATCACATGGTCAGGAGCCAGTTGCACAATGCTCATTTTTGGGCTAGAAGACTCTACAAAGGTCCTGTTCTTACGAATGGGTATCGCCAGAACCGACTGCAATGGGCGAACCAGCATCATCAATGGACCGTTGGGAATGACTGGAGGCTGGTTTGGTTTAGTTTAAGTCTGAAAGTTTCTTCATACCAAGGCTGAAACAATAATTCCATAAAATAAAATTTGGTGACACGTTTGAAATAATGTTGCATTTCTTTTTTTAAAACAGTATAATATTGGCATTAATATTGTGTTTAACGAATGTAAATCAGTGAAACATTGAGTTACTTCAAGTTTTCATTTATGGATCATGTTCTAGAATTGTATTTGAGCAATTTTTGAAATATTTAGTGACAATAGTGTGTACAATTTTATGATTATAAACGGCCTGAAAAAAATGATGACATGACCACTGTAAAGTATTTTTTTTAATGTATTTGTTTTAAAAAAAATTAATGAAACTTTCCCACAGTATGTATATGTGAATGTAACAATAAATTGCAACTGTTTGGTGGCCTACAGGTGCATAGAATGATGTCAATAAAGTTTCAAGTGAAATTTGTATTCTGCTTTTACTCCCAAATTTTCTTTTAACATTTACTTTCACTCAGTCAGTTTTAAAACACAATTATCATATACATGTTTAACCATTGTAAAGATGTAGAGAAATCATTACCCATCATCCACATATATAATACATGTTCTAGGGAGTATAATTAAATGATTTATAATAAGATTTATGAAATCAGTCATAGATAAAAATTTATACTAAAAAATAGGCTTGTAAATCATGATTGTGTCCCTAGTCCATTTTAAAGTGACTGAATTATAATAAACTTTTTCAAAGCAACACCATTTGTTGACAGAAAATTTGGCATGTAGAGCAATACCATTTGTTGACAGAAAACATGTACTGTAGAGCAATGATATAATTTTTTTGCAGACACAGTCTGTAGAGCAATAATATTGTTTATTGACAGTCAACAATTATATCATTTGTTGACAGACAGTCTATAGAGCAATGGTATCATGTGTTGACAAGACAGTCTATAGAGCAATGATATCATTTGTTGACAAGACAGTCTGTAGAGCAATGATATCATTTGTTGACAAGACAGTCTGTAGAGCAATGATATCATTTGTTGACAAGACAGTCTGTAGAGCAATGATATCATTTGTTGACAAGACAGTCTGTAGGGCAATGGTATCATGTGTTTACAAAAACAGTTTGTAGAGCAATGATATCATTTGTTGACAAGACAGTCTGTAGGGCAATGGTATCATGTGTTTACAAAAACAGTCTGTAGAGCAATGATATCATTTGTTGACAAGACAGTCTGTAGGGCAATGGTATCATGTGTTTACAAAAACAGTTTGTAGAGCAATGATATCATTTGTTGACAAGACAGTCTGTAGGGCAATGGTATCATGTGTTTACAAAAACAGTCTGTAGAGCAATGATATCATTTGTTGACAAGACAGTCTGTAGGGCAATGGTCTCATGTGTTTACAAAAACAGTTTGTAGAGCAATGATATTTGTTGACAAGACAGTCTGTAGAGCAATGGTATCATGTGTTTACAAAAACAGTCTGTAGAGCAATGGTATCATGTGTTTACAAAAACAGTCTGTAGAGCAATGGTGTCATTGATTAACAGGAAAGTTATTTCTGTTTGTATATTCTCTCTGTTGTATTTTTCCTATAAATATATTTTGCATTCCTTAAGAAAGATCATGTTTTATCTATTCTTAGAGCATGTCAGAACAGCATGTGGAGGCCCCTGTTTCAGTTGAAGAGATGATGGAAGTTAAAAGAGCGCTAGCAGCTTCTGAAGCAACTATCAAGCATTTGGTGCAAGCCAAATTGGAACTGGAGAAGCAAGTAAGCATAATAATCTGTTGTTCTTGATGTCTGTAGTGTTTGTTGGCTAGGATGGTTTCCAATGTTTCCATGTGTCTCTCTATCTCCGTCATTCTCAGGATGCATGCAGGAAATATGTGGGGTGAAAGAGCATCTGTATCTATCAAGATCTATCAGAGTGAGCCTGAGTACTTCATTCTACTTCTGAGTTTTCTATGTTGGAATTAGTTTTCTCTTTGTGTGCTTTAAATTTATTTATAATTTGTGATAAATTGAGTCATATTCTTCAAGATTGTACAAACTAAGGTATACATTCTGATCATGTCCTTCAAGAATATACAAACTAAGGTATTCATTCTGATTATTTCATTCAAGAGTGTGCACATTAAGTTGTACATTCTTAGTGGGACTGTTTATGAAGATTAGTGCAAGTGGTGTAATAGTATGGGAAAATTTTATGAGGATTAAATCAAGTAGTGTAACAATATGAGGACAATTTATGAGGATTGTTGCAAGTGGTGTAACAATATGAGGACAATTTATGAGGATTGTTGCAAGTGGTGTAACAATATGAGGACAATTTATGAAGATTGTTGCAAGTGGTGTAACAATATAAGGACAATTTATGAGGATTGTTGCAAGTGGTGTAACAATATGAGGACAATTTATGAGGCTTGTTGCAAGTGGTGTAACAATATAAGAACAATTTATGAGGATTGTTGCAAGTGGTGTAACAATATAAGGACAATTTATGAGGCTTGTTGCAAGTGGTGTAACAATATAAGGACAATTTATGAGGATTGTTGCAAGTGGTGTAACAATATGACTATTTATGAGGATTGTTGCAAGTGGTGTAACAATATGACTATTTATGAGGATTGTTGCAAGTGGTGTAACAATATAAGGACAATTTATGAGGATTGTTGCAAGTGGTGTAACAATATAAGGACAATTTATGAGGCTTGTTGCAAGTGGTGTAACAGTTATAGGACATATGTTTATAATTTATCTCATGTCCAAGATCTTATATTTCTAAGGTGATATTACCAACCTATGTTTATAATTTATCTCATGTCCAAGATCTTATATTTCTAAGGTGATATTACCAACCTGTGTTTATAATTTATCTCATGTCCAAGATCTTATATTTCTAAGGTGATATTACCAACCTATGTTTATAATTTATCTCATGTCCAAGATCTTATATTTCTAAGGTGATATTACCAACCTATGTTTATAATTTATCTCATGTCCAAGATCTTATATTTCTAAGGTGATATTACCAACCTGTGTTTATAATTTATCTCATGTCCAAGATCTTATATTTCTAAGGTGATATTACCAACCTGTGTTTATAATTTATCTCATGTCCAAGATCTTATATTTCTAAGGTGATATTACCAACCTGTGTTTATAATTTATCTCATGTCCAAGATCTTATATTTCTAAGGTGATATTACCAACCTGTGTTTATAATTTATCTCATGTCCAAGATCTTATATTTCTAAGGTGATATTACCAACCTGTGTTTATAATTTATCTCATGTCCAAGATCTTATATTTCTAAGGTGATATTACCAACCTGTGTTTATAATTTATCTCATGTCCAAGATCTTATATTTCTAAGGTGATATTACCAACCTGTGTTTATAATTTATCTCATGTCCAAGATCTTATATTTCTAAGGTAATATTACCAACCTGTGTTTATAATTTATCTCATGTCCAAGATCTTATATTTCTAAGGTGATATTACCAACCTGTGTTTATAATTTATCTCATGTCCAAGATCTTATATTTCTAAGGTGATATTACCAACCTGTGTTTATAATTTATCTCATGTCCAAGATCTTATATTTCTAAGGTGATATTACCAACCTGTGTTTATAATTTATCTCATGTCCAAGATCTTATATTTCTAAGGTGATATTACCAACCTATGTTTATAATTTATCTCATGTCCAAGATCTTATATTTCTAAGGTGATATTACCAACCTGTGTTCATAATTTATCTTCTGGCCAAGTTCATATTTTTCTAAGATGGTATTACCAACCTGTGTTCCTAATTTATCTTGCGTGTTTATCTGCCAGGTTGACAATTTAATGCGTGAGAATGCCAACTTGCGTGTCCTGAGTCATGATTTCTCCCCGATGTTTAATGGTTATGACACAGGAGATCAGCCTGACAACAGTGATGATATTACATACCCTGATCATAGTCATTTGGATGATGTCCATGAGAACAGTATCCCTAAATCACCTTCTATGAGGTCAGGTGTTATGCGACCAACTTCTATGATTGAGATGAGAGATCCTAACAGGCAGCAGATCCATGGGGTGAGTGCAGTCAGATTCTGATATAACTTTTTCTTACATACTGACATCAGAATATCTCATGTATTTCTGCACAATTAAATTGGGTTTCATTTCTAAAGTGAGTATACTAACCTCTGACCAAACCATCTTCTTAATCTTGAGGAAATGGGTTTGAGCAGAATAAAGTCAATTATCTATTGACTGTCTATTTTTTATTTGATATACATTTTCAACAACTTGGCCATGATGAGAATCTCTTTGACGATTTTTTTTGGGTATTTTTAATGTCATTTGCAGTTTTGGGGAATTTCCTGGCTATAATTTTAGATGATCATTTTCATATTAACCCTTGGAACACTAACCCTTGAACATCCCTTAAAACTACATTCTCTTAGACTTCTAAACAGGAAACACTCAAGAACTACACACAAGAACAAGTTGATAAATTTATTGCTTGTATAATACATATATTATTACCTTATTTGCTAGTATCTATATTGGTCTAAAACATTAGCATGAGACCACTTTAATGTGACTTTTGAGCAGAAGGATGAAAATTTCACAGACAGCAAAGAAAACGAATGTAGAAATATTCAGAGATTCTGGAGTAAAAAAGACATATTATAGCAAAAATTAGAAATATACGGTCAGGATTTTTAGCATGCGATGAAAAGTGCAAAACTTGAACATTTAGTAACCACCAGAAAGATCAAGGGGATAAGAGAGAAGTTCGATAGATTGTTACATATTTGAGTTTGTTTGTTTGTTTTTCGTTCGCTCCATTGTAACCATCATGGATATCCGTGCGATTTCCGCAGGGAGCGTGATTACGTTGTGCCACCGTTATGCGCCTTGTAGGCCTAGCACATCCGATTTCGGCATGCCTTGACAATTCGGGTGGGCTACCCTTAGCCTGTGACAGCCTCTATATCTGTCTCCAGGCACGCGTATTGGAGACTCTTCGCCCAGACGATTTTTTGCTCTCGTCTGTCTCGAACGAGGTGTTCCACTGTCTATGAACTTGCCTCGTGTAATTGGACGTGCTGTGCCTGTGCCCATTGGGTACTGAACCGTTTCTCATCCGTGAGTCTGGTTCCTTAAGGGGAAGAACTCAGCAGAGGAGTTGGACCCTGGCTCTTTCGCCCTCTTAGCCGAGGTGTCATTCACCGACATCGTGTAACCCTCGTCCAAGTTTGAGTCTCACACCACGCGTTTGAGAGCAAGGCATTCTCGAGCTGAGCGTCCTTGTCCCAATAGTGCCTGGGCCCATCAGGTACTGAACCCTTTCTCTCTTCAAGTGTATTTCCGGTGTAGGAAAACCTGACAGTAGAGTTGGGCCAGGGCTAAATCGTTGTCCCTTTTGTGCCTGAGCGCATCGAGTACGAAACCCTTTCTCTTCGCGAGCATATTTCCGGTTTAGGAAGGCTCTACATTAGAGTTGGGTTAGGTCTTCTTGCTTTACCAAACGCCAATGGATGGGTCTGGGTCTCTGCCTGTAAGGAACACAGGTAACTAGAAGCTCGTCTCGAGCTAACAGAGCTTGTAGTTCCCCTTTCCTAGGGACTTTTCACTTTCTATTTGCAGTTCACGCTGCCCTCTAGTGCTGTTCTGCTATTTCATTGTTTCATTGTACTCGGTATGAAATTTATTTGTCTCTCGCCGTGCATCTACCTTTACGTGCATTTTACATTGGCCGCCCCTCCAATGTTCGGACTGGACTGACTTGCTTCACTGTATGTCGACAGTGTCGCTATATGTGGTGATGCTGGTGGTGTCGGAGATATTGTCTGTCTCTTGTGCAGTCAAATCTCTTTCCATCTGCTACCTCCACATTCTCGGACACGATCCCCAAATGATTTGGCCAGAATCAGCTCGAGCTGCTGTATTTCTGTTTCCAGGGTGCACCGCGTGGAGGTACATTTGGGATCTTGGTTATCTGCTAACCCTGGGTCCGCCTAGAGCAATGCGTTCCCTTTGCACCCCACATATTTGAGTAAAATACATAATAACTTCTGTGTAATGCTCACTGTGGCATGACAGAAACAGAATCTCACCAACTGAACTGATAAACAACACAAGAGACTGAGATTTGTGGAAAAACATAATGCCTATGCCATTTGGCATAGCACTTGAACAATTGTTTTTTTTCTTCTATTACTATTATGTGCATGTGATGAAGAAAGAGACCGTCCGCATTTTTTGGACACATCATTAGAAGAGAAAAGCTGGAACACATCATGACAGCAGGCAAGTTGAAGAGCAAGGGGGTAGGAGAAGATCAAGAGAAGATGCTTGACAACCTGGCATTATGGCATGGGAGAACATTGGTATTGGACATAATTGACAGCACACAAAACAGAAGGCAGTGAGACTTGATAATCAATGCCACACAACAGTGGACAATAAGAAGATGTGCAAGACATAAGCAATGATTCGTTGTTTAAGTGATCACCTACCTAGCTGACCCAGGTTTGTTAGTTAATCAATTAGTTAGCTAGTTTATTGGTTGGTTCGCTGGTTAGTGAAGGCATTAGGCTCAATATGATTTCCCGCTACCTAAACATCACCACTTCATGAACACTGACCATTTGTATTTTTCAGATCATGCTCTGTGAGTCGCTGAGAATGCAAATATGAACTACATTCTGTGTGTCCATCTAGTCTAGTCTTAACATGTGTCACTTTTAGAGTAAGGACACATCAGTCTCTTCTTGCATGTAGGTTTTAAGAAGACTTGAGTTGGTGATAGTGGATGAGATCCCTGGGTATTATCACTTGAAGCTACGAAGTTTCATGCTATAAGTTGTACTCTCCATCATAAGTAGAAAATAGCATCATCAGCCGTAAGTCATTGCTGCTGCATTTGCCTATCCCATTTTTCTAGAACTCAATTCCAGGAATTGATTACCATTTTAACTTACATTGAAACCACTCAGGACAATAAGATTTATTAAAAGTTAATAGAGCTAGGCACTTTACTTGTGTCATGTTTATATGAGACCCTTGAGGTCCCGAGTTAAATCCTTTGTTGGGACAGGATTTTTTTCTTTCGGAGGAACAATCAAAATCCTTCCTGTATATGTCACGACACCTGCTATGACAAACCGGTCTTTATTTATTTCCACAGCACATAGAAAGTATCCCTGCACTCCTTTACAGGAAAAGATGCAGTAACAAAAGTTTTTTTATGTTTATATGGATTGATTGAACATTATTCCAAATTTTGTTCTGCAGAATCTAGGAGCAAATGCACAAATGATATCGGCTTCTGTAACAAATATTGCTATGTCTGGTACTGGAAATGTGAGTCTGTTTTGTGCATTTTGTCATACTTCACTGCCTCTGTTGTACATTTTGTCATACTTCACTGCCTCTGTTGTACATTTTGTCATACTTCACTGCCTCTGTTGTACATTTTGTCATACTTCACTGCCTCTGTTGTATATTTTGTCATACTTCACTGCCTCTGTTGTACATTTTGTCATACTTCACTGCCTCTGTTGTACATTTTGTCATACGTCACTGCCTCTGTTGTACATTTTGTCATACTTCACTGCCTCTTGTACATTTTGTCATTCTTCACTGCCTCCGTACACCATTTATTAAAGTTGTTTATTGTATTACTCCGAGCTATGGAAAATCAGCATGACAGACTTTGATATGAGTGTATTGTATCTATAGCTGCTTCCATTTTTCTTGGTGTCACATGAATTTACTGACAAGTACATGCAGGAGTCTACAGTATAGATAGAGCAGACATGTATCTACTGCCATGTACACGCAGGAGTCAGCAGTATTGAGAGAGCAGACATGTATCTACTGCCATGTACACACAGGAGTCAGCAGTATTGAGAGAGCAGACATGTATCTACTGCCATGTACACGCAGGAGTCAGCAGTATTGAGAGAGCAGACATGTATCTACTGCCATGTACACGCAGGAGTCAGCAGTATTGAGAGAGCAGACATGTATCTACTGCCATGTACACACAGGAGTCAGCAGTATTGAGAGAGCAGACATGTATCTACTGCCATGTACACGCAGGAGTCAGCAGTATTGAGAGAGCAGACATGTATCTACTGCCATGTACACGCAGGAGTCAGCAGTATTGAGAGAGCAGACATGTATCTACTGCCATGTACACGCAGGAGTCAGCAGTATTGAGAGAGCAGACATGTATCTACTGCCATGTACACACAGGAGTCAGCAGTATTGAGAGAGCAGACATGTATCTACTGCCATGTACACGCAGGAGTCAGCAGTATTGAGAGAGCAGACATGTATCTACTGCCATGTACACGCAGGAGTCAGCAGTATTGAGAGAGCAGACATGTATCTACTGCCATGTAAGACATCTCTTTAAAAAAATCACAGCTCTGACCAGTCCAGCCTGGAATGGTCAGATCAGTGCAGGTATTAACAGTTTTGAACAGAGTAGAACACTACAGGCGATTCAAAAAGAGACAAAAATCAAAGTGGAGAAATGAGTATATATTTATGTGTTAAAATTATGAATCTGAATCAGGATCTGCTGTGAAAATGCTCTAATTCTGTGATTTCCAATGAGGGACAGGACAGAAGGATGTTGATGGTGCAGGAAGGTTAGATATATTAAATTGTTCAGTTTCATTTAAAAAAATGTATTTACTTGTTCATTTGTTTTTACAGAGCAAGAGTAAGGAGTTGTCAGCTGATGACCAATCCAATCAGAATATTATAGATGGACACTATGATGTCCCCAAGTCTAACCAATCTGCTGAAAGGTAGGTCTGTTTGTCAGACAGTCTATTACCAACACTGGCCAGTATTGTTAAGTTGTTCTCTAGACTATTAGCCTCCAGATGGACATTATGATGTCCCCAAGTCTAACCAAAATCAGCTGAAAGTTTGGTCAGATTTTCTCTGTCACAGTATCAATTCACCTTTTCTTTGGTCTTCTTGTGCTTCTGCAACATTCTATTTTCATGTTGTAAATTGTGGGAATGTTAGGATCCATTCTGATGTGATGATGCTTCAATGTTTTATACATTTTGGTGATCTCTTTGGTATAGTGGTTAAGCCGTTCACTTTGTGCTCAAGATGTCTCGAGTTTAAATCCAACTCGTACATCTTCATTACTTTATTACTTTGTGGTTTTTGTCAGAGATCCCTGAGAATTCTCACTTGAAGCTATGGAGTTTCATGCAATAAGTGGTGATCTCAACAGATGGTGCACCGCTTCATTGAGTGGCACCGAGCACATAGGGGTAACCCGAGTACAGTGAAGCCAATCTTTAGCCCTTTTAAACCCTTTCTATACATTTCATAACAGACATTGTCACCACATACATTTCATAAGTGTCACCACATACATTTCATAACAGACATTGTCATCACATACATTTCATAATAGGCAGTGTCACCACATACATTTCATAACAGACAGTGTCACCATATACATTTCATAACAGACATTGTCACCACAGACATTGTCACCACATACATTTCATAACAGACAGTGTCAACACATACTTGAAGCATATCATTTCACATGTGGACCCACTTTTATGTTCTTTAGTTAGGGGTCTTTTCTCACATTGGTAGAACAACGCTAAAGATACTTCTCTATGGTGAGCTAGAGAAGGGTATACGATCTCAAGGTGACCAAAGGAAGAGCTACAATGACTCGTTAAAGGACTCACTGAAAGCCTTTGAAATAGACCACGATACATGGGAAGAATTGCACAAAATAGATCTACATGGCGTTCTAAAATATAAAAAAACCATCATCTTGTGAAAAGAAGAGAAATGCAGCAGCTCAACAGCGGAGAGCAGCTAGAAAGTCACGGATAGACCAAGATCCGTCTACAGTCGTCATTCCATGTCCGAACTGTCCAAGGACATTTACAGCTCGAATAGGGCTCATTAGCCATCTATGAACTCATAATCAAGGACAAAACTAAAATTGAATTTTCAAAAGTGGATGTAACAAATGGTCATCATCACTTGTGATGGACGAACAACACAACAGAACAATGCTTGTGTAAAGATAATACAAGCATATGTAATTTGGCTTTTTGGTTGGTTGCAGAATAGGTAACAGCTGATAAATAACATATTGAATTGGTTGGACTCTTGTAGTGAGAGTATGTGACTTTCAACCACAAGTGTTTGTCCAACTTGGTTATATCTCAACTTTTTACTAAATACAAAATAATGTAGCTTGTGTTTCGCTGAACTTTAACTATAATATTTAAATTAATTATCCCTAAAATAAACAAATAGGCACGCATTCCAGACATGAACTTTTTTTTTTAATGTGTGATTCTTCTTCTGCTTTCGTTCTCAAACTCCTGCAGATTAGTAGGATGTAGTCCGGAGAACGGAATGCGTTGTGTCATGGTTTACAGCATTGCTGCGATATCTGCGCCTTTCGGCATGACACATCCGACTTCAGCATGGCTTTGTGTCACTGACCCTATATGGGATGAGACAGCCAACTCCATCCCATAACCTCCATAGTCGCCTTTTACGACATGCGTGGAAGGTAAACAGTGTTGCTATTCTTTGCTCCCCTTTCGAGCCCCTGCAACACACGGGCGTGTATGTGTGATATGAGAGGTATGAGAAATTATTTTTTTTTTTGTGAAGATATTTTTTTTTCACAAAAAATAAACATAAGTAAGATTGTGGAGCTCTGGTGGGCAGTCAACTTTGATATAGACTAGTGTGTGGTATCTTTGGAAGTAGACAAATGGGCACACCCACTGGGCCAAGCAGTCCAGCAACTTCAAACTTAAAAACAAGATTGTGAAACAGAGTTTGATGGTTTCTACTGCACTTCTTCCACTTTAAAACAAGATTGTGAAACAAGTTGAGGGTTGCCACAGTGTTACTAAAAGCAGGATTCTGTTTAAGGGATGCCACTGGACAACTTTCATTACTAAAATAATATATTTGTTTTGTACTTATATTTGCATAGTGTTGCATTATATTTGCATATTTGCATTATATTAGTGTTGCGCCACACTCAGCTACCATCTGCCATGGAAACACTCAATATAAATAGATTGCATTGGCTGGGTCAGTTCGCAGAATGCCTGACTGCCGCATCCTAAAACAATTACTATTCGGGGAATTGGCTAACGGCCATTGAACCCGCGATAGACCAATGCTGAGGTATAAAGACATCTGTAAATCCTCAATGAAGGGCTTCCACATAGAATCCAAAAACTGAGAAAACACAGCAGAAACTCGGGATGTCTGGAGGCAGATCCTGCTGGTGGGAGCAGCATTGTTCAGAAATAATATGTTTAAAGATATGGAAGAAAAAAAGAGAAAGATGCAAACAAAACTCTTCCATTGCTGTGATATGAAAGCTTGAAAAGTCACATTCCTGAGAAAATGTTCAACATATTGCTTTTTCTTGTTGCTAAATAACTGTCTTCAAGATGCAAAAGGCCATACATATTTGCATAATCTTTCTCGTTATTTTCCAAAATGTATTATGTAGTTCCCTAAGATCTGTGCTAACAAGTGCATAAAATATTGAATTCTCAGATTAACTGTGAACATTCAGTAAACGTTATAGGTTGTTTTTGTATGATTGTTGTAGTGGAGCCAGTGAAAGTCAAGTGCAGGAGGTGCTGTCTTCCATCAGAGAATCATCAGAGAGTGATGGTCAAGGGTCAAACTCTTCCTTAGCTGCTTGTGGAGATGATCCCAATATGCCGTCCCAACAGGAGGTACGATATCGTTAACATGTATATACATATTTGACATGATCATTTTTGACTTGAGTCTGAAATTATTCCAAGTTATACCTATCAACTTGTACGATATCGTTAACCTGTATATACATATTTGACATGATCATTTTTGACTTGAGTCTGAAATTATTCCAAGTTATACCTATCAACTTGTACAGATTACTATTATTTGGTACAAAATGAACTTCATTCAGTACACTTCTATTGACCATCAGTATTTTCTTATAGGTCAGTATACCTTTTGACCATCAGTATTTTCTTCTAGGACAGTACATTTGTATTGACCATCAGTATTTTCTTTGGGTGTAGAGTGTACCGCATTGCTCTCGTATGGTCTCAGGGTTAGCAGATAACCAAGATCTCAAAAGTACCTCCTTGTGGTGCAACATGGAAACAGAAATACAGCTGCTCATGTTGTGTTCCTGGCTAACACTTTTCCAGATCGTGTCCGTGAATGTGGAAGCAGCAGATGGAATGAGAATTGACTGCAAAAAAGACAGGCAATATCACTTGACACCTCTGTTGTGTCAACACATACAAGCGGCACTGTCGACATACAGTGACGCAAGACAGTCCGGCTGAAGTATTGAAGGTGCGGCCAATGCAAATGTCACAAAATAGGTAGATGTCATGATGAATATTGAGAATCGTGTACTAGTCTCCATAAAGATAATATACTGAGTACAATAAGAGGGCAGCAGATGCAGCGCCATGTGCAAGTAGAATTGGGAAACGTCACAAGAAAATTGTAACTTAAGTTTTGTTAAGCTTGAGAACAAACTCTTAGTCCCCAGTGCTCTTAAATACGTGTCGAGACTCAGACGTGGATGAAAGGTTCACAATGTCAGTCAATGACACCTCAGCTAAGAGAGCAAACGAACTCGGACCAAACTCTACCTTAAGTGTTTTTCTGCCTATACAGGAATCATGCTCACTGAGATAAAAAGTTCTATACCCGATGGGCACAGTCGCAATATGTCTAATTACATGAATCGAGTTCACTGACATCGGGACACCTCGTGCGAGATAGATGTAGCAACCCAAGTCTAAATCCCTGATTACCGCCTCATTAGAGACTACCATACAGGAACATGTTTTGGCTTGAAAAGTCCAAGTGCACAGTGGGTGATAAAACCGTCACAGCGTAAAGTCGATACACATTCGCCATCTGGCGACAGATAGGAAAGCTGTCACAGGCTAGGGAAGCTCACCCGAATTCAATGTATGACAAAAACGGATGTGCTGGACCTTCCAAGGTGCAAATAACGTAATGTTGTAAACTAGCAGCACAACAAATTGGAACATCTGTGTCATCTGCATGTTCGCAGATAAGTGCCTTGATCTCAGCATCCACTCTCAAAGGACTATGTTCCCTGCACTCTCTATTGTGTGATAATGGTCTTGACTGCCTCCTGAAAAATATAGGAATAGGTATCCATTTATCGCCAGGAGTTATAGCTTCTGAAGTGCAAAATATGGTCTTCATTTTCTCATATTATTCGTTACAAAATATGGTCTTCATTTTCTTATGTTACTTTTGTCTGGAATATATTATTAATGTCTGTGTAAAATGTATATCTCTCATCTGATGTTTACATCATTCCATTGATTGTTATACTACTTTTGAGAAGATTACAGGCTTTCGTGTACAAATGATACAGACGAATTCTACGAATTTCCTATAGGGAACATAAGACAAATGTGTACGTAAGAAATAAAGTAGAGATGTGTGCAGGTGTTCAGGAGCCATTGCTTTCAATAGTAAAACAGCGAAAACTAGCATGGTTCGGACATGTATGCAGGCATGATTCCTTGTCAAAAACAATACTGTAGTGAACTGTCGAGGTTGAAGAAGCAGAGGAGGTAAAATAAAGACATGGACAGACAACATCAAGGAATGGAAAGGGCAAGATATTTCCACTCATCCGCATCGCTGAGGATAGAATTCGCTGGAAGACTCTGTGTGCTGAGGCATCCAATGTGGTACCCCTATGACCCTGAAGGGTTACAGGTTTATTGATTTGATACTACTTTCTGAAGTCTTGTGTTTCTTAGAAATATCTTTCATTGTGTTTCATTACCATTCCCACTTGAAGTCACTCTTTAACTTCCCTATAGGTTGTAAAAAAAACAGAAAAGGTGACCAAAAAAATACAAGAACTTTTGATGGCAGCTCAAGAAGGGAGACACAATAGGTAGGTAGACAATACAAGTATGCCTAGCTATCATTTTGACAAGCCCAGTATGTTTATCATTTTGACAAGTTTATCATTTATGTTTATCATATAAGTTTATCATTATGTTTATCATTTTGACAAGCCATGAATGCAAAGCTCTAATTTTGACACGCCTTGCATGTTTATCATTTTGATACGCCATGTATGCCTAGCTCTAATTTTAACAAACCAAGCATGCCTAACTTATTACATTAATTCATTTTGCTTGACTACTTGACAAGGCAAGTGTCATAGCTTATCACTTGACAAGCCAATGATCATAACTTAATAATTGACAAGTTAAATACGCCTAGCTTATCACTTTGACAAGCCAAGTATCATAGCCTATCGCTTGACTAATCAAGTATCATTCACTTTGACAAGCTAATTATTCCTAGTTTATCACATTGATACAGTTTATGTGCAATGAAACAGCAATATCTATGAGTTGAATACATTTTCAAGTGTAAAGTTTCACTTGAGAAATGTGAGCGTACACAATCACACTTCAACCAATTTGTAATTAATTTCCCCCTCCCATCACTACACCATATACCTAGTAATAGTCAAAATAACTTCCATTTATCTGTAAATTGGACTATGAATAATTAAAAAAATTTTAAGAAGATTTATGAAATAAGTAAAGTTTTCCAATTTTATTAGAATGAAGTTAGTATGCTATGTACAAGTCAACAACATCAGATTAGTTTCTGCCGTCTATCCTTCAGTGATTATCACTCTTGGATCAAGATTCTTGATATATTCTGTCAAGATTGATTCCCAAATCAGAGAATATGATGTTATTCTCATTATCATATCTAGGTATTTAGTTTTCCAGATGATTTTGAGATTTGTTATTGATTGCATTCATAAGGCAAAAACCATGTTCACATTTTTGCACTAGATACCTCTATTATTGCACAAATAATACCTGAATGATTGCACATATATCCATATATGATGATATATCTTCAAATATCTTCATCATCAAGTATGAATCAATCTAAGTCTACAAATCTCTTCATTATCAAGTATGAATCAAACTAAGTCTTCAAATCTCTTCATTATCAAGTATGAATCAAACTAAGTCTTCAAATCTCTTCATTATCAAGTATGAAGCAAACTAAGTCTTCAAATCTCTTCATTATCAAGTATGAATCAAACTAAGTCTTCAAATATCTTCATCATCAAGTATGAATCAAACTAAGTATCATCAAGTATGAATCAAACTAAGTCTTCAAATATCTTCATCATCAAGTATGAATCAAACTAAGTCTTCAAATATCTTCATTATCAAGTATGAATCAAACTAAGTCTTCAAATCTCTTCATTATCAAGTATGAATCAAACTAAGTCTTCAAATATCTTCATTATCAAGTATGAATCAAACTAAGTCTTCAAATCTCTTCATTATCAAGTATGAATCAAACTAAGTCTTCAAATATCTTCATTATCAAGTATGAATCAAAGTCTTCAAATATCTTCATTATCAAGTATGAATCAAACTAAGTCTTCAAATATCTTCATCATCAAGTATGAATCAAACTAAGTCTTTAAATATCTTCATCATCAAGTATAAATCAAACTAAGTATCATCAAGTATGAATCAAACTAAGTCTTCAAATATCTTCATTATCAAGTATGAATCAAACTAAGTCTTCAAATATCTTCATTATCAAGTATGAATCAAACTAAGTCTTCAAATCTCTTCATTATCAAGTATAAATCAAACTAAGTATCATCAAGTATGAATCAAACTAAGTCTTCAAATATCTTCATTATCAAGTATGAATCAAACTAAGTCTTCAAATCTCTTCATTATCATGTATGAATCAAACTAAGTCTTCAAATCTCTTCATTATCAAGTATGAATCAAACTAAGTCTTCAAATATCTTCATTATCAAGTATGAATCAAACTAAGTCTTCAAATCTCTTCATTATCAAGTATGAATCAAACTAAGTCTTCAAATATCTTCATTATCAAGTATGAATCAAAGTCTTCAAATATCTTCATTATCAAGTATGAATCAAACTAAGTCTTCAAATATCTTCATCATCAAGTATGAATCAAACTAAGTCTTTAAATATCTTCATCATCAAGTATAAATCAAACTAAGTATCATCAAGTATGAATCAAACTAAGTCTTCAAATATCTTCATTATCAAGTATGAATCAAACTAAGTCTTCAAATATCTTCATTATCAAGTATGAATCAAACTAAGTCTTCAAATCTCTTCATTATCAAGTATAAATCAAACTAAGTATCATCAAGTATGAATCAAACTAAGTCTTCAAATATCTTCATTATCAAGTATGAATCAAACTAAGTCTTCAAATATCTTCATTATCAAGTATGAATCAAACTAAGTCTTCAAATCTCTTCATTATCAAGTATGAATCAAACTAAGTCTTCAAATATCTTCATCATCAAGTATGAATCAAACTAAGTCTTCAAATATCTTTATTATTTCAGATTTAAATTTTTCCAAATTTATAAATCTGAATCATGAAATTGACACACACATTTTTCACACTTTTTTTTCTGATTTTGAAAGAATTGACAGTATTTTTAAAACAGAACAGGCATTTCTTGTTCTACACTGTCAATAACTGTGTTGTGTTTGACAATACAGTTGGGACGAAGAACTTCTCAGAAAAATGTCTGTCCATATTTAAGCAAACATTTCTTTTTTTTTTTTGCTTTACATTTCAATATCGCTAACAAATTTAATCTACAAAACAAGATTGTATTGTAATAAACTGGTTTAAATTTTGACAGTGGAATCAACACAATCCATTTTGGCGCACATACATATGCTACACTCGTATGCATATAGTTCGGCACTGGTTAGGTAGTTGACAGTTCTCCGCATGTTTTTACTTCTGTCCTAACTTTTGGATTCGAATCTAACACAAACTAGAACTTATTGTTGCAAACAAAGAGTCTCATCGTGTTATGTTCCCATATAGCAGCATTGTCAATACTTCAAGATATAATCATATTTTAAGATATTGTTATTAAGCTGAAGCTGTACAATAGTGTACATACAGGTAATTAGAACAATACTCCATTCTAACAGCAGCTTCATGGGACTGATGTTTCTTTACTTGAGCATATAATTGTCTTTCACTTGACCAAGCAGTCAGTCAGAGGTCTTTATTATAGTGCGACAATGACATCCACTGTCTTGTAAAAATAGTTTCTTTTCGTAGATACTTGCATAGTATTGTTTCGAGTCATTTGAAATTGTTAAATTATTGACTTAGTGATCCAACAATGTAACAAATAATGTCTTCTATCTCCATGTTCCCATGCTTAGCTGTCGACTAACAACGATAAAGTTTTTTAAATCTTTTATTGTGGCAAGATCAGTACTCGCTCCAATTAATATTTTAATCAACAAACTTAATCTAAACCAAAAAATTAGCTCAACTGTTACCTAGAAATACTGTTTGAACCTTCTTTGTAACTCTAATGTTTTTACTATCAGTCAAAAAAATTTTTTAAAGCTGCAGAGTTCTTTCATTTCTACCATGTCAATGCCATGTCCACACATGTTCATAATTCTAATACACCAGGGTTCCCAAAACTTTATCTACCATCTTCTCTTATTTGCAAGAGCAAAATTGTGTAGAATTTAGCTTCAAGTTGACCACTATTGACAGCATATTTGAGTAAGAATTTAAGTTCAGACATTACAATGACAATGTTGCCAGCATTATAAACCATAATAAATTATGTTATTAATACTTTGAAGGCAAAGATCATCTTGTTCTTCTCGAATAACAAGCTTGTCAGAGACACTTCCAACTGCTTCAACAACACACACACAAATGGCTGTCATGTCAAATGATTTTTATGGATTACATTCAATATTCACTAAAACTCTATTCACTTTGCAAACACAAACTGGAAAGGAAGTTAAATTTTCTATACTTTCGATTCCTTTGTTAATTGAATGACTGACATTAGTTTACAATCTTGATTTCCTTTTTGAAAGAGGTGCATAGCAACGGGTGACTAAAGTCGACTACAACAGCACAAAATACCTAGAGTCTGCTGATTGTCACTTACCTAGAGTCACTTATGTTGTTTTAAAAATTAAGAAAATAATAGGTCTCGCTACTGAACAACTTGGTTGTCTAAATTATTACACGAATATACTGCCTTAGTCACGCTGGGATCAGATGTTATGAAAGAGCTCATTGTGTGTGAACACCTTGGTTGATGACACAGTACTGTGAAGAAATAAGAGTAGTCATTGATTTACTGCAGAGTGAAGAAGACGGTGCTGGAAGTGATAACATGCCTGCTTCTAGAATGACAGAAGTGGAGATGATCAGGGGTGATGGGAGAAAGTGTGGTTCGCTGAAAAGATGCATAGATCACATAATTAACATACAACTGAGACTTTGAATCTACATACTCTTGGATGACTATCGGAACGGAGAGTGGAGAATTTATGGGAATTTCTGTGTACCATAATGCTGGTTTCTCATCAAGAACATACTCAAAACATATACAACCACAAACATATCACATAAAAGTACAACTTAAATTTAGCACAGCTGCTGTTGGTTACTGTGATGAATGTAGCTGCTAAAGGATTAACTCTAGAAGTGGAACTAAAGCTAGGGCAATTAAACCTTAGAAGTGGAGTTAAAGCTAGGGCTGCTGCATGTTTATACTTTTAAACTCTAGCAAGTGTAACTGTGGCTAAAACAATTAATATCTAGAAGTGTAACTATGACTAGAACAATTAAACTCTAGAAGTGGAACTATTGCTAGAACTATTAAACTGTAGGAGTGGAGCAATCTTGTTTTCTTTGAAGGTACTCACAATTTTAAAATGTCAACTCAATTTGTATTCAGCATCTGGAAATACTCAGTAGAAAATCATCATATCAGGCATATTTAGAAATAACTTTCATCTTCTGCTAGAAAATCATTTTGATGATTTTCTACTGAGTATTTCCAGATGCTGAATACAAATTGAGTTGACATTTAAAAATTGCAAGTACCTTCAAAGAAAACAAGATTGCTCCACTTCTAGAGTTTAATAGTTCTAGCAATAGTTCCACTTCTAGAGTTTAATAGTTCTAGCAATAGTTCCACTTTTAGAGTTTAATCATCTGGAAATACTCAGCTGAAACTCATGATAATATTAGGCTGTATTTAGAGATAACTTTCATCTTCTGTTAGAAAGTCATCATAATATCAGGCCATATTTAGAGATAACTTTCATCTTCTGTTAGAAAGTCATCATAATATCAGGCCATATTTAGAGATAACTTTCATCTTCTGTTAGAAAGTCATCATAATATCAGGCCATATTTAGAGATAACTTTCATCTTCTGTTAGAAATGACAAGCTCTCTACATCAGTGCTATCAGTTACAAGAACACACTAGACAAGCTGTATACAGTCATCAAGAATTAGCGACCCAGCATGCTGTCGAGCGGTGTCATTCTGTTGCATGACAGTGCTCGACAGCATGTTGCAAAAGTTGGGTCTTCTGTCACAACATGCGCCTGATCTGGCAATGGAAGATCACATGCTACCTGTCACCCTTCCCAAAAACTCCTGTCCAATCCTTCACTGTTTCCTTCAAAACACATTTTCCACCATAAACCTCTTGATTCGTTGATGGCATCCTTCAGCTATACAAAAACTGGATTTATTGTTGATCAAATTTGAATGATTTCATTATTGCACTGGCAATGCTGTAGACTGCCTGTGCAGAACACTAAGCATACAAAGAGAATGATCATGTGACCAGTTTTTCATCTATATGTACTTATTAGTGATAACTTCTTCACGCTCCTCGCTTGCTGGCATAGGTGACACAGCACAGACAGGTTTCATTTGAACACGCCTTGTATGTACTGACTACAGAAAAACTTAAATCCAACATACAAATCTTGTAACACAGTAATGAAGTTTTGATATACTTGAAAAATCTACCGAAAGATTTTTTCAGATCTGCCTGTCATTTCTAAAAGAACATGAAAGTTATCTCTAAATATGGCCTGATATTATGATGATTTTCTAACAGAAGATGAAAGTTCAATTTATAATTATAGTCTGATATTGATGATTTTTCTAACAGAAGATGAAAGTTATCTCTAAATATGGATTGATATTATGATGATTTTCTAACAGAAGATGAAAGTTATCTCTAAATATGGCCTGATATTATGATGATTTTCAGCTGAATATTTCCAGATGCTGATGCTATTATGTGTGTTACCAGTGATTAGCAAAGCTTCATTACTCTGTTCCAAGTTTGGTCTTGCATGTGGAAATAATGTCACAGAAATCACTGATATTAGAACACACATTTCTTTTTGAACACTGATAATTATTCAGTCCAGCTCCCATTGTGAATGTCATTAGTCATTTATGTTTAATCTCATCCTAAACCAGCAGCCCTTTTTATAAATCCTGGAAGAGAACACGATCAGTATCATTAGTGATAAGCCCACCTATTATTTGTACTGTGTACACATTAAACAATATTGGATAATGGGGAACCCTGTGGAGGTCCAAGTCTTGTTGTGGTGGATATCCAACTATCACATTTAAGAACAACTTGTCTTAGAAAAATGCGCTTATTTAATTCCTGCGTTATTCCGGTGCTATCATATGGATGTGAGAGCTGGAAAAGCTCTTTATTTTCAGAAAAGAAATTACTGAGTTTCGAGAACAAATGTCTTCGTAGGATAACTAACACCCATTGGAGTGAATCCTTTACAGCACTAGCAGTCTGAAAATGAATTTTTTTCATCTCTGATTTGCTTCATTTGTAAGGCAAGATTTGGTTTTACAGATTCTGTTTTTCTAAGTTTTTATCATTTCTTGTTGTTTGCACCTCATCATTCCGCTTATGTTCTATATGACATGATAAACTATGAGACCTATGTGATGTCTGATGACACTACCAGACAGAGATATATGACAAGATACACCATGAACTTTATGTGATGTCTGATGACACTACCAGACAGAGATATATGACAAGATACACCATGAGCTTTGATGTCTGATGACACTACCAAACGGAGATATATGACAAGATACACCATGAACTTTATGTGATGTCTGATGACACTACCAGACAGAGATATATGACAAGATACACCATGAGCTTTGATGTCTGATGACACTACCAAACGGAGATATATGACAAGATACACCATGAACTTTATGTGATTTCAAACATTTTCCTGCAGGAGTGATGCTGATGATGCTCTCATCCAGGATATATAAAAAGGGCAACCATTATTGAAAACCTTTTAACGTTTGATTTCTTTTTCTGAAATATTAACTATCTTTGAATTAAGCACATTGTTGTCCAATATTTTGTCAAATGACTAAATTGAAAACATCAGTTCCAGGTCAGTGATTATCACATGTGTTGCACTCTGGAACCCTTCCTATGCATGCCAATTTGTGCAGTCTTCTGTGCTAATTACTAGTGGAGATAGATTTCCTATGTATTGGCAAGATTTATAGAAATGTTACTCTTTCCTTTATAAGAATATAGTTATGGATGAGTATGATTGTATATTCATATTTGTATTCATGAGTATGATTGTATTCTCATCTGTGATCATGAATATGATTGTATTCTCATCTGTGATCATGAGTATGATTGTATTCTCATCTGTGATCGTATGATTGTATTATCATCTGTGATCATGAGTATGATTGTATTCTCATCTGTGATCATGAATATGATTGTATTCTCATCTGTGATCATGAGTATGATTGTATTCTCATCTGTGATCGTATGATTGTATTATCATCTGTGATCATGAGTATGATTGTATTATCATCTGTGATCATGAGTATGATTGTATTATCATCTGTGATCATGAGTATGATTATATATTCATATATGTGATCATGGATCATGAGTATGATTGTATTATCATCTGTGATCATGAGTATGATTGTATATTCATATATGTGATCATGAGTATGATTGTATTATCATCTGTGATCATGAGTATGATTGTATATATGTGATCATGAGTATGATTGTATTATCATCTGTGATCATGAGTATGATTGTATATATGTGATCATGAGTATGATTGTATATATGTGATAATGAGTATGATTGTGTTATATCTGATTATGAATCTTACCTTCAGTTCAGCATGATAACTGGTTTCCGTGTATTCTATCCCTGCTTATAGTAGAAGCATATCTAGTTCTATGTTCTCTCTACAAATTCTCCTTCATGCATGGATCAAATAATAGTTTGATAACTTCATGGTTGTTTGATCACTTTAAAAACTGCATGTGCAAATTTCTCTTGGTTGGTGCCTGCTAATCTTATTTAAGTCCCCAGATCTAGATACTGTGTGCAGAGAGTTACGGTCTAAGTCCCCAGATCTAGATACTGTGTGCAGAGAGTTAAGGTCTATGTTTAAGTCCCCAGATCTAGATACTGTGTGCAGAGAGTTAAGATCTATGTTTAAGTCCCCAGATCTAGATACTGTATGCAGAGAGTTAAGGTCTATGTTTAAGACCCCAGATCTAGCTACTGTGTGCAGAGAGTTATGATCTATGTTTAAGTCCCCAGATCTAGATACTGTGTGCAGAGAGTTAAGATCTATGTTTAAGTCCCCAGATCTAGCTACTGTGTGCAGAGAGTTAAGGTCTAAGTCCCCAGATCTAGATACTGTGTGCAGAGAGTTAAGATCTATGTTTAAGTCCCCAGATCTAGATACTGTGTGCAGAGAGTTAAGATCTATGTTTAAGTCCCCAGATCTAGATACTGTGTACAGAGAGTTATGATCTAGGCATAACATGCTCTAATGAGACCTGAACTTATGCATATTAATGAGAACATTGATCTAGAGTAGATATGCACAATTCAAGAAAAATATGACACAACATTGAGCGTTTATGTCTGACCCAAGACCTGTTATTTATTGTGTTTTTCTTAGAATGTATAAACTAATTGAGACTATCAGTTTGTTTTTTGTGTTTGTGCCATGAATTCCTGAGGTGTTTCTTGTGTTTGTGCCATGAATTCCTGAGGTGTGTTTCTTGTGTTTGTATGTCATGAATTAGTGACGTTTGTTTGTTGCGTTTATACCATAAATTCCTGACATGTATTTATGTTGTTTATGTCATGAGTTCCTGACATGTGTGCTTGGTGTGTTTATCATGAATTCCTTACATCTGTGTGTGTTTGTGTCATGAATTCCTGATGTGTGTTTGTTGTGTGTATGTCATAAATTATTGACATGTATTTGTGTTTTTATCATGAATTCCTGACATGTGTTACGTTTATATCATGAATTCCTGACGAGTGTTTGCTGTGTTTATGTAGTGAATTCCTGAAGCGTGTTTGTTGTGTTCCTGTATTTCATGTATTCCTGACATGTGTGTTTGCTTGGCTTTGCATGATTTGTAATATGAAATGTTTATTTTTAACAAGCTCTTTGTTGCTGCTAAATTATGAAATGCTATATATATATACACACACTATCTTACTGCTAACATATTCCTGATTTAGTTTTTTATACTTTTGCCATCCTTACTATTAATATATTCTTGGCACAGTTTTTTATATTTGTGCCATCCTACTATTAAAATATTCCAGATGCATTTATTATATTTTGCCATCCTTACTACTAACATATTCCTGGCACTGTTTTTTAAATACTTTTGCCATCCTGTTTTTTTATTATTTTGCCATCCTTACTACTAACATATTCCTGGCACAGCTTTAGTTTAGTTTTAGTCTTTGTAAATTGAGAAAATATAAATTTGCCATTTTATATCTTGTCAGAGAATTCTCTTCTAAATCAACTATTTATATTTTAAGTTTTTTGTTAGAGCACTGTTGTGATGCAAACATGGCTGATTTTGTTCTGCAGTGATTTATTTGTTGATCGTGTTGTAACTTTTATTGTCATGTGCAGCTTTGTTATTGACAGTGTTGCTTATATTTTCCTTTTCGTGGCTTTTTCCAACTGCAGTTTTGAGTCGTGCTCGGAACGGATACACACAGCTGTCTTGGAAATGGCCTCGCTGTTCCCAGATGTAAGCATGGCTAATGTGGTTTATCATCATTCTGTGGTGGGTGCAAATTTCAATATTTTGGAAAATCTGAGGGAGGAGGCTAGGGCTAGATGGCATGGAATAATATCTGCAATATAAATAGTCACGAGATGCATGATCATTATATGTCGTTTAAGAGAAATGTTTGGTGAAAGCGAGGACAGTTGAAATAACTAAATTATAATAACACAACCAGTGGACTCTTCCATTTGTCGTATAGCACAATTATTGCAATCTAATATATCCATATATTTTTAGCTAAATCTCACACATAAGTTACAATGCCTATTCGTATTGTCAGACTTGTTATTTTATTCTCTGTTCAACCATAGAGCTCTATAGAACGATTCAATCACTTTCACACAACTTGTCTTAGAAAAGTTATGAACATCAGATGGCAAGACAAGATTGCGGATACCACTGTCTTTGACAGATCTGGTATAATATCATTGACGGTATTCTGATGCAGCTACAGATTTGTTGGCAGATTATCTGGTACGTATGCCAGATCATTGCCTGCCAAAGATAACTTTACCATGTTGAGCTGCAGAAGGGCATTCTGATTTCAAAGTGGCCAAAAGAAGCGCTACAATGACTTGTTAAAGAGCTCACTGAAAGCTTTTGAAATAGGCTAAGATACATGGGAAGAACTTACACTAAATTGAGCTACATAGCATTTGCAGTGCAAAAAGAGGATAAGTGCAGCAGCTCAACAGAGGAGAGTGGCTATAAGTCACAGGTAGACCAAAAACTATCTACGGTGGTCATCTCATGTCCAAACTGTCCAAGGACATTTGTGGCCACAATAGGTCTCATTAGCCATCTACAAACTCATAGTCACTCTAACTGAATTTCAAATGGCACTGATTGATTGAAAAACATCAGCTTGGTGTTATTGAAAAAGTTTCATTTTTGAATACCAAAAATTGAGAATAGATAATTCATAATTTGTCTGATTTGGACACAGTAAGTAACATTTTGCAATGTCATATATAGCTGTACAGTTCATGTACTGGTTCAGCTATGCAAGTCAAATGCTGATTTCAAATTCGAATTAATGTGAATTGTACATTGTCAAGTAAAACATTGATAGAAAAAATAGCTGTGTAAATGATATAAAGAAACATTAATTACTGGATAATTGGGTTGGGAAATTTGCACCCTGATTTGTAGCTTCATGATCATTTGTTTGTTGTCAAACCTGTTGTCATTCAATTTTAAAGTACATGACATTTGTAGCTTCATGATCATCTGTTTGTTGTCAAACCTGTTGTCATTCAATTTTAAAGTACATGACATTTGTAGCTTCATGATCATCTGTTTGTTGTCATACCTGCTGTTGTCATAGAAATCTAAAGTACATGACATTTGTAGCTTCATGATAATTTGTTTGTTCTCATGCCTGCTGTTGTCATAGAACTTTAACGTACATGACAATTGTAACTTCATAATCATTTGTTGTCATAGAACTTTAAAGTACATGACATTTGTAGCTTCATGATCATTTGTTTGTTGTCATAGAACTTTAAAGTACATGACATTTGTAGCTTCATGATCATTTGTTTGCTGTCATACCTGCTGTTGTCATAGAACTTTAAAGTACATGTCATTTGTAGCTTCATGATCATTTGTTTGTTGTCATAGAACTTTAAAGTACATGACATTTGTAGCTTCATGATCATTTGTTTGTTGTCATAGAACTTTAAAGTACATGACATTTGTAGCTTCATGATCATTTATTTGCTGTCATACCTGCTGTTGTCATAGAACTTTAAATGTATCATACCTGCAGTATTACCTTATATAGAATTTTAAAGTAGATGACATGATATACTATCTTAATAGTATTATGCTTATAAATAAAATGGTTTCAGATAAGTATTTTTGTTAGATAAGATTATGTCATTTTCACAATATCAATTGCTGGAAAATGCTACATTTTAATGTGTCAGTTTATTTGCACAAATAAAATAGGAACAACATATCTTCATTGTCACACGGAAATTTTCCTCTGACTGATGGTACACTGACATTTTCCTTGTACTGATAGTACACTGAAATTTTCCTTGTACTGATGGTACACTGAAATTTTCCTCTGACTGATGGTACACTGACATTTTCCTTGTACTGATAGTACACTGAAATTTTCCTTGTACTGATGGTACACTGAAATTTTCCTTGTTCTAATGGTACACTGACATTTCACTCGTACTGATGGTACACTGAAATTTCACGCGTACTGATGGTACACTGACATTTATCTAGTACAGACACTGTTGGTGATGGAGTGTATATCAGGATCTCCAAGGCAGGTAGCAGTTTATGCAATGGCATTAGCCTGCAAAGGTGAAAGTTTACAGAGCAGTGGTACTTCTAGTTCTGTTAATTCTCTAGAGAAACTTGGACTGTGTATAGGTGTATGTGAAGAAGTTCTTTTTTGTCTTACTTCTTTCATACCCAGGAGGCTTTCTTTCATACCCAGGAGGCTTTCATACCCAGGAGGCTTTCTTTCATCTTATACTTCCTATGAATAATATAATATAGGAGCATTGAGGGTTTATTAATAATGAAAAATCATAATGCAGCAAACAGGATTTGAATCAAGTCTGCACAGATGGCACCTACTCGCCTCGCAACTTGGGTCAACATGTTTTCCATCTTTGACCACACCTCATCTCTAGAAAAATATGCAATCTTAATTATGACTTCCAACGTGTGTATCCTCAAGTTGCTATGAATATGGACCAGTCGATCGACACACAGACAACAAGAGCACACAGACTGTACATGTATGTACATCCACTGAGAACCACAAACATTTAACATTAGTAAGTGCCAGAAAGCCTCAATATTAGTGACCAAATTAGGCCTGCTTTTACACATAAATAGCACATAAACAAGGTTGTCTCAGATGTGGCATCAGTAACTAAATAATACAATATAGAAATATCAAGGATTCATGAATAAATAAATAAAAATCATAATGCAGCAAACGGGATTTGAACCATGGCCGCACAGATGGCACACACTTGCCTCGCAATTTGAGTTAACATGGTTTCCATCTTCGACCCCATTATGTTATTCATTTACTCATGTCATATCTTATGCAACCGTGTTTATGTTATTTCTGTTTACAAGTGGGCCTAATTTGAACATTGTATTGTTGAGACTTTCTGGCACCTACTAATGTTAAATGTTTGTGCTCCTCGAGGAACTGAACCAGGTATGCACAGATGGCACTCATTCATCTCGCAACATGAGTTATTGAATTCTTGAGTCCTTCTGGCACTTACTAATGTTAAATGTTTGTGTATCCGAGGAATTTATATACCTGTTCAGAGTGGATTTTGTTGTCTGTGTGTCAATAGACTGCTGTCCCCATATTCTTAGCTTGAGAAAAATGCCCTGGAAGTCTTCACTAAAATCACATTTTCTTTTAGAGATGCGGATTGGTTGATTATGGAAAACACAAATTGCAAGGCAGATGGGTGCCATCTAAACAAATCTGGTTCAAATCCTATTTGTTACCATATGATTATTTTCTATAATAATAAATCCTCAATGCATCTATATTAAATTATTCATTTACCCATGTTACATCTGAAGTCACCTTGTTTATGTATTAGTTTATGTTTACAGTTAGGCCTAATTGGTCCTTGCAACACAAAGTCCTGATGGCGTGTACTAATGTTAAATCATAGGTTCCCAAACTGTTCTGGGCCACCATTCTCTTTGCAAGGCACAAATGTTGTAACATCCCCATTATATCAGTGTTCCGCGTTCAAGCATTTGATATTTTTGACGTAAATAACAACTAATGATACTGCTTATGCCGTTAATTTATTGAAAAAGTAGCGGCCAATATGTGCTTCATCTTGAACACGGTTATTGCTATACCGATGTTGATGAAACGTAGCACATATGTAAAGTGTATTCTTAAATAACATTATGTACAGTGTCTTACAATGGTTTTAATATGACAGTTAGGAATACATATTAAGAGATTGCATTACATTAGTAAGAATCATATTGTAATAACTAAAACACCATCAAATATATTGCAAAATAGAAAACACTATCCCCTTCCCCCCACCACCACCACCACCAAAGAATTCAGAGCCCACTTGAAAGGGGGGGGGTTACTTGCGGTATCACCCACTTTGGGAATCTATGTATTAAATGTTTGTGGTCCTCAAGGAATGTACGCATCTGTGCAGTTTTTGTGTTGTTGTCTGTGTATCAATGGACTGGTCATGTTTAATAGTAGCTGGAGAAATAAGCCTGGAAGTCTTCACTAAAATGTTTTCGGGATCTGGATTGGTCGAATAAGGAAAACGTGTTGACTCAAGTTGCAAGGCGATTAGGCTACATCAGAATAGACCTGGTTCAAATCCCACTTTCCGTCTTATAATTGTTTCTAAATGTTCAGTTGTATCTGGGTGACTAGAGTCACCATACACTAACAAGCAATCTCAGTATATTTCATCGTACACTAACAAGCAATCTCAGTATACTTCATCGTACACTAACAAGCAATCTCAGTATATTTCATCGTACACTAACAAGCAATCTCAGTATACTTCATCGTACACTAACAAGCAATCTCAGTATATTTCATCGTACACTAACAAGCAATCTCAGTATACTTCATCGTACACTAACAAGCAATCTCAGTATACTTCATCATACACTAACAAGCAATCTCAGTATACTTCATCGTACACTAACAAGCAATCTCAGTATACTTCATACACTAACAAGCAATCTCAGTATATTTCATCGTACACTAACAAGCAATCTCAGTATATTTCATCGTACACTAACAAGCAATCTCAGTATATTTCATCGTACACTAACAAGCAATCTCAGTATACTTCATCGTACACTAGCAAGCAATCTGAGTATATTTCATCGTACACTAACAAGCAATCTCAGTATACTTCATTGTACACTAACAAGCAATCTCAGTATACTTCATCGTACACTAACAAGCAATCTCAGTATATTTAGATTTGGAAACAAAAATTCTAACACTGGAGATTTTATGGTCTGTCACAGTTCACCTTATTGTCTTCATCAAATATAGACTGTTATATCAATACTGTTATGTTATGTAAACTACTGAACATATTTATATTGCCTAGAAAATCACCACAGCCAACAAATGCTGGGTTGATAGTTGCGTCTTGAATAGGATATGCTACCAATTGTTTTTTATGTTATGTAACTGGGACTATCCATATAGATCTTAGAAGATCTTATTGGATAAAAGGAATGTAACCTGGCTGTAGTTAGAGATATTTTAGTTGTATATCCATCTAACATACTGCTGCAGAGACCAAAATCTGCAATGTAATCTGCCTGTAGTTAGAGACACCATCTAACATACTGCTGCAGAGACCAAAATCTGCAGTGGCACAGAAATGCTGTGGCAAAGCTTCCTATAACAGCTACAGTCATAACTCTATGTCAATACATAAGCAAGGATTTCACATAGATGTATATTTTGTACAGCTCAATTCTTCAGAAGTCTGCCTTAGAATTTCTGCCTCAGAATCAGATTAGTTTTGCCAGTAGAAAAATAATGTATGTGTTCTGGGTAATTTCCTTGCCATTTTGGGTTTCAGCATTCTGTCTCATAATTTTGTGACAATTGGTTATGTTTGATTAGTTTGACATAAAAATCTTTGCTTTTATATTGTTGGGGGGGGGCACCTGCAAGTTACTGTAACATTAATATATAACTAAATTGTGATTGCTAAATATGATGGGTCATATCAGTTTACAGTTGACTTCTATTTCCTGCTGACACATTCACTCCAACACTGCTAAATCTCCTTGTACTCACATCCAACACTGCTAAATCTCCTTGTACTCACATCCAACACTGCTAAATCTTCTTGTACTCACATTTTTCTTCTGCACCAGATCACCAGAACTAATCATTTCTTCCAGATTGAAAGAGTTCAAGAACATTTTTGTGTGTGACAAATTAAGTTCAATATTTTATCATCATCAGCTGCCATTCCTTCAAGAACAATAATGTAACTCTTCACAGTTTTTGCAACATTAAAATACCATCTGATTGCAATGCTAAAATACCATCTGATTGCAATGCTAAAATACCATCTGATTGCAATGCTAAAATACCATCTGATTGCAATGCTAAAATACCATCTGATTGCAATGCTAAAATACCATCTGATTGCAATGCTAAAATACCATCTGATTGCAATGCTAAAATACCATCTGATTGCAATGCTAAAATACCATCTGATTGCAATGCTAAAATACCATCTGATTGCAATGCTAAAACATCGTCATCTGACTCATCATCATGAGGCATATTCTTTCCAGAACATGGTCTTCATTATGGGTTCTCTGAACACTCTATCTACGATTCTGGGCAAGTTGACCTGCCACAGCTAGAAACATGTTTAAGCAATCCAATATATCACTGCACCATCGTCATCTTGGGGCGCCCTCTTCCCCTGTTGCCATTAACTCTGCCTTCAGCTATTAATCTTTCCATGCTGTTATGTCTCTTTATATGACCAAAAAAACACAGCTTCCTTGTTAGGATGTTGTTAAGGAGCCAGCCCCCTTAGACGTTTGTTGATCTTAACACTTCTTGACTTGTCTTTTTAGCTGTCCATGGTATACATAACATTCTTCTGTAACATCTCATTTTGAAAGCAGCGATTCTCTATGCTATTGTTTTATTTAATGTCCATGCCTCACAACCGTTTATTGCCACTGGAAATACACATGTTCTGGTCATACATAATTTGGCTATGCTGTTGGTACCTTGCCAAAGGTTTTTCATTTGTGCAAGTTTCAATGTCGCCATTGCAATTCCTTCTCTTGATTTCAACAGCGCTGTCTCCTGAGTTATTTATGTTTGTGTCCAAATACTGGAAATTTGTTACGTCCTCTAGTTTGAAATTATCAATTATTATCTTTGGTTGTACTTTCACTTTATCTATTGTTATAATTTTTGTTTTCTTATATTTAAGTACAGCTTTTGGGCTTCGCTGTGTTCTTTTGTTGATAGTAACATTTGCTTTAGACCACCTCTGTTTGTTGTTAAGAGAACTGTATCATCAGCATATCTGATTTCTGGGATCTGCTGACAGTCGATGGTAAGAGGTTGAAAGTCAGCATATGTCATGTCGTCTTTTACGTTTCGCATTTTGTTTTCAGCGTGGATGTTGAACTTGTATGGTGATAGTTTTAATGTCATATGTTATTGCACTGAGCTTCCGTTTTCGGAAATTAAAAAACATTTGACTAAAGATACTTATCTAACGGTTTGCGTGCAACAGACTGGACAACCACTCCCCACTCAAGTGTGTAGCGCGCATATCGACTGATAGGTGACTCTCATTACTAAACGTGTAGAACGTTGGCTGTGTCGTAATATGTGTCTATCGAAATTTCGTTCCGTTATGTTAGCTTTTGTTCCATAGAAACCTGTCCACTGATTCTTGTATAGTACCTGATATTGTTCCGTCCACTTTTACTGCTGCCTCTTGTTCGTGGACAGCATTGCAATTAAATATATGAGATGTTTTGGAAATCCCATGTTGACCATAATTTTTCTATAATTGGTAATGTTTGCATACATTCTTCAATGTCACTGGTCCATTGTCTTCTTGGTCTTCCTCTTCTCATTCGTGATGAAAATGAATGTTTTCTTTAAGCCGTCAAATTAATGGGTTTTCCTCCTGAAACAAATGGCAATCTACAGGAGTAAATTGCCCAGAAATTCAGACTTTCTGTGGGATGAAAAGACAAACCCATGCTCAACCTTCCTCATGCATGGCAAGCTACCATGCTACTGTAGTATTCATGTGCCCCTGCAACAAACATGCATCACACTGTAAAGCACAGACTTGAAAGCATGTATTCTTCAACTTTAAACAGCCAGACCTCAACTTTGAACTTGCTCTTTCTTCATACCACCATATTTTACTTGTCATGTCATGGGACATATTCTTTCCAGAACGTTGTCTTCCCAATGAACTCTCTGAGCCTCCCTGTGTTGGGCGATGCAGCGTGCATTTTTCAACAACGTATTCATGTTATCTTTAATGTTGTCAGTCCATTGTCTTCTTGGTCTGCCTTTCCTCCTCCACCCAGGTGCTCTGCCCTCCATTATTTGTCTTTCTAAACAGTTGTGTCTCTTTATATGACCAAACAGGTGTAGTTTTCTTTTTGCTATTGTATTTAGTAACCAACACACTGAAACCTTCAATGTGTTTATAATATCTGAGTTTCCTCTTATTTCTCTTCCATGATATTCTAAGTATCCTTCCATAGCATTTCATCTCAAAGGCGTTGATCTTCTTTGCTGCTGTTTTACTTAGGGCCCATGTTTCACAGCCATATGTTGCAACCGGAAAAATAAAATTTCTTAGCATTAGCAGTTTCATTTTTATTTTGTTGCTTTTCCATGTTTTACAACCGTGTTATTTTACAATATGCCATTGCCAATCTCTTCCTTATCTCTGCCATGCAGTCTCCTGCACAATTGATGTTTGCTCCTAAGTATTTGAACATATCCACACATTCTATCTCAGTATTGCATTTTACTTGTATAAACTAGCAAATGCAGGATCTCAAGAACTACTTTCGGCAGTGATGAAATGGTGTCAGCATGTTTGGTTTGCGTATGCAATGAGACATGACTCACTAAAATGATTTTGCAAGGAACAGTCGAGGGTGGAAAGATAAGAAGGGAATAGAGATAATCCTAGAGTGATAACATTAAGGAATGGTCTGGGTGAGATTTTTCAACACTCCAAATGGCAGAGAATAGAGATATTTGGAGAGCTTTATATGCTCCAGTTATGTTTCCAGTGTGGCACCCCTACGGCACGGCACTGACAGGTTTGGTTCTTATTATTATGTTACTTTTGTGTTTATTTGGATTATTTAACGTGAATATTTTTTGTTGTAGTTATGTTTAATGAACACTAATTAACTGTTCCTGATTACAAATTATTTATAATAATGTTTCATTATTTTGTCCAATCCAGGAAACTGGATCTGCGAGGCTCCAGGAAGCACGAGTAACTTTGGTAACCAGTGCAAAACGACTTTGGGATGAGTGCAAATCTTGGCCACCTTCTCCGGAGCAAGATGCAAACCCTGATTTCCGAGTTAAGGGACAACAAGTTATTCAGTATGCATATGACATAGCCAAAGCTGCCAAGAGACTTGTCACCCTCTTTCAATAGTGGAATGTGCTAAGAAGACACTAGTTAGAAGTGTCACCTTCTTTCAATAGTGGAATGTGTTGAGAAGACACTATTCAGTTAGAAGTATCGCCCTCTTTCAATAGTGGAATGTGCTGAGAAGACACTATTCTTTATGTTAACAGTATTTTCTTGCTTCAGTTTGGTTTAGAACAGAATGAAATAACATGTGGAGAGGTAATCAACAAATTCAAGATTTTGGTTGGAACTGAATTGACAGTATTCTCATAAATAATGTAAAACACGTTATCTTAAAGATGTTGCTGTAGAAATAGGAAATAAGTATTCATAGATTTAACACTACTTGCAACTCTGGTACAGATGTTTGCAATCTTCTGTATTTATATAAATAGAGTAGTCTCCTCCTGACTTGACAGTGATATTTATTTCCAGAATAATAATAATAATGTACATTTATGTTGAGAAGCCAGATCTGGTTAGTCTTGCTGACTGTTACAAACCTGGTTAGTATTACAGTCTGGGGTATTGTTACAGACATGGTTAGTGTTACCGTTCCATCCCAGGAGCTGATGTCGGTAGAGACCATGATATGGTACTAATGAGACTTAAGATTAGACACAAAACGAATTACCATTGTAACAAAGACTCTCATCTGATATTTGATTTAGAAAATCTGGAAGATCTAGAAATTACTGATATGTTTAAGGCAACTTTGGGGGGATGATTTGCAGTTCTACTCCTTAAGGAAGATGTCAACAGATGGATATAGGAGCGTGTCAGACTTGTATAATTTCCCCTGTGCTTTTTTGAACATTTATCTTGAATATATCTTCTTCAGCATTCATTCTTAAACTGTCGCTGAATCTCTCTTGTAGCAGGACAATGGCCCCACTAGATTTCCAGCAGGATGTAGTCCAGAGAATCAATATTCTTTGTTGCCGTTTTATTTGTGCCGATGACCCGACACATCCATCTTCGGCAGATCTTGAATATATAATGCAGGTGGAATTACAAGATCACCAGACATCAATAACTATTGGTAGTAGACCACTTTGTAACTCGCATTATTCTGATGATATTGATACCTTGGCTGGTTTCAAATCTGTACTTCAGCAACTCACCTCAAACCTGGAAGCTTTAGTCAGAAATATGTCATGGAAACTAGTGTCAATAACAGCAAGATATTAGTGACTAGTGATATCAAGTAAGGTTCCATGAACATCCGGTTAAGTGGTTAATGAAGAAGTTACCACCTTTAAATATCTCAGGCCCCAAAAATGTGATGATGATGGCAACTCTGGAAATGAGATTTAGTTAAGACTCCCGATGCAATAGCTGCCATAGCAAGGTTAAATATGAAAATAAGATCAGTATTACATAATGATAAATTTATTGAGATCGCTAGTGCTAATTATACTTTTATACGGATTTGAAAACTGGACACTCAGTGCAGACATGGAAAAAAGAATTCAGGCCTTTGAATACAAGTACCATAGACATTTGTTAAGAATTAGTTATATCGAACACAAGACAAATATAATATCATCTGGCAGAAAATAGTCAAACTAACTTGCAGGTTATCAGCAACCATGTTTGGCAGTGGAAAAAAAGGAGTAAACATGTATGGTTTGAACATGTAACGAGATATGAATCACTTTCTAAAACTATTTTGGAAGGAATAGTCAAGGGTGGAAGGAGAAGTGGACACAGAAAATCCTGGATTTATAACATCACGAAATGGTCTGGGAATGATTTTTCTACACTCCTTGGAATGGCTGAGGTCTTTGGAAGGATTTTGTGCTGAAGTCTCCAGTGTGTCACCTCGACGATGCTGATGGATTATGTGTCTTATTATTATTACTACTATTATTACAGTCCTACTTAATGTTATATCTGGGGTATTATTACTGAATGCTGTAGACCCGATTCATGTACTAGTTAGTCATCAGATCATCATTACGGCACTCTGGAAATGTGAATAGGTGCTCTGATTTCGTATTCAGTGTGTCTTTCAGTATGTTGGTCACTGACTTTTCCAGTTTTGCGTTGATTGATAATTCTTCTTTTGATTCCTATATGCTGCTTGTTTCTTGCATCACAATACTTCACTCCCTGGTCCTACATTCTAGCCATAGATATAGAAGAAGAAATACAACTCCATACCTTAATCAAGGTCAAACTCCTTGATTGCATTCAGAATATAGCGAAATCCCTTTACAGCACATTCTTTTATAACAAATTTCCCTATATAAAACACTTCAAAATCCACAATTATATTTATTCTATATTGTTTGTACTGTATATAGTGAATTTCTGTTTTTACATACATATTTTGTCAGCCCGGACCAAATTGTTATAACAGTCTAATAGTCCATTGAACTATCACCAGCCACGCTGGCAAGTCTGTCTGCTCTTTCAACTCCCTTAACACCCAGGTGTCAAAAGAAAACTGTCAATAACTTTTACTGCATGTTTCCTCTTAAGAAGTTGAAGGGAGGAGTCTACATGTGGTTTGTGTGATAAAGGCATGCCCTTGCTATCTCCACGTCATGTACAGGGGGAGTTTTTTAATTTACCCCCTGATAAAAATCCAGTCCTTACCGGGAGTCGAACCCTGGACTTCACGAAATCTCTAACCTCTCGGGTATGCGCCATACTTTGCACACTGACTCCAGCAACTGATGACGTAGATAGCCACCCTGAATATTTTGAAATGTACTCATAAAATCAGGAAGAAAACAGACAACTGTAGCTCTTTGAGATTCCAGTTATATCATTGCCCTAATCACCACCATATTACTAGTGGTTGTACAGAAAACACCACTTTCTTCCCTAATACACTTCCCTCTGCATTGAACCGCGAATGCTCAATCACTGCGCACAAGCCAAACTACACACCCATCAGTGTAGACAATAATATTTCCATCTGATGAATTCTCACTGATCGAGTCTGAACTTCTGAATCTATGTGCACTGAAATGTTATTGTCATGTTTCCTGGAAAGTGTGGTTACCACTATTGCATGTTATAGACCTGGTTAATACTGTAGACCAGATTCATGTTATAGGTTAATGAAGTTTTGGTAATCACTGGAAACACACATAATAACATACAAATTGACATTTCGACCAAAATGCCTTTATCAAGAGCATATTCACAACCAAATATGATGAGTACGAATGACACTATTGACATTAACATGGCAGGATTCAATATAGATCTATCTATTGTCCTTTCTCTGTTTTTGCTGTAAGGTGTCGCAGGATTAAATGGTGATCGATTTTCAGACTAAATTATCCAGACACACATACTTAAAGTATTTTTCATAAATTAATTAAATGAATTGCTCATAAAGTCAGCCTATAAATACTTCATGCTACTGTACATTCATTACTTATTCATTAAGTTGACATTTCATATTTTCTCTACATGTTTAAAATCTATTTCTTCTTGTATAAACTGAATTTTTACCTGTATTAAATTTATTTCATGCTAGAGAACTGATAAAAGTCCATATATAACATAATACAAGTAATAGTGAATTGGTGTATTTTGGGAATATCAGTGTATAGTCAAGAATTAAAAGGAGGGGGAAAAAAAAGTTTTTGAATAGGAAAGTATATTTAAGCGTTATTATATTGGCAATGATGAATTACTAGCTGGATGTTCTACAATTAACACTATCCTATGTGAGTGCTAGAATTAACAATGTCCTATGTGAGTGCTAAAGTTAACAATGTCCTATGTGAGTGCTAGAGTTAACAATGTCCTACGTGATTGCTAGAATTAACAATGTCCTATGTGAGTGCTAGAGTTAACAATGTCCTATGTGAGTGCTAGAATTAACAATGTCCTATGTGAGTGCTAGAGTTAACAATGTCCTATGTGAGTGCTAGAGTTAACAATGTCCTATGTGAGTGCTAGAGTTAACAATGTCCTATGTGAGTGCTAGAGTTAACAATGTCCTATGTGAGTGCTAGAGTTAACAATGTCCTACGTGAGTGCTAGAGTTAACAATGTCCTACATGATTGCTAGAATTAACAATGTCCTATGTGAGTGCTAGAGTTAACAATGTCCTATGTGAGTGCTAGAATAAACAGTCCTACGTGATTGCTAGAATTAACAATGTCCTATGTGAGTGCTAGAGTTAACAATGTCCTATGCGAGTGCTAGAATTAACAATGTCCTACGTGAGTGCTAGAGTTAACAATGTCCTATGTGAGTGCTAGAATTAACAATGTCCTATGTGAGTGCTAGAATTAACAATGTCCTACGTGAGTGCTAGAGTTAACAATGTCCTATGTGAGTGCTAGAATTAACAATGCCGGATGTGCTAGAATTAAACATGCATGACTAGTTATTGCAGGATGATATTGGGTTAAACAGAAGAGAATCATTTAGGATGAGAAACCTGTCATCTTCTGTTTTCAGTTCATCAAGTTTATTTGAACTCGAACAGCTGCTAATGTTTACTGCAGGTCCAGAGATTACTCATGTCGATATTCCTGTTCGGATTTGTCCTACTTGTCTGACTTTCTGTGCAGTAGATCATTTAACAAATGGGAGACTTCAGTAACATCATGTACCAAAATAGGTAGATAAATATGCTAAAATCTGATGTGCTGGGCTGTTGGGTGCAAATAACATCTCCGCCTTAAAACTAACAGCACAACACACTTCATAATCTCCAGCTCAAATCACACGAGTACTAGTGCTGATTTTTTAAGAGTGTGCACAGAAGAAGAAGGTAGATAAATATTTTTAGAATAGGTTTTAAAGAAAGCAAATAATAAAATTGACATTTCGACCAAAAGGTCTTTATCTTTATGATGGGTATTATTTTGTTAGGAATTATAACTTGTCTGTTGAGCTCAAGAATTATCAGAAGACTCCTATAATAATATTTAAAAAACTCCAGCCGGATCTCTCCTGTGGCAGAGCAGTAATGCTACTAGATTTTCAGCAGGATGTAGTCCAGAGAACGGATATGTGGTGTCATTTTATTTGCATGAATAGCTTGATATATTCAGAAGTTCAGTGTTCTTAACACTGATTGGTGGACGTCTGCAACCACATCAGCTATACGAGAGAACTGGTTCCTGTACTACACTGCCACCTACCTCAAAGCTATCCACGATCAAACTTGCTTGATTTTTTTGTTGCTGTCTGCATCACTATCAACGTAGCCACAAACAGCCATATAATTATTATTAGTTATATTATTACTTTTCATTTCACATGTATCTGTTGTGTCTTCCTGTAATTTAACTTCACATATTTGTATTGTTTCTTTTTTTGTTGTTGCTATACTCATATTTCCATTTGTGTTAGTTTATAGAAGACAATTATTCCATACTGTCTCATGATGGTGGTGATGATGAAATAATCCCTTAGCTATGAGCAGGTAGCTCTTGATAACCCATAGCCTTTCTGATAAAAGCACAGGTCCTTCTCAATTGTGTAACTGAGGTCATACCAAGACTCATATAAGGTTGCCTCAAAGGTATTGATTGTGTAAGGAAGGTTTATGGGTGCATGAGGCATTCCGTGTACCAGTATGCCAGAATTAGCACATCCTGACAGGAGCACAGCACACACTTCTGCCTCATCATTCATCGGTCAGAATTGTTGATCTATCGGCAGTGATGGTACGTCTAGTATTTCCAATCACCTAGAGGTCTGCCGAAAAAGGTGCAATATCCAATGGGCTGAATCTTGTGTCATCCATAGAGGTGATTTCATAGAAAACAACATAAATTGAGACAGGATGTCATAGCTGCCAACTTGTTTTTTTTAATATAAATTTATATTTTTAACAATTTATTCCCTTATTTCAATAAAAACATCTGGCTTTCATGGATCAAGAAAAACTTTTGACAGTGAATAGAACAGAACTATGGATAATACTACAGACATACGGAGTCCCCCAACATGGACAACGACAGCACAAGATAAATGTAAACTTGTGATAGCTGAAATGGCATGCTTGTGCAGAATCCAAGGAATATCGCTAAGAGACAGTGAGATTTGAAGACATTAGACAAAGAATCAGTACCACTCCAATCTTGGAATATATTAAGAGACAACAGATAAAATGGTTTGCACACATCAGCAGACTACCATCGGACAGCATACTACAGCAAGCTATCCTACACTGATAAGTGAAGGCAGACCTAGAAGCCGACCACAAAAACGATGGACCACCGAAATAAGAGGCGAAAAACTCCACAATATACTCAGCACACAAGAGGGCCCTACTTCTTCATCTCGAGAAAACTATTCTGACGCTGAAAGGCAACAAAGGGTTTAGCGAATAGATAGATAGAATAAAACATCCATATTTAGCACCCAAAATACAACAGAACAAAAACCCAAATGGTTTTTTTTCTCGAAATATTTGTATGTTTGATGGGCCCATACTCTCTTTTGCTTGTTGAATGGTAGGATGTTTGTCCACTTTGCGATCTACCATTTTGGTATCTTGGTGGCCCTCATTATGTCTGCGGCATCCTCACTGCTTCTATGGCTTTCTCTGGTATCTATACTTCCTTTGCAAACCTTGTCTTCCCTTTTGTGGATCATACCACTTTCTATTAGTAGCTTTCCTCTGATTCTGTGACCTTGACTAAAATCTCTACCTCTGTATTTCTTACCTTATATTACTCAATACTATCTATAGCATATTATAATATTTGCCTCTATCTGGTCTTCTCAATCTCATATGTTTTGTTTCATTATTATACAGCCAGATCTCATTGTGGCAGCTTGATCCGGTCCGATGAAAGATATGTTTAATTAATGACAGATATTCGGGGATGGGGGGATCTTTGTTGTAGGAGGGTACGTTCTTTTATTATACTCGCTCTTTTCCTTTTGTAATTGTTGTGCTGGTCTTCTGTCTCTGATCCCTCCTTTATTATCTGCTTTTTCTCCTCTCTCACACTGTGATTCTCTTTTTATAATATTCATGGTTGTTCTTTTGTCCTGAGGAAGTCTTAGTTAGTGTTTTTGTTGATGTTGCTAGTGTATTATGTACTTTGTTATTGGCAACACTCCTTAGTTTTTTTTGTGTTTTTTTTTTATAGTTATACCCAATGTATATATTATTAACACATCATCACACACCAATCCCTGACAGCCAAAAATTATTTTTGCACAAATGTCTACACACAAAAATGTGTGTATTTTTTCACTCGTGTATGACATGAAGCAATGTGACAAGAACAATATTTCATCTTGACTAAAAACAAAATGAATATACCGTACAGCTATTTAATTTTGTTACATACAAAATATTGACAAGTGCTTTTTCTCAATTCTTGTTAATAAGCTTCACTCATGCCCGATGTATTTTGTTGGAATCTTATGTGTCTCGATTTTAATACTGAGCATGTCCACCACACGCCCATCTTTGATGTAACAGGGTGACATTTTCTCAACCTTTGATCACAAATTGTTAGTGACTTGATTCAGAAATGTTCCAGTATTGTAGACTGATTTTTCTTGCATGCATTTATAGATTTCTTCCATTTGTCTGTCATATATCCATATGCATCTCCACAAAATGATGAACTTTTCACAAAAATTGTGAAAACATTTTAGTTTGTAAATACAGAAAAACAGGGGAAAATATTTTTTTAATTTTTTTAAAAATAAATAATGTTTTGGTCACACTACTGAAAACTTTTACTAGGAAGAAATGTTGAAACCAGGAACCAAGAGGAAAATATGTACAGTAGAATTTCTTTAGAAAAAATTGTTCCCGGTTGGATGAAATATGTAAGCAGTAACCAAGATTCACTATATACATTACACTGATTTAAGATTTTTTTGAATGTTGTCAAATAGACAATTTTGTTGGAAATTTATACTTTATAAAGAGATTCTAGTAGAGTATTTTGTTAGAAACTTATACACTATAAAGGGATTCTAGTAGAGTATTTTGTTAGATACTTATACACTATAAAGAGATTCTAGTAGAGTATTTTGTTAGAAACTTATACACTATAAAGAGATTCTAGTAGAGTATTTTGTTAGAAACTTATACTCTGTACACTATAGAGAATTCCACTGTATAGTATATAATTTGAAGAAAACAAAACATCATGAGGCAGATACAGCAGTATGTCAGATTGTGTCACCATCAGAAATGGCACAATCCATGATATCTCTTGTTAGCGACAGATAACACCAAGAGTAATGTATCAACTGTATGTTACACTTTAGGTCATCAGTAGATTCCCAATCAACTGTATGTTACATCTCACATCAACAGAACCCATATCAACACTTCATGTGATCAACAGAACCCATATCAACTATATGGTACATTTCAGGTCATCAACAGAACCAATCAATTTTATGTTACACTTCAGGTCATCAACAGAACCAATCAATTTTATGTTACACTTCAGGTCATCAACAGAACCAATCAATTTTATGTTACACTTCAGGTCATCAACAGAACCAATCAATTTTATGTTACACTTCAGGTCATCAACAGAACCAATCAATTTTATGTTACACTTCAGGTCATCAACAGAACCAATCAATTTTATGTTACACTTCAGGTCATCAACTAATCCCTCTAGTTGAAAAATAATGCCATATTTTCTTTGTGCCTTACCAGTAGACACAAAATGTGAGAATTAATCTTACCAGTAGACACAAAATGTGAGAATTAATCTTACCAGTAGACACAAAATGTGAGAATTAATCTTACCAGTAGACACAAAATGTAAGAATTATTCTTACCAGTAGACACAAAATGTAAGAATTATTCTCATTTTCACAGTGAATGTACACAGCTTATTTAAGAAAGATTGAAGTTCTAACTGTTAACTCTGATCGTGGTTGATCTGTGCATTTCAATGGTTGACAACACAAAATATACTCAGTGACTCAATGAAAAGATCAAACCAATCATGTTCAGATCGCAGTAATGACTAGTCGGAAGGTTTGAATTTTTAATTGGCTATGGGACGTATCGCTAGTTCAACAATGATTATGAAATATTTATTTACATGTTCCAGACATTCTCATGAAAACAAAAGCTTGAGAATTCCCAATTTCATTATCATTATTAACTGCCATCTCCACAACGATGGTTGGCTACAACAGACCTCCAACATGTCTCGTCTCATCTTTGTGGTACACTGCTAGACCTGTCCATCTCATGCTGTTACTTTCCCACTTGTATCTCTGCCGATCTCTTTCCATGAAATTCTCCCTATTCTTCTATATATCGACATCTCAAAGGCATCAATTCTGTCTTCTAGTTGTTTATTGTCTTTGTTTCTGAGCCATGCATTAATATGGAATAGATGTAACATTCATAACCAACTGATAAAAGAGGGTGAGCAGCCATCATAGACTTGAGTTCCTACAAGATCTTGTTCAACAATGGTTTATCTATCTATAAGATATGTTGTGATCACACAGTATAATCCATTGTTGGCTAGACCAGTTATAATGGAATTACAATACACTGATGGAAAAAATGCATGAATATACAGAGAAAAGAGACAGATAGTCAGATTCAGATTACGCCTGTGTGTTCCCGGGGCCCGAATAGGAGCAAAGAATAGCAACACTGTTACCTTCCACGCATGTCGTAAAAGGCGACTAAGGAGGTTATGGGATGGAGTTGGCAGTCCTATCCCATATAGGGTCAGTGACCCAAAGCCATGCTGAAGTCGGATGTGTCAGGCCGAAAGGCGCAGATATCGCAGCAATGCTGTAAACCATGACACAACGCATTCCTTTCTCTGGACTACATCCTGCTAATCTGCAGGAGTTTGAGAATGTACACAGAAGAAGAAGAAGATTAAGATTAATGAAGTTATAACACTCATGATAATGTTGTTACTGTTACTAATAAATAGTAAAAATACAAATGTAAAATATTGTAAATAGAAGAACGTTCTCTACTTTGAGGTCTAGTAGGGACCTTTATTAAAAAAATATTTAAAAAATTAAGAATTAAAAGCAAACAATACTCTGGAACGCTCTTACACTGATTACAAGTGTGTTTGACAACAAAAACCATAAGTTTTGTGTTTGTGTGTGTAGTTCCTTCCCATCCCTGATGAAGTATTCATGTTTGTAATTCCTCTTTCTACTTCACTTCCCGACACTTCCAGACATATTAGCGCTGCCCAATGAAGTGCCCGAGACATGCTTTCCCTGTATATATTGTACTGTCCCAGCTTTTAAATTGATATGTGTTTAGATGTTACTTCATATGTGCACTGTGTGGTGGCTAGGTTATTTGTTGTGTATGTGCCCTGTGTGTAGTGGCTAGGTCCACCGACAAGAGTTTGAGTACACTCAACATTTGTAGTTTGCAAATAATAATTCTTGTGTGTGTCACACTGTCCAGGTCACCTCCACATTGTAGAGGAACTAGAACATGAGATGTTGAATGAAAGGCCCTGAAATCTTAGCTGCGCTCTTCACTAAGAAGCATTGCTTCTGAATTTCAAGAAAGAATTCAATATAATTTATGGCTTCTGTTTGTGACATCTACATCTTTCTATTAGACTTGCTTTTTCTATTTAAAAAAAAAGTTTAAAATGGCTAATTTACACGTGTCCTAATTAAATCAGACCTTGACCTACAAAGATCTCATGATGAATAGAAATCTGAATGTATTTCTTACCATCCCTGTTAAATTTCCTGAATATTCAGAAACATCAAGGAATTATTGAGGGGAAAAAAAACATCAGATGTCAGTATTTATTTCCTGAATATTCAGAAACATCAAGGAATTATTGAGGGGGGGGGGGGGAGAACATCAGATGTCAGTATTTATTTCCTGAATATCCAGAAGCATCAAGGAATTATTGGAGAGGGGGGGGGGGGGGAGAACATCAGATGTCAGTATTTATTTCCTGAATATCCAGAAACATCAAGGAATTATTGTGGGGGAAAAAGATGATTCTATTTACTTCTATGCTTATTTCTGTTTATTGATTCACTTTTTGAGGAGAAAAAAACAACGTAAAAATGCTGTGAAAAGACAAGTACTTACAACAGTCACTTGAGATACATGTATGTGTGTGTGTATATATATATATATATATATATAAAAAAAACCTCATTTTATGGAGATGCATGCCGTATATTTGTGTACGTACTTACTAATACCAACCATAGCATGTGCTCATAGTTCCTTGTATACATCATTACTTCAATATATATTATTTCATATACAATGTGAATACTTTTATTGTGCTAAAATATTGGAGTGTTCACTATTGGTTATACATGTTTGTTTTTTTGCATGTACCCATTCATCAAAATTTGCACGTCACTTTGAGAATCATAACAGAAGAAGAAAAATGTCTAGTCTCAATAAATTATAATAAAAATGTATGATGGCATTTGTGTAGTTTTTGTTTTTGAATGGTAATGTCTGTCTGTTTTAGGGACCGCAGTATAGTACCACTCTACTGTACATGTTGAAGAGGTTTGCTATCCTACTCATGAACTCTGCTGTACATGTTGAAGAGGTTTGTTATCCTACTCACGAACTCTGCTGTAAATATTGTAGGAGGTTTGTTATCCTACTCATGAACTCTGCTGTAATGAAGTCTACTGAAGACTCATGTCCATGCTTCAAAGATAGTAAGAAATGATGAGAAAGTACATTCATAAATAGATGAATGTCCAACTCTTAGCATTGCACCACACAGCCACATTGAGTCAAATAGTCACCTGGAACTTGGACGACAGGTTGTCAGCCAATATTCCAACTTTCCTTAGTCGCCATCTATGGCATACCTGGAAAGAAAACAGTGGCCCTATTCTTTGTATTCTGAACTAGAAGTTCAGGCCCCGGTTGCCACAGATTTGAACCAGGCCCATTCAGCAGACACTGATTCACCTCTCATCTTAACATGTGTTATCACTTCGACCAATCCACATCCCTAAAAGGTATGTGATGTTAGTCAAGACATCCGATGTATGTATACTCTCAAGAAGTAACATTTGTCTTACTATGAATACATATACATAAACCCATAACACATCAGAGTTGTGGGGTATCAAATTTGATGCATCAACACAGTGTCCTCCATCAATTTCTAGCTTCAGCAATGTGGACGAGTGAGGAAAAATCTTGATCTATCCCGTCTTTGATGATGTCTGCCCATTATTTCCTTTGTTCCCCTCTGCTTCTTCTACCCTGACTGCTTCCTGCAATATCAATTTTGACAAGGAATCATGTCCAAACAGTGCACTTTTTCAGAATCCCACCATTGAAAGTAGTACAGTGGAATCCCTCTGGAAGCATCCTTTTATCATAAATTTACCTATTTACCACTTTTCTAAATCCGTAATTATATCTATTGTTTGTACCATTTATAGAACATTTCTGTTATTGCATTCATATTTCATCAATCTGGACTAAGTTGTTATGGCATTTGACTACTATGAATAGAACTGATCGATCAAGATGCAACAACACACACATTGCACAGGTATATAAATTCGCCAATGACCACAAACATTTAACACAAGTATATACCTCTTGGCATTTATGCTACACACACTGAACATACGTTGGTCAAACCAAATCAAACACAGTTGTCAGACAAAACAAGAATATGTGTCCACCTATATTAGAAAGCGTCGCTGGAATTACATCGGACACACGCTATGAATGGATACTGAAAGACTCCCCTGTCAAGCTTTGATGTGGTCTCCAAAGGGCAAGAGAAAACAAGGAAGACCAAAAGAAACTTTACGTAGAACTATTACAAGGGAACGTTTCACCATCAGTATCAGAAACAATGAAGATCTAAAGCAAATTGCAATGAAATGAGAGACACGGAAATCTATGCCATCTGCCCTACAGGAATGCCTTATAGTATTTGTCCCTAGAGGAATGACTGACTAATTTATGCTACAAAGACCATTAGGCCTTCTTATAAATATAAAACAAGGTTGCTTCAAATGTAACATGGGTAAATGAATAATATAACTAGGAAGCTTTGAGGAATACAGGTAAAAAAAATTCAGATGGGATTTCAATGAGATCTGTTCAGCTAACACCCATTCATCTTGCAACTTGAGTCAACATTGTTTTTCTAAATTGGACCAGTCTGCTTCAGTAAACAAGATCACTGTGTTGCCAGGGCCCGAAAGGGGAGCAAAGAATAGCAAACACTGTTTACCTTCCAAGCATGTCGTACAAGGCGATTAAGGAGGTTATGGGATGGAGTTGGCTGTCCCATCCCATATAGGGTCAGTGACCCAAAGCCATGCTGAAGTCAGATGTGTCCGGCCGAAAGGCACAGATATCGCAGTAATGCTGTAAACCATGACACAACGCATTCCGTTCTCCAGACTACATCCTGCTGGTCTGCAGGAGTTTGAGAGCGAACACAGAAGAAGAGTAAACAAGATGAGATTTTAGTCCAGACATCTGATGTGTATATTCTCAAGTTATTATGAATATGACTGGTCAATCACGACACAGACAACATACACATTGAACAGGTTTTGTTCAATTGTATGTGTTGTTGATGTCTGTGTAGTATGAATGATTTATGGTGCATTGGTATCATATCCTATTCAGGACGTAGCTCAGCATTTGTTAGCTGTCGTGATTTTTTTCTAGGCAATATAAATACGTTGGCCATTGCTTTCTGAACGGTCAGGATGCACAATTGCCTGTGGCGGGGATCGAACTCGGTACCTTGGTTGTCTGAGAAGCTCTCTGTACCATTTTACCACAGAGGGCATACTTGTTTTAAATGTTTGTGTTCTTGAAGAATTTACATACCCTGTGTTTTGTTTTTGTGTGTGTCAATCGATAATTGCTATTCATAATAAATTGAGAATATACACATCAGATTTCTGGATTAAATCAATATACACATCCGATCTTAACTCTCTTTTCACTTTATACCCATTTATGCCTTGCAGTGTCAGGGATGTTCTCTGGTGATGGCTTTTTTTGTATGCCATTTGTTGTCTTCTGATGTAATCCAGAATTGGTGTTGTGTTTGTTAGTCTTCTGATGTTTTCGTTTCTGTTTCTGTCTCTTATTGTTACTCTGAGGATTCAACATAGACAAGTCATTTCTGTGGTAACAAGTTTTCTTTTGGACTCTGTTGTTAGTGTCCATGTTTGACATTGGTAGAATAGTGATGGTATGATGATCATTTTATATAGTGCAGTCTTGGTGTTCATGTTCACATATTGTTTTTGAAAATAGGAGACATCTGTCACAAGATCTGGTATGCTATGTTGCATCTATGTTGAATTTATTTGGTGTTTTTCCCATTCGATGATATGATGCTTCCAAGATAAGTCTGACTGGGGTGCTGAGCTTATACACTTTTAGATGGCTGATGGAACGGTAAGCAGAGCATATTTGGGAATGTCTCCAGTGCTGTGATGCTTGTTCCTAATTAAGAATCAAGATAAGTGAATTCTGTCATCTGTTTAAGTTATTGAACATCATACACATCAGATGTCTGAACTAAATCAATATACACATCAGATGTCTGAACTAAATCAATATACACATCAGATGTCTGGACTAAATCAATATACACATCAGATGTCTGGACTAAATCAATATACACATCAGATGTCTGGACTAAATCAATATACACATCAGATGTCTGGACTAAATCAATATACACATCAGATGTCTGAACTAAATCAATATACACATCAGATGTCTGAACTAAATCAATATACACATCAGATGTCTGAACTAAATCAATATACACATCAGATGTCTGAACTAAATCAATATACACATCAGATGTCTGAACTAAATCAATATACTCATCAGATGTCTGGACTAAGTCACATATTTTTAGGGATATGGACTGAAGCCAAACCAAATACCAATAAGAGCATATAATACAAGAATATCCGGGCGTAAGGCCAAAGGTAGACCAAGAAAATGGTGGATAGAAAACATCAAGATAGCCTTGAACAAACATGGACTAAATGCAACCACAGCAACACATCTAGCTTTGAAATAACTTAAAGCTCCTAACTTTACACTTCTAAGACTAGATGAAAACAGAATTAACCAGCAAGCCCTTATGTGGACAGCTGAGGGCAAAAGAAAAAGAGGAAGGCCTAAAAGTACACTATCTTTAAAAAGCACCAAACTTAAAGAAGTGAAATAATAGTTTGCAAGTCCATACAAGAACTAAAAGTACAGGCTGTGAATGTCAACACATGGAGAATTAAAACCTCTGTGCTGCCAGTGGCATGAAAGGAACAAACTAACTTAACCTATGCTTAACGATATAAATAACCAAATGGTCGGAGGGTGTCCGACAAAGTGGAGGGTGCCAACGACAAGTCTGGATATGATCAACCATCATTCACCAGGGGATAGACAATGGACAGCAAATTTTAAAAATATGATCAAGTTATTAGGTGAATCGGTGTCAGCTGAACTAACCTGGTTCAGGTCCCATCTGTCATGTTGAGATCTGTATCAATATTATATTAGTAACTTTACAGAACTGGGGGAAAGAATAACTGCATCCCTCTTCCCATACATTCCCAAAATGTATCTATATTCTTAATAATAATCTTCAAATGGCATGTGACCATGCCTGTTCCTTTGCCTAGACAAACCAAGTACTGGATCTTTCTGCATAGGACCATACACAGAGTAAACTGGTCTTCGATATGTGGACGTCATGTAATTGGAAAACTGGTAGAGTTTCTCATCTTGCATGCTCATTTCTCTGGCTGCTCTGGCACGATGGTTCTCTGTGTTGGGCACACCTCGTCTGTTTGACAAAGAAATGATGAATACATTTTAAGTGGTCACTGTTTTTGTGAACTAACATCACAACAATTCAGGCAGACCAATAGGTTTTCAGTCGCACTGTGTATATCTTAACACTTTCACTACAGCATATATTTATCCTAACGCATAGGTCAACAGGATGTAGAGGCATCCATGAATTTCAAACTATAGATCAGATATAAATACTAATACAGTCAAAGATGTTACTATAATCAATCAATCAATAAACCCATAACCCTTCAGGGTCGTAGGGGTACCACATTGGATGCTTCAGCACACAGAGTCCTCCAGCGAATTCTATCCTCAGCGATGCGGATGAGTGTGGAAATATCTAGCCCTGTCCATTCCTTGATGTTGTCTGTCCATGTCTTTATTTGTCCTCCTCTGCTTCTTCCACCCTCGACAGTTCCCTGCATTATTGTTTTTGACAAGGAATCGTGCCTGCATACATGTCCGAACCATGCTAGTTTTCGTCATTTCACTATTGAAATCAATGGCTCCTGGACACCTGCACACATCTCTACTTTATTTCTTACATACACATTGGTCTTATGTTCCCTATAGGAAATTCATAGAATTCTTCTGTAGCATTTATACTCGAAAGCCTGTAATCTTCTCTCCATGTCCGCAGTGAGTGTCCAACTCTCACAACCATACAACACAACAGAAAGCACCAGCGACCTATACAGTTTGATTTTCACTCCAACACTGATGTTGCTTTTCCAAATCACAGTTAGCCTTGACAATGACGCTAAAGCCATCTCCAGCCTTATTTTTAGTTCTGCTTTGCATTTACCATCGCTGCATATACTGGATCCGAGGTATTTGAAGGTATTCACCTCTTCAAGCTTGTGTCCATTCATCATGATATTAGTCTGGTTTTCTGTGTCTCTGCTGTTTACCAAAATTTTGCTCTTATCTGAATTGATTTCCATTCCGTACTTGCTGGTAACTTTTTCTAACTTTGATGTTAATTCTTGCAATGATTGTTCTGACCCAGCTATAAGATCAATATCATCAGCGAAACGCAAGTTGCAAATAGGGCGACCTCCGATCGATATAGACGTGTTGTAGTCATGCAATGTCTCTTGTATGATGTGCTCTAAGTATATGTTAAAAAGTACTGGGGACATTATGCATCCCTGTCGAACTCCCACAGTTGTTTTGAAGAACTCTCCAATTGTATTGTGTGACAAGACCGCACTATTTGCATTTTCGTACAGAGCTTCAATAATGTCTATAATTGTGGTGTGAAAATTAAATTTCCTTAGTATGTGCCACAGACCATCATGCCAAACACGGTCAAAGGCCTTTGTAAAGTCAATGAAGTTGTGGTATAAATCACGTTGGTGTTGAATATGTTTTTCGATTAGTGTTCGGATGTTAAATATTTGTTCAATGGTGCTTCTGTTTGCTCTGAAGCCAGCTTGTTCTTCTGCAATTATTTCTTCTGACTTGTGTTTTATTCTGTTAAGTAGTATTTTGAGCATCACTTTACTGGGGTGTGTTATAAGGCTAATTGTTCTGTAATTTGTACACACTTTCAAATTTCCTTTCTTGGGAATTGGTATTATTAGTGATTGTGTCCACTCAGTGGGCCATTGTTTTGTGTTCCATATATTTTGGCATATTTTGGTCATAATATTTACCACATTAATGCCCCCGTATTTCAACAATTCTGCTGGAATGTTGTCTATACCAGGTGACTTCCCTCCTTTCAATGTTCGTATGGCCTCTTTTATTTCATCTACTAGAATTTCTGCATTTCCTATTTCTCTGTTGTTTAGTTCAGAATTCTGTAATATCGTGTAGTCAGGATTACACTTGCAGTTATACAGCTCCTTGCAATACTCTGTCCATCTTTTCACTATATCTGTTGTTTCATTGAGTATCTTTCCGTGTTTGTCTTGTATTGTAGATATCTTTGGTCTATTTGGCTGTGTTATCTTTCTTAGAGTGTCGTATGCTACCTTACTGTTTCCGCGCTTAATACCTTCATTGATGGTTTCGCATTTTTCCTCTAGCCACACTTCTTGTGCTTGTTTCATTTTCCTTCTGATGTTTTTGTTTATTTTGCTATATTGCCCTGACATTTCAGGGGCCTCTTTCTTAATCTTTTTCATTTCTCTCCGTTCGTCACACAATTTTAGGATATCATCTGTTACCCAAGGTTTGTGTGTTATTCTTCTTGTCCCTAGTATTTCTGTTGCTGATTCTAATAAAGTTCCTTTCATGGTTTCTGTGAGAGAGTTAACATCTTCATATAATACTATAATACTAACTATCAAAATAAACAAAACAGAGATATTTATACCAAGATATCCCTGTACATAGACAAAAATGAAGTGAAATGATCGAACATCCTATGATATTTTAGTTATTTAAACTATACATTTCAACTTGCAGAGAACAGACAACCATAAAGGCACTGCTTTCCTCACACGCTATTCTCTGGACTACATCCTGCTAATATGCAGGAGTTTGAGGATGAACATATGAAGAATAATTGTTAAACAAATACAAAGAATTTATGCTTCGACCAAAAAATATATCAATATAGGGAAAATAAAAGATAAACCTTTAGCTCGCTATGTTTACAATTATGTGATTTTTCTCCTGATGCCGGATTGTTTTTTGAAAATGTTGTGTGATGATGGCTGTTTTGAAAACACAATAACTTTTTTGTTGTTAGAGATATTTAAATAATATTTGTACATATAAATAAAGAATTGAATTCTGCATATATTGGTGTTTAAGTTTTGTTTGTGTAATACTAGATGTGTGAGAAAGTTGTAAAGACATTTTTTCACAAAATAACAAACAAATTATAAACAAACAAACAAACAAAAAATTACTGACTTTTTTGGGGTAAATTTCCTGGAGTGGCAACAGTGTAATAAAGACCTAATTCTAATTCACTGAGGAAAATGAATCAACCTTATAGATTTGTCATAAAATTTTTCTCTAAAGCTAGATCTAATCCACAACTGAAATAGCTCCAAAACAGTTGATGTTTGGCATCAAAATATACAAACCAGCATGGTCTAATGTATTTTCAAGTATGAAAACAACTCACCTCTCAAGAATTCATCATCCGAATCACAATCCATAATGATTTTACTGAAAATACGATAAAACAAGTCTATAAAACCTGATTCACTTTCATGGCGCTGCGCTGTTTTGAATATGTGAACCCCGCCGAAGACGGATGTGTCGGGCCATTGGCACAAATAAAACGGCGACACAACGCATTTCCATTTTCTGGACTACATCCTGCTGGAAATCTAGCAGGACCATGATCCAGCTAGATCCAGTTGGAGTTTGAGAATGAACGCAGAAGAAGAAGAAGAAGAATATGTGAACAGATAGCGCAAATTTCGATATTTCAACAATATTCGGTCCATCATATTAACATTCGGTTAATATGCACTAAACATGCAGAAAAAGGAAGTCAAATTGAATAACTTGTCAGATTTCAAATAATCTGGTAACCAAAATTTTAAAATTTGGTTTCTTTTATGATTACAGGGGACCTAGCAATGGGGCTTTTGTGGTGCTTCTACACTCGATCACGGCTATCTTATACAGTGTAAACCGTTGTCAAATGCACTCAACCAAAACGTCCTTAAGATTAACATACTATGGAAAGTTCTACAAAAGCACACTAATACATTTCACAAAATTAAAACACTATTATAACTAGAATAACATGAAAATAAACAAAATACATTGGACCCAAAACTAAAAAAAAATGTTAAAAACTTTTCAATATTAAAATAGTTCTATAGTAAAAGAAACTTACGAACACACAGAGATAATAAATGGATTTATATAACAAGAAAACAACAGGAAAAACAAGATATTGAAAGTACTAACAGATAACAGAAGTTTGTGGAAGGAATCAGTCTATAAAGACAAGTATAACATACATGATGCTGACATGGATAAGTAATTCAAGATCTAAAGAAATAAAACATTTGAGGAGATGAGAAATTCTACCTTAAATATTTTTTGTCATTCACTGGCCAGTCTTTTCCTTCTTTAGTCCATTTTGGATCATCGCCAATGCCCATATGCACACCAAACTGCCAGGGCCTACAAATTGGTTCATGGCGATCACTAATTATGGGAAGCTCTTCTTGTATCCTCTTTGGATGCTCCCAGTGAAACCACTTGTCTGTCCAGTTCTATGTAAATATTTTATTTGGAGTGAGACATAATGACAGTTGTAATGATTTAGTAAATTCATTGAGAGAAGAATCAGTTCAGCAACTGATGAAGACTTTCTCATTACTCTGCAGTTATAATATGAATGATAGTCATTAAATAATGGAAGTGATGAAAAAAAATTCTTTTATAGAACATAAATGTTCCTAGTCAAATCTTTGTCACAACAAATCTCACAAGACGGAGACGACAAAACAATAAATGGTAGCAGTAAATAGACATACTTCAAACATCTCTTACATGCAATCAAATATTATTTACTGCAAAAATATTATGTTAAATAGAATTATCTATTGCTAATTGTAACCATATGCTAATTATATTAATCTGTTGCTAACTCTAACCATCCGTTAACTATATTAATCTATTACTAACTGTAACCATCTGCTAACTATATTAATCTGTTGCTAACTGTAACTATTTGCTAAATATAGTAATCTTCTTCTTCTGTGTTCGCTCTCAAACTCCTGCAGATAAGCAGGATATAGTCCAGAGAATGGAATATGTTGTGTCATGGTTTACAGCATTGCTGCGATATCTGCGCCTTTCAGCCTGACACATCCGACTTCAGCATGGCTTTGGGTAACTGAACCTATATGGGATGGGACAGCCAACTCCATTCCATAACCTCCCTAGCCACCTCATACGACATGCATGGAAGGTAAACAGTGTTGCTATTCTTTGCTCCCCTTTTGGGCCCCGACAACATACGGGCGATATAGTAATCTATTGCTAACTGTAACTATTTGCTTAACTATATTAAATTTATTGCTAACTGTAACTATCTGCATCTGTTGCTAACTGTAACCATCTGCTAACTATATTAATCTGTTACTAACTGTAATCATCTGCTAACTATATTAATCTGTTGCTAACTGTAACCATCTGCTAACTATATTAATCTGTTGCTAACTGTAATCATCTGCTAACTATATTAATCTATTGCTAAGTGCTTTGATCTATTGTTAACTGCAACCATATGTTATCAGCTTAATTCATCTTTTGTTAATTGCTGTTAATTGTTGTTAATCATATATTGTTAATTTGGGAGATCTTCATGTCGTAGTGGTTAACAGCTACACGCTCCTGAGCACTATACGTAAGTTTGGAAACATAATCAAAACATCGATGCTTTTGACGTCTGAATAAGCAGGACCATATATATGTTATATATCATTTTAATCTGTAGATATTGGTCTTTGATTCCATGTTTATGTAAAGTCTTATATTTGAATGACATGTGCCGCCGAAGACGGATGTGTCGGGCCATTGGCGCATATAAAACGGCGACACAATGCATTTCCATTCTCTGGACTACATCCTGCTGGAAATCTAGTAGGGCCATTGTCCTGCTACAAGAGATATCCAGCGGGAGTTTGAGAATGAACGCTGAAGAAGAAGAATGACATGTAGGTAAATAATTTAATTATTTTATACCTATCACAAGAACAACTGCAAAAATATAAAATTATCAAACAAAGAAGGAAAAACCTACATTATTTCATTTATCTTCATTTATCAAATGCCATATCATCTGTACATAAAATATAACAAAAATACTCAGTATTGATGTAATGGTGACAGAATTATGATCATTTCCTGAATCAAATAAATTTCCATTTCTGCAACAGTTAAAAGTAAAAACACTGACTATAGGAACTGGCATTTCTCATCCCCATCTCTTTTCTAACTTCTATTCCCTCTAATTGACTTATTCCGTGAATTCTGTCTTTCATATTCTGTAGAAATTCATTTCCATGTACAATTATTGTTCCACAGATTCTTCTTGCTTCCATAACTTAATCTTACAGTACTTGATAACTGGTTAAACATTTGTGCTGTACAATTAGTAACCCATATCAAGTAAACTGGAAACAAGTATCATGACCATATAAACTTGGAATTCTTAGATTCTGCTTACCAAGGTGAACATCATATAATAGACTAATATAAACTTGGAATTCTTAGAGTCTACGAACCAAGGTGAACAACAAAATTAAACGAATAATTTGCAAATATTATCTGAGATCAGTATAATGTCAGTTCACATGTCCATTCAAGATGGCAGTAGCAAATAAATGGAAAAACACATGCTTGAATTAATGTATGTTAAATGTTGTAATTGCTGAAATATTGTCAAAACTACCAAATACTGCATGGATTTGCAGCTTTTTGATAAAAGCAGCATGCCCTTGTTGTCACCATGTCATTTACAGAGTGAGTTTTTTAATTTACAAAATATTAACAATTTAAAAGTTGGAAGACTATTAAAATTTGTTTCCATATAGTTCATGAATGCTAAGTTATGCATTTGGCTGACAGACTAAGAACAATTGGGCACCACCGCTTTAGTGTAACAAAATTTTATGAAACATAAATCAAATGTCCCACCTGATGGCCATTTCTTCCAGTCCTTCGTGTGTATTTGTCGGCCTCATCTCGCCTATAGATTTTAACAATCATAAGTGTTATTTAAAAATAATCAATGAAAAGAAACTATATAAAAAGAATGCTGTGGAATCCCTTTATAGCACATACGTTTATAACATTTCTTTATAAATATTTGTATTCTTTATTATTTATACTGTATACAAATGTACTATGTAACAGACAGAATGTAGTGTCAACATCATTGTAATGAAGAATACAGCAAAGATATATGTTTTGGGCAATTGGCGCAAATGAAGCGGCAAAACAAAGCATTTCCATTCTCTGGACTACATCCTGCTGGAAATCCAGTAGAACCATTGTCCTGCTACAAGAGAGATCCAGCGGGAGTTTGAGAATGAATGCTGAAGAAGTAGTGAAGACCATAAGCAAAACATTTATGTAATCACATTGTAAGGATAACTGGAGAGGAGCGACACCAGTTACATTTTTCGCCCACTGAAATATTGCAATGGATAATCAAACACAGAGAAGAAATGACAAAGCTCTAAAACTTACCGCAAATTGTGGTCTTGGTACCTGGAATGTGCGTGCTCTTCACACTTGCGGAAAGGTCAGCGAACTTACAAACAAACTTAAAGTATATATATATATATATGGGACATCCTGCACATGGTTGAGGTAAAGTAGATAGGATTCAATGAAATAATAAATGATGGTCATAAAATCTGGTATTGCTGAGACTACTCAAAACAGCAAAACAGAAGAGATTCATTGTTCCCAAAGAGAAAGTTAACTTCATCATTAGCTGCACCTCTATAAACAACAGACTTATAACAATGCATGTAGCAACTAGACCCAAAAACCACAATGATTAAAGTTTATGTCCCAAACTATCAACTATGAAGAAGAGGAATTAAACATATTTTATGAAACATTAGATGACACAATAACGGGTATCCACCCAAAAAATCTATTAATAGTACTAGGTGATTGGAATGCAAAAGTTGGTTAACACATAATGGGCTGATACAATAAGAAAATTTGGGACAGGAGAAATGAATGAAAAAGGACTTATAACTATTAGAATTTGTCGACAAATTTAAACTAACTCGTGCAAATACATTATTTTCGCACAAGTTTTCCATAAGAATAACATGGCATGTTCCAAAAGCAGAAATACACGATCAAATTGATTTCATTCTTACATCCACAAAATTCAAATCCAGCAAAAATAAAGCAAAAAACAAGAACTTTTCTAGGAGTAGACATAATGGTAAGTAACTTTGATGTGGTGCTAAAGACGATTAAAATTTAACTAAAAATGAATCAAAATAAAAACAAATGCACACAATTAAGATTTAATTTAGAAACATGAAAGATCCAGTTTGAAGGCAACTAATAGTGGAAAATTTGCAGCTCTAAACTTTGTAGATGAAGATGTTAGGTTAGGTATGTTGATTATCCTCTTTGTACATCTGACATATCCATAGGGGCTCAGACCTCTGCTTCAGTAATTCTCTCAGAGTATAACGGCTGATGGTTCTGGTTCTATGTTGGTTCAGTGCTCTTTTTGAAACCTTTGTTTTGTGTTCTCTACAGGCTATGCCTATTCTCACTCCAAAATCACGCATTCCCGATATTGAATCATGCTTATGTATCTCAAAATCCTCTGATTAGGCACAAAGAGCACGGAATATGTTTGCTCAGCCCATAGGATGACCATCTGTTATGGTGGCGAGGCTAGCTAATTGGTCGGTCAGTTAATGTCTCTCCACACCAGCATGTCCTGGGACAAAGATAAGCATGATATTTCGCAGTGAAGCTGACATTTTAGCTCTCTCTAATGACTCTACCCATTCCCTGCGTACATCACCTGTTTTGACTCTGAATCATATTCATTGAGTTACTTAGTATACACGCATGAGAATAGTCTTGTGATTTCAGCCAGCTAAGTACCTGCGTTACTTACTAGACTGCTTGTTGTTATGGTAAAGGCCCCACTGGCTTCGTATACTGTTCTTCTTTGTGATCTAAGAGTAAAGGACCATGCGCACTGTGGCTTTTCATTTAGAATATGAGATCCATGGCCAACTTCTCAAAAACATCAGAGCACAATATCAGAGATGCAAAGCAAGAGTAAGGACACATTCATAATAACTTCTGGAGTCAGACAGAGATGCATATTACCCCAGCTCCTATTCAACATCTGTATAGACAAAATAACCAAAGAAACCGTAAAAGCAATAGAACACGAAAACCAACCTCAACAAGAGAACAGAGAAAAAGAAGAAAGTAAAAACATTAACGAATTGCTATTCTCTATTACTTAACATAAAAAGACGACGAGTAAAAATGACAACCATTCGTTGTAATTTTTACTCATCATCTTTTGATGGTTTGTGCTCATCTTGATAAAGGCCTTTTGGTCGAAACGTCAATTATATCCTGTGTATTGTTATTTGTACTATAATATATATCCTGTGTATTGTTGTGTGTTTTATTTTACGTGAGCATCCGACAGTGCTAGTCATTGTTCAGTAAGACTTCATTACCTGTATCCCATGTAAGTACTATTTTCACAAAGTTTTGCAGCAGTATTACCTTTTATTGGTAAAATTTTACCACAGATCTGCGAACAGCTTCTTTAATTATATCCCGCTTTCCACTTTGAATGAAAACAGACTGCCACTACAAGCATTAAAATGGATCCCAGATAATTAAGGAAAAAAGAGGAATAACGAGACTTTGCAGAACAACCATCAAAGAGGGTATGACTATGAATCTCAACAGCATGTAAAAATTACACACAGTAGCATCACATGGCTCGAACTGGAGAGTTCTGGTTTCTGTCCTATGCACCGTATTCGTTGCTGAAGGAACATAAGACTTCCCACTTGCTGTACATTTTTCTAGCGAGTCAGTGAGAGTATCTTCAAGCTGCAGTTGGTACTCAAAACACTCGGTTGGATCATTGGTATTGGTTACATTAATCCTGGGGGTCGGTTTGTGTTTGGTTGTGAAGATTCTCCTTGGTCTCTGATTTTTGCAGCATCTAATAAATGGTCTATATCATAGTCAGAAATGTGGTAACTGCATGTTGTATTTAATTTAAATGTTGCCTCCTGGTGATAAAAGAGTCCAGGTGGTGTCTTGGTCAGATCTTGGATGTTTCCATGGCTTAGGCCAGCAATATCTATGTTAAAACAGCTGAGTTAAACATCGATAAGTTGTTTTTCTCATGTTGTCAAAGTCAGGAATTCATGATTCTGACATTGCAGATTCCAAGCAGAAGCCTGAAGTTTTTATTTTTCATTTTTATTGCCTGGTACAATTTATTTACAACCATTTTTCAGATTTTGCCATAGTTCCAATCACCCATTGAAGTAGACAGGCTGTAACTGATCAACACCTTATTAGCTGGAAACTACCAGCTTGTGGTGGGTGTTCATTAATGATATTGAAAGTGTCTCCCATCATAAGAGATAGCTCTTGGAGTCTGTTGTCTATACCATTTGACAAGGACTTCTAACAGTCACGTTCTGATTGGATTTCAAGATTCATTAAAGCCATGGATGGAGTATATCTCTCCATAGCACAATGGGCTGAAATATAGAGGCAATGTGTTTATCCATGCACCATTAACCCTCTATCCGACTCTATTGTTATCTCCAAAGGAAAGGTGATACTAATACATATGGAACAAGGCAAACTGCAGGACCAATAGAGATGTGCTCTATCTGAACCTATCGGTGATCAAAACCTATACCAGCTGTCAAACAAGGCTCAGGGCCTGATCTGCCCTGCCACACCACTTTGTATTTAAGTTACATTCCTTGTCCCATGATAAGGCTTGTATTCTCCTATATTTGCTCCTTCTCCTGTTGTCAGGATAGGTAGATGCCACTGACTTATGCCATTATCAGAAACTGGTTGTGCTGACTACTCTATCATAAGGTAGCTCAGTCATATCTGATAAAATCTGATACAATAACTGTCTTAGTAAGTGCAGCTTTCAAGAGGAATTAGAGAACTGCAATAGCGGCTCAGTCTTCATACTCAAGTAATTACCCTTTATGATGTTGTTTGTGATGATAATCCTATCACCAGCCATAAGCCCATCCAGATTTCTTACCAATATGGACTGATCCATCTGTGAACATAATGAAATTATCACATATTGCATGAGCCCATGGACTGCTGTAGCAGCAACCAACATCAGTCTTCAAACTGTTTAATCTGTACAAGACGAATAATGATGATTAGGGTCAAACAAAACCAGGTATCTAGTTCTCTTGTAGAGTGGACTGTTTGCACAAAGTAATTTCCCATAGTAATCTTACCACTCTCAACCAAACATCATTTATCTTGGATGGTACATTTTTTATCATAATTTTTATTGGCTGGTGAATCAAAGCCTATGTAAAGTGGACAATGATCAGAGACATCAGCCAAGGTAAGTGACATTGTGGGGATCGGCACACAGGATTAATTAGGAGAAAGGTTTGCCTTTTCCAGAGCATGAACGGTATGTATTATGGACTTTCGTTAATGCTAAATAGAAAGTAAGAAAGTATTGTAAAACTACGGATCAACTCTTCACTGGGTTAAATAAATATTTTTTAATTTATAACTGATCCTAACCCTTACCCCTCCCTAATCTAAATGCTAATGCCAAATTAATATTCCAATTCAAATAACATACTTTAATTTTAATTACAACTTCTGCAATCACACTGCAAAGGTTAGGTAATACCTCGAAACTAGAACAAAGGTCACAGTGAAGAGTTAATCCGTAGTTGCGCCAAAAGTACTTTTAATGCTTATTTAGTTGTGTTTAGACTTTGAATAAACCTTATCTAGATTCTAGAATACAGATAATAGGCCTTACAATTTAAAACTTTGTATCCACACTGATGAGCTAAGGGAAAAAAAGAATGCTTTCTAGCCAAATATCAAATTATTTGAAGGTGTATCTCATATATCCAGCTGTAAATGAATACCTGACACATGAGTTAGGGGAGGTAAAGACAGCAAGGAAGGGAACTGGCCACCCATCTAATAGTTGCTGTGGATTAGTATATGAAAAGGTATCTTCATACCCAATAGCAGGCTGCTGTCATGGGACCTACCTTTACTTTTATCTCGTATATAAAAATTTTTGTAAAAATTTTCGAAATGTGGTAGTTTCTCGTAGCTTTCATACCCAGGAGGCTTCAGCTTTCGCTGATTGCCGATTGAAGCAGTCTTCTACTAGTATGAGGTATTTCGAACTAAAAGAATTGTTTTTTTTTCTTACACAGGGTGTGTGTGCGTGTTCTTTTGTGGGTTTTTTCGAAAAAGTTGGGGGAGGGCGAAAACTAAACAAAGGGGTCTACCCACATTGCGCTGATTTGATCTAAAAGAAATATCTGTTGAATGTAGCGATATTGCTATATTTATTACCTGAACATGTCCTGTGATGCGGGATATCTAGGTACTGTTGGAGGCATATTAACCCAGTAAGGGTACATTGACTGAGACTGTTTGAAAAACAATGTATCCGCCATTACTGATTTCACCAGTTTATGAACTAGTAACAAATGACATGTGTATGGTACGAGCTGTCTTAAACTTGTTTGGTCTTTGAGTGACTGATTTGTGCTCGTTCTTAAGGACGTCAGCATACGGAACACACCAAACCCGTGTTTTCTAACACCGAAACCATGTTTTATGTACAATACAACCAGTGTTGCCAACTCGTTTTGTTGTAAATAAATAATCTCGCCTAAACAAACACTAAAGTCTCGAAGATCACGCAATAAACATCTGACCGGGACTCTTGAGTCTACATACACTAGGATGGCTGCTGGAACGGAGAGAAGAGCACATATGTGAGTGTCCCACATGATGTGATGCTAGTTTCTAATCAATAATCAAACAAGCGCTAAAACTTTTTTTGAAAAAGCATTAACCCATCTTTCATTAAAATGTTACAAGATATCTTTATGTCTTATACAACAACAATACGACTTGCTTACTTACTTATCCTACCCCCGGGGGTTGCGAGCTTTCACTCTTTCTTCCCTGTGTCAAGTAGTGGTAGGTGCATGTCCTCTTCAGCAGTGTTGAGTCTGTATAAAGGGTGTTGGTGATGGAGGGGCTTGGTGTGGTAACAGTTGTTTTCGTATGCAGGGCACTCGATAAGCTGGTGTTTTACTGTTTTCACAACAATAAGAAGAAAAACATTATATTACAACTAATGCTATTCTAGATTTGTGAAATCAGTCATCCAATATTACCTCATTTTCTGAGAAAAATGCTAAAATTTGTATGAAAAGCCACTATTTTGACAAGTGCGAATGGTATGGATCTTCAAACAGCAATAACTATTACCAGTAGCCCACTTTATAACTTGCGTTGTGACTATGATATCGATCTCTTGGTTGGTTCCGAGTCTGAACTCCACGAACTCACTTTAAAGTTGGAAGAAGTTAATGGGAAATACACCCGCCGAAGACAGATGTGTCGGGCCATTGGTGCAAATAAAACGGCGACACAACGCATTTCCATTCTCCAGACTAAATCCTGCTCGAAATCTAGTAGCACCATGGTCCTGCTACAAGAGAAATTCAGCAGGAGTTTGAGAATGTACGCTTAAGAAGAAGAGGGAAATAACCACTGGAAATATCAAGGGGAGAAGATATAGGGGACGACAAAGAGAAAAATTGCTAGATGGACTAGTATTGTGGCACAGTAGAAGTTCAACAACCGAGCTCATTAACAACACAAGAGATGGAGAGTCGTGGAGAAACATGATCGCCTACGCCATTCGGAATGGTACTTCATTGATTGATTGATTGATTGAAGAAGTATTCATAAAAGTAAAATAATCATGGCTAGTAAAATCAAGCAAGATTCCACGAATATCCTGTTGAATGGTCACAAACTTGAATAAGCTACCACCGTAAAATATCTCGGGTCCCAAATATGTGATGATGGCAGCTTAGGAAATGAGATTAAGCTACGACTCGCGATGGCTGACATGGCAAGGTTGAATATGGTATAGAAAAGTAAGATCGGTATTACAGTAAAGATCAATCTATTCAGCTCGCTAGTGCTAAGTATACTTTTATACGGATATGAACGTTGGACACTCAATGCAAACACATAAAGAAAGATTGAGGTTTTTGAAAACAAGTTATACAGACGTTTGTTAATAATTTGCTATATAGAATAAAAGACAAATATAGTTGTCAGACAGTAGATTAATAAACATGCAGGAAATCAATAATCACTTTTGGCAGTATTGAAGCAGGGTAAACTGTTTTGGTTTGGATATGTAACGAGACACGACTTGCTTTCAAAGCATACTTTTGCAAAGAACTATCGAGAGAAAGAAGAAAAAATGGGAAGAGAAAATGTTGGATTTATAACATTGACAATCGCGTAGAGCCTATGCAAGAGCAATAAATAATCTTTATCGCTTATGCCTATTTGTTTTGTTAATGCGGCACTCTCCACTTTGTCGGACATCCTCTAATGTTTTAGTTATTTATACTTATCAAGGAATGATCAGGGCGAGATGTTTCTACACTCCTCTTAATGATTGAGAATAGAGTTATTTTGAGAGTTTTCTGTTCTGATTTATCCATTGTGGTTTCCAAACGACAGACGGGTTATGGGTCTTATCATTATTACTATTAGGCCCTATTATTATTGTGGTATTGATAACAATATTTAAAAATTTCACATAAAAATTCCATACTATTAGTTAAATGAGAAATAGATGTATTCCAAATCTCAGTCAAACAAGTCTCTCCATGTATCGTTTTCTGGCTGTACTTGTATGTATGATGATAATTACGTTGATGGTTGAAACAAACTTTCCTAAGCGTTATGTGTACAATTTTTGTCAGAAGACTTAGATCTTCTAGTCTGTATGTTCTTGCTTGTTTTACTGTCTCCAAAGTGTAGTTTACAAGAGTTCACTTAAATGATCGATAACGCATAAGAAACAGTGTCCAGTTACAAACAAACATATGCTTACTTCTGTTGCTTTTACATTCCCGGGTGTGAAAGACTTATTTGTATTTGTTTATACCTCTTTAGCGGGACACGTACAGTATTTGACATATCGACAGTTCAAAGAATGGTTATTCAGCTTTCTTGTATTTTGTTGTATAATGTATCAATTTCTCCGCTATTTAGCATGTGCATTATGTACAATGGCATTTAGCATAATATATTTCGGTACTATTCCAGATCCCGTGCCTACCTTTTTTATTATTTCCCATGGCGAGTTTACAGACAACTGAAATTTACTTATTACTTAACGTTAACCTAACCCCAGTCTGTTCCTGCCCACACAACTCTCCTAACCCTAAATGAATTAATATTTAAATAAATAAATGAATACCCATTGTCTGATAAACATAGCCAATGGAAATAATCAAAAGAGGTAAGCACGGGATCTGTGATAGAACCTCTATTTTTACTCGTATTGGCCATTTAAAACTTAGGAATCGATGAGTCAATGTGTTCTTAAATGCTGATGATAATTATTGCTCATAATGAAACAAAAATAATAGTAAATTAAATGGTGGTGCAGTTGAAATCAATATTATGGAACTTATATTCGTGTTCAATCAGAGGATACCACCGAAGAAGGGTATGTCGGGCCAATGACGCAAATAAGATGACTACACAACGCTACATCTAGTACATCAAATAAAACAGCGATACAATGTATTTCCATTCTCTGGACTACATCCTGCTGGAAATCTAGTACGACCATTGTCCTGCTACAATAGATATCCAGTGGGGGTTTGAGAATGATCGCGAAAGAAGAATAAAAAGAGAATGGCAAGCACATTTATCGCTTTAACTGTATTTCATGAACATTATGGTAATAATTTAATGGCTTCAAAATTTAGTTTATCAATCAATCAATAAACCCGTAACCCTTCAGGGTCGTAGGGGTACCACATTGGATGCCTCAGCACACAGAATCCTCCAGCGAATTATATCCTCAGCGATGCGGATGAGTGTGGAAATATCTTTCCCTGTCCTTTCCTTGATGTTGTCTGTCCATGCCTTTATTTGTCCTCTGCTTACATTAGTTTATATTGCCTGGTAAAGTACTACTCCCGACAGCAAATTACATTATCTAGTTATTCACAGTTTGAAAATTTAGTGTTCTCAACAACAAATTGATGAGCTAAAAGCATAAAAAAATGTAGAAACTGTTTAATCAAAGCATATTTTTTTTTTTAGAAAAGCACTAAAGTAGCGCAGGCACCATTTCAAAATTGTGTACAGTAATTAATTAAAAACACACTAAAATGGCAACCCTGAACCCTGAGCTGTATATAAATAGACCTACAACTTCATTTTTTTAAAGCTATACAAATATTCCAGAAAATATGGAAGCATTATCTTAAATGTGTATATATTTTGTAATTAAAAATCTGAATATTATTCAAAAGAACTAACATTTCAATTTCTAATTATCAGAAACATTTATTGTATCTGCTGTAAGTGTTGTAACCATGAACGCGCTACCATAGTTACGTTGACAATCGCGTAGAGCCTATACAAGAAAAGTAAATAGGTTTTTCTTATATTATTCATTAGAAAAAACAAGTTTCTTTTTGATAATTTAAAGACTAAATATTTAAGAGCAGGATAATTTAATCGTATTTATAGATGATATACTTATTTATAATACCAGACCAGAACTGCGACTACTGCATCACTGGGAATTTACATTTATTATAGTTATAGTATTATTTAATCATATTGGAATATTTCTCAGTTAAGAAAAGACTATGAGTTCTTCAAATGCTGCTGCTTACGGCTTTCTGTCTACTCCTGCAAAGCTTCACAAAGAATGGTTAGAATCTTGTAATTGTTTAGTGTTTGTTCATTTTTAATGATAACGATTTGAAACCAAATATGTATTTTAATCATCATAATCAGGTATCACGCCGGCTGGCGTAGGCGATCATGGTTCTCCACAGCTCTGTCTCCCGTATTATTTATCAAGATCGTTGTTGTTTCCCTGCCGTTCCAGGTTGTCAACTGTCTAATATTTTATCACGTTGCCGCCCTCTGTCTCTGTTGCCACAATCTTGCCTGTTGTGACTATGTTCTCCAAACCTCCCTGTCTCACGAAGTGGCCAAAATATAAATATTGTCCGTTTCGCATTTGACTCTTTCAACACCTCCATATTGGTTTTTTCTGGCAGTCCATGGTATTCTCAGAATTCTTCGATAGAACCACATCTCAATTGCCTCTAATTTTCCACTTTCCAGTTTGTTTATTGTCCAAGACTCGCATGTGGATAGAAAACTTCAAGATAGCCCTGAACATACATGGACTAAATGTAACAACGACGACACATCTGGTATTGGAACGACAGCTAAAGCTCCCATCCCTACGCTTGGCGGCAGTTGCGAATACGATCAACCATCATTCACCTGGAGACAGACAATAGACAAAAAGTATCTACAACATAACCTATAGAGAAAATCTTAACATTTATTTTAGTCCAACACAATTATAAAACAATACTTTAGCCTGCTCCTTGTGATCATCACGTGGCGTGCTGACTAGCGAGCATGTTTCTCTACAATTCTCAATTTCTATATCTTTTATCATGATCATTGTTTACTCTTAGTTATGCCATTTACTCAGACTAATATTTTCTAACCCCAACGTCCTAACCCTAACGTCCTTTTGCCTTCTATATTGCATGTTGCAACTATGCTCCCCAGACATCTGTGTCCAAGAAATAAAGATAGTCTATTTCTAATATTATTCGTATCTCTTATCTCAGTATTTTATATTCTGGGCATTCCTGAAGAATATGCTCTGCTGTTTGAAGTTTCTGTCCACGTATACACATCATGGCTGTGTTGCTAATCGTGAATTTGTATGCATGCTGTTGCTCAGTTGGTTGTGTCCTATTCTGTAGCAAATATATGTTTATGAAAAATATATGAAAATATATTTTAAAAATATTTTTAAAATATATGAAAAATATATGTTTTTGAAGCACAAAATGACATGTTCTTGTCTGTTCATGTAGGAGTTTGAGAATGAACGCAGAAGAATAAGAAGTCTGTTCATAATTTGGCAGTAATATTGTGTTCAAATTGGCTTTCTAATTGTTTTTATCATGTTCTACGGTGCTTTATTAGCACGTCTGGATGATCATTAGCAGTTCCCTCCTGAGCCAAACTATATGCTTTTTGTTTCTATGTATTCCACAATGCGATTGTATCCACTGCATAGCTACATTACGCTGATTGCTTAGTTTGGTCAGTAGTATTTGCAGGTATTGTAGTTTTCTGTACTGGAGTGTTTTAGTTTTCACTGTACAGAGAACAAATCTGGTGAAAGTGCATATCCCTGTCTGATGCTTTTGTTTTATCTGTTGAAAGGATATGTTTTATATAATTGTCTACCCATACAGCTGCTGTTTGTTGTCAATATATGTTCTTGATTATTCTTAGATCTATACTACCAATGTTCATATTCTCTAGCATGTCGATATCCTCACTATGTTTAGTTTAGCATTGTCAAAAGCATACGTGTAATCTATGAAATAGAGATATAGATTTGTTCTACTTCTAAAGTCCTCTATATGCAGGGATTAGTCTATATGCCAAACATGGACAACGACAGCACAAGACAAACGTAAGCTTGTGAAAGCTGAAATGGCGTGCTTACACAGAATCCTAGGAATATCGCTAAGAGACAGGGTGAGGAATGAGGACATTCGGCATAAAAACGGCACCACTACAATCTTAGAATACATCAAGAGACAACAGATAAATGGTTTGCACACATCAGCAGACTACCATCAAACAGCATACCACAGCAAGCTATGCTACACAGATACAGCGAAGGCAGACCTAGAGGCCGACCACAAAAACGATGGACCACTGAAATAAAAGAGGCGACACATTCCACAATATACTCAGCACATAAAAGGGCCGTCTCTAGAGAACTCTTCTACCCCTGACGCCGAAAGGCAACAAAGGGTTTCAGCTAACAGATAGATGGGCTAATACAAATACCGGTAGGCTACTAGCTACATTCATGTATTGCAAAATGTTATAACTGATTCTTCTTGTTTCAATTAGGCAACCTAAACTTCATGAGTGGAAGACATATCACAGCAGTCATCCTGATATAGCCAGAGTAAGTTAACAAAAACTCATTTTAGATAAGATTGAGATACTGATAAAAGGTATTATTTGTCTGAGTGTAATCAATTTGTATTTCATCTTAGCCTACAGATCCCATAGGCTAATCACTCACAGTGTCAGCCAAGTATGAGATTCACATGAGATTCAGGAGCAATCTATTAGCAACATGCACCATAAGGAGGATCTTCTTAAGGTTGTGGATATCTGTTAACCCTTGGAATCACACCAGTCCAGTGAAAAATCTTTTGCATCGCAGTTGATTCTACATTATTAGTTGATTCTCAGTTATTATATGTGATCCCACCGAAGTTGAATGTGTCGGACCATTGGCACAAAATAAAACGGCAACATAATGCATTTTCATTCTCTGGACTACATCCTGTTGGAAATCTAGTAGGACCATTGTCCTGTTACAAGTGAGATCCAGTGGGAGTTTGAGAAAGAACGATGAAGAATATGTGACCATATAAGTGACCATGACAGAGGAGAGAAGTACAATCCTCCCAATCGTGACCCAGCTTCCCATCTTGACTCCAGCAGCATATATCTGTATACTTATGTGTATCGAATATTCTATATCCACTGAAGACAGATGTGTCAGGCCATTGGAGCAAATAAAACAGCGATACAATGTATTTCCATTCTCTGGACTACATCCTGCTGGAAATCTAGTAGGACCATTGTCCTGCTACAAGAGAGATCCAGCGGGAGTTTGAGAATGAACACGCAAGAAGAAGAATATTCTATATAACTACATTTCGCTCATGTATTGTCAAAGCCCAATGGGAAGCAAGGAATGCTACTGTTCGAAGTCGCTGATGACCATTAAGATGAACTTGGATGATGATGAAGATGATGATGTTTATGATGTGCCTGACTGTGACTAATGAGTCATATGCTTGCTTGGAATTGTTGACCACACTCTGGGCATGTGTGAGAGGAGTCTGTGAAACATTGAGCTCTGCGAAGATGGATGTGTTGGGCCATTGCAAATGATTGCAATCAAAAGTTATTCCAAGATAAATTATGGTCAGCCTTCACTATACAATTATTCAAAGAGCATCACAACATGTATGCTTTCTCAAGATCTATCCGAGATCTAGACTCCTTACACCAACCTGTTATAGCATTTAATATACCCTGAATGTCGTTTACCATTTCTTGCCTGTCCGATCCAGTCATATAAATTAGAATGTTGCCTGCAAAAGGTAATTTTAGAATTAATCTGGAGGGTTGAATTTTGATTATGTATGTATATTGCACTGCATATTTTAAACAACACAGATCAGAGAGAGGAACCTTGTGGTGATGCCAGTCATGTATGTTATGTGTTGGTTCTGAAGTCCATGTTCCTAAACTAGTTCTTTTTAGCAGAGAAGTAGCGATTTAGTTCACAATCCACAGACCAGCGAAGACATAATCAAGGTTTAAAAGTCCTTTATTATACACATCCCCTCAGATCAATCATCACCACAATGGTCTCCTTCTTGAACTGAAATTTGTTGTAAATATATGCAACCATTTCAATATTATTACATGCCCATTTAACTGGCTAGTAGCTTTCCATTGCAGAAGAAAGGATGTGGTCTGCTTCCAGATGACACATTTCTTTTCTGGAATTTATCTTCTATGTGGTCTGCTTCCAGATGACACATTTCTTTTCTGGAATTTATCTTCTATGTGGTCTACTTCCATATGACACATTTCTTTTCTGGAATTTATTCTCTCAAGTAACTTTCCATATACATTATGCAAATTAAATATACAGTAGCTGCTGAGTAATGTTTCATCCTTGCCAGGTTTATGGAACAGCCTCAAATAGCTATGAAGCCAATCTTTCAACACAAAAGCAGTCTATTATCATGGGATAACACAATATTGTTCTCCTACTTATAATATATTATCTACTACTTAGGGACAACGGGAAGCCCTCAAGACTTTCTTTTTTTGTAGGATGGCTGGAGGAAATGGAGCTCTGAACATCCCGATTGGTATGCGTGGAGATCGACGTCTCGTCACCCTGACTGGTTTAATAGAGAGATCAATCGCATTAGACGAGGTGATTGTCTCTTGGCAAGGAAGAAATTATATGTGGTGATTGTCTGTCTCTTGGCAAGGAAGAAATTATATGTGGTGATTGTCTGTCTCTTGGCAAGGAAGAAATTATATGTGGTAATTGTCTGTCTCTTGGCAAGGAAGAAATTCTATGTGGTGATTGTCTGTCTCTTGGCAAGGAAGAAATTCTATGTGGTGATTGTCTGTCTCTTGGCAAGGAAGAAATTATATGTGGTGATTGTCTCTTGGCAAGGAAGAAATTATATGTGGTCATTGTCTCTTGGCAAGGAAGAAATTATATGTGGTGATTGTCTCTTGGCAAGGAAGAAATTATATGTGGTGATTGTCTGTCTCTTGGCAAGGAAGAAATTATATGTGGTGATTGTGGTGATTGCAAGGAAGAAATTATATGTGGTGATTGTCTGTCTCTTGGCAAGGAAGAAATTATATGTGGTGATTGTGGTGATTGCAAGGAAGAAATTATATGTGGTGATTGTCTGTTTCTTGGCAAGGTAGAAATTATATGTGATACTCTAAAAAAGTTAAATTATTTTTAAAGTGACTCTGATTTGAAAAAATAATGTTACAAATTGAGTTGGCCTACAGAGGGGATGTAGCAGCACTGGGTATTGGTGAATCCATCAAAAGCATGATTTTCCCTTAATAACCAAATGGTAAATACATACACCCCATGTTACTCTGTGCATACACTCTTGACAGAAATGACACATCAAATTATTTGAGGAAGCTTCTTGACAATTTTAAACAAAAATGAATGCACAAGATGAAAACATAGCAGACATGTTTATATGCACTCAAATAGCTGTCTCATTAATTACATCAGTATAGAGCAGCATTAGTTCCAACTCTAGTTCTCACTCAATTAGCGGTCTCATTAATTACATCAGGATACAGCAGCATTAGTTCCAACTCTAGTTCTCACTCAATTAGCTCTCATTAATTACATCAGGATACAGCAGCATTAGTTCCAACTCTAGTTCTCACTCAATTAGCTGTCTCATTAATTACATCAGGATACAGCAGCATTAGTTCCAACTCTAGTTCTCACTCAATTAGCAGTCTCATTAATTACATCAGTATAAAGCAGCATTAGTTCCAACTCAAGTTCTCACTCAAATAGCTATCTCATTATATGCATCAGGATACAGCAGCATTAGTTCTAACTTTAGTTCTCACTCAATAGTTGTCTCATTAATTACATCAGTATAAAGCAGCATTAGTTCCAACTCTAGTTATCACTCAATTAGCTGTCTCATTAATTACATCAGGATACAGCAGCATTAGTTCCAACTCTAGTTCTCACTCAATTAGCAGTCTCATTAATTACATCAGTATAAAGCAGCATTAGTTCCAACTCAAGTTCTCACTCAAATAGCTATCTCATTATATGCATCAGGATACAGCAGCATTAGTTCTAACTTTAGTTCTCACTCAATAGTTGTCTCATTAATTACATCAGTATAAAGCAGCATTAGTTCCAACTCTAGTTATCACTCAATTAGCTGTCTCATTAATTACATCAGGATACAGCAGCATTAGTTCCAACTCTAGTTCTCACTCAATTAGCTGTCTCATTAATTACATCAGGATACAGCAGCATTAGTTCCAACTCTAGTTCTCACTCAATTAGCTGTCTCATTAATTACATCAGGATACAGCAGCATTAGTTCCAACTCTAGTTATCACTCAATTAGCTGTCTCATTAATTACATCAGTATAAAGCAGCATTAGTTCCAACTCTAGTTATCACTCAATTAGCTGTCTCATTAATTACATCAGGATACAGCAGCATTAGTTCCAACTCTAGTTCTCACTCAATTAGCGGTCTCATTAATTACATCAGGATACAGCAGCATTAGTTCCAACTCTAGTTCTCACTCAATTAGCTGTCTCATTAATTACATCAGTATAAAGCAGCATTAGTTCCAACTCTAGTTCTCACTCAATTAGCTGTCTCATTAATTACATCAGTATAGAGCAGCATTAGTTCTAACTCTAGTTCTCACTCAATTAGCTGTCTCATTAATTACATCAGTATAAAGCAGCATTAGTTCCAACTCTAGTTCTCACTCAAATAGCTATCTCATTAAATGCATCAGGATACAGCAGCATTAGTTCTAACTTTAGTTCTCACTCAAAAAGCTGTCTCATTAATTACATCAGGATACAGCAGCATAAGTTTTAACTCCATGCTGTTTGTTTTAAAATGGTTTAATTGTTCTTCTCTCCAGGATATGCCAATCCTCTTGCTAGTGCCAATATTTTCTTGACAATTCTGCAAACATATTTGATTTATTCTTCTTCTTCGTTCATTCTCAAACTCCTGCAGTTTATTAGGAATGAGTTCATAAAACAGAATACATTGTTGTTTATAGTTTAGTTGCAATATCTGCACCTTTTTTCCTGACACATCTCACTTCAGCATGGCCTATGGGTACTTTGATACTTTATGGGATGGGACAACAAACTAAATTCCTCCAGACTTCCTTAGTTGCCTCTTATGATTTAACTGGCAGTAAGTCTTTATTGTTTGCTCCCATTTAGGTGACAGCAACAATTGGGTGACTTATTTTATTTCTCCTGTAATATTTTTTTTCTCTAATATATGATTACTTTAGTAGCTGCAAGACTGTCACAATAACAATAGATTTATATCCCCATTTCTCTTCAGATGATTATACAAGAATGTCAAAAATAACAATATATTTATATCCCCATTTCTCTTAAAATGATTACAAGAATGTCACAATAACAATAGATTTATATCCCCATTTCTGTTCAGATGATTACAAGAATGTAAAAAATAAAAATAGATTTATATCCCCATTTCTCTTCAGATGATTACAAGAATGTCACAATAACAATAGATTTATATCCACATTGCTCTTCAGATGATTACAAGAATGTCACAATAACTAGATTTATATCCCCATTTCTCTTCAGATGATTACAAGAATGTCACAATAACAATAGATTTATATCCCCATTTCTCTTCAGATGATTACAAAAATGTCACAATAACTAGATTTATATCCCCATTGCTCTTCTGGTCAGATGGTTACGAGAATGTCAAAATAGCAATAAGTTTTGATTTCATTTTTCATCTCTGAAGATGATTACAAAAATGTAAAAATATTATATTTATATCATATTTCTTGTCTCTTTAGATGATTATAAGAATGTCAAACTAACAATAGATTTAGATCCCCATCTTGTGTCTCTTCAGATGATTACAAGAATGTCAACTGGCACTGGGAACAACCATCAAAACCAACCAGCAGAAAACATGATGACTTTGTGCCCTATGATGAAGCAGTCAAGATGAAGGACATTCAAAGACCCATCCCTCATAATAAAAGTTATTATGGCAACTGGAGCTACCCTCCTTCATTCCCCCAGGAAGTGATAACTCCAAAATGGGGACTGTATAACCCTCCTCATTACCAGGATCCAACCAGATTCAACCACTTCCCACCAATTCGTTACTCTGGCCATCAGCCTAGAGATCAATGATGAGAAATGTGTTATGAAGATTATATGTTGTATATAAGATAACAGAAATGTATTATTAGGAATACATATGCAGAAAAAACTGGTCAACAAACACAGACTCTTATAAATGTGAATAAATACACAATGTCTCTTGTATATATGTGATTGTTTTTCTCTTATACATATTTCCAATATGAATGTATATCTCCTGTACTTGTCCCATGTATAAATGTTTATCTTCTGTATGTATTTTTCCTATTTTGAGGTTTCCTGTATGTATGTATATATATATATATATATATATATATATATATATATATAGGGTGGAATATTGTGAATCGACAGGGTGGAATATTGTGAATCGACAGGGTGGAATATTGTGAATCGACAGGGTGGAATATTGTGAATCGACAGGGTGGAATTTGAAGTAATCAGGTTCATGTATTCATCAATCTTCTTCTTCTTCTTTGTATGCCTTGCGGCGGGCCCTCTGAAAGCATTCCGCTGACCATCCTGAGAAGGAAGTATGAGGGTGATCTGCATTGTGTCATGTTTTACAGCAAGCTGCATTATCTGCACTTTTTGACCTGACACATCCGTCTTCAGCCAGCATTTTTTGGGGCCGGATTGGCATTCCTGTATTTTTTATCCCTAGTACTTGGCCAGGCTACAACAGGGTTACTGCATTCCTGTTTCCAGGCCCACTGTGTGAAAGTGCAGTGAGGGTCTTGATTAGCTGTTTCGCTGACCCTGATGCTTGACCAGCTATGAAGCACTGGCCTGTGCATTCTGTTGTGCATGTCATCTCTGGGCCCATTCATCAATCAAACAAGTTCCATGCCAAGTGGCGGAGGCAATCATGTTTCTCCACAACTCTGTCTCTTATATTGTTAAGTTTAGTTGGCGACATCTTTTTGTGCTATAGTGACAACCCATCAAGAAATTTCACTCTTTTTCTAAATCTGTCTCTTCTCCCCTTAATCTTTCCAGTGGTTAGTAAATGTTTTGTTTTTCTCATCATATGCCCTAAAAAATCTTGATTCTCTGCTTCTAATTTTTGCTATAAGCTGTCTTTTTACTCCAGCATCTCTGAGGACTTCTGCATTAGTTTATCTCTTTTATTTTCTATTCATAATCTAACCTAACTCTAAATAAAACACACAATAATTTATTTATTTTTTTGGTTTTTTTGCTTGGAACTACAATGTGTAGCTGTCTTAAAACTATTGTGCTCCAATTTCCAGTGCATATTAATTTTTGAGGGAACATTGCATTCTGCTACAGCAGCTGGTATCTCTCTTAATTTAAAACCTGTTTCCCCATCGAGACCAGCACCGTGCAGAGGTGATGGGGCTTAGTCCAGCCATCAGGGGCTGGAAACTAAGACTGGTTGGGCAGTCCCACTCGAGCAGGACCATAATCCTGCCCAAGTAAGCAGAGTGCTGAAGACGGAGGCATCCAGCCATAAGGCGCACAGATAATCAGGATGCCACGCACAAAACACAATAAGAAAGCCACAAACACCAACACAAGATGACTATCACATTATGAACAGATCAGAGCAAGTTATAATTCTACGTCTCAGAACAGGACACAACCGACTCCGCAGTCACATGTATACAAAGTTCAAGATTGGCAACACGGCCATGTGTACATGTGGACAGGCAGCACAGAGTGCCAAACATATACTTCAAGAGTGTTCTGAGCATGAAACGCTGAGGCATACATATTGGCCAGAGGAAACAACACTGGAATCAAAGCTCTATGGGACACTGTATGAACTACAAAAGACAGTGAGTTTTATTAAGGAGACAGAATTACAGATATAGACATGTTTCAAGTGAACGAAAGAAGAAGAAGAATAAAAACCTGTTTCTCTGGGAGGTTAAGTTCCAGAATAAGGAAGTTCAATTCAGTATCATAAAGACACTGGTTGATGGTGTCTACTCAAAGGATGTGGTCAATAATTGTGTGTTGTCTATATCATATACATATATAAACTTTACAATGACATTTAATTATCTTGAAGCACAAATCTAACACAATGGAAACCAAAAGGCAAATCATAAATTCAAGCTTCAAACCACCATTGTGTTATTAATGCCAGAAATGGACACTAACTAAAGAACAAGAGAGATTACAATTTTATAAAAACTTACAAAGCGTGAAATGAATGTCTATGAACAGAAGTAAACAAAACAAGAAGCGATCATGTGAGGAATGAAGAGATTACAAGAACTGTTGGAATAATGTCTCATTACCCTAATGAATTATAGATTTAATTATTGTTACAAAACAATGGCAAGTATCCAACATAAAAAGAGTGTGACTCCAGACATTAGCAAACAATGGCAAGTATCCAATATAAATAAAGTTTGACTCCAGACATTAGCAAACAATGGCAAGTATCCAGTATAAATAAAGTTTGACTCCAGACATTAGCAAACAATGGCAAGTATCCAATATAAATAAAGTTTGACTCCAGACATTAGCAAACAATGGCAAGTATCCAATATAAATAAAGTTTCACTCCAGACATTAGCAAACAATGGCAAGTATCCAATATAAATAAAGTTTGACTCCAGACATTAGCAAACAATGGCAAGTATCCAATATAAATAAAGTTTGACTTCAGACATTAGCAAACAATGGCAAGTATCCAATATAAATAAAGGTTGACTCCAGACATTAGCAAACAATGGCAAGTATCCAATATAAATGAAGTTTATTCCACACATTAGCAAACAAGGACTAGTATCATGACAAAAAGCAATTTTTCATACAAAACTACACATTAAGTATATCATTATCATGAAAGTACCAGTTTGGAAGTCAAGATATTGTGTGATTTTTTTTATTTGGCTTCAAGTCACACATTCATATTTGATATCTGCCCTTCATTGACAAAAATAAACACAGATAAACCAGTGAAGATGAAGAAAATACAAATGTAATATCTGAATTATTAATTTCTGAATCATATAATACACACAAAAAAGTAAATACAATCTGAAATTTGGAATAACTAAGTTCAAACACTACAGAATAGTAACATGAAATGATACCAGCAAGCATAAAACTAGACAATCAACACTTTAGTCACAACTGCATGCACAAAAACTGTGAACAATTGAACCATCACAAATTATTTTCATTACTTTGATTAATGATACCAATTAGCACTTTCCCTAATGATCTATCTATCTATCTTTCCTTCCTCTTTTACCCTTTACGGGTTTTGAGGGAGATACAATGTTTTTGTTTTCGCTTTTCTGGCAGCTTCAGATAATGTCATTTGGTGTTCTTCTTCTGTGTTTGTTCTCAAACTCCTGCAGATTAGCAGGATGTAGTCCGGAGAATGGAATGCGTTGTCATAGTTTACACCATTGCTGCGATATCTGCTCCTTTTGCCTGACACATCTAACTTCAGCATGGCTTTGGGTCACTGACCCTATATGGGATGGGACAGCCAACTCCATCCCATAACCTCCTTAGTCGCCCTTTACGACATGCGTGGAAGGTAAACAGTGTTGCTATTCTTTGCTCCCCTTTCGGGCCCCGGCAACACTTGGGCAATTTGGTGTTCGTGTAATGTCTCTATGATGTTGCCGATCCAGCGTACTCTAGGTCTACGACTGGCTCTTCTTTCTGCTTCTCCTCTCTTCATATATGATTTATAAACTAATGAATCACACGGTATTCTTTCCAGATAACCAAACCATTGTTATTTGTTGATTTTGTATGTATTGTAGAATAGATATGACACCCACTCTTTCTCTTATGATGTTGCTTCTAATTCTGTCTTCTGGTCACTCCTATGGCTTTTCTCAGACATCTCATAATGATCAATTGTACAAACAAGTACCTTTATAAATGAACAATTGTACCAATAAGTACCTTCACTAATGAATAATTGTACCAATAAGTACTTTCACTAATGAATAATTGTACCAATAAGTACTTTCACTAATGAATAATTGTACCAATAAGTACCTTTACTAATGAATAATTGTACCAATAAGTACTTTCACTAATGAATAATTGTACCAATAAGTACTTTCACTAATGAATAATTGTACCAATAAGTACTTTCACTAATGAATAATTGTACCAATAAGTACTTTCACTAATGAATAATTGTACCAATAAGTACTTTCACTAATAAATAATTGTATGAAATAGTACTTTAATGAACAATTGTATCAGTATATTTAATAAAGATTACTTGTACTAGCAGGAATTTTCACTAATGATTATATGTACTAATTAGTACATTCACTAATAATTTTATGTACCAATGATTATCTCTCACTAATGATTACATGCACCAATAAACATGTTTATTCGTGATTACATGCACCAATATATTTTCACTAATGTCTATATGATAACTTTCACTAATGATTACATGCACCAATGATAACTTTCACTAATGATTACATGCACCAATGATCACCTTCACTAATATTTATATGCATCAATGATTATCTTCACTAAAGCTTGAATACATCAATGATAACTTGCACTAGTAATTACATGCACCAATGATTACTTTCACTACTGATTACATGCATCAATGATTATCTTTGCTAAAGCTTACATGCATCAATGATTATCTTCGCTAAAGCTTACATGCATCAATGATTACCTTCATTAAAGCTTACATGCACCAATGATTATCTTCACTAAAGCTTACATGCACCAATGATTATCTTCACTAAAGCTTACATGCGTCAGTGATTACCTTCATTAAAGCTTACATGCACCAATGATTACCTTCATTAAAGCTTACATGCACCAGTGGTTATCTTCTCTAAAGCTTACATGCACCAATGATTATCTTCACTAAAGCTTACATGCACCAATGATTATCTTCACTAAAGCTTACATGCACCAATGATTATCTTCACTAAAGCTTACATGCGTCAGTGATTACCTTCATTAAAGCTTACATGCACCAATGATTATCTTCACTAAAGCTTACATGCGTCAGTGATTACCTTCATTAAAGCTTACATGCACCAATGATTATCTTCACTAATAATTACATGCATCAATGATTATTTTCACTATTACACTTACAATAACATACTAAAAATAGTGGAGAAGACAAAATATGTTTGAGAACTAAAAAACAAATAATTTAACAAAATAATTCTATAACAGATGAATGATACTACTGTGTTCTTTCATTGATAGTGGCGCCAGTCACTGAACTGTCTTCTTCTACAAGATCCTTGTCCATGTCTACAATATCTTCATCATCAGTTGATACTTCCAATTTCTGTGAAGTATCCACTACAACAGTGGTTTGATTCAAGACTGTGCCATCTTGAGAACCCTTGTCATAGCCATCATTGATATTCAGACCCTGTTTCCCTAACAGTGCTTGATCAATTTCATTCTGACTCAGCATGACCTGATCATCTGGGTATGTTAGAAAGTCATTGTCAGTACTTATGCCACCTAAAGTTGCAAGAAATGCTCCATTAGTTTCTTCCATCACTGCTTCATCAGTTTTTCCTCTGTGATTAGGTTTGCTATCATTTGTACCAGAAAACTGAACAGCTGTTCCATCTACATGAACTCTTAAGGGAACCAAAGGAGACGGAAGATTACTGTTATTCCCAGAAAATTCTGCATCCAGATCTACTTTGACTTTTCTTGGTCGTATGATCAAAGGTGTTCTAGCTTTGACTCTGTCTACCTGTTCAATGAAGTCCTCTTTAAACTCATTCATGTCAACCTGAAGTTGAAGAGCTTCAGCCATAACCTTCTCTTGTCGTTGCCGCAGCTCCCCAAGCGTACGCATGTTTTCATACATTAACCGCAATCCAGCACACAATTGCTCATTGCCAGCTCCAGGAGGTACGGCCTCTCCTGTCATGTAACGCTCAAAATCTGTATTGCTGATGTTCAGAGACTCTGCATTGATGCCTTCGATGAATGAAACTGCACAGCACTGTAGATACAAACATAAATGGAAAATTTATCTCACATAAATATATGTTACTTGTATAAAACCAATTTATTATAAAAGTTTCTATAGACATACTTTGGAGAACACTAGAAGAAATGGTATGTTGGTTGGCAGGACGGACATCGCTAAAAGATAAAATAAATGTAATATTAGCTGATAGGACTGACATCACTACAAGAAATGTAATGTTAACTAACATGACAGACATCACTACAAGAAATATAATTCTAGCTCACAGGAAGATACTACAAGAAATGTAATCTTAGTTCACAGAACAGACATCACTACAAGAAATGTAATGTTAGCAAACATGAGGACATGCATCACTAAAAGAAATGTAATGTTAGCAAGCATGATTCCAATATCTTATGAACTGTTCTAGAGAGACCTCAGTCAGAAACTCCATTCTCTAACAATACTGCCCTGCACTTTAGTTGATCTAATTTCTCCCCAACTGAGAACATGCACTCTAGTTGATCTAATTTCTCCCCAACTGAGAACATGCACTCTAGTTGATCTAATTTCTCCCCAACTGAGAACAGGCACTCTAGTTGATCTAATTTCTCCCCAACTGAGAACAGGCACTCTAGTTGATCTAATTTCTCCCCAACTGAGAACATGCACTCTAGTTGATCTAATTTCTCCCCAACTGAGAACAGGCACTCTAGTTTATCTAATTTCTCCCCAACTGAGAACAGGCACTCTAGTTGATCTAATTTCTCCCCAACTGAGAACATGCACTCTAGTTTATCTAATTTCTCCCCAACTGAGAACAGGCACTCTAGTTGATCTAATTTCTCCCCAACTGAGAACAGGCACTCTAGTTGATCTAATTTCTCCCCAACTGAGAACATGCACTCTAGTTGATCTAATTTCTCCCCAACTGAGAACATGCACTCTAGTTGATCTAATTTCTCCCCAACTGAGAACAGGCACTCTAGTTGATCTAATTTCTCCCCAACTTAGAACATGCACTCTAGTTGATCTAAATTCTCCCCAACTGAGAACATGCACTCTAGTTGATCTAATTTCTCCCCAACTGAGAACATGCACTCTAGTTGATCTAATTTCTCCCCAACTGAGAACATGCACTCTAGTTGATCTAAATTCTCCCCAACTGAGAACATGCACTCTAGTTGATCTAATTTCTCCCCAACTGAGAACATGCACTCTAGTTGATCTAATTTCTCCTCAACTGAGAACATGCACTCTAGTTGATCTAATTTCTCCCCAACTGAGAACATGCACTCTAGTTGATCTAATTTCTCCCCAACTGAGAACATGCACTCTAGTTGATCTAATTTCTCCCCAACTGAGAACATGCACTCTAGTTGATCTAATTTCTCCCCAACTGAGAACATGCACTCTAGTTGATCTAATTTCTCCCCAACTGAGAACATGCACTCTAGTTGATCTAATTTCTCCCCAACTGAGAACATGCACTCTAGTTGATCTAATTTCTCCCCAACTGAGAACATGCACTCTAGTTGATCTAATTTCTCCCCAACTTAGAACATGCACTCTAGTTGATCTAATTTCTCCCCAACTGAGCAAAGACTCATAATAATGTACAGTGTCATCATCAGTTCATGTGTTCATAGTCTAGGAATTATTTGCAAATTTTTCAATCTGTAGCAAGTAGACCTTCATATACAATTTTCTTACTAAGCTAAGGAAGATCAAGAGAATTAACTTTATTGTACTAAGGTTTTCCAATATGCACTCCTCTGAACCTGCAATCTCATGAACATGAGATAAATGGTTTTATCATTATGTCAGTGAAATCTCACAAGCCAAATCATTTTGCTACTATTGTCAGCAGTTGCCTATATTCTCAACTCAAGGAAGTAAGCAAACACCATCTACCATACAACTCAAATTGTTAGTATCACACTCATTAGATTTATGACATAAGCACACACCATCTACCATACAATAGGAATGACTAAACATTCTTTCAATGACATGAAGAAAATATTGACATTTAAACTATTACAAACCAAAAATGGAATTATGAAATGCTACATCTATTCTATATTAATGTATGACTCAGAAACATGGAGAATGAACAAACATTTATAGAGATAACTTCTTGGAAAGAGAAGAAAACAAAGAAGTACAAACAACATTTTGCATGAAAAAAAATTTACTATTCAAGAAAATAAATATCAAACAAATAAAGTCTTTTTTGGGCATATTAAAAGACATGACACCCTGCTGAAGACCTTATGGGGCAAAGTCAAAGGAAGGCGAGTAAGAGGTAGGCAGAGATACAGGGAGGGGGAGCAACAATGGGTTGGACAGGTAACAGTCTAGCAGAGTGTACCACCAAGGCAACAAATACAGTTTATGAAAAAGTAAACACTGTCTGCAATACAATTCAACTTCAGTTGTCAGTAACAGAAGAATGTTCTACATAAGTATGCTGAGAATACCATCGACTGCCAGGAAAACTAATGTGAGGTGTTGGTAGAGTCAAATGCAAGACAGCTTAATAAATAAGATAAGAAAAAGACAATCTTCATTTTTTTAGGCCACGTTATGAGACAAGGAGGTTTGGAGAACATAGTCACAACAGGCAAGATTGAATGCAACAGAGACAGAGGGCGACAACATGAAAAAATATTAGACAGTTTAACAGCCTGACACCGCAGAGGAAAAAAAACAATCCAGATACATAATACTTGAGCTGTGGAGAGCCATGATCGCCTACGCCAGCCGGGCACCTGATTATGATGTTAGTAATAAATAAGATTTATGAAATAAATAAACACTGTCTTGTCATACAATTCAACACCAGTTATAAGTAACAAATAAGATTTATGAAATAAGCAAACACTGTCTGTCATACAATTCAGCTCATGTAACAAACTTACCAGATTTGTGAAATAGTAACCCTCCTCTCCACTCATTAACCTGGTTGGGTTTGCAAAGCGGGTAATATACTGTATGTTTGACTGCAGCAGAGGTGGGTTTGCTTTCAGAACTATATAAATTAGTGCAGGTAAGAACTCATCAGCGCTAGCTGGGCCTTGTTTTGACTGTCGCAAAACTTCAAAAATATGTTTGCTACAGCTGACTATGCTCTGTAGCTTGTCTTGAGTAGCGCGTTTGGAGTCCATTTCAATAATATCTGGGGACATAGTATCAGGCATGTTTGAACATGTTCCAATAACGCATGTGGTTGCATCTGTGGGTCTCACCAATGGCCCACTAACATACCACCCATGCAACAGAAAACCTTAGTTGATGACATGCCGTTATATTGAGGTTATCTTCTTAGAGAAGGTTCATGGCACGTCATCTATACAATTATACTTTTATTTTGTTGTTGAAATGTGTTTCATGTTTAACTGAATATATATGTATGCACCCTCTGTAGTTGGGAGGGAGCCAGAGATGTACTGTGCAGCAATGGGGAGGAGGAAACTGACAGTACTATATTTTCCTATGGCTGAAACCCATCATTAGAGGCACAGTGACTCAGGACGTGACAATCCTTTTGACTTGAACATTTGGTTGCATGCCTGGAGCAATAGAGAAGTTCGGCATAACCAGTAGTCAATTGGTGGCGGGGAATGAGCACAGTGAACCCTATCTTGACTAACTGGCTAGGAGCAGTGCATAGGTTGAAACCTACCTTCCTGGAGGTGTTATAGTTATTCTCTGGCTCTGTCCCGGGGTGGGCCGAAAATCCACCGAAATTTCCAGCAATATAATGCCATTTAATGGAATTAGGTCAAAGGGCATGAGCCCATGGACCACTGGATCAGCAACCAACCAACCAACATGTTCCAATTCTTATCTTCAAATAAGACTATGTAATAAGAGTTGCAAGACTATGTAAGAGTTGCAAGACTATGTAAGAGTTGCAAGACTATGTAAGAGTTGCAAGACTATGTAAGAGTCGCAAGACTATGTAAGAGTTGCATACATTTTAATGCTTGCACATGCTACAGATTATACAATTAGTAATAGGTAAAACTGCAACGAGACATCCCTGGAGTAGTGATTCATTTGTCTTGTACTTAAGAGACTGCAGTTCAAATCCAGATCGTGATGTCTTATTTACATAGTGAATTGTTTTGGGATCTCCCTGTGGAGTATCACTTCAAACTATACGAGTTACATGCTATGAGTGGTACTCTACAGGCAGTGTGCAGCTTCATTGAGAGGGACATAGTACATATGGGGAAACTTGAGTACACTGTCGTCAATCCTCAATGTCCTTTTGAATACAGATAAAACAGTTGAAAAGTTAACATCATGTGGTAAATTATCAGAAAACAGAAAATGGGATTTGAGCCAGATCCATTCAGCTGTGAGCTATTAATCTCACAACTTAAGCTAATATGTTTTTCCATATTTGACTAATCCATATCAATAAAAAATATGTGGCTTTAGTCAAGAATTTCAACGTGTATATTCTCAAGCTGCGTGAATCAATGGATGCACACAGGAAAATACAACAAAATTTTTACATAATATAGAAATCTTCTTCTCATTGTCTACACAGCGTCCAGTTTTCTTAATGTATTCTGCTGTATTTGAGAGCTTCTCAGTACTCCCATACAGCTTTCTGTGGATATTTGTCTCTGTGGGCCAGTGTTCCTCCTTTAACTAGTTTAGTGTAATGCAGTCCTGCGGGATATGTTCCGCTGTCTGCTCACATGAACACAGAGGTAATGTACCCAGTCTTAAGACTATTTAAATGGCTGTTTAGTCTGTTGTGTCCAGTGCTCATGCGGATGATAATAACCTGCTCATCTATAAAAAGATATTAATAATTGTCTTTAATACAGAAATGAGGTTTATTATTTAATGGAAGCACACTAGAAAACACAACAAAAAGTTTACATAATACAGAAATGAAGTTTTTTGAATCAGTGGAAGCACACAAGAAAACAACAAAAAGTTTATTAAATACAGAAATGACATTTTTTGAATCAGTGGAAGCACACAGGAAAACAACAAAAGTTTATTAAATACAGAAATGACGTTTTGGAATCAATACAATCACACAACAAAAAGTATTTATCAAGAACATCATACACCAGGTAAAGGAAGGTGCTGACTATGATCACATCCCAATAATCCATGAGAAAACAAATACCCTATTTGGTTGGGTAATTGTGTTGTCATTTATTTTTACAATTGAATAGATCGCATAACAACAATGTGGTTGGTTGCTTGCAAACACTAATAACACTTTCCAAAAAAAACCAGCCATTTGTTTACACTAATAATATGGGAATATGGGTGACGTTAAAGTTTTATCAGCAGTTTAGAGAATGGAGTGATTTTCAACTGTTGGGAGATGGGTGAATAGACTCTACCTGAATGCAATGACATCAGTTTTAATGACTTTCAACTGATGACACACAAGAGAATGGGTTCTACCTGAATGCACTGACATCAGTTCTAATGACTTTCAACTGAAGGGAGAATGGGTTCTACCTGAATGCACTGACATCAGTTCTAATGACTTTCAACTGAAGGGAGAATGGGTTCTACCTGAATGCACTGACACCAGTTCTAATGACTTTCAGCTGAAGGGAGAATGGGTTCTACCTGAATGCACTGACATCAGTTCTAATGACTTTCAGCTGAAGGGAGAATGGGTTCTACCTGAATGCACTGACATCAGTTCTAATGACTTTCAACTGAAGGGAGAATGGGTTCTACCTGAATGCACTGACATCAGTTCTAATGACTTTCAGCTGAAGGGAGAATGGGTTCTACCTGAATGCACTGACATCAGTTCTAATGACTTTCAACTGAAGGGAGAATCGGTTCTACCTGAATGCACTGACATCAGTTCTAATGACTTTCAGCTGAAGGGAGAATGAGTTCTACCTGAATGCACTGACATCAGTTCTAATGACTTTCAGCTGAAGGGAGAATGGGTTCTACCTGAATGCACTGACATCAGTTCTAATGACTATCAGCTGAAGGGAGAATGGGTTCTACCTGAATGCATTGTCATCAGTTCTAATGACTTTCAACTGAAAGGAGAATGGGTTCTACCTGAATGCACTGACATCAGTTCTAATGACTTTCAACTGAAGGGAGAATGGGTTCTACCTGAATGCATTGGCATCAGTTCTAATGACTTTCAACTGAAGGGAGAATGGGTTCAACCTGAATGCACTGACATCAGTTCTAATGACTTTCAACTGAAGGGAGAATGGGTTCTACCTGAATGCACTGACATCAGTTCTAATGACTTTCACATGTTTTTTTCAATAAGTTAAAAATAATTGGTAAGATAATAAATTTCCTAAAAATGAATCCAAACCTGTGATTGCACTGTCCAATTCATGTCGAATAGCTGGATCATTTTCCCTGATGAGGGTATCGAGTTGTAATGCCGTGACCCAGTGAAGACTTCTAATGCGGTTCTGTATAGCTAAATCTCTATCTTCATCGGTTGTAGACGGAGAACAGAAGATCGATGGATACAAACGGATAAGGATATAACGTTCTGTGTAATCCATAACTGTCTCAATGATTTCTTGTGTAAATCCTATGAAAAAAATATTTAAAAAAATAAGTAGGTTGCTCCATAACTCCCCTGACTTCAGTAAAAGAAACAAAAACTGAAATGTCAAAGTCATGTAGCAAGTACGAGCTGTGCCTGTGAATGTCAAGGCCATGTAGCAAGGTCAAGATGTCTGTGAATTTCAGTCATGTAACAAGATCAATGTGTCTATGAATGTCAAAGTCATGTAACAAGATCAGGCTGTGAATGTCATGGCCATGTTGCAACATCCAACTGTGCCTGTGAATGTTAAGGTCATGTAACAAGATAAGCTGTGCCAGTGAATTTCTATTTGGGGGCATGAGAAGTTATCAATATAGGATCATTGGCTACTTCAGTAAACTAATAATTGGCTACTTCAGTAAACTAATAATTGGCTACTTCAGTAAACTAATAATTGGTTACATCAGTAAACTAATAATTGGCTACTTCAGTAAACTAATAATTGTTTTAATTTAAAAGTAATTTTCATTGGAGTTTTACTTCCCTTCGCTCCTATATATCTCTGTGGTAGTGAATTTTTAAAACTCTTTTTATATGGAAACCAAAACGAGAAACAGATTAGATGTTGAGAATAAGATAAGGCTGGCATTAATGAAAAATCAACTGCAAATATTTTCACGCTTGTTAATGAGTAGCAATGTCAATCATTGCATTAAATACCGTATGTCAACTGTTGTTGTCATGTGTCATATTCTCTCCAGAACATTGTCTTCTGAATGAACTCCCTGAACCCCTCTCTGTCTTGACTGATGCGACTTGCATTTTCCAACGACGTATTCATGTTATCTTTAATGTCGTCAGTCCATCGTCTTCTTGGTCTACCTCTTCTCCTCCTTCCCTGTGCTCTGCCCTCCACTATTTGTCTTTCTAAACAGTTGTGTCTCTTTATATGACCAAACAGATGAATCAGATGTCTTGGGAAACCCATGCTGTTCATTATCTCCCATAGTTTTTGGTGTTGGAGGCAGTCAAACTCTTTTGGGTAATCTATGAAGCACAAGTGCAGGTCAGTTGAGTTCCCTACACTTTTCTATGATCATTCTCATGTTAAGAATGTGATCTCTTGTTCCTCTGACCGATCTGAAACCAGCCTGTGTTTCATTTATCTCCATCTCTAATTTCTGTTTGATTCTTTGCATTATGATGTTTAGCATTATTTTATTTGCTTGACTTATAAGGGCTATAGTTCGGTAGTTTGTGCAAATTATGTGCCGATTAATATACTGATAAATATATTTGTATGTGCTATCTTCAATCATATTAAAGTGCAACCATATATAATACCGTTCTTACATTTTCACTATTACAGTCGACAAAAGTCATCAAAGCAAAATCCCTTTCACTGCCAACAATAACTTTTACCCTTTCTGAATATGATCTTTTTTTCATGGGGAATATTGGTAACTTTAATATAATAATAAAATTCATAACCCGTCTGGGTCGTAGGTGTGTCACAATGAGACATTTGATGCAGAAAGATCTCTACGCATCTCTATCCTCTACCATTCTGATGAGTTTGGAAAATTCACACCCTGTCCAGTCCTTGATGTTATCCAGTCATGTCTATTTCTGATCACTTTGTTTTCTTCCACCCTAACACACCACTGCACCCTAACACACCACTGCACCATGAAGAACATCTCTTGTCATCGAGGAATGTGTCATCACGTGGCTGTACTACCGGAGTTTACAAAATTTTACAACTGTCAACAGTGGTTCTTGTTGACCCGTTTTAATACATTAATTCTATCATGCACAAACACATTGGTCTTACGTTCTCTGTAACAAATACCCAAGTATATATACTATATAGACACTATATAAATACTATAGCATTTCTTTTTTCAAATGTCTGGATTCTTCTCTCTAAGATTGCAGTTAGAGAGTCCAGGTCTCATAGACATAAAGAAATATTGACAAAACCAAAGGTTTATACAAATTAATCTTAATACGGATGGTGATCCTAACCTTCCAAATTGTAGTTAATCTTGTCATTGTCATCATGGCTATTGTCAGCCTTTTCTTAATGTCAGCTGTTGATTCACCATCACCACTAATCTGGGCTCCTTCTTCTTCTTCTTTTTCTGCGTTCGTTCTCAAACTCCTGCAGATTAGCAGGATATAGTCCGGAGAACGGAATGTGTTGTGTCATGGTTTACAGAATTGCTGAGATATCTGCACCTTTCGGCCTGACACATCCGACTTCAGCATGGCTTTGGGTCACTGACCCTACATGAAATGGGACAGCCAACTCCATCCCATAACCTCCTTAGTTGCCTTTTACGACATGCGTGGAAGGTAAACAGTGTTGCTATTCTTTGCTCCCCTTTCGGGCCCTGGCAACACACGGGCGACACTTGTTAATGAGTAGCTATGTCTCCTACTCAAGCCTTCGATTCTTAAGCTTTATATTGGTTGGGACTACCTTTGTACTCCTTGTTACCAAAATTGTATTCTATCTGCGCTGATCTCCATGTCAAGTTTTTTGCTGAATAGTTGCAATATTGTTAACTCATAATTCAACCTCTACTGTCACCATCAGATCGATGGTGCCTTTACACCAGTATTATTCAGTGTGAGAATAACAGTTTATTAATACAGAATTGGGCTATGAATCAAATAATGACAGTAATAAGTAGATATAAAAGATGTTTACAATAGGCTCTTTAAAGACCACATACAAGAGTTCTTCTTAGTCAAAAGAGGCAGTAAGAACAATAGAATGTCCATGTGGATCCGGAACTCAGACCCCGGAACACATACTTCAGGACTGCCCAACATACAAAGAGCAGAGGCAGCAGACCTGGCCAGAGGATACAGACTTGAGGCAAAAGCTATGGGGCAGCCGCTCTGACCTGGAGAAGACAGTGGACTTCGTCTTGACGACAGGCCTGACGGTATAGCATGACCACAGATGCTGAACGCAGAAGAAGAAGTAAGAACAATCTTTCCTGCAGAAATTTGTGATTTGAATTTTATGCTCACTGGTGATCTAGGATGTTTCCAATGTATGCTAGCTGCTTTACTGTATGACTTAAAGTAGTGACACCACAATTCATTGCCTGCCACTATCATCATGACAGAAATGCATCACCTCCACATAGTAATGCTGCAAATGATTCAAACTCCACCCAATTAATTCTTCCTTATGGTGGTCAATAGTCATGGTACCCAATAAGAACACGTCTTCCGATATTTCTTCCAAACTATCATTTAAACTGATCCTAATGACAGAGAATTCATCAGCTAGTGATCACAAACTTCAGCGATTGTGACTGACCAGGTCGCGGATGATTATTCATTACCTGTCACATTTCCCAAAACATTATCTGCCAATGTTTCACTACTGTCTCCAACACACATTTCTCACCATACACCGCTTGCACTCTTTGATAATGTTGCTTGGTCATTGGTCAACATCCTTCAGCAGTTAGAAGCTGAATCACTGCTCATTGGTCAAATTTGGACATATTAGTTATCACACCGGCCATGTTGTGGACTGCCTGTGCCAGACATTAAGCATACGCAGAGAATGATCATATGACTATGTGTTTACTGATGTGTGCTTATTACATCAGTGATGACATCTTCATACTCCTTGCATGCTGCCATAAGTGACGTAGAACGGGTGACTTTCCTTTTAAGACGCCACGTACGTAAACCAAACATATGTTGTCAGTGTGTTTTGTCATTTTTAGATAGACTAGACATAGTGTTTTTTGCTGTATTTAGATATACCTATATATGCTGTTGGTGTGTTCTGCTGCTTTTATAAAGACAAGACATACGCTGTGTGTTTTCAGTCTTTACAAGTTAAAGAAGACACCAAATGTGTAGAAAGTCTTAATCAAGAAATCTATATTTAAAAGTGCTAGGGCAGAGACTATAGCACACAGAAGAGGAAAAGTGTTAAGGCAGAGACTATAGCCAGATGAGGAAAAGTGTTAAGGCAGAGACTATAGCACACAGAAGAGGAAAAGTGTTACGGCAGAGACTATAGCACACAGAAGAGGAAAAGTGTTAAGGCAGAGACTATAGCACACAGAAGAGAAAAAATGTTAGGGTAGGGACTATAGCACACACAAGAGGAAAAGTGTTAGGGCAGAGACTATAGCACACAGAAGAGGAAAAGTGTTAGGATAGAGACTATAGCACACAGAAGAGGAAAAGTGTTAGGGCAGAGACTATAGCACACAGAAGAGGAAAAGTGTTAGGGCAGAGACTATAGCACACAGAAGAGGAAAAGTGTTAGGGCAGAGACTATAGCACACAGAAGAGGAAAAGTGTTAGGGCAGAGACTATAGCACACAGAAGAGGAAAAGTGTTAGGGCAGAGACTATAGCACACAGAAGAGGAAAAGTGTTAGGGCAGAGACTATAGCACACAGAAGAGGAAAAGATAGCACTCACCCTTAAAGACAGGTTGAGTATTAAGTTTATCTGACAGATGTCCATAAAAATCCTGGACCATTTCTGACAAGTCATCAATGTTCATGTCATTGTTATGTTGAACCCTCTCAATAAATCCACGCACCTAAAAATAGAATCATGACAGTATGACTATTGGTTGTGAACTTACATTGCACACAGAGCAAACCTATAGGTGCTCAGTCGTCCCAAGCAGACATCAAAATCTATGGTTACTGATAGTTTCCATGATAATTTGGTAAATCCCACTTCTCATTCTGCCCCCCCCCCCTAGTTTCCTGAACTACTCATGTCACATTTAATTCTAATCTACGGTAAATCTAGATACATCACTTATCCCACTGCCCACATCCAGCATATAGTCTACTGGTTCCCAACGCTACTAGATACATCACTTATCTCACTGCCCACATCCAGCATATAGTCTACTGGTTCCCAGCGCTACTAGATACATCACTTATCCCACTGCCCACATTCAGCATATGGTCCAATGGTTCTCAGCTGGAACTGGAGAGCTCTAGTTTCTGGCTTAAGCACTGTATTTGGGGCTGAAGGAACATTTATAGAAAGATAGAACAATTAGAGAGTTTAGTAACAGCATATCGATAAATTAGATAGGAATATTATCTGGAAAACATTACAGAAGTACAAACTCAGTGGTCAGCTATTAGACAACATAAAAGCACTATACCAAAATTGCATAAGTGCAGTGAGAACAGCAGATGGAACAACGGAAACATTTGAAACTATATCAGGGGTCAGGCAGGGCTGCATTCTTTCCCCTTTACTTTTCAATACCTATATGGATAGAATAATGAAAGTAGAAAAGTCTAGTACTACATTCCAACACATTAACACACCACTAGTGTAATAGAACAGTCTAGTACTACATTCCAACACACTAACACACTACTAGTTTAATAAAACAGTCTACTACTAAATTCCAAAACCTCTAACACAGCACTGGTGTAGTAAAAACAAACTACAGCACATTTCACTAGCAGTGTCCAACTTCATAATTATGTATCTCATTCCAACACAGAACGAGTGTAATAAAACAGTCTAGCACTCATTCCAACACACTAACACAAAACTAGTGTAATAAAACAGTCTAGTACTCATTCCAACACATAACTAGTACTACATTCCAACACAGAACGAGTGTAATAAAACAGTCTAGCACTCATTCCAACACACTAACACAAAACTAGTTTAGTAAAACAGTCTAGTACTCATTCCAACACATAACTAGTACTACATTCCAACTCAGAACGAGTCTGTGCTTAGCCCAACAGCTGAGCATAGATTACAGTATTGCCGTGCACGGGCGTACCTTCAAATACATGCAGATAAGGAACACCCGTTGCATTCCGAAATACAGAAAGTTAAAGGCAGCAGGCTCAAGAGAGGAAGGTCGTGGATGGGACGTGCTGAGGATGTCATACAAATATGTGAAGATTACAGGATGTGGCAGCAGGTGCGGAAGGGATAGGTCTACCCACAGATTTCGAAACTTGTTTGAGAGTAGTAATATCACTTAGCAGGGAATGCAGAGAATGGTGTCCCACAGCTGTGGATAAAGAAGTGCAGGCTTTGATCTGTGAGAATACCAAAGAGGGGGATGTGATTATATACACTGATGGATCTGTAATTAAGCATGTTCGCAGTGCTTGGGCCTTTACAGCTCAGCGCGCAGGTAAAACGATCAAGGAGGAAAATGGTGCCTTTGCGGTCACTACTAGTATGACCATGGAGACTATGGTGGTGACCAAGGCATTTGAGTGGCTACGCACACAGAAGGTAGTTGTATGCATCTTGAGTGACTCTATGAGTATGATTAAGAAGGTACAAGTGGGTCTCGTTCGCGAACAGTGGATTGAGGCCTTGAGAAAGGCGTGCTTGAAAGTGGTTACATTTATTTTCGTGCCGGGACATGTTGGCGTTCGAGGCAATGAAAGAGCGGATTAACTGGCATCATGCATGATTGTGGCACAGGGCGATGGGGTAATGGATCGCGCTGTTATTTTGAACTCCTTAAGAGATATAACACGCGAGAGTGAGACTAATGTGGATGATGATTCCTTTTCAATGGCTAGGATTAAAGATCAGGGATTGAAATGCGGTGTTGCTAGAGGTGAACATTTTGGAGGGCACAGAAGAATGATGGTCAACCAGCATAGGACCGGTACGGTCAGCAGAAGTGTGATGGCGGATACACTCAAGGAGAGATCGGAGCAACTATGGATGTGTCCAGTTTACAGTGATGATAATCCGACAACTAACTAACTAACAGAACGAGTGTAATAAAACAGTCTAGCACTCATTCCAACACACTAACACAAAACTAGTGTAGTAAAACAGTCTAGTATTACATTCCAACACACTAACTCAGAACGAGTGTAATAAAACAGTCTAGTACTACACACTAACACAGAACGAGTGTAATAAAACAGTCTAGTACTACACACTAACACAGAACGAGTGTAATAAAACAGTCTAGTACTACACACTAACACAGAACGAGTGTAATAAAACAGTCTAGTACTACACACTAACAGAGAACTAGTGTAGTAAAACAGTCTAGTACTACACACTAATACAGAACTAGTACACAGACATATCATATCTTACAACTAATTAAATGTATACGACTGTACCAATTTTGATATTTCTAATGCAGCTGGCTTCCTTTTCATAGACTTCAGAAACTCTGCAAACTCTCCACCAATTTTCTGACTTTCTGCACTAGCTGGCCTTGGTTCCTTGACAGCTGGTTGGTTCTCTAAAATAAGAAATTTATAATTGACAACTGGTTGGTTCTCTAAAATAAGAAATGTGTATGTATAATTGACAACTGGTTGGTTCTCTAAAATAAGAAATATGTATGCATAATTTACAACTGGTTGGTTCTCTAAAATAAGAAATGTGTATGTATAATCGACAACTGGCTGGTTCTCTAAAATAAGAAATGTGTATGTATAATTGACAACTAGTTGGTTCTCTAAAATAAGAAATGTGTTTGTATAATTGACAACTAGTTGGTTCTCTAAAATAAGAAATGTGTATGTATAATCGACAACTGGCTGGTTCTCTAAAATAAGAAATGTGTTTGTATAATTGACAATTAGTTGGTTCTCTAAAATAAGAAATGTGTTTGTATAATTGACAAATAGTTGGTTCTCTAAAATAAGAAATGTGTATGTATAATTGACAATTAGTTGGTTCTCTAAAATAAGAAATGTGTATGTATAATTGACAACGGGTTTGTTCTCTAAAATAAGAAATATGTATGTATAATTGACAACTAGTTGGTTCTCTAAAATAAGAAATATGTATGCATAATTGACAACTGGTTGTTTCTAAGAAATGTGTATAATGAGGATAACTATTACAAAAATAGCCATCTCAGAAAAATGTCTGCACTTTTTCTTCTTTCACTCACTCATGCCAGCAATACAAAATAACTTGTAGGTCTGTGACTTTCTGCTTGTTGACAATAACATTGAATAGTGATAACTAAGCTATAGTCATAGAGTCAAAGTCTCTCCCAGCAGAGAGTGAAGCATAACTAGTGATGTTTCTTATGGCTGTACACACTATTTAATCCAAGCCTAACAAGCATGTTTTCAATGCAAAGACATTACACATCAAGCTAATATCAACAAAAATGGACAGACACCTTCAAGTCATTGACAAAGAACAACTAGAAAATGTCAACTATGAATATCTCTGGTCAATCAGCGCTAAATATGGTGCATAGAATAGAAACAGAAAAAAGAGTAATTTTGCATATTGAGACCCATAGTCATACCCTTTTTGATGATTGTACTGTGAAGATTTTGTCTTGATCTTCCTCACTTTTTTTCACTGGCTGCAAACCATTTTAATGCTTATAGTGACAGTATGTTTGTATTCATTTTAAGTTCATGTCCCATATGTTGTTGTTGTTGTTGATATTCAATTCAATTGCTGCTGAGTAGCTCTACTCTGGCTGACAACTGGTTGTAGAGTGTATGCTCTGCAGAGCCTACATAACCTGTATTATGTTGTTGGAGATGCGCATCACCCACGGTTTCTGTCTGTAAACAGCCATTGACTGTATGTGTCATCCATTATTATGCACTCATTTAGCAACGAGGAACTACATGATGTTTATGGTTTACTGACTGGGAATTAGCGCCACCTTAGGCTAAGAATATTCAACTTCCTTTTCCTATATTTTGTTTAGAAGAGTGAAAAATATCAGATCTGTAGTTTAATTTCTAGTCATCTGTCTTGATCAGAGAAAATTCACTTGAAATGGAATTATTTTCAGGGAAACTATTACAGATTGTGAGGAATTCTTGGAAATTATATTTGTTTTCAAAGAAGATATTAGTAACAGGTTAGTTTCATTATGAATTGACATCCCTGAATTTAGCAATCAATTACATTCAATAAAAACAAGATTATATTTCCTATGTTCATAAACTACGTATTGGAAAAAAATATGGGGGGGGGGGGGTTTAAAGTAAACTGAATATAGTGCAACTGAAGTCTGCAACTTTTATGATTCAAGGGCCAGATGCACAAACACAGCTAGTCACGGGCCAAACAAATAAAACAAACCTGAATGCTGAATTACACATGTTATCTGCTATATTTATACAAAGATAATGGGGTGCAAAGGGAACGCATTGCTCTAGGCGGACCCAGGGTTAGCAGATAACCAAGATCCCAAATGTACCTCCACGCGGTGCACCCTGGAAACAGAAATACAGCAGCTCGAGCTGATTCTGGCCAAATCTTTTGGGGATCGTGTCCGAGAATGTGGAGGTAGCAGATGGAAAGAGATTTGACTGCACAAGAGACAGACAATATCTCCGACACCACCAGCATCACCACATATAGCGACACTGTCGACATACAGTAACGCTAGTCATTCCAGTCCGAACATTGGAGGGGCGGCCAATGTAAAATGCACGTGAAGGTTGATGCATGATAGATTGCATACCGAGTACAATGAAACAATGAAAGGGCAGAACAGCGCTAGAGGGCAGCTCGAACTGCAAATAGAAAGTGAAAAGTCCCTAGGAAAGGGGAACTACAAGCTCCATCAGCTCAAGACGAGCTTCTAGTTACCTGTGTTCCTTACAGGAAGAGACCCAGACCCATTCATTGGCGTTTGGTAAAGCAAGAAGACCTAATCCAACTCTAATGTCGAGCCTTCCTAAACCGGAAATATGCTCGCGAAGAGAAAGGGTTCTGTACCCGATGGGCTTAGGCAAGAAAGGGACAACGATGGTAGTCCTGGCCCAACTCTACTGTCAAGGTTTCCTATACCGGAAGTACACTTGCAGAGAGAAAGGGTTCCGTACCCGATGGGCTCAGGCACAAAAGGGACAACGATTTAGCCCTGGCCCAACTCTACTGTCAGGTTTTCCTACACCAGAAATACACTTGAAGAGAGAAAGGGTTCAGTACCTGATGGGCTCAGGCGCTATTGGGACAAGGACGCTCAGCTCGAGAACACCTTGCTCTCAAACGCGTGGTGTGAGACTCAAACTTGGACAAGGGGTACACAATGTCGGTGAATGACACCTCGGCTAAGAGGGCGAAAGAGCCAGGGTCCAACTCCTCTGTTGAGTTCTTCCCCTTAAGGAACCAGGCTCACGGATGAGAAACGGTTCAGTACCCAATGGGCACAGGCACAGCACGTCCAATTACACGAGGCAAGTTCATAGACAGTGGGACACCTCGTGCGAGACAGACGAGAGCAAAAATCGTCTGGGCGAAGAGTCGCCACTACGTGTGCCTGGAGACAGATATAGAGGCTGTCACAGGCTAAGGGTAGCCCACCTGAATTGTCAAGGCATGCCGAAATCGGATGTGCTAGGCCTACAAGGCGCATAATGGTGGCACAACGTAATCACGCTCCCGGCGGAAATCGCACGGATATCTGTGATGGTTACAATGGAGCGAACGAAAAACAAACAAACAACAAAGATAATATTGAGCCCAGAATGTGAACACTGAGTTATGGAAAGGACCAGTAATACAAATTGTCAACCTACTCATTCAGTAATGTATTCACTCACATCTCCTAACATACTCACTCTCACTCACCTGCACACACACACTCACTAATTTCTCTCAAGGAGTGAGTTATGCTAGTTTCCAGAACCATATTAATATTACTAAATATTCATTACAATTAATTTTAAACTGATGGACATTTACATATGTAGCCTATATTTAGGTGCAGATAAAATTTAGTAGATCAAATTTAGAAATTTTGTCCTAGACCTGGCTCAAAATAAGCATTTGGATTATTGTTTTAGGAGCACCATGGGTCAGCAGTCAGAATTTTTGTTTCAGGACTGGCTGGGTAGTGTAATTTGGGCAGATGGTCGGATCCGGCCTGAGGGCCATAGGTTGCCGACCCCTGTAGTACAAGATATAATGTGTACTTTCAACAACATATGAGCTCATGTACGGCTCTGTGGCAGAGTGGTACAGGGCCAGTCTCTGATGACCAAGGTACCGAGTTCGATCCCCGCCATAGGCAATTGTGCACCCAGACCATTCAAAAAGCACTGGAAAACTACTGAATGTATTTATATTACCTAGAAAATCACTACAGCCAAAAAATGCTGGATCGATAGCCACATCCTTAATAGGATATGCTATCAATTTTTATGAGCTCATGTAATGAGAAAACATTACCTTTGTTTGTAGGAGTTTTTCTGAGAAATGACTTGAAAGTGTTACTGCGTTTGTTGACCTGTTGTGTCTTCTTCTCTTCGAACCGAGAAAATGAAGCCCTTACATCTGCAAGACCAGGTACCCTAATGACATAACACACAATTGTGCACAAAAATGATGGATGCAATCAGCTGGAGCATACAGTAAATCATGGAAGAGATGATGCTCCAATATGTGTGAGATAGTGTGATGTGAGATTATGTGATGTTAGGGTGTGTGTGTGATGTGAAGGTGTGTGTGTGTGTGTGTGATGTGAAGGTGTGTGTGATGTGAGGGTGTCTGTATGATGTGAAGGTGTGTCTGTGATGTGAAGGTGTGTGTGATGTGAGGGTGTGTATAATGTGAGGGTGTATGTGTGTGTGTGATGTGAGGGCATGTGTGTATGATGTGAAGGTGTGTGAGATGTGAGGGTGTGTGTGATGTGAAAGTGCATGTATTTGGAGCAAAGAGGAAGACAGACACACAAAAATAACAGTTATACACTAACATTGCAAGTGTAAAGTGTTAAAATGAGATATTGCCACCATATTTTTAAAATGTCATGTTATGCACCCTGTAAAAAAGAAAAAGGGAGGCAAAATATAAAATGGTGAAAAACTATGGAGAAAACAAAATTGGTAGCATATCCTATTCAGAATGTTGCCATCAACTCAGCAATTATGGCCATGGTGATTTTCTTGGAAGTGTTTAACGTTATTAATTTGCCATTGCTTTCTGAATGGTCCAGATGTACAACTGCTTGTGGCGGGATTCCAACTCAGTACCTTGGCCATCACTGACACTCTCTATACCACACCCCGCACATCAAGTACATCTTATGAAGGACTGACTCAAGATGTGGCATAACAAAGTTTGCTGCTGCCATCACAAGATTTGGCATAACAAAGTTTGCTGTTGCCATCACAAGATGTGGCATAACAGAGTTTGCTGCTGCCATCACAAGATGTGGCATAACAGAGTTTGCTGCTGCCATCACAAGATGTGGCATAACAGAGTTTGCTGCTACCATCACAAGATGTGGCATAACAGAGTTTGCTGCAGCCATCACAAGATGTGGCATAACAGAGTTTGCTGTTGCCATCACAAGATGTGGCATAACAGAGTTTGCTGCTGCCATCACAAGATGTGGCATAACAGAGTTTGCTGCTGCCATCACAAGATGTGGTGGCTGTTGTTAATCAAGATCATGTAGCAGTTTCACAATGGCTCCTTGTATTAAATGATGGGAAAGTGTTAGATGCATTTCAAGTTATAAATGGTGTCCCAATACTTTCAGCATGATATTCCCTGCCTCATATATGGTCCTCAGTGCTTGTTTGTTTGTGATCATTTCCACAAATTATAAGCAAATTGCTTACCAGTACATTTCCTATGTGAAGTGGAGTGGTTTCTCCAAACTTGTTTTTACTTCCTAAGTGAAGTGGGGTGGTTTCTCCAAACTTGTTTTTACTTCCTATGTGAAGTGGGGTGGTTTCTCCAAACTTGTTTTTGCTTCCTATGTGAAGTGGGGTGGTTTCTCCAAACTTGTTTTTACTTCCTATGTGATGTGGGGTGGTTTCTCCAAACTTGTTTTTACTTCTTATTTGAAGTGAGATGGTTTCTCCAAACTGGTTTTTACTTCCTATGTGCAATGGGGTGGTTTCTCCAAACTTGCTTTTACATCCTATACAAATAAATTCAAGTAGGAAGCAAGAGGATACATTAAAAATTCTTGAGACTAACAGGAATTAAACCAGTCCATTCTAACAACACTGAATTGCCTTGCAACTCAAGTAAACTGATTTTTCTGTACTTGACTAACCGCATCTCCAAAAAAAAAAAGTTGCTATTTTGTCAAGATATTCAAACTGTGTACTCAAGTCACTGAGAATGAACGCATCGAGACAAGGACTATTACAGTAACAACAAAAATCCCATACAAGTATTGAAATATCCTCAGTAGCACAAACATATAACATTCATACTACAAGGGCCAATAGATCTTCTTGTAAGCATAAATAACATAGAGACAGTACAATGTTTCTTCAAATAATTGCTTATACAGCAAATTCAAGTAGGAAGCAAGAGAATAAATTAAAAATTCTTGAGACCAACAGGAATTAAACTTCGTATTGACAATGTATTTGGAGGTCAAGTATGACTTGAGATGCTTCATCCTCATAGACAAGGTCCATTTAACCCTCAACGTCACCAAATATGTCCGGTGTGTCTTGACCTGTGCAATTTGCTTGTTCTCACCCCATCTGCATATGATGGTATTCCAATCTATCGCCAAGCATGGCCTGTATTCTAACTCTCTGCCATGACACTGTACCTTTGGACTTTACAGGCTAAAACATGTCCCTTAGTGGAAGTCTCTGGAGCAGAGATGGTAAGCAAGGACTTAACATTACATCTATCTTGGAGAAAGAGTTTCACTGCTAACAAACAAATCTTGTGTAAAAAGAGATAACATCATTGTCCACTGTGTCCTTTGGATTCTATATTCGTTTCTCTCTCTCTACAGCCATTTTTGGCCATGGGCATCATGGTTTTCTGTTGCATGGTAATACATATAACTGAATAACTGAAGTGACTTATCAACACTAATACTAACTACACTCATCAGTTTTAAAAAAGCAACAAAAACAAACTTACTTTTTCATCACGGTTGTTGACTGGGCAGCTACCTTGGCTGCATCATGTTGCATTTGGGCTTGTCGGGCGGTCTGGTATACCTCCCTATAACATTTACTGCAAAAACCCTGCCAAGCAGGGTTGCCATAAAAACCACAACCATTTTTGCAAAGAAGATCTGATTCGTCTAAATGGAAATTCTTCTTTTTGTTTTGTCCATTTGCTGTCAACATTTTTGTCCACACAGTGTTTGGGAGAGGTCTTCAAAAAATGAATGTATAATGTCAAGTAGATTCAGCCTGGCTGAATTGTGTTTTAAAATTCACATTGATTATAATCTTTCCCTAATGAGCTGGTCACTGGAACTGAACAAGAGAAGCATCTCCTTCCTTTAAAATACCAATAATACCTGCAAAGTGAATAAAAAAGAAAACAGAAATAAAACATAAATAAAACTTAATGAAAATAATATAAAATTTGACTTGTCCATGTCTTCTTCTTTCGTTCACTTGAAACATGTCTATATCTGTAATTCTCTCTACTAAATAAAGCTCACTGTCTTTTGAAGTTCATACAGTGTCCCATAGATCTTTGATTCCAGTGTTGTTTACTCTGGCCAATACGTCTGCCTCAGCAATTCATACTCAGAACACTCTTGAAGTATATGTTTGACACTCTATGCAGCCTGTCCACATGGCCATGTTGCCAATCTTGAACTTTGTGTACATGTGACTGCAGAGTCGGTTGTATCCCGTTCTGAGAGGTAGAACAACTTGTTCTGATCTATTCATAATGTGATAGTCATCTAGTTTTGGTGTTTGTGGCTTTCTTATTGACTTGATCATCTGTTTTTTCTGATGGTAGGTGATTGGTACATTTGGTTGGTCTTCGGCAGCTGGTATTCCACAGTGAAAAGGTATCCACTGCATGGTTATCCTATACTGGTAAGACAGTTCATTAAGTAGTTTTTGTACGTCTGTTAGTTTTCTATACTGGATAGCTTGAAGCACTGGCCTTGCATCTGTCAGTAATAACATGGGCTGTATGCCAGGGTTGAAGTTCAGCAGTTTTATAGTTGCCACCCTAATTGCCTTGATTTCTGCATCGTAATTATTGCAGAATTTCACTGCTGGTGTTATAATCGTATCTCTAGACTTGTGTGGATATTCTATATATACACCTGTACCTCCATTCCTCCCTGCATTCTGTGCTGACCCATCTGTGTATACTGTGACCCATATGTCTTGTGGATATTCCTCATCAAGGAAACTTAGGGTGACTGTCCTTCGCTGCATTCTGTTCTGTTTGTCCTCACTTAGTATTCCTTCCACATGGGTCTGAATGTATATTGGTATTCCATACCTTTCACTCCAAGGGGTTTGTTCTGGTACAGACCTTAAGGGGCTGTCAACTTCAGGTAGGTCTATAAGTTGTCTACAGAGTCATTTAGCTTGGTGCATAAAGCTGCTTCTTTTCAGTCGCCCCATTGCTAGATTGTGGAATCTTTCCTTCATTGGATGACTTGGCATACACTGAAACTTTTCTGCTTGTTCTTCTTGATTCTTGATTAGAAAACTAGCCTCACAGCACGTGGGGCATTCCCATAAGTGCTCCGCCCTCTGTTCCAGCAGCCATTCGACTTGATGGTGTTTCGAGTCCAATGCCGCCGAAACAGACGTCGACATCAGGGCACAACTCTGGCCCTTGCGACAGGTTTCTTTGTTGTTCTGCCCACCCACGCCATGCCCGTAACTAGTTCAAGCACAACGTCGGCCTGTCTGAACAACATGGTAGCTGTTATCGAAGGTTACGACTACGGGATTGTACAGATGATGTGCCATGAAGCTTCTATAAGAAGATGACCTCAATATAAAGGCATATCATCTACTAAGGTTTTCTGTTGCATGATTGGTTTGTCTAGTGAGCCATTGGTGAAGCCATTTCTGCTTGTATTAGTACCTTTGTGTGTCTGCGTTTACAAAGTGTTTGTATTCTTCCCATTTTCTCCATCTCTACTATGGGTGTTGATTTCATTGCTCCAAACATTATCCTAAGCGCCTGGTATTGCACTTTATCTAGATCTTGTAATGTGGTGTTTGATGCAGGACACCATGCAACTGAACCATATTCCAGGTGTGGTCTTATGCCTTGCTGGTAAACTTTACGGAGTATATTCCCACTGGCTCCACATAGTTTTCTCAGGATAGCTAACTTCCTCCTGGCTGTTGTTGTTGCTTTGTTTATGTGTTGTTTCCATGTCAGCTTATTATCAAAAGTAACTCCGAGGTATGTGGGTTGTTTGTCTTCTTTCAAGAGCTCTCCATCTATCTTGGTATCACCAGCATTTTGTTTTGATGATAGGGTAAAGAGTATAGTGCTGCACCTATCTATGTTAATGCTGATGCTTGTACATGTCAAAATGGAAGCACAAAAATAGTAGCACCATGACATGTCATATGTGTCTCAAAAGACAGCTAAGGAGAGATGAGTGTGGGACTCATGTGAAAGCAAAACACTGCTGGAGGTGTAGCTCTGCAGGAGGCCAAAAGATGAATCAATAATTGATATATAGAAATGGTTGATATGATGGCAAATACTAAAAACACAGAACAACACTTAGAAGTAAATGGGAGATAAAACAAAATGTTATGATATTGAATATTATTATGAAGAGAATATTTTTTGTAATATCTAAGTATTCTTTATTTATCTACTTTCAGGTTACTTATAGTAATTATTGATAAATGAATCAGCAGTCAACTCTAGGCTCTCCCTTGCATTGTGACTACAACTTTCATCAGACAAAGTAGATCATGGGCATGTCTATACTATTAACCTATTGTTGTTGGTAGCATATTGTATTCAATTAAGATGAAGTAATCAACCCAGCATTTTTGGGATGTAGTGATTTTCTAGGCAATAATAAGTCCAGTATGTTGCCACTGCTTTCTAAATGATATATTTACAATTAAACAGGATGTACAATTGCCTGAGATAGAGTTTTAACTTGGTACAGTAGCCATTCTATTCTGTGTATAGTTCTGCCACAGAGCTGAACATTCATTTATTGCAGGTCTTGATTATACTTAAAATGTTAGACTTGGGATGTCATAATTAGATAATGTAAACAATTATGATGCTGCAGTTATCATAGTAAGAATTTATGTCTCTCACAGAGGTAGAATAATAATATTAATCTTGTTATGGGATAGCACTTATTGATAAAGCAATAATTCTGCAATAAAAGAGAAGATATGTCATCTAATCTTGTTAGTATTTTAATTTTTAGCATACATAAATGCTGTCCATAGAACCGTTCAATTTCAACCAACGACACACAAGGTACATATGGTAAGACAAGCAGTAGTAGGCCTAGATCAAATAACAAGACGGACATTTCACATTTGTTAGTAGGCCTAAGACATTCAATCATTATTCAATAAATTCAATGATGTGCTTCATAATTTCACTACACGACAAAACAGTGTTAAGTGACAAAATATGCCATACGTCGGTGGTCATCTAATGTTACTGCGAGTGTTCGTGTAGTTTACAAACATGAGTTAGGCCTGGTCACCTGACTCAACACCACACACACGATATTTTTTTAGACGAGCATCAATACAAACTAATAAACAGGGAAGTATGTTATGAAGAACATATATATGTATATGGAATTATGGAATGCTTATATACTATATTCTTCTTTTAGAATAATGTTGGTTAATTTCATTGTAGTGTAATCTAGGTTATATAGAACACAAAGGCATATCTTACATGTCAAATTAGATATCGACTAAAATCACTGTAAATGTTTGCATGATCATAAGACAACAACAAACACTGGCATGCCAGGTACTAAACAAGTAGCCTATGGTGTTTTTTTTTGTTTAGATATTTTCGTTATATGTGCAGCCTTTATTTACTATTACATAAAAACATATAGGGTAATAAACTCATTTTATTGAACAATGCCTACAACTAAATTGTTGCTTTTTCACAAAATTATAATATAAAAATATTGCGAAGGGCCATTTGGTATGAAATGAATATAAGTAAAAGCTAAATTTTTCCTTTAGTTTCGAAGCTGTTCCAAAAACACAAAAAATGCTCGTGGGAAGAGGACTCAAAATACTATGGATACAAAGCCAAGAGCATGCCATGCAAAAGATGGATTATTGAATTAAAAGTGTCCACTAAATCAAACATATATGAACCACACAAAAAGGCCATCTCCAGGGAACTCTTCTACTCCTGACACTGCAAGGCATAAAGGGGTATGAAGCGAAAAGAAAAAAAAACAAATAAGCTGCTCCAACATCCCATACCAATAATCACAAACCAAATCATTTATTTCTTACTCTGGCGTCTTCTTCTGTGTTCGTTATCACAATCTTGCAGAGTGTAGTCTAGACAGCGAAATGCCGTGTATCATGGTTTACAGCTTAGTTTTTAAAAGATTTCTGCGTCTTTCGACCTGACACATCTGACGTTAGCATAGCTTCTGTGTTACTTTTACCCTATATGGGATGTGACAGCCAATTTCACCTTAACAATCCTCGTAATCGACTCTTACGACTTGCTTGGAAGGTAACAGTGTCTATCTCTATTCTTTGCTCGGGTAGATTTTCGTGTTCCGGTAACATACGTGCATCCCTCAGTCGTCGAAGCGGTACACTTATATCAAGTCCTTCTTCATAGCAGTCATGCGTGCATGTCCCAAACCGCGTGATTTATCTTGATTGATAAGTTTTCCGCGCTTTTTATTGACTGGTAACACAAAGTTATTGTTCGCCCATCACAGGTGGTGATGATGACCATCTGTTTCAAAACGACACAAAGTATAGGCCTATGTAAAGTGACCAATGCGTTATAACTACAAGTTATCAGGTATCACAAGTCCATAAGTGCTCCGATCCCTGTCTCAATAAATATATCAGAGTGTAGCGGACGACAGTTCCAGCTCAATGCTAATTTTCCAGGCTCTTCGTATATCCATTTTGCTTCTCTTTACGGGATGTTCCTATCTCTACACCATTCCCACACATTTTTTAGAGCAACCGTGATTCACACTTTTAAAAATCTTCTGAAAGGAAAAGTTCCTTTAAAGGCATTAGCTATTTCAGATTGATCAATCGATGTACCTATTAACAATGCGATCATGCTAGTCAATGTATCTGCTCGCCCATTGCTCTCAACCCCGCGTGACCTGTCACGAAATTAAAGGTTCTGTTCATAAATTTTGTCAATTTCTAATAAGACCCATTACGGTGGATGGCTCCTCCTTCAACTTTCCAGATCATGTTCATTGAGTCATTAAGTATGCACGCATGAGAATAGTCCTAACTAACTAACTAACTAACTAACTAACTAACTAACTAACTAACTAACTAACTAACTATGTTGCAATATATTTAAGTATATATGACAATTGCTCAGGAAAGTGGGGGCTCTAAGCTATAGCTTGTGTAGCTTATACGTAAATCCTGCACTTCGTGGCGTCACAGAAGGGACTGCTGTTTTCTTGTCTTGTCTTGTTCTATCCATGTGTGCCTCTTGGTGGGGAGCCGAATTCTTCTTTCGTTAGCCAACTGTGATGCCGCTGCCAAAGTGCAGCCTTGGTGTTCTAGTATTTCACTGATTTCATCTATCTATCTTCGTCTTTTGCATTATTCAGGAATTTTGCATTAAATTTTTCCAAGTCCTTATCCAGAGTAGTTACTCGTGCTGTCTCGCCAGGGTAATAATTATTTTAAATCAACTATACACGCAAAGTGAAAATAGTGTGCAATAGTTGCTAGGCGATTTAGTGCCGTTGAACGGACTGGTTCAATTCCTGTTAGTCTCAAGAATTTTACGCAAAGTGATTGCAAATAAACTCAATTGAAGTTCAAGCAGAAAACGTGGTTTATGGTGACAACGCAGTGAAAATAAGGACATACATGTAAGCTATATTAATGTTTGTTGATGAATTTGTTAGCTATCACGTCTCTAATGATTGTGGAACATGAGTTATGAAATGTGACTGTTACATTTGTGAATATATAACAATGACACTATTATGGTAACATTTTTTTTTTTGGAAAGACTGATAACATTTATCAAAACATTAGTGGGGTGCAAAGGGAACGCATTGCTCTAGGCGGACCCAGGGTTAGCAGATAACCAAGATCCCAAATGTACCTCCACGTGGTGCACCCTGGAAACAGAAATACAGCAGCTCGTGCTGATTCTGGCCAAATCATTTGGGGATCGTGTCCGAGAATGTGGAGGTAGCAGATGGAAAGAGATTTGACTGCACAAGAGACAGACAATATCTCCGACACCACCAGCATCACCACATATAGCAACACTGTCGACATACAGTGAAGCTAGTCAGTCCAGTCCGAACATTGGAGGGGCGGCCAATGTAAAATGCACGTAAAGGTAAATGCATGGCGAGAGACAAATATGTTTCACACAGAGTACAATGAAACAATGAAAGGGCAGAACAGCGCTAGAGGGCAGCGCGAACTGCAAATAGAAAGTGAAAAGTCCCTAGGAAAGGGAACTACAAGCTCCGTCAGCTCGAGACGGGCTTCTAGTTACCAGAGTTCCTAACAGGCAGAGACCCAGACCCATCCATCGGCGTTTGGTAAAGCAAAAGACCTAACCCAACTCTAATGTCGAGCCTTCCTAAACCGGAAATATGCTTGCAAAGAGAAAGGGTTCTGTACCCGATGGGTGTAGGCAAGAAAGGGACAATGATAGCAGTCCTGGCCCAACTCTACTGTCAAGGTTTCCTATACCGGAAGTAACTTGCAGAGAGAAAGGGTTCTGTACTCGATTCGCTCAGGCACAAAAGGGACAACGATTTAGCCCTGGCCCAACTCTACTGTCAGGTTTTCCTACACCGGAAATACACTTGAAGAGAGAAAGGGTTCAGTACCTGATGGGCTCAGGCGCTATTGGGACAAGGACGCTCAGCTCGAGAACGCCGTGCTCTCAAACGCGTGGTGTGAGACTCGAACTTGGACAAGGGGTACACGATGTCGGCGAATGACACCTCGGCTAAGAGGGCGAAAGAGCCAGGGTCCAACTCCTCTGTTGAGTTCTTCCCCTTAAGGAACCAGGCTCATGGATGAGAAACGGTTCAGTACCCAATGGGCACAGGCACAGCACGTCCAATTACACGAGGCAAGTTCATAGACAGTGGAACACCTCGTTCGAGTGAGACGAGAGCTAGAAAATCGTCTGGGCGAAGAGTCTTCACTACGCGTGCCTGGAGACAGATATAGAGGCTGTCACAGGCTAAGGGTAGCCCACCCGAATTGTCAAGGCATGCCGAAATCGGATGTGCTAGGCCTACAAGGCGCATAACGGTGGCACAACGTAATCACGCTCCCGGCGGAAATCGCACGGATATCCGTGATGGTTACAATGGAGCGAACGAAAAACAAACAAACAAACAAAACATTAGTCAACAAATGTGCTATTACTTCTATAGATAAGGTGGGGGGGGGGGGGGGATTCTGTCTTTGTCATTTCCTAATAGTTGTGTAGTGGTTCTATTTTTTATAGGTACAATTGTGATATTGTAGTGTAGTGATTAGAGCATAAGGTTCTAGTCACAACTTTGATATTGTAGTGTAGTGATTAGAATAGCTGGTTCTAGATAGAACTTTGATATTGTAGTGTAGTGGTTAGAATAGAAGTTCTAGATAGAACTATGATATTGTAGTGTAGTGATTAGTGCAAGGCCGTAAATACGTTTCTGTAAGGAGGAAGTGTACATTCGCTCGATTATGTATGTATCTCCCCATTTTTGACGATAAATTGTATGACATTTTTGTGAAAAATCGTGAGCTACCTTTTCATTAAATTTATAGTATTAAAAATAAAGTTATGATTTGCTAAGGGGGGAGGGGTGAATACCTCAAAAGTTCCCTGTGTATGGGCTTGGGTTAGAGCACCAGGTCCTAAATACAGATTTGCTAAGGAAAGAATAATGATATTCATAAAGAAAACAGTTTTCCCTTTGTCTTGAAATATATATTTTCTCTTAAATTTGAAATATCTATTTTTCCATTAGTTTTGGAATATCCATTTGTTCCCTGTGCATTGGAATATTTATATTTTGGTGGGGGAAGACCACTATATTTCCAGTAGTTTTACAGCAAAGGATGAAGGAGGGGGGTAATCATATGTTTTTTTAAATTGTGTTGTGTAGTGCTAAATATTGGGTTCTACTTTTCGCGCAGGATGGGTTTGAACCTTGTAGACCTTCCATCCGCTTTCTGTATCTACGAGAAAGTAGAGCACTGATGCCCAAGTCACGTCGTTGAAAGTTTGTTTCCTCACAGTTCTGAAATTATAAACGATTCCCATGCCAACTTAGCGTTAGAAAATGGGCACCAGAAAGTATCTTAGAAAGAGACGGCGTGATGCTTACAATTTGATTGCTAACATTTCGTTAGTCCCTGAAAAAAGTACTCGCATATTTTTTTTTTACACCTTAAACGTAGGCAAAAAACTTTTTTTAAAGAATAGAGTGATCTAAAAAATCGTATTTGTGTGTGTTATTATGTGTGTTACCAGTGATTAGCAAATAGTAAATAACCTCTAGCAAGTTTCGCCTCTAGAAGTACTGATTTGTTGCAATGATAAACTATTATTGATAAACCTGCTTACTTCCCTTTTATTGAGCTTTTGGTTGTTTGACTATGAAACATGGGTTATCTCACTTTCTTCACTCTTGGCTCTACAAGAAGTGCATAATTCAATTGCATAATAAGCACCAGGTTCTAGATAGAACTTTGATATCGTAGTGTAGTGGTTAGAGCACCAGGTTCTACTAGAAGTCTACTAGAAGTCACTTGGCTCTACCAGAAGTGCATAATTTAATATAATGATATTCAATAACAGCATATTATGGTGGACAGAGCAGGGTAGGTTTCCTTGTGTCCAAAATATCGTGGACATATGTACTAGGTTATAATCCTATGAACGATTGTTTAGCGAGTAGGCCTACCAGGATCCCAGGGAAAAAGAAAATCAGCACAGTCATACAAACATACGCTCCAACATCTGCTGCAAAAGATCAAGAAATAGATAAGTTTTATGATTAGTTACAATCTATAATAGACAAAGTTAACAAACATGACATACATGATGTTCGGTCTAGGAGATAGAAATGAAAGGGGGGATCACTTAATAACATTCTGCTAAGAAAACACACTGGCTATCACAAACACCTTCTTCACACAACAGCCTAGAAGATTATTCACATGGAAGTCTTCTTCTTCTTCTTCTGTGTTCAGCATCTGTGGTCATGTTATATTGTCAGGCCTGTCGCCAGGACGAAGTCCACTGTCTTCACCAGGTCAGAGCGGCTGCGCTTTAGATTTTGTCTCAAGTCTATATCCTCTGGCCAGGTCTGCTGTCATTGACCTTTGTATGTTGGGCAGCCCTGAAGTATGTGTTCCGGAATCTGGGTTCCGGTTCCACGTGGACATTCATCTGTGTATGAGATCCTCAGTTGGTGACCCAACAGTCTGCAGTGGTCTGTTCTTAGGCGAAATATTGTGGTCTGTTGATATCTTTGGAGATGTATTGCATCATATTTTTAATCCACTTCCATTTGTTTCCTCCACTTTGATGTATATGTGACCTGGATTATTGTTTTTGCTTCTCCGTAGGACAGTGGGTGTCTGTGTTGCTCCATTTCGCTTCCTACTTTTGACAGAGCATTCGCTTTCTCATTTCCCATGATTCCACAGTGTGATGATATCCACTGAAGGGCGATAGCTGATGATTTTTTGATCTGTCTTAGCTCATGTCTGATGTTGTGCAGAAGGCTTCCGTTTCTGTAGGTATATAGGGTTTTGCACATGTGCTCACTTCCATTTATCTTTAGATTTGCTTTTTCCCTGTGGTTTGAAAGTGAGGAGATGGTTGTCACAGTTTTGGATCTGGACTCCCCAGTCAGATGCCCATTCACTTAGGGTGTCAAGTGCGATCTGTATTATGTTTTTCGGAGTGGATAGGTTGCCTGCCACACTCCAGGCAGCAAAGCCATCTGCATGAAGGGCCTTTGAAATATGATGTGACAGTTTCTCTCCCATAGCATTGATGAATACTAGGAAGAGGTAGGAGAGATCACTCCTCCTTGAAACACTCCTTGTTGGAGAGTAACACGTGTGCTTAGTTTACTATCTACTTTTACTCTTGCAGTGCGGTAGCAGAGGAAATCTTCATTAAAAGTGCTGAAAGATAAACAAGGAAACATACTAACAGAAGGGAAGCATATCTTACATAGATGGAAGGAATACTGCAGTGAGATGTATAATGACCCTAGAAAAACCAAAAACAGAACAATAAACGAATATGAAAAGGAGCCAGAACCCACAAAGGAAGAAGTAAGGTACGCAACAGAAAGTTTAAAGAAAGGTAAAGCTCCAGGCAATGATGGCTTAACAACAGAAATGATACACTTAGGCGGCGAGGCCGGAATCAAGATTTACCACAAACTCTGCTGCAAAATATGGGACAGCGATACATGGCCGGATGAATGGAAAAAATCATTATATATACCCCTCCCAAAAAAGGCGACCTTCAGATTTGCTCTAACTACTGAACTATAGCCCTTATAAGTCAAGCAAGTAAAATAATGTTAAACATCATAATGCAAAGAATCAAACAGAAATTAGAGATGGAGATAAACGAAACACAGGCTGGTTTCAGATCGGGCAGAGGAACAAGAGATCACATTCTTAACATGAGATTGATCATAGAAAAGTGTAGGGAATTTTCAACTTGTGTTTCATAGATTACTCAAAAGCGTTCGACTGCGTCCAGCACCAGCAACTATGGGAGATAATGAACAGCATGGGTTTCCCAAGACATCTGATTCATCTAATAGAGGAACTTTACCAAGATCAAAAGGCTGCAGTGAAGTTAGAGGACGATCCCTCAGAGTGGTTTGAGGTACAGAGTGGAGTACGGCAAGGGTGCACACTCTCCCCATACCTGTTCAACATCTACGCTGAAAGTATAACGAGGAATGTGAGAGAAGACATACACAACGTTGACTATCACGCTTTAAACATAGGTGGATTCCTAATCCCGGAACTACGCTACGCAGACGACACAGTGCTTCTTTCAAACGATATAAAGGGATTGGAACAACTAACCAAGAACACAAAGAAATATAGCGAAGCACAAAATTTGTATTTAAACACGCAGAAAACAAAAATCATGTCAACAGATATAACAACACAACAACCAAAAATCAAAATAGACAATACCGAAATAGAATGTGTGGATAAATTTTAATACTTAAGAGCAAACATCAACGGGGCAGGAGACTGCATGGCAGAAATAAGGAAGAGATTGGCAATGGCATATTGCAAAATAACACGGCTGAAAAACATATGGAAAAACAACAAAATAGAAACGAAAGTGCTAATGTTACGAACTTTTATTTTTCCGGTTGCAACATACGGCTGTGAAACATGGACAAGTAAAACAGCGGCAAAGAGGATCAACGCCTTCGAGCTGAAATGCTACAGGAAGATACTTAGAATATCATGGAAGGATAAAATCAGAAACTCAGATATTATAAACACACTGAATATTCCAGAGTGTTGGTTACTAAACACAATAACAAAAAGAAAACTACGCCTGTTTGGTCATATAAAGAGACATAACTGTTTAGAAAGACAAATAATGGAGGGAAGAGTAACTGGGAAGAGGAGAAGGGGCAGACCAAGAAGACGATGGACTGACAACATTAAAGATAATATGAATACATCGCTAGAAAATGCAAGACAGAGAGAGGTTCAGAGAGTTCATTGAGAAGACAACGTTCTGGAAGGAATACGTCACATGACACCTATGTGAAGGGTTCCTCCAAGTTTTCGAGTCAGTTTTCGAGATACAAACGGTGAACGTTATTTTGGGAGCAATCAACTACGGGAGTGCCCGTTTTCGAGTCAATGATATGGCTTAGTGAATAGACTGTGAACACTATGTTATCAAAGCCACATCCCTTGTTAAATTGTGTAAATTCACTAGCCAATGAATGCGCCAAGTTTATGAACAGTGAACATTTTGCTAACAAGGATACCCCCAGCTTTATTTTGTATCGTAGTTGGACAGTGGAACCAATCACATAATCAACCTCGACAATTGAGAACTATTGACTTGTAGTGACTGCCAACCAAATCATTGAACTAACTTACTTTTATTTTTAGTAATAATTAGTTAGGTTGGATAGCTGGGGTAGATCCCTTGTTTTTGATGTTAGGAAAATAGGCGGTCAGCCTATAACCCGGGAATCAACTGCCTTCTCTGTTGTGAGTATATAGACTAAACAAATGTGGTATATGTCATAACTTTGATTATCTTCACATAATTTATGTCTATGAAAGCAAGTTGTCATTAAAAATATGTGTATGTAACACAGTTTCCTTTCATTTAGAAGATGGACTTAGTTGAGGTTTCAGATGGGACCAGCCTCCTTTAGCTCATAGTCACACAACGAACATCAGAAGTACCTATAAAATCAACAGTAATTACAGATTTGGAAACATTATCTGAAGAAGGAAGAATACTAGCCACGGACCATAACATTAATAAACTCCACAACGACATCCCCCTCCCCTCTTATACAGAAGTCTGTCATAGAAAAAATAAAAATTATGGTAATTATATTTTCTCTTTTACCAAGCAAAGAATATATTTTTATAAAAGCAAAGGTGCTGCCGAAGACCAGCCAGATATACCAATCACCTACCATCAGAAAAAAACAGATGATCAAGTCAAAAAGAAAGCCACAAACGCCAACACAAGATGACTATAACATTATGAACAGATCAGAGCAAGTTATAATTCTACGTCTCAGAACAGGACACAACCGACTCCGCAGTCACATGTATACAAAGTTCAAGATTGGCCATGTGTACATGTGGACAGGCAGCACAGAGTGCCAAACATATACTTCAAGAGTGTTCTGAGCATGAAACGCTGAGGCATACATATTGGCCAGAGGAAACAACACTGGAATCAAAGCTCTATGGGACACTGTATGAACTACAAAAGACAGTGAGTTTTATTAAGGAGACAGAATTACAGATATAGACATGTTTCAAGTGAACGAAAGAAGAAGAAGAAGAATCCATCCAATATACCGAATACCTAGAATTCGATATCAACATTTTTGAGGTCATGAACCGAAACACTGAGCCGAAACTGAAGTCTCCTATGTATAAAAGCTAGAAACTGGGCAATGAATTTTTACTAATAATATGAAACACATAGGTGATGATGTTCCTCCTTCGCAAGCGAAGATAAGCATGTCATGAAAAACAATTAATGCGATAAACAAGTAGAAAAACAACAAAACATTTGTGATTGTAGGGGCCTATAATTTGGTTTGTGAGTTCGTAGATGTCCGTAGATATACAAATTGACGTTTCGACCGAAATGCCTTTATCAAGTTTACATAAAAAATGATGTCCTGATTGGAATAGGAGGGAGTGCTAAATGGCTACATGAATTTATAAATATAGCACTTATTGATATGTAAAGAACATATGTAATTCAACTATATTCTGTTTAATGTATGTGTATTGGACACACCAAACGAAAATAAACAGTTGTAGCCTACACACATGTAAGATTCGATGTACTGTGGTCTGTCCTGGTGAAGGCTTTTAGTCGAAACGTCGTTTGTCTCTGTATCTCGTTGTTAGATTGTTTTATGTCTTAATTTGGTAACACTTCTACCTATTTTTGTTTATCTCGATGTACACACATATATGCTGTGTTCTTATGCAATCTTATCTGGTTATGTTAATCACAGTCTAAAAATAGATATTTGATTTGGCACTGAATGCCAAATTATTGGAATCTCCATATATGGGAAAGATGGGAGGACACTCTCGGATCTGCTCTTCTCGTAAACATCATGTGTCGTGACGTGAAACTTTGGTGATTGTGTCAGCTATTTATATTATTTAAATAACATTCCCTTCTTCTGGGGCCATTATCTTCTAGCGTTGAATCAAGTGAGTTCTGGTGAATCAATGGAGGGGAGTCTCTCATCGTAAGTGATAGTCCCGTGGACATCGAATTCGTCATTATAAAGGTGTCTATTTTACGTTTCCCGTGATTTTCATTACTTTTGTGTCGACAGTCATTAAAAACGAAGGCAAATATCTATCGTTTTAAAGAATCGGCCTATGATTCCACGGGATTGCTTAAATACTTTATCATCATCAAGTGCCGTCTCCACAACGAAGGTTGACTACAACAGATCTCCAACATCCCCTGTCTCTTGTTTTGGTGGTGCATTCTGCTAGACTGTAACCTGTCAATCTTGTGATGATACTTCCCCCCCCCCCTTGTATCTCTGTCCTCATCTTGCTCGCTTCCCTTTGACTTTACCCTCAAGTAAGGTCTTCAGTAAATTGTCATGTCTTTTAATGTGTCCAAAATATTTTATTTGCCTGAACTTTATTTCTATTAGTAATTATTTCTTCATATTAAGTGTTTTTAGCACCTATTTATTTGTTTTCTTCTCTTTCCATGGTTTTCTCCCTATTCTCCTATATGCCCACATACATACTTCACGAGAGACTCAATGACTGTTTCTGAATGTGCTACTGTATCTGCACCCCTTGAACCGGGAAAAGGGACTGGTAAATAGTATTCGAAACTGCAGACAGTGGCGTAGCGTGGGTAAATGGCGCCCGGGGCGAAATCTTTTAAAAAATATGTCAGTGGTTGTGAAAGACTGGACGAAAATAAATTTGCTGCCCTCCCGATGATGCCGCCCGGGGCGGTCCGCACCTCCGCCCCCTCGCTACGCCACTGACTGCAAAATGAAAAATATAGGCCTACTGTGACTGTAAAATTAAATATCATCATCAAGTGCCATGCCAGCTGTGTGTGTGTGCGTGCGTGTGAGAGAGAGAAGAGAAACAAACCATTACAATAATATACTTGAAGCGTTAAACTTGAACTTTATTGCGACATAAGAGCTTCGACAGCGACATCTAAAATAATATACCTACTGAGAAGGCAATATTTACAAACCTGAGGGGCTACATGGATGACCTGACTAAATTACACAGTTCATTGAAACTATTAGCTCTGTAAACAGTTAACTGACTGAAGAATCACGAAGAAGCATTATAAATCGATCACCACCAACCACTGTCTGGATACACACAGCTGCGAGCACACACGTGCAATAACGTTATATTTAACAATGCCGCAAACATATAATTTATGAAACCCATACGACCATTTATCCAATTTAGAAACACTCAAATAAAAAGAAATGTTACTTTCTGTTGATTTTAATGCATGTTTTGTTCAACTGTTTCTCAAACTCACTCTTTACTGGTGTCCTTTCAGTTCTTTCCATGGTTTCCTCTCGGGTGAACGTATAATACCATTTGAAAACGTGTTTGTTACGCAGGCAACGATTTATGAAAATCTGCATATTTCTATGTGTTCTCCATGCATCTACCGGCTTTCATTGGCTGTATTTAATCCATGCAGTCATTTCGACACACGATGCTACCAGTGCCAAACCTGGTCTCTCTCATCTTCACATTATAGAAAGATAGTGACATGTGAGATTAAATGCTTGAGGAAAGCTGCCGGGGTCACCAGGCTTGATAGATTGCGAAATGAATATATCAGGGAAAGAATAGGTATATCTTGTACAGATTACAGAGAGAGGGAGGGAGAGAGAGAGAGAGAGAGAGAGAACAGATCAAGTGGTTTGTCCACATTATGAGAATGCATCACGAAAATTTGCCCGTACAAGCATATAACCAAATGAGATCAGGGTACAAAGCCAGAGGAAGACCACGGAAAAGATGGATAGAAAACGTTATGGACATCCTGTACAAACACGGTCATAGCATAGCCGAGGAGGCCACACATCTGGCGATAGAACACAAGCTCATGCCCCAATCACCCCTACGCTTAACGGCAAGAGTGGATCACAAAACACCTGGAGAAAGACAATAGACCATAGAAAAAAGTCATTTTGACTGTGTGGTCAAAAATGTCCAATATTGATATCCCCAAAAGCGTTGTCCGCTGTCATATCATTGAATGTCTACATATGGGCGTGACCGTTGGCAGTTATACAAGACCTAACTGTCAAACGTAAACAGGCCTCCATTCGGTACGTTTTTGATTATTGTCACGTTTTCCATTAGTTACTATTTATATACTTGGAGTAGCTTTGATATTTTTGGCATGCTATTCCAAGTATAGGTATACATATTGGCCAACGGAAAACATCGTAATAATCAAGAAAAGTAACGAATAAAGTTCTCATTAATTCTGTTATAAGATCTATAGTGCTTTGTCAATAACCACGATACAAGATGATGAAACATGCCTTTTACGTACACAAATACATACATACACCCTCTCTCCCTAGGGGAGCTTCTTCTTAAGACATATCAGTGACGCTGAAAGTTGAGTCATCTGAGTTTTAAAGAAAGCTATGGGGGCGCCCCCATCCCCATAAGAAATATCACATAGGAAACAAGAACTCAGTGGTTCGTAAATTTCGTGGAGATCCAAACGGACAAACCGGTTACCTTGGCGAAGAGGCTAGTGAAACAGTCTCACACCTCAAACTTGCAATATTGGTCGTAGTTTCGGTAAAAGTTGTTCCGTATGAGTAAATTTTTTCCGTTTCCATACTATTGCGACGTAATAGGGAATATTCTTCTTCTTCTTTCGTTCACTTGAAACATGTCTATATCTGTAATTCTGTCTCATGAATAAAACTCACTGTCTTTTGTAGTTCATACCGTGGCCCATAGAGCTTTGATTCCAGTGTTGTTTCCTCTGGCCAATATCTCTGCCTCGGCGTTTCATGCTCAGAACATTCTTGAAGTATATGTTTGGCACCCTGTGCTGCCTGTCCACATATACACATGGCCGTGTTGCCAATCTTGAACTTTGTATACATGTGACTGCGGAGTCGGTTGTATTGTGTTCTGAGGCGTAGAATTATAACATGGTCAATTCCATTGTGTTTTGGGCGTGGCATCCTGATTATCTGTGCGCCTTTTGACTGGTTGCCTCCATCTTCAGCACTCTGCTTACTTGAGCCGGACTATGGTCCTGCTCGAGTGGGACTGCCCGACCAGTCTTAGTTTCCAGCCCCTGATGGCTGAACTAAGCCATATCACCTCGATGGGGAATAGGGAATATGTTATCAGGTCCGTATTTTTCATTTTCGAACGGTAGACGAGTGGTGCAAATGACATTTTGCAAATGTATATTCAGTGCTACTGCCATCCATCGTATATTTCAATCAGGACGTTTCCCATTTACAGTACTCATCCAATGACTCTCTGCATAGAAATGGAAATTTTCTTTGAGTTTTTCTTCTCACATATGTGACTTCTTACATCTTGACTTGTGATGTGTAAAAATTTCAAATGGCCATGGCTTTAAACTAATTCTTACTGTCCTAAGATGATTGCCACCGATGGTTTATCTGTTGGTGTATTGTTGTAGGATTATTCTTTCTCACTACATCCACATGACATGGGTTTTGTCCTTTGATAACAATTTTTGGTTGTCTGGGAATTGCTGGCTCTCATGCACGTGAATTGTAGATATGTCTAGTTATCTCTGCGATATGGTCTACTGCAATGACGCCACTTCAACATCAGATGGACTCCCATGGATGACCACGGAATCTCCGTGACGTAGAGTTTATTTGTTCACTGTGCGCAAGAGGTATCGGGTTAGATTCTGGCTCGTGACGTCTTGTTTACAAAGTGAATTTTTTTCGAAGAACCCTGGAAATTATTGTTTAAAGTACGCAGTTACGTGCTATGTGTAGTATTCTCGACAGATTCCGTGCCTCTTCGCTGAGGGGACGTACAAGTCATTAAACCCACCGATACTGTAGCGTGATAAATATTTGAATAACTATGAAGAATTATTATTGCTAGCAGCCATTTTCAAAGAAACGGTCAGTGTTAACATCCAGATTTCGCGTGTGCTAAAAAAGGACAGCAACAAAAAATACCACTGACACCTGCCACACATGTCAAAAGAGGCGACTAGGCAGGTTGTGATTGGTGTTAGCTACCCCACATTATCTCCTGTGCTGTGATGACGTATGCTGAAAACTCATGTTTGAACTGATAGGATCTTCTTCTTCTTCAGCGTTCATTCTCAAACTCCTGCAGGATCTTCTTGTACCAGGACCATGGTCCTATTAGATTTCTAGCAGGATGTAGTCCAGACTGGAAAGCCCCCCACCTCAGGAGTAGATATCTGTACAGCTTTTAGCATTGCATCATACAGCTACTGTGAGAAAAAGTCATCACGGACTTACAAAACGTTAGGAAGCTTTCACACTAGATATAAAAGAAATATAGATCTAACAACATCAAACTAAAACACCACTACTGACATAAAAGCCGTAGAGGATTGACTTAATTGTACTTGGATTTCTCCCATAGGGCCTATATACTTTGTCCCTCTCAGCAATGCCTGCCAATAGTACCACTCCTAGCACGTAACTCCAGGTAAGTTCATGCGATAATCCACAACTTGTAAACATGTCACGACCACGACCAGGCACAATACGTTACCCATAGGCCTATGCCAGGGAGATCTCCATATGTGGTATATGGAACAAGAATGACACATTCAGAGTTTTCTGTCATCATGTACTCCTTCAGGGTTCTGTCATTATCGTCAAAATCACCATGATCGTCTTCGTCATCATCATCACTAGCATCTCCAATAGTGTACGTACTCATTCATCGTAATTTCTTCCTTATTAGGAATTTGTGCCACCACCCAATGAAAAGTCTATTTACCAGACCAGGTTATCCATTTATGGCAGCGATATAAATAGAACTTTGTAATACAACTGATAGAGTTAGTTTCGAAAATCAAATAAATGATGCCACATTTTCTTAAAAGTTCACAAGCCATCTTATATAAAATCAGTGGTTTAAAGAGATTATATAAACCTTAGATCGTCATACAGTTATTAGAAGTATTCCGTTATCAATAGTATTTTCCTCGAGATCCCAACATAGAATACGCTAGGGGGCGCTTTGTGATTAGACAAGACCTTCAAAGGAAGTGAACGTCCCACATCCGACCGGCTAACCGATTTGTGCAAAACTCATTACATCTTCCCTATTACTGTAACAAATAGCAATGGCATCAGGTATCAAAATTTGTGAGGATGTTAAATTAGTATATCAGCAAATCCATATGACAAGTCAAAAGACCATAAAACTTCGGTATGCCATTTTTTGTTTCGATCCGAGCTGTAAACAGGTCTGTGTCGAGAAAAAAGGAACAGCTGAAGAAGGTACAGATTATGACACCGTAATTTCATCACTTCCAACGGATGATGTTAGATACGTCTGCTATGATTTTGAGTACATAAACAAAGACGGCTGCAGGAAATCCGATGTAATTTTGATTTCATGGTAAGTAAATAGCTTTGGGTGTTGTCGAGATGGAAAACATTGTTTTAATTTGGAATGTTGAGTTCGCGAGGCAGATCCGGAAGTAGATATTTAATATTTAGAATGTGGGTTAGTCATGATTTATCTCGATAGAATGGAAAGGAAATGGAGTTAAGTCTAATTTAACTAATTACTAATAAATTCATGATCATGGGAAAACTCCACCTGTTGAGTCAGTAAATTAAAAAAAATGGTACATTTTTCGTTCAAGTAACCATTGTGCTATAAATAGCGCAATGTTTATATTTCGGACTACCTGACGTCATGGATTTCTGCGCACTGCCAATGAAATTAATGGATGCCATGACGTCACACTGCGGAAGCAAAAAGGATGGTTTGTGTGCGCAACATGGCTTTGTGAATGACATTAATCCATTTCATTCACTTTGCGCGGAATACGACGAAATCCATAGTCGGCTAGTTCAAAATATAAACATTGTTAACCTTTAGCACGCTGTGTGTACATTTGGGGCAAAGCATTTCGCCGGAATTATGACATATATTGATTGCTGAAGTCGAAATCAACCGCTCGATTCGGTAAACCCGATAGCGAACAAAAAAAATCTTGAAAAATTGAGATCTGTAGCTTTTTGACAGAATGTAATGCCAACACTGGGAAGAAATTTTGATGCCATTTTGTTTGTGATAGCAGATTGGCGCTTAAACGATATGAAGTGATTTTGAGATGGAAATTCAAGCAATTTCTAGTCTTCTGTGTCATGGCGAATCGACAAGACAGTGAATCGTGTTTATTATACTATTTATCAATAGTATTATTATACTATTTATCAATAGTATATTCAGTGAAAATATTGTTTCAACAGATTAAACAGCGGTAAAGTCGACAGGTAAGTTCTTCAAATGTGGTTATTAAATTATTTTACGATGTTTCCATTATGTAAAATGTATAATAGTTAACAGATTTCACAGCTTACGATCGATCAAAAAAAAAAGATAACTTTTTTGTTGTTACAGATATTTAAATAATATTTGCATATATAAATAAAGAATTAAATTCTGCATATATTGATGTAAGTTTTGTTTGTGTGTGATACGAGACGTGTGAGAAGTGATAAAGTCAAATTTAGACCTATCTCGATCTAGACCTACCGTATTTTTGATCTATCGTAAGCTGTGAAATCTGTTGAATATTATATATTTAACATAATAGAAACACTGTGGAATACTTTATAATCACAAATGAAGAACGTACCTTTAATAATTTGCAAATTTCCAGCTGTTTAATCATTGATTTCACTGAATATACTATTAGCAAATAATATAATAAACACGATTCATTGTCTTGTTGCTTCAACACGATGCAGAAAACCACAAATTCCTCGAATTTCCATGACAATATCACTTCATATTGGCTTACCCGCCAATTTAAACAAAACGGCCATAAAATTTCTACCCAATGTTGCCATCGGATTCTGTCAAAAAGTTACGAAATTTTCAGAATTCGATTTTTGTGTGTACGGCATCAGGTTTTCTGAATCGTGCGGTAGATTTCAACTTCAGCAATCAATATATGTCAAAATTCTGGCAAAATTGTATTTACTGCACAACTATTGTATATTTTTTTTACTGCACTGCTCTTGCTATATTGCTTCCTAGGTATGTGTTTCTGTCTCTTAAGTCTGTGAGTTTATATATATATATATTATATATATATAATAGTGTTTCTTTCTGTTCTTCCAATCTTCATTACTTCTGTCTTTTCTATGTTTATCTTCATTGTAAATGTTTGGCATGTTTGATGTAATCTGTCTATTTGTCTTTGTAGTTGCTCATCTGATGATGCCACTAGTGCGTGGTCGTCTGCAAATAGCAATTTGTTTAAGTTATCTTTCTGGTGGTTTTCTTTCGTTGTCTTTGCAGATGTGATCTATGTTTGTTATAAACAATAGGGGGGATAGCACACATCCCTGCCTCACTGCGAGCGAATTTGGAATTTATCTAATGTGCTCATTCTTACTGTGCATTGACTATCGGTGTATATGCTCTGACAAAGGTTTATCAGATGCTGAGGAATTCCATATGATATGTCTGTAGTGTTATCCATAGCTGTGCTCTATCCACTCTGTCAAAAGCTTTTTCTTGGTCCACGAAAGCTAAATATAAGTCTTGGTTATGTTCTGTTGCTCTTTCTTATAGTTGTTTGAGGGCGAAGATTGCATCTATGCAGCTTTAATTTTTCCAGAAGCCCAATTGTGTGTTGTTGAGCTGTGGTTCTATATATGCGAGCATCCTTCTCTCTAGTATTTTGCTGAAGATTTTTCTTATTTAGCTTAAGAGTCATATGCCTCTATACTTAGTGCGGTCCGGCCCTCTTACTGCCTTTTTTCTTCCAGATAGATACAATCACTGCTGTATTCCACTCCGGTGGTGTCTTTTTATTTGTGTCTTCCATATTACATTGAGTAGTCTGTGTTACCACTGTATACCTGTCACTGTTAGCATGTTTATTAGTTCTATAGGTATTCCGTCTATTGCTTTGTTATTTGGTGTACCGGTATGTTTAATTGTGTCTTCAATTTCGGATGTCAGAATGTATGGTTTCAGGTCTTCTATTGTATTTATTGATATGACTTTTCTTTCATTGCTCGCAAACCATCGGTGGAAATGAATGGACATTCATACATTTGATAGCTATTTCATAAAGAAAGTTACTGTAGTATAACTGATTGGTTGCCTCAATAAATTCCCATTGCACTGGTTGGTTGTCAAATCATAAGTTCAGTTGGTTGTTAAGCGCAAAAATGTTTCAAATTTCATCAGCATTGCTGCATTTTCTTAATTTTTATGTTTCCTGCTTTTTTTTTTCAATATTTCAAAAGTTTAGATCTGTAGTCCTATTACACCCCAAAGTGAGAATGTCCCTGTTTCAGAACCACTGATATACATTTTTGATCAAGTAGATGACATGCCAATATAGTGATATACATATACATATATACACATATACATATATACACACGCACAGGTAACTCCGTAGTTACATCACATCACCTGCCAAGAGTACCACTCATAGAACATAACTTCCTAGTTACATCACATAACCTGCCAAGAGTACCACTCATAGAACATAACTTCCTAGTTACATCACATCACCTGCCAAGAGTACCACTCATAAAACAGAACTCTATAGTCACATCACCTGCCAAGAGTACCACTCATAGAACATAACTTCCTAGTTACATCACATAACCTGCCAGGAGTACCACTCATAGAACATAACTTCCTAGTTACATCACATAACCTGCCAGGAGTACCACTCATAAAACAGAACATAGTTTTAAGCTATAATCCACAAGGATCTGAAAAAATACTATGTAAGCATAACATTGTGAGCAGTCATTTAATTTGCCACCTCTTGAGCACAAGCACATTGCTTAACCACTGCATAAGGAACCCCAGGTACTATAGGTTAGATAAGGTAGTGAAAGCTGAAAATGGTAGGTGAGCAAAATGGATAAGAACATGAAAGAGAAGTTGTGAATTGTTATTTGTAATCATAGTGCAACACTTGAGAAATTCCCCATCGAGGCCAACTCCTTGACATGGAGATGGGGCTTAGTCCAGCGAACAGAGGCTGGAAACTAATATTCGTTGGGCCAACCCAATATCGAGCAGGGCCACAGTCCTGCCCAAGCAAGCACAGGTGCTGAAGTCAGAGATAACAGGCCGAAAGGCGCACCAGCAACCATGGTATCATGCTACCCGAATGAAAATTGAATTGAGATAATTTTAAGCTGATTACCTCTTGCTTTGAAATATTCATATCTGAAAGTGAACAGACAAAAGTCACAAGAAATGTTATAAGTAAATTGTATATTTCTGTTTTGTCTTATTAGGCACCCTGATGGATCTTCAATAAGAAAGAAGATGATCTGTGCCTCTTCCTTCAATGCTCTCAAGGCTGCTCTGTCTCACGGAAAGAATGTTCTTGAGGGTGACACTTACTCTGAGGTTGATAGTAAAGCAGCTCTAGAGAAGGTTGGCGGCAAGGCAATCCCTACATAAATGTTTTCAGTGTAGGTGAGTTCATTATATGTTGAGAACATTGACATAGCTCATTGGTTCATCATCACGTAGCATATCATGGACACTATTTTGCAGTCATAACTCCTGCTAATCAAGAGTCTTTAGTTACTGCATAGAATTCAAACCTACATGTTTTCATTCAGCTGCTGTCAATGTTGGTGCCAGTTTTACAAACTGAATACAGTTTAAAGTACACTTTGGTTGGAAGAAAATTCAAAATAAGAATTTGTGTGTGATTCATCTGACATTTTAAAAACAAGCTGAAAGAAACGTAGCTCCTGGAAGGTTTTTTTCTCTCTAAATCTCTAGGAATTTTAGATAGATTCTTTTGTGCATTGACGTGGCTCTCCAGAACTTTCTTTCATAGCTAGAAGAATATAACTTTCAGTAGTGCTACAATGCCTTGAGCAGACGTATCCTACGCAGATGGTATGCCAGAGACAAATGTATTTTGAGTGGGTCAGCTATGTGACGTGACGATTTATTAAATTTCTCGATGCGGCAGTGTTGGACATTTGTCAGTCTAGGTGGACTTAGGTCAATGTCTCAGAAGAGTTGTTCAGCTGCTGATGAACTAGTCCCATGTTTCAAGATAGGACGTATTCTTTCTATCAAGACTGCTCATTCTTACTGTGTGAGCAGATTCTGTAACCGTTATCATCTTAGTTCTTATTTATGTGAAACTTGACAGTAAAATTGTCTTTAGGTTGTCTCACTTCTTGAATTAGCTTCTGTTCATTGGTACAGCTCTTCCATGACTGAGTCTCAACATAGGGTTTAGGATTTTTCTGCATTTACACCCAAAATACCTCTAAGCTGGGCTGGTACATAGCAGTGTGTCACCGCACTGGGCTGGTACATAGCAGTGTGTCACCAGAAGGTGCAATTCATGGAATTAAATATTCCACACAGAAAATCCAGAACAACAGACTTAGAAAAACCTGCCTAGGTAAACTTGAGTGTTTTGTGCTTGTGATGCATGCTCAAACCATCATCTGATCCACATATTATCCACAGTTATTTTTTTATAAGCAACATTGTTCCAACTCCCACCTTTGATCTGTTTTTGACTGTGCAGTGAGTTTTTAATTCCATTTTCTTTTGTATAAAATACTGGCTCGTTGTTGGTGTGTAATACCTTAAGCAAAAAAAACTCCAACTTTAAGAGGGATCTGTTGCACTGAGAAATTTATTTCACTTGTAATGGTTTTTAGGTGACAAAAAAATGGGAGCATTTTCAACCACTGACTAGGTAGCTGAGCTCTTATTGGAAACTGTGCTATCTTGTTGATTCATAACTTGACCTACCTTTACTGTTGCAGGTGAAAATTGAACCAGTCACCTTGTCAGGTACTTGGACAAAAATTTTCAAAATAGTGTTACATCATTTAAAATGCTATAGCTAGATATCCTTTTGAAAATTGCAATTAAATACCTCAACAAGTCTGTAGGTTAATCCTGAAAAAAGTTATGAATTTTTTCGAATGAATTTGGCATCAAAATAATGTACATGAAACATATTGGAAAATATAAATTAAACTTGTGCCCACAGCATGTAGCCGAGCTGATAATTTCTAAATTATCTTTTTTTCAAAATTATTTCAATAATACAATACATAAACTATACATTATTGTGTTTATTTGTTGAGACAAAACGCTTATGTTGATCACATTTCTAGAATTTTCAGATGGACACAGAACAAATTGATTTTCAAAATGGCGAATAATTAGCATAATTATAATGAAAATACATTAAATATCTATTAAACATAATAAAATACCACAGGAACTATATATTTTTGTATTCAGAAAGTCATGATGCATCTGTTGATCACAGTGCTGTGATTCTCAGATGCATGTTAAACTAATTTATATTCAAAATGGCATCTAATTTGCATAATTAAAATAAATTTGATGTTTTTTTTTTTAAATTAAGAACTATTTTCTGCACTCTTAAAAGTTAATATATAAAAATAAAAATGGTTACAGAACTAGTTACAGAAATGGTTATAAATCTAGTAGAAAATAGTGGCAGCGATCTGTTCACTAAATGTAAACCCTGGTCAATGTGAATGATATGTCATTGTACAAAACTAACTTGTCTCTTTGGTTTTTTTCAGATCTGCCAAATTTGTGGAAGACAAAAACACAGAATTGAATGGATTATCTCTGCTGGAGGGGCATTTATGTTGGAAGTTGTAGGCTTTATAATTTTTTACTGTCCTCTGTATTTGGGAGATCATTTGTAGTTCTTATGTTGATATCTTAAAACATCACATTTCCAAGTGGCAGGATTTAAATTTGGTGGAAGTATGTAGACTTATATTTTGACATTTAAAAAGTGGCCTTTGTGTATATATATATAACAGATGTCATTTATGTTTAGAAATTTTTTTAGATGAAAGAAAATATCTGGTTTCATCCTATATCTGAAATTTTAGTCTCTGTGGATATTTTTTTGCTGTTTGATAGTTGTTGGTAGTGTATTTCGTGTGTTGGGAATGATTAAAGAACAAAATGTCCTCTCCATTGTCACCTCACAGTATATTGAAAATACAAAATTAAAGCCTATATGTAGTGCTTTTTTCTTGATTGCTGCGTATATCTGTTTCAGTTATTTTCTCTCAGTAATATCTCATGATAGTGATCAATCATAACGTATCAAATTAATGGACAGTACTTATAAAAATTAATTAAGTACTCAAATTGTGACAACAGAATATGAAATATTTGTGCTTAAAAGACAACATTAGGGAGATTTGAAATGTATGGTTCAATTGATTTGTTGTTTTGTGACTTGAGTTTCCTTTGTATTCTAATTGAACAGACATACTTATTTATTCTTTGTCCTGATGTATTTAAAATTACTGCTCAATAAAAATACGTGTTCATGACATTTCAAAAAGTTACCAAACGAAAATGACAAATATGTTACCCCAGCATAGAAAGACAGTTTCAATAACATGACCCGAAGAAACGAACAGATATTTAAAATGACTGAATCTGCTCATAGAAATGTTGTTGAAACCATCTATAAACAATGCTTAATACTGTTCCATTAAAAACTCATCATCATTGTCATGCTTTTGTGTTTATTTATTCTGCTAACTTCATGACACGTTTAGACAAACATGTATTAGATATTTAAAAAATCAAAGATGAGAGTATATTTTATATGATTCCTAGTCCTCCGAAGATGGATGTGTCGGGCCATTGGCGCAAATAAAACTGCGACACAGCGCATGTCCATTCTCTGGACAATATCCTGCTGGAAATATAGTAAGATATTATCTTGTCCTGCTGCAAGAGAGATCCAATGGGAGTTTGAGAATGAACGCTGAAGAAGAAGAATAGCTAAAACTTCATACTCTGTTCCAAGCTTTGGCTGTAGAATGTTTTCTAGTGAACAATCTCTACAACCTGTCTCCTGTGAGGAGCTATGATTGGCCTTTGTGTCACTTTAGTAACTAGCTCAGTAATCATTGTAAACTATTCTATATTTGTTTCCTTCTCTTTATGTGAACATAAAATGGAATATTTAGTTGCCAGTTGCAATTACGTCACTGACTATCAAATGACTGGCTGCAACAAACCTGGAAGAGCTGTTTTAGTTTAAAATTACCTAACCATTCAGCACAGCTTGTTAGACTGTTTAGAAACCTTTTTTTTTTACCTGTTTTATTGTTCAAGATCAACTTTTGTATACTGTAGTGCTGAAATATGATCTCTGTTTAGAGGTACCATTAAATGGCTCACGGTAAAATGAACGTTGGTTACGGAAACAAAAAATCAAAACTACAAGTTCTTGGTTATCTATCAACATAGCACTGTTGCTTTATGCAAGTGCTATACTATTTGTACTCATGCAATGAACAATAAACACTGTTACTAGTTCTTGTAGGCTTATATATCTTGACTTATTTTGTTTGCCTGGAACACCTTTGAGTAACAGGGACTTGAGTATCGTACGATGAACATATATTGTCTCTGGTAGAACAGCTGACATAATGTATTTACCTCTCAATGTTTTCCCAATGTGTTTTGTTAGCCTCATGATCTTCTGATTGTGTTTTGTTAGCCTCATGATCTTCTGATTGTGTTTTGTTAGCCTCATGATCTTCTGATTGTGTTTTGTTAGCCTCATGATCTTCTGATTGTGTTTTGTTAGCCTCATGATCTTCTGATTGTGTTTTGTTAGCCTCATGATCTTCTGATTGTGTTTTGTTAGCCTCATGATCTTCTGATTGTGTTTTGTTAGCCTCATGATATTCTGTTTGTCCATTGATAAGGTAACCTGCCATCCATCTTGTTGAACATTTATATAATAAAATCAACCAAAATATAACTCACTTGATGTGTCTTCTTCTTCTCCATTTGTTCTCAAAACTTCTGCAGATCAGCAGGATGTAACCCGGAGAACAGAGTGCTTTGTGTCATGCTTTACAGCTTAGCTGTGACACTGTGTAGCTAAATGTTAACTTTTCCATAAGATCATCACAAACAAATAATACCATAAATCTTTCAGTGGTAGGAAGTGTCAAGATTACCAAGTTCCAGTCAGAACTTTCACCATGAGGTTTTTTAAAATGATCAAGATTGGTTAAATTAGTAGACAATAATTGAGAAATATTGATATTTCTGAACATGACTTTTGATCTAGTCTCTCTTATAAGTATCAAGTAAACCAATTATGCATGGAGGCTTGCACCATTAAAAACTATGGCAACATCCATTATGATGCTAGAATCTTCTATCCTATACCATCAGTTGGTTCTCACATCTACTATCAAGTGACATATCAAGAATAAAGGATGTTTTGCTGTCTGCAATAAACCAAATGTGACATGCCCATAGATGCTCCATCATCGTGTGGTAATTGACTGCTCTTTTTTTCTCTGTTGATTGATAACTCTTCTTGTGGTTAATATATACTGCTACAGCTCTTGCACCCTTACAAAACATAGGAATAAACACATGTTGCATCTTCCAACTGACCGAACTCCTTGATTGCATTCACACAACTTGCATCTTTCAACTGACCGAACTCCTTGATTGCATTCACACAACTTGCATCTTCCAACTGACCGAACTCCTTGATTGCATTCACACAGTTTGCATCTTTCAACTGACCAAACTCCTTGATTGCATTCACACAACTTGCATCTTCCAACTGACCGAACTCCTTGATTGCATTCACACAGTTTGCATCTTTCAACTGACCAAACTCCTTGATTGCATTCAAAATGCAATTCAGCAGGCACATATGATGACCATATGCCAATGTATGTAGGAAACCAGAATTATGTAATTGTGTGCATGCACTGTGCAAGATCCAATAAATGGGAGTCTAGTTAGTCACAATTAAAAAATGGATGTTAATGTTCAATGTGTGTGCATTGATTTATACTTTTGGCTCAGAAAAACCTGATTATAAAATATTCAAAATGCTGCAATCGATTTTCATAGAGTCCTATCTAAGTAGATCTACAATATTTTAGTGATATTCCTATATCAAAAGTGGAGGCATATTGTTTGAAAATGATGACGGTCAAGGCAGATCATCCACGCAGACAAGATCTTGTCCTATATGCAAGAAATCATATGCTATCAGTTGTCTTATCAGGTTGCTGAAGATTTTGGAATATCGATACATACCATAAAATTGTATCTCAATATTTGAACATGAGATCTGGAAATGAGAGAGCTTATGCCCTGGCAAAAACAGAAGGTATAATGGAACAAATCAGCTATCCTCTGCCATACAGTGAGGTTAAAACACTAATCTGCAACCATTTTACATCACAGTGGAAGAAAGATGGATATTGAGTCAAAACCAGCACCATACACCAAAATAGGCAACAGCAGCAGACCATCATCTTTTGACTTAGAACTGGCCACTGCAGGCTACGGAGCCACCTGTGCTAAAAAGGGTGGTCTACAGAAATGTATGTTCGTGCAAAACAGGCATACAAACCCCTGAACACATACTCCAAGACTGTCCAGAATACAAAGAACTGTGAGGCAAGAGATGGCCACGATGGACTGAACTGAGGTAAAAACTGGGGGTGGGAAGCGGTTCTGACCTGGAGAAGACCGGGAGCTTCATCCTGGCGACTGACCTGAAGATCTAACAAGATAAGGATTCCTAAATGCAGAAAAAGAACATGAGATATCACCATGAGACACGTCTGCTACCAGGAAATAATTTTTTGACAAATCATTCTATTCTCTTACAATCTCTATGCTTACCCAATCTTGATGTGCAATTTTTTTGCTCCAGTAACTTGAGAACAATAAAAAATATTTCACAGATTTGATATTTAGGAGATTCAAGAAAGTGCTACATGAAAAATGAGGGCTATTCCAGAAAGTGCATAGCAGGGGTACTTGCAGGAATGCTGGAATAATTGTATGCAGTCACAAGGGGACTACTTTGAAGGAGATAAAACTAAATAGTCTATAAGTATCATGGTTTTCAGTTTCTAAGAAAAGAATAAATCGGGGAGCTAACAGAACAGCCCTCGTATGAAGCACATAATAGGCATACGTCAGAAATCTCTACTATGCCGGACAAAGGTCATCTAGATTCATGCAGCTTCATAGATATCTGCAGGAAGATCATCCCAGGTGTAACAAGTTGCTAGTCTTTTATGTGATCATTCAAACTCATCCCACATCGCAAATTGTCCTGGGACATCTTTTTCATTTTTGACACTCATACACCTTGCTTTTGTATACTCTCATGTTTTTGTTGTTCATTAGATGTCTACATCACCAGACAAGTGTAACCATTCTAATTCCATCATAACAAGTTGGTCAGGATAGATGAAATATTTATGTAATAACAGAAATTTGGTATATACAATAAAGAATAAATGTACATGGTGATTTTCTGTCTATTGTCTATCCCCAGGTGGTGTTGTATAATTTAAACACTTTCCTTTGAGCGTAGGGGTTTGTGAAGGAGATATAGTCTATGTTCCAGAGCCAGTTGTTTTGCTTTCGTTGAGGTGTAGTCATGTATATTCAGAATCGTCTTGATGTTGTCTATCCATCTTTTCCTAGGTCTGTATCCTGATTCCATCTTGTTATAAGCTCTTATGGGAAGTTGATCGTTCATCCTCATAAGATGTCCAAACAATTTTATCTGTTGTTTCTCTATATATTCAATGGATGATGTTATACCTATCTTTCTGATAATACTGCACATTTTGTCAAGTCTAGTGACTAATAGCTTTCCTTACACGTTTCATTTCCTAAGTCTCGATTTTTTCTTTCATTTAGATATCAGTTGACAAGTCTGCATTGGTAGCAAAGTATTCACATTAGGGAGCCGCGTAGCTCAGTGGTTAGCATGTCTTTCAGATCGCAACGGCTCCCAGGTTGACCCAGACTTAAATGGGTACCGGATTAATCCTGGAAGTAAAGACTGCGAGGGAGAGGAGATGGCTACCGCCCTCATTTGCAGAGCCTCTGAAATGTGAGATCGCTAACATCTCACACCGCTACGGCATTAATAATTGCTATGGGTTATTTACTTTACTATTCATATAAAGATGCTTTTAATCATTTGTTTCAGAAACCAGGTGATTTTCAGAAGCATTAAATAGGAAAAATTGTTGAAAACGTATGCACTATAGAGGTATTCTGTATTTAGTCCATGGGGCTCTGCATTAGGACATTCATGGTGTAATCAAGCTATTTGCCTTGTATCCACGATTCACTGGTTTAGTATTGAACTACCATGACATGTTATACACAGGTGCATATTTTCTGCGGTCCCTAGGGATTATCACTTGCATCTACAGTGTTAGGTGCTCTGCTTTGTTGACAGGTGCTCTGGATAACACTAACAGGTGGTGTGATGCTTTATGTGCTCTGGATGGCACTAACAACGGGTGGTGTGATGCTGTGTTGCAGGGACAGTAAATATGGGAAAACTAGCACAATAAACTAATCCACTATGTCCTTTTCATCTGCTTTTATCTGTGGCTATTTTTAGTGCTGCCAATGGATAGGAGTTAATTCTTGCATCTACATTGAGGCAGATTTAACAAAAAATGTAAATAAGCTTGTTATAACGCCTGGAACATCCAGTTGACCAGACTTTTTTCAAATCCCTAATTATACAGTACAAATGTCTCAGAAAAATGTTGAACATAAATTGAAGCAATTTCATCACAAATAACAACCTAAAAACCAAGAATATTTTTCATATGTTATAAAAAAACACAGATGGAAATACCTGGAACATGTTTTTAGACTAGATGTAAACTGACTGAATCGGTAAACTTTTATGTGGGCACCTGAGGGGAAAAGAAAAAGACAAAAAATTACCCTAAAAAGCACCAAACTTAAAAGAAGGAGAAATAATATGTTGCATGTCCATACAAGAACTAAAAGTACAGGCAGAGGACTGCAACGCATGAAGAATCAAAACCTCTGCCCTATGTGCCGCCTGTGGCATGAAATGAACAAACTAATTATACAGTGGAATCCCATTATAACAACTTCCTCTGGAACGATAAAATATGTATGTAATAACAGAAATTCATTCTATAGAGTACAAAGAATAAATATAATTGGGGATTATGAAAAGCGTTATTAAAGTGGGGAATTTTCAGTATAGGATGCGCTATAGATTCCACTGTATTTATTCTCTATACCATTTACAGCAAAGTTCTATTAATACATAACATATTTCATCAGTCTGGACCAAGTTGTTATAATGGAGGAAGGTCGATAATATCTATTCACTTTAGCAAAACTGATATTCTACAGCCAAAGCTTGGAACAGAGTATGAAGTTTTAGCTAACCACTCGTAACACACTTATCTGACGACTAACTATAATAACACACATGAATCAATGTTTTAACCAAAGACCTTTATCAAGACTACATACACAACAAAAAAACGATGAGTAAGAACAGCACTATTGACATTCACATGGTAGAACAAACTATGGATAGGCCTATAACCTGGACATGTTAAAACTAGAAGGTAAGAGATTAACTCTCTATGTCCACTGAGCCGCTAATATCTACATTTTGGAGACCCACTATGCCGAAAAGCCGCTCAAATCTACATTTTAATATGAATTACCTATCGTGTTCGGCATAGCAGGAAAACCGTACGGAGACAATGCAAACATGAAATAGACATAACACATCTAAATATCGGTAAAACAAACAAATGACGGAACACCATACGACTAACGAGTATTGATCCCAAATGGTTCAGTTGTTCGATACCGGTGTGTATATACATATGTGTGTGTGTCTATATATATATATTACAGTTCTCAAGCGTGTGATGGGTATGGTCATCTGAGAAGCACAATTTAATAGCTATCACCTGAATATCATAGGCACTGCGATGGGATTTGGCTGTAACATTATTCACTTTTTTTAAAAAGTACTATATTATTAAATTTCAGAGTAATCTTGATTGCTATAAGTTCATGTGTGGAGGGTGTCTCACCGTTATCTAATGACTGAAATATCGGTGATAACTAATGGGTTCAGGATGATTATAGTTGTTGGTGATAACATGTTAACTGATAATGTATAGAACTTGACATGTGACACTGTTTATCTACACCAGTGGTTCCCATTCTTTTATTGAATCATGACCCCTCCTTGAAAACAACAGAAAAAGCTAAACCGAGACTCAATAAAATTTTTTGTAATTGTGTAATAGTTATATTCATATGACTACATTCACACACTTCTGGGACTGCCATGAATCCTGTTAATAGAAATCAAGATGTGCAAGCTAAAAGATATCTTGAGATAAGCAGTACCATTGTTCACACAATTGAGTACCATATTTGTTATAGTACTCTTTGCATACAAGATGTAGAGTAGATGTATGCTGCGTTTTTCATGCTAGCTGGTTATTTAGCATGTTCATGTGTTTAGATTTATTAGCACTTGATGATAAAGGGACAGACTACAAAACATGTAAAGCAAAGTTCACTTGGCTGTGTGAGAAAAATATATAAAAAAAGATTTAAAGTTTTACACTGAACAACATACAGGATAGAAGTTTTGACTGAAATGTCTATAAAGATAAGAGATGAACAAACACAGGAAGGGAACCATGAAATCGAACAGAGATTACATACAAGCTATCTCCTGCTCACTCTAAGTTTTATTATGAATGTTCTGAACTCACGATTTCTGGGCGAGTTGACCTGCTACAGCCAAGGTTATGTTTAAACACTCAAAGATGTTTTGTGTGCAATGTCTTGGGTGACCTTCACCCCTGTTACCAGTGACTATACCATGAATTATTAATTTATCCTTGCTGTTATGTCTGTGTGGCCAGAAGGCCTCATCTTTCTTGTTATGATGTTTATGAGTCAATCCTCTTTGATATCTAATTTCTAAATACTTCTTGATTTGTCTTTTTGGTTGTCCATGGTATTCTCAAAATCCTTCTGTACCATCTTATTACAAGGGCAGCAATAATATTTGGAGATCCATTGCAATTGTTGAAATAGTATTAGTTCTCACATTCATTTCCTACTTCTGCTTTCGTTATCAAACTCCTGCAGACCAGCAGGATGCAGTCTGGCGAACGGAATGGGTCGTGTCATAGTTTACAGCAGTGTTGCGATATCTGCGCATTTCGGCCAGACACATCCAATTTCAGCATCACTTTGGGTAACTTTGACCCTATATAGGATGGGACAGCCAACTCCACCACATAACCTCCTTAGTTGCCTCCTACATGGGACACACATGGAAGGTTAACTGTGTTGCTATTGCCTACTAAAACGGTAGGAAAGTGGTGGAGATATCTACTGCCTATCTTTTCACACCCAACATGTGCAGCTGAACAATCACTTAAACAGAATACAACCACAACACATTCCAGGGTGTTGGATGTGCACTCATCCTCACCTTCGTGATATCTTGGTTCATTCCAGTCTGCGCACCTTTGCAGGTCACCCTGGAACTGTTTCTTGTCCCCAGAATTATTTGACTTGCCCTTTTGTTATTCTAACTCCCATGCTTCAGTTCCCTAAGTCCCATTTCGAGATTCAAGACTCTTTCTCATGTTTGTCCTGTAATTTAATATAATCAATCATATGTAAGCGTTGTGATATTAAGTATGTTGGTGAAACCGGCAGACGTTTGGCTGACAGATTCGCTGAACATTTATAAGAGATATCATGAATCATCGTGAGTACCCCGTGGCCAATCATTTCAACAACCCTTCACATCATGGTAGCTCTGATGTTTTCTGTAACAGGTTTGTTACATTGCTATTCTGGTGACCGGCAATGTCAGTCTTTGGAATATCGACTCATTTGTCATTTGGGAGTGCTTCAACCACATGCCATGAACATTAATCACCGATTTGTTTTATTTACCCACTTCTTTGTAATCTCTACTCCCGTATTTTACTGATCCTTGCAATTGTTTGTTTCTGTGCACGCACATTAGTAATTCTTTTTGTTTGATAGATTTCTGTGTATTTGTATTATGTCTTTGGTGTTTATGTGTGTCAACATGTGGTTATTTTGTATTCCTATTTGAAAGTGGCTTGTGCACTTATATATGTGTGCATATTGTGACATGTGTATTTTTGTGGCATGTACACCTGTATACAGGTATATGTATTTTCATATATATTTTTTTGGGGTATATATATTTATATATTTGTATGTATATGTGCACGTATATATAGGCATGCATTTTTATATTCAAATGGGTATGGATATATTTGCATTTAGTTGTGTAATTGTATGTGAATATGTGTATATTTTAATGCATCATCTATTCCAGACGCTGTCAACTACTGATCCTCCCTTTACATTTGTATAGTCTCTACATCTATTAGATGTCGTTCTGGAAAGATGAAAATAATACACAACTAACAAACTGACTGTGACACTCTAAGATAGATGACAAGTAGAGCAGATAACTATGGGAATGCCCCAGTGACGTAATGCTAGAATATTCCTGAATAGAAATTTTGTAAAATGTATCAGATAATTGTGTCAGACTTCTTTTAACTACTACATGAGTCCATCTGGACTATATTTTTTAGAACATATGATAACTTAAGAAATTTGGGAATGGCATTCATTAAATGTGTAGGTCCTTCTGCGGATAAAATAATCACTAGAGATCTGATACACATTCCTACACACAGTCACACACATAACACAGCCAATCATATGAATGACCTGAATGATAATGAAATGGGTGGTCACAAACATTCTTTAGAACTTAACACTTGAAGTCATTGTGTTATTATATTACAGATCTGTTATCTTAGACTGTAAGCTAGATAATTCATGAGCCATTATTACATACAAGATTGTGTCTTATCAACTTGGGTATATCACATGACTGCATCTCATTAATATCTCATTTTCTTGTCTTGTACTAATATATTTATCAATCACTATATAAAAGTGTGGCACGTGGCCGACAGGTTGGAGCACTTGTCTCACATCTGTGAAGTCAAGGGTTCGACTCCCAGTATGGACTGTGTTTTTTTGTGCTGGCGATATGATCAAAAGTGTATGCGTGTCCAAGTGTACATATGTTCAAGTGGTGGTGTGACGAAGTAGTGGTATCAAGTGGAAGTGTGTCAAAGTGGTGGTATCCAAGTGTAGATGTATCCAAGTGGTGATGTATCCAAATGGAAATGTGACCAGGTGGTGGTGGTGTGACCATGCAGTGGTATGTCCAGTTGTATGTGTGTTCAAGTGGTGGTGGTGTGACCAAGTGGTGTTGTGTAAGTGTAGGTGTGATCAAGTAGTGGCGCGATCAAGTGGTGGTGTTCCCAAATGGAGGTCTCACCAAGTGGTGGTGTGCCCAAATGGAGGTCTCACCAAGTGGTGGTGTGCCCAAATGGAGGTCTCACCAAGTGGTTGTGTGCCAAAATGGAGGTCTCACCAAATGGTTGTGTGCCAAAATGGAGATATTTACTAATACTCGGTTACTAAGAGTAGCTGGTCTGTAGCTGTCAAAGAATAACTGGGTCACAGCTGTCAAAGAATGTGTCATAATTGTCAAAGAATAACTCAGTTACAACTGTCAAAGAGTAGCTGGTTTGCAGCTGCCATTGAATAACTGGGCACAGCTGTCAAAGAATAACTCACAGCTGTCAAAGAATAACTTGGTCACAGCTGCCAAAAAAAATTGGACCACAGCTATCAAAAAGTAACTGAATCAGAGCTATCAAAATGCTGGTCTGCGAAAGCTCTAAAATGATAACCGAGTCATTTCAGAGCTGGGGTGGGCAACCTTTTATTGGTTTGTTGGTCAAAATTGAGCTTGTTTGACCAGGAATGGATCAAATCTACTAACTGGAAGATCTGAAAAGCATTTTTTGGTTCCTTAATAAAGATTTGCTCCATTCAAATTTAGCCATTAAAGTTGCTAGCAGACATTAAAGCTACTGACAAACATTGTCTTCCTAGGTTTCTGCTAGTTCTAAAACATTAAACTTGTAACAAATCAAAGATTTAAAATAACTATTTCCTCTATATAAATGATTAACGACACGGTTTATCTTGGGAACTCTGTGCCAGTAAAAATAGAACAGGAAGACCAGATTTAGTAAATGGGTCATATTTTTCTCACCATGATTTTGAGTAAGAACTGCTAAAGAAAACTGGCTATGTTGTTGGTGCTTGTACACAAACAAAGAACTGAGCTTAGTCAATCTGTCCTGAATGTAGCGACATTAGTAATAGCAACATCTTGCTTTAGCTCTACACTTCAGTCCTATCATTTGACTTGTCTGACCAGTGAAGCTTAGATTGATAATAATTTCTATTGGGATACAGCCTGATAAAGACCCATGCTTGGACTGATACAAGAAAGTCAACTCCTTTATCTGCAGTATGTGTCGAGTTTGCAGTCACGATAGTTATCTTTAAAGTGATGATGATGATGAAATAATCCCATTAGCTGTGAGAAGATAGCTCTTGATATCCCATTATCTTTCAGACAAAAGCACAGGTTGTGTTTATTATATAGGCTATTTTTAGTTGTGCAGCTGAGGTGATACTGGGACTCATGTAAGGTTGTCTAGTTGTGCAGCTGAGATGATACCGGGACTCGTGTAACGTTGTCTAGTTGTGCAGCTGAGGTGATACTGGGACTTGTGTAAGGTTGCCTAGTTGTGCAGCTGAGGTGATACTGGGACTCATGTAAGGTTGCCTAGTTGTGCAGCTGAGATGATACCGGGACTCATGTAAGGTTGCCTAGTTGTGCAGCTGAGATGATACCGGGACTCATGTAAGGTTGCCTAGTTGTGCAGCTGAGATGATACCGGGACTCATGTAAGGTTGCCTAGTTGTGCAGCTGAGGTGATACCAGGACTCATGTAAGGTTGCCTGGTTGTGCAGCTGAGATGATACCAGGACTCATGTAAGGTTGTCTTCTTCTTCAGCATTCATTCTCAAACTTCCGCTGGATTTCCTTTGTAGCAGGACCATGGTTCTACTAGATTTCCAACAGGATGTAGTCCTGAGAATGGAAATGTGTTGTGTCGCTGTTTTATTTGCGCCAATGGCCCGACACATCCATCTTCTGCGGAGTAAAGTTGTCTAGTTGTGCAGCTGAGGTGATACCAGGACTTATGTAAGGTTGCCTAGTTGTGCAGCTGAGGTGATACCAGGACTCATGTAAGGTTGCCTGGTTGTGCAGCTGAGATGATACCAGGACTCATGTAAGGTTGCCTAGTTGTGCAGCTGAGATGATACCAGTACTCATGTAAGGTTGCCTAGTTGTGCAGCTGAGATGATACCAGGACTCATGTAAGGTTGCCTAGTTGTGCAGCTGAGATGATACCAGGACTCATGTAAGGTTGTCTTCTTCTTCAGCATTCATTCTCAAACTTCCGCTGGATTTCCTTTGTAGCAGGACCATGGTTCTACTAGATTTCCAACAGGATGTAGTCCTGAGAATGGAAATGTGTTGTGTCGCTGTTTTATTTGCGCCAATGGCCCGACACATCCATCTTCTGCGGAGTAAAGTTGTCTAGTTGTGCAGCTGAGGTGATACCGGTTTGTGTAAGGTTGTCTCAAAGTCATTGTTGTGTAGTGGTTGTTCATGGATGCATTTTAGTCTCCAAAGGAAGGTTTTCCAGTACGACAGTGTCCTAGGATTACTACGTCCTGCTAGGAGCATATCTCACATTTCTGGGCCAAATATAGGCCTATCATCATTCTTCAGTCAGATTTTCTGATCCATCTGTAGTGATGGCACAGCTAGTATTCTGTCACCAAGGAGTCATCCATAAAAGGGAAAAGGTGAAATTTCCACTGGCCTGTATCTCTTCGTCATCTTTGGGGATTATTTGATAGCAGAGAAAAGTAAGAAATAGTTTGATAGCCGAGAAAAGTAATAAATAGTTTGATAGCCGAGAAAAGTAAGAAATAGAGATAAGATATGAGAATTATTTTTTTTTTCTCCAACTTTTCTTAGCTGCCTCCTACAACAAGAAGTCCAGATCCTAATTGCCACACGGAAATGTACTCACAAAATAGAATTGTTAAATCTTCTGTAAGTTAGATATAATGTGCTCACAAAATAAATCTGCTGTAAGCTAGATCTAATGCACCCATAAAATAAATTTGTTCAATCTTTTGTAAGTTAGATCAAATTTACACACAAAATAGACTTGTTAAATCGTCTGTGTTAGATCAAATGCACACACAAAATAGACTTGTTAAATCGTCTGTGTTAGATCAAATGCACACACAAAATAGGTCAGTGATATATTTTTGTCTACACATGTGTGACATGTAAGACATCCATCTGTTCATACACAATATACTCACTTCTTTATTAAAAAATAGAAATATTACAGGTCAAGCACAGTTTTCTTAATCTTGTCAGAGTTTAGAATGCTAAACTTGATGCAACTTTCAACTGTTTTACTAAACCCTTTTTTGTGACAAGGACAGGGAATTCCTAGCATGACCTATTAGATTAAGGTTTATATATTCACATATAATACATTCATTATTTTGAAGCACAGACTAGCACAATAATAATACATTTCATTGACTGATTTACACAAATCTCACTAGACAAGGAAATAGAAACAGGTTTGGACAATCACAATTATTCATTTTGAGACAAATTTCTGAGGATTCTGTAAAAAAAAACAACCAGTAACTCATTACCAAATATCCATAGACACTATTTACAAGAATTACATGAACATAATTAAAACAATAAGTGCTGCCTCATTCATATCAAAGGACTTCTTCTGCAGTCAATATAAAATAATCAGCATATGTTTCTATGTTATTTAAGCCAGAGATTGTGAATACATTTTGCTGCTAGTGTTACAGAAAACCTGCATTAATTGAGCCTCTTCGAACAGCAAATCTGATCAATAGACTTATAAGTCATCTTATCAGCTATCTGTTACAAAGAATGATCGTTAAGTTAATTCAATCTTCACGTAATGCACTGAGAACTCTGCTTCCCCCAAAAGATGTTCCAAGGGAGAGGGTCTCTCTGTGCATTATGCGCAGATCAATGGATGCTGTGTTTTATGCACCTTTAGCAAAAGTTTGTTTCATTAAATAATATATGAGATTAGTTCCATTATAAATAGGCTATATCTCTTTAACATGAACCCAATTTTTTTTCCCAATTTTCACTTTACAACCTCCTCACATCTTTTCTATCACACATACACAAACAACAAAAAATATCAATATATGTAGTATTCAATTATTTATTTACATTTACAGAAACTATTTTATTATATCTAACAAACAAAAAATGATTCCGTTATCCAAACACCCACCAATAGCTATTTTTAGAAAGTAAGATCATCCTTTGTTCCTGCCACTAGCTATTTTTAGAAAGTAAATATCCAAACACCCACCAGCAATAACGCAAATTGTCAAAAATTTAAGCCAGGCACAGTGAGAAATTTGCTCAATTTTAAGTCAGGGTGCTAAAGGTTAAAATAACTAGTGGAAGGTAGACCACTGAAAGTCTTAACTTTCTAAAAATAGCTAGTGACAGGAACAAAGAATGATCTTACTTTCTAAAAATAATTTGTGGGAGAAACATTAGTGGACCACTGAAAATCTTATTTTCTAAAAATAAAGGCAGAAACATAAGATGTTACTTTCTAAAAATTAAATAGTACCAGGAACATAGGATGATCTTACTCTAAAAATGGCTAGTGGCAGGAACATAGGATTACCACTGAAAGTTGTACTTTCTAAAAGCAGTTAGTGGAGAAAAAAGAGGACAGCTACTGAAAGTCTTACTTTCTAAGAGAAGTCAGCAACTAGAGAGTTAAGGAACATGAGACCCCTTATCTAGAGAGCTAAGGAACATGCCATCTCCTTATCTATAGAGCTAAGGTACATGAGACCCCTTATCTAGAGAGCTAAGGAACATGAGACCCCTTATCTATAGAGCTAAGATACATGAGACCCCTTATCTAGAGAGCTAAGGAACATGAGACCCCCTTATCTATAGAGCTACGGTATATGAGACCCCTTATCTAGAGAGCTAAGGAACATGAGACCTCCTTATCTAAAAATGACTTCCCTATCTTATATGAAAACATGTGCCGGGTAACTTCTATTCACTGGCATTCTTAGTCACAGAATCAGTTTGTACACTGTCAACACAGCTTTCAAAACTGCAAACTAAACTACTTCACTTTGGAGCACACGTAAGAGTTTGCTGGCGCACGCTGAGATTCCATTTGTTGCTGCTGTGGTAGGTCGATTTGATAATACGCTCCCTGGCCTTGACCCAGGAGTGAAAGGTCGTGGTGTTTCTGAGTTCTGAGAAGTATGACTTGAGAGTAGAGGTGCTAGTTTTTCCACTGCTTGGAGCATCAGAAGATCCTGAATGGAAATATTCATTGTGCTACAAGTGAGTCTCAATTTTGAATATGTATCATGCACACTGTTGATAAAATGTTGAACATGTATCATGCAGACTGTTGATAAAATGTTGAACATGTATCATGCACACTGTTGATAAAATGTTGAACATGTATCATGCACACTGTTGATAAAATGTTGAACATGTATCATGCAGACTGTTGATAAAATGTTGAACATGTATCATGCACACTGTTGATAAAATGTTGAACATGTATCATGCACACTGTTGATAAAATGTTGAACATGTATCATGCAGACTGTTGATAAAATGTTGAACATGTATCATGCAGACTGTTGATAAAATGTTGAACATGTATCATGCAGACTGTTGATAAAATGTTGAACATGTATCATGCAGACTGTTGATAAAATGTTGAACATGTATCATGCAGACTGTTGATAAAATGTTGAACATGTATCATGCAGACTGTTGATAAAATTTTGAACTTGTATCATGCAGACTGTTGATAAAATGTTGAACATGTATCATGCACACTGTTGATAAAATGTTGAACATGCAAGCCCTTAGATAAGGAAAGGGGTGGATCCAACACAAATCAAAACATGACATTTAGTATTAGAAACTTAGTTAATAGGTGGGCCATAAGCCAAACCCCTCCCTCATCCATAATGGTGATTTTTCACATAAAGGTCATCTAATGTTAATCAATGGAAGAATTGACTCATGAAAATGCATGACTGACCTTGCTTTTATCTAGAATTGTTTTTTTTAGGTAAACACACACCACCCCCCCCCTATCACCTCCCACTCCAAAAGTTAGAGAAATATGACATCCAGAAATAAGATAAAGAAATATGACATCCAGAAATATGACAAGGAAGTCAACAATAGTCTATATGATCAGATTAATAATAATTATATAGCCTTACAAGGAAATGATCTTTCAAAGCAGTCAACAATAATTGCAGTTAACCTTAAGCAACCTGATGTCGACATATTCTATATAATTAGTCTCAATAGACTCCAGATATCGACAACTGTTATATTTAGGTTGTCATCTGTTGTTACGGATAACAACTGGCCATGATTATTTCCCATCATGCTTTGTTAATAAATATTTGCTAGAGTGACCATCCTTGATTTTTCCAACAAAACATAAGCCCCACAGATGATTTTCTCAGGTCTGATCACATTTGCAAATCACAGTGTGCAGACCTAGGTTCGCTAATTTTCACTATGTACAGTGCCACCATTGTTTGTCAATTATCATGGATGCAGATTCTATTGATGATTTTGAAGGCTTCAGTGGGGTAGATACTGCAGATCAAAGTATGGGGAATGAGGGAGATATTGAATATATTAGTGATGTAAATGCTGTCTGTAGTGGTGAGGAATTAAGGGGGACGAGTTCTTCTATTGACGAACGAGCTCTATCTGGCTATCATCATCCTTGGCTTTGGCTCAGTGAGTTTACTGAAGCTACTGGAGCAGTGAAAATACCAAATAATGTCACCTCTGAGGCTGATATATTCCGTTTGTTCATTACTTATGAAGACCTGAACTTGTTCGTAACTGAAACTAATCGCTATGCAAGTTAGGTCAAAACTAGAAAGCTAGGGACGTTGTTAATGCTAAACCCTCATCTCGTATTGATCTCTGGAAACCAGTGACTGTTCTCTTCACATGAAATTATTCTTCGTAATGTCCATGTTACTCCTCCACAATGAAACATCAAATCGGAAAAAATCAACGCTATATCCGGCATCCATTTATCTTTATTGTCTCAAAATTTTAAATAAATAAACAAATAAATAACAAAGTTATGCAAATTTAGCTATCATATGCTATAATGTACATGTTATCCCTTCACAATAGAACAGTGACACAAATAAACCATGCTCCTCCATCCGTTTATCTTTATTGTCTCAAATTTGACATCAGTAAAATAAAAAATAACAAAGTTATGCCAAAAAAGCAAACACATCCAAAAACAAGAAATCCTTAAAAAATAACAGGGTTCCAGTAGGATGAAGCATACTTTTTCTCTGGGTTGCTACAGGTTAATACTGTATAAAACATTGCTATTCAACTATTGGTAAATTTTGAGGTGTGACTAATACATCCAATTATATCGGCAGTATAAAGTGGATGGTCAGCATTCAAAACCACATAGTTCACCAAGTTGTTTGTGAGGTGAGCTCTCTATAACATTCTAATGCCAGCACCAATAGTACAATGATAATGATAATAATAATAATATCCTAACAATGAAGACAACTGACATTACAGACTCATGATAATGATAATATTCTAACAAAGAAGGCAGCTGACATTATACACTCATGATAATGATAATATTCTAACAAAGAAGGCAGCTGACATTATACAATCATGATAATAATAATATCCTAACAAAGAAGATAGCTGACATTATACAATCATGATAATAATAATATCCTAACAAAGAAGATAGCTGACATTATACAATCATGATAATAATAATATTCTAACAAAGAAGGCAGCTGACATTATACAATCATGATAATAATAATATTCTAACAAAGAAGACAGCCAATATTATGGACTCATAATGCAGTTGTTTTGAAACAGCCTAGGAGAATGTACTATTCACTACTAACTAGTGGCTTATAAGATCTACATGGATCTGGTTTTAAGTAGATAGCTATGAAAGTATGTAAACTAACCAACCTTTCTGAGGTCTTCAACTTGACACAGACTTCGTAAAGCTAGGATTGCATTGACCCGAACAACAGCCTGTGCATCATGACAAGCTGCTTCTAACAAACTATGAAGAAATACAAATGTAGGTACATTACGAAAAGCAACATTGTTAATGAAACAAATACATACATTATTTCACGAAACAAAATATTGATAAAGATGCATTTCATTCACAGTAATCTTAACTACTGGTGGATCCAGCAATCTGCGCACTACACAATGAGGCCCCCTCCCCGGATGACCTGGAGAGACGGGGCTCTCAGTGTGTAGCACACAAACCGATGCAGACCTATTAACTTTTTATTCTGAGTTCAGCAAGTTCTCGAAAGCTGAATCAAACTACACATAATATTAAAATTTTTTTATCTGGCCACTGCTTCCCATAATGAACCCAAATGTACCTACAAATAAATTAACAAAGAAAGTTGATAAAAATGACACAAACATAATATATACACAAACTGTTCATAAAAAAATAATGGAGTTTATAAAATTCCATTTTATGAAATTCAGTTAGAGTTATATCCATGAGTTTATAGGTGGCTGATGAGGCCTATGGTGGTCCCAAAAGTCCTTAGACAGTTTGGGTATAGGATAATCACTTTTGATGGTGTTTTATTTGCCTTTAACTTTCTAGCTGGTCTCTGCTGTTGAGCTGCTGCATTTCTCCCTTTTTTCACTTAATCTTGCATCTTTTTTTTAATTACAGAGTATCATGTAACTTTGTTTTATGCAACATCTCTCTATGTATCATCATTTATGTCAAAGGCTTTCAGTGAGATCTTTAACAAATCCTTGACATATCTTCTTTTGTCCACTTTGAGATAGCATGTATTTCTGCATCTCACCATTTGTAGTATACTGTGATCTGATATGCTGTTTGTCCGTCAAAGTTGACAATGACCATTCAGCTCAACTGGGATGATTATGAAGATAATGATGTCTGCGGTGTACCAACTGTGACTAATGAGTCCTACTTTGTGTGCTTGGAATTGTCTATCACACTAGGCATGTGTGGGAGGTGTCTGCGGGATATTGAGCAGCTCTTGTCTTTCTTCTAGCACATTTTTGTTGTGCAGCTTGATGTATGAGTGTCTCTGCAGCTGCTGCACCATTCTTGATTCTGCGATGCCAGTTGGGTCTGTCTTGTGTAAACAGATCTTGGTATGATATGACTTGCCAAACATATCTGCGAATGCATCATAATAGTGTCAATACTAGGGATACCAATTTTTCAAGGATATCAGAATCTTATCTTACCATTTGATGTTCATCAATGTTCTGAGACAACTTGTGTGGAAGTGATTGAGTTTCTTCATGTGATCCTACATACTGTCTATGTTTCACCAGCATACAACAGCAATGAAGGCACTACTGATCTGTAAACCTTCAGCTGAGTCTGCAGGCTAATGTCCTTATGGTCTGGGACAAAATTAGATTATAGTGCATGCAATTATTGCAAAATAGAAATAGCATCCATTGTGTCAGGTGTCTTTGGTGAGTGTTCTTCTGTTCAAGTATCTATTTTGTCAAATATTCAGGTGTCAGTCTTGACTGGTGTTGTCTATTTTACTTGTGTCCTGAAAAGGACTGGTGGGTGGAGTCTTGAGATGGACTGTGAGAAAGACTGACATAAGTCCTGAAAAGGACTAACTAGGAGACAAAAACTCAGAAGGGTTAGTGTTTGTCCTGGGACTTTTGTCAAATTAACATTTCATTGCATGTCTTGTTTAAATTTGTTACTTTTGTCTTCTGTGGTACTTATTCACTCACTGCCTATTGGGTTAAGTGAGTAAGTGCCTTAGACTAAGGGAGTTAACCCCTACAGAAAGTTTCAACTGCCTAGTGGGTGGGAGTGCCTCAGACCAAGGGAGCAACCTCTTACATAAAAATTTGGAGTGGAGACCTAAACCATCTTCAAGCATGTCCAGCAGTACTGCTTTTTCCCAAGTATATTGGCCTTTCCTTTGGAACTAATTAACAGAGTTGAGAAAACCTAGTTAGTGCAAATAGGCAAAGTAGTTTCTTCATAAAACCAACAAGCAATTATGTGTAAAATATTGAGGCCTGATAGTCCATTTGAAATTTCACCATGACTTGTTTCCTGACCAGCTGCACAGAAGCAAAAGGTCATCATCATCATGATAATGAAACTGTACATGAATCTACTAAAGTTACTGTGAAATCAGTGTATCAACCAACAAGCAATAAACATAATAATTGTCTACAAGAAAACTTACTGAGCTACAAGCTTAGCTTTCCTGATATCAGAACACAAGACAGGAGAGTGCATTCCTAGGTTCCCACAGGCACCTTCAAACATGTGACAAAATAGACAGATATTAATATAAGGAGGAAAAAAAGGAACAGATTAGATAACAAGAATTATGTAAGATACAAACGCAGACAAACTGTGATTAGGAAGAGACAGATGTTGCTGTAGATCAATTGAAGTTAACATTTTATACAGAAAAAGATATTTTCTCAGATATGATCTTCTTTTGTTGACCTGGAATGTGCCTATATATGTAGTTTTGTCTCTTCTATAACCATGACAGATCTGATATGAGTTGCCCCATGTAAGCATTCTATCTATCCATTGATCTGTGTTCCTTCAGTGCCAAACATGGTGCATAGGGCAGAAATTAGAGCTCTGCAGTATGTAAGCATTGTGGGCAGACATTTAGCCTGACGAATACATTTTCACACTGTCATAGCACAATCTGCAGAATGTTTTTTTTTTTTTATCAAAGGAAAGGCCTTGAAAAAACTTTAACTGCAACTAAAAATAATGTTTTCTTTACTTTCAGAAATCAAAACCATAAGAACTTGCAAATGAGATTTTAACCTTGACCAGAAAAATGGCAGCCAATGGACAGCAGAATTTTAGTTTGCTTAAAACTGTAATTTGAGTATAAGTTCAAAACAAGAATCAAACATGGAATTTGTGGGCATCCATGGCTATGGTTGATGCAAGACAGCAGAGAAAAGGTCAGCGTGACTGTGCTTAGCTTTGAGCTTGGTGACCAACGTGTAAGTATGAGAACCAGTTCTCTCGTACAGTGAACCTTCTATACTAGTGATATTGTTACAGACACCAGTTCTCTCGTACAGTGGAACCTTCTATTGTTATATTGTTACAGACATCTACCTTTCAGTGGAAGTAGCAAAAACACTAAATATATTAGTTACCAATGCAGAAATTAGATGTGTTGAGACATTGACGTAAATAAAACATCATCACAACACTTTTCTATTATCTGGACTATATCCTGCTGCAAATCTGGAGGACCATTGTCCTGCTATATGAGAGATCTAGTGGGAGTTTGAGGACATATGGAGGAAAAACCCCCCAAATATAAGGAATTTGAACAACATGTAAAGTATAGAAATGAGATGGTATACATGAACAACACCACATACAAAATCATGAACAACACCACATACAAAATCAGGAATGAGATGCTAAGATATAAGCAGAAATCAGATGCATTAACTAGCCGAAGATGGATCAGTCGGGCTACTGACACACAAAAAAACTGTGATACATTGCATTTTCATTCTCTGGACTATATCCTGATGGAAATCTAGTAGGGCCATTGTCCTGCAACAAGAGAAATCCAGTGAATCTTCTTAAGAAGAAGATAGAATGAAATAAGAAAGAGCAGGCTTAGCGGAGTAGAAAACAGAATATATTCATGACATCAAGATCAAAATCAGTGCACTGGTAGGGACCTGAAGAAGAGCAAATAGTGGTGGTGGGGAGGGGGGGATTGTTGTTCTCTCGTACAGGTCACTGTGACAAAAAAGTATGTGGCAGGTCAAAAGATGCACAAATCATAACTAAGATATAAAACATAACAGCATATTTTGTTCTACAGATTATGTCCTGCTAATCTGCAGGAATTTGAGAACAAACACAGAAGAGGAAGATAAAAGAACATGAGCAGACAGAGTGGAGTGATTAGAACAGAAACACTTATAATTTATAATTAACATCTAGACACTTCAGCTACGGTATTTAATAATTAACATCTAGACACTTCAACTATTTAATAATTAACATCTAGACACTTCAGCTATTTAATAATTAACATCTAGACACTTCAGCTTTTTAATAATTAACATCTAGACACTTCAGCTATTTAATAATTAACATCTAGACACTTCAGCTATTTAATAATTAACATCTAGACACTTCAGCTATTTAATAATTAACATCTAGACACTTCAACTATTTAATAATTAACATCTAGACACTTCAGCTATTTAATAATTAACATCTAGACACTTCAACTATTTAATAATTAACATCTAGACACTTCAACTATTTAATAATTAACATCTAGACACTTCAGCTATTTAATAATTAACATCTAGACACTTCAGCTATTTAATAATTAACATCTAGACACTTCAACTATTTAATAATTAACATCTAGACACTTCAGCTATTTAATAATTAACATCTAGACTCTTCAATTACTTATAATTAAGATCTGGAAACTTCAAATACCTATATTTAAGATATGGAAACTTTAGAACTTAGGAACTACCATATACAAACTTCACAAACATATATACATTTCAGGAACTTACTTGCTGCATTGGCTCTGGTTTTTGTTACTGGATCTCTGAGTAAATCAACCAAACATGGTAGAGCTGGTCTTAGTTTATAGTACAACTCCCCACTGTGATAGCTAGCATTGCCCACAGCATATGCTGCACACTGAGTAGTATAGTATAAGAGGCATCTCAGTTAGAAAAGGAATTGGAGCAAGAGTCACATAATGTATTAACATGAGGAACTGTGATGAGAAATTTTAGAAGATGAATTGTTATGAGACATTTTGGCAGATGAATTGTGTGATATGAGACATTTTACATGAGGAATTGTGACATGAGGCATCCTACAAGAGAAATTGTGATATGATATCTTGTTTGTTTGTTTGATTGAGAACCCCAGGAATTCAAGTGATTAGCTCTTATTTCCTATGTGCAATGGGGAGGTGTCTGAGATTTCTTTCATACTCAGGAGACTTCACCTTTCAGGCTTTCTTAAAAGAGGAATTGTGACATGAGACATCTTACAAGAAGAATTGTAACATGAGATAATTTTAGAAGAGGAAATATGATACGAGACATCTAACAAGAGGAATTGTGATACAAGACATCTTACAAGAGGAATTGTGACATGAGACATCTTTGAAGAGGAATTGTGACAAGAATCTGATAAACAGAAAAAGATGTAGGAGATTCAATAAGTCTTGTCCTCTGCAGGAAGTGAAAAGGTCACAAATAAAGTCACAAAGTGAAAAACACAAATAGACAGACATGAAGAGAAACACATAGGCATATACAGTTAGACAAGTTAGACAAAGAGAGAAACAGACGTGCAGGCAGAGATATATATATATATATATATAAAAGAATAGATACTGGACATGAGCCAGCTCTAATTTACCTTTCGAACATTTGAATCAGTATCCTGCATGCACTTGATTAAACCAGCCAGAATCTCATCTCTAAAAATTATTAAAGTCAATCAGAAATGAGGTCATTTGTATTCAGACAGACTAATTGCTAACAGACACTTCTGCTTTACCATATTATTCCTGTTGTCAGACTACTCCTGCTACCAAACAATTCCTGCTATAAGACAAATCCTGCTACAAGACTACTCCTGCTAGCAGACAATTCTTGCTGTCAGACTACTTAAGGTCTCTAATAAACTGAATCTAGCTCTGTTAATAAATAATATACACAGACTCAAAGTATAAATAATATACACAGTTGCGGACTATAAATAATAACTAACTTCGTTTGACTGGCCATATCCTCATAACAGAAGAGCAATATGAAAGAGGCAAAACTGAAAGGAGAAGTTAGTTTTCCCTCATCATAAAACCTTCTTTCCTGTTGATACTGTAACATGATATTTCCAAGCTCTGATTGGACAGCCATCTGTGTACTCGGAAATATCAAACATAATGACACTTTTTCCCTATACCCTGCTCATCATTGCTTGTAGAGAAGAAACATCAATATTAACTCATTTGCTCAGTTACCATCCTTAAATGTAGAGAAGAAACATCAATATTAAGTCATTTGCTATGTATCGTCCTTAAATGTAGAGAAGAAACATCAATATTAACTCATTCGTTAAGTATCATCCTTAAATGTAAAGAAGAAACATTAATATTAACTCATTCATTAAGCATCATCTTTAAATTGACACAAGTGCAGCATCTATCTAAATGTATCATCTGTAAATCGACACTGACATTATATGGTTTATTACATGATTTAAAAAAATTTATATCAACATAAAATGGTTGTACAATCGCATAAATAGGGCCTATTATCCGAAATATTTGACACGAAAACATTCCAACTTTTTTCAATCTGTGTGCTATGCACTGAGAGATCCGCCACACTCCAGTCATCCAGGGGGGGTTTCTTGGTGCATATTACATAGATCTATACCACTAGTCTTGCATTTTATCAGTCAAAGGCATGTTCACTATACTTATGGTAGATATTTTTATCAGTCAAAGGCAAGTTCACTATACTTATGGTAGACATTTTTATCAGTCAAAGGCAAGTTCACTATACTTATGGTAGACATTTTTATCAGTCAAAGGCAAGTTCACTATACTTATGGTAGATATTTTTATCAGTCAAAGGCAAGTTCACTATACTTATGGTAGATATTTTTATCAGTCAAAGGCATGTTCACTATACTTACGGTAGACATTTTTATCAGTCAAAGGCAAGTTCACTATACTTATGGTAGATATTTTTATCAGTCAAAGGCAAGTTCACTATACTTATGGTAGATATTTTTATCAGTCAAAGGCATGTTCACTATACTTACGGTAGACATTTTTTAACTATGAATAAACCGGCAAGCGTAGTGACTCACAAAATATAAAAAAATTACAATCTGTAAAGATTACTTAAAAACTGTGAACATGGTAGGCTCTAGATATGTGATCGTACCAAAATGGTTTGGATCAAAGGTGTAATATGTTAACATTACTTCTAGCATGATATTTATGTGTTACGATGTCAATTTTGTAAGTTAATGATAGTAATTGTATGTGTAGTATGTGATCTAATTTTTCTTTATATTATTAAAAATGATTTAGTCAGAACCCTAAAAACTTTGTGGGCAATGAGTTAAGCTTCTATGTGCAACATAACATCAACCGTTAAATATATTTTCTTTTCTATAAAATCTTAGAATGAGAAAAACCATGTCATTATCATCATGTGCTGTACAACTATGAAGATAAAATTATTATCTCAAGTTGAATGCAGCATGTACAAAGAAATAAAAAGAAATTATCTGTAAAAAAAAAGATTTTTGGCCAGATATGAACAAGTTAAATGATACACTTATAACTACTCAAGTGATCTATGTGACTTACTTTTGCTTGATTGTTGGGTACATTTGTGCATCATGTCGCATAATATTACCCAATAAGCTGCAGGTTCTAGATTTGACAGCAGATGTGCTGTGCTGTGTTAAACTGGCCAGGAGAGTATAGTCCCCTGAAACAGCAAAACTGGTTTTATATTGCATGGTTGTTGGAATGTAGAGTGGAACACCTATGGGAATGTTGATTGTGCTTTAATGTTTAATGCTAGTTTACAATCAAGATTGTCTCCATAAATAATGTTAATACATTCAATTTAGCCTATATAAGACATTAAATTAATTTGAAAATAAATGTCTTAGAAAACTATAAAATATTGGTAGGGAAGAATTCAAGCCAAACAAACAAGAGAAGACACCAAACAGCAATATGTTTCTGCAACAATAAGAAGAAAACAATGTACTTATATCAGACATTTATTGCAGAATTCAAATGTGTTAAAACGGTGACACAACGCATTTCCATTCTATGGACTATGTTATGTTCCTCCAGGGCCATAGGCGGCGCATAGGGCAGAAACCATAGCCTTCCATTTCTGTCTTTGTGTTGCCAGGTCTTTCAATTTTTGCGTGTTGTTTAGGTTCATTGACATGCCTTCTCTATTAATGGTTCTTCATAGAGTTTCTCTAGGTCTCCCTCTTCTTCTTACTCCAGGTGGCACCCAATATAGTGACTGCTGGGTAATTCTTAGGCTGTTCATTCTGAGAACATGGTCGATGTATGAACTATATCCTGCTGGAAATCTAGTAGAGTCATTGTCCTGCTGCAAGAGAGATCCAATGGGAGTTTGAGAATTAACGCTGAAGAAGAAGAAATATCGGACATTTAGGTCCTACTTAGAATGAATGAAAAGAGACTGCCATTACAAGCATTAAAATGGGTACCAGATTACAAAAGAAAAAGAGGAAGACCAAGAGAGACTCTTTGCAGAACATTCATCAAAGAGGGTATGACAATGAGTCTCAACAACATGCAAGATTATACAAGTTGCATCACATCGCTCAAACTGGAGAGCTCTGGTTTCTGCACTATGCACCATATTAGGTGCTGAAGGAACATAGACAGAATGACATAAGGGATTCTCCTTGGCATAATGATCAAGCTATATCTTGTGCTCAGAAGGTCACAGGATTAATCCTATGTCATGATGTCTTGATTACAAGTGCATTTCTCAGAGATCCCCGAGGATCACCACTTGAAGCTTAGGAGTTCTACACTATGAGTGGTACTCTTGGCAGAGAAGTGCCACTTTGATGAGGTCTATGGAATATATGGAAAAACTTGAGTACAATGAAGGCAATCATCTATGCAGTTGATCCATTATTTCAATCACAAATATATTATAGGAAAGAATATAACATGCACATACACAGAATGACAGAAAGAGGGAAGATTAGGGGCGAGGAAAAGAAGGATCACAATCTACACCTTACTGGGATATTGAGTCTGCATACTCTTGGGTGGCTGCTAGAACAGAGAGAGAAGCACTTATGGGAATGTTATGTGTGTCATGATGTTGGTTTATAATCAATAACCAAGAGATAATAAATGTGGAGATACTGTACCATGTAGATGCACATTTCCGTGGCTGATTTAAGATAGCAATTTAAATCTATAATTGCTAGCAAAAGTCAGAAAGTGTAAAAATCATTCAAACTATCTATGATGATTTAGTCAAACAACAAAGGACCTCTATCATATCAATGGAATCAGTTACTGAGATTGCCAAGAGATGCTCATGAAGAAACTAAAAATTCATTGCGTTGCTGCACATTTCTTCTTCTGCTCTTGACACGCTATCAAAAGCAGGGTTGACTTAACATGTCCGAAGCTTTGTATCAATGGAGCTAGTGTCTCAACATTCATGTCTATGGTTATGACCTGGCATCTTGTGACTTGTACGAGGTATGGTCAAATAGAAAATAGATCAAACTGACATTAAAATGTAGCCTGAAGTCTGTACTTCAGAAATGTACTTCTCAATGTAGTCTTTATTATTTGTTATAGTTTTTGTCCATCTTCGCACAAGAGCATGTTAGACGCATGGAAAAATGTGAGTATTTTTTCCTAAACTAATTGCATACTGCGTGTTTAAGACTGTTGGTGTCCTTAAAGTGATGTTCATGTAGATCTTCTTTTAGTGGTATAAACAGATGGAAGTCCAAAGGTGCAAGATCGCCACTGTAAGGGGGATGTGGTAATACTGGCCAGTCAAATTCTCCAATCGCATCAATGGTGTGTTTAGTCGTGTGTGGCATGGCATTATTGTGCAACAGTAGTGCAATTCTCTGATTTTTTTAATGGGTAAAGTTGCCAAAGATGAACTCTAAGCTTCTTCAAAGAATCAATATAATGGTCTGCATTTAAAGAAGTTCCAAGGTTCTTTGTTCCAAGAAGTCAAGAAGAATCACACCTTTCTCATTCCAAAACATGAAAGACATAATTTTCCCTACAGATGGTGAAGTTTTGAACTTCTTTCTTGTCGGCAATGTTATGTGATGCCATTCCATTGACTACCTCTTGGATTCTGGTTTAAAAAAATTAACCCTAGTCTCATCACCTGTTACAATATTTGATAAAAACTCATCTGCAGTATAGTAATGATGCAGAAGGTTAATGTCTATGGTTTTCCTTGTTTCCTTATGTCCATCTGTCAACATTCCTGGCACCCAATGTGCACAAACCTTTGAATAAACCAGATCTTTAACGATGTTCTGGACACTACCTTTACCTATAGACAACATGGCATGTGGTTCATCCAGTGTTACCCAATGATCACTACGAATGAAGTGATCAACTCAATGAATATTGCGTGGTGTCACTGCGGTAGATGAACGACCAGTCCAACTAAGGATTGACCTACTTCAGCTTCGTCACCACAATATACCCAACATCGTACAGTGCAAACATCCACTGCTGAATCTCCATAAACATTCTTCCAATGTTTGTGGATGCGAATTGGGGTTTCGCCTTCAGCCGTGAGAAATGCTATGACATATCATTGTTTTAACCGTACTTCTTTGACAGTCATTTTTAAATAGTTACTGTGTTGCAATCTGTTTATGAAACAAGTTGACTATGCTATGTAGTATAGAAGTGTGTTTGGGGATTCTTGCAAAATTAACAAATTGCATACCGGACAGTATTTACTTAGATAAAAATTAGGCGGCATTACTTTTTGACCATCCCTCATATGACTCAACATTCATTTCTACGTTTATGACCCGGCACCTTGTGACTTGTATCTGCGAGCCAATGATTCAACATTTATTTCTATCTTTATGATCTTTGACTTTATCTTATTCCCAAAATGAAATTGAAGAAAGTCATATTTCCCTTGAAATAGCAGCACTATGTTATGTAACTAAAGTGCTCACCCTTTGGTCCTCACAAGATTTCTCTGACCAGGTACACATGTTCTGTAAATAAAGTACTCACCATCTGGTCCTCGTAAGATTTCTTTGACCAGGTACAGATGTTCTGGGGATGTTCTAACCATGTGACTACAGATGGAAATTGTGTCACACACAACAGAAAGTGGACCTTGACTAGCCATGCATTGATGAAGAAATGAGACAGCCTAAGGAAACAAAATTGATCATAACAGTAAACACATTACGAAATGTAGGGTCTAGATTTAGCAGATAACCTTGCCGTACTGTCCCACATCTACAAATAATTTAAAGAAAGCACTCACAATGACAGGTTACAGCACATAGGCTTGAATATACACAGGGAAAAGACAAAGATTACTAGAATAAAGGACTCTTGACAGGACTTGATTTTTTTTTAAACGTTTGGACCAAATTAATGTTCAGGTATATAAAAGTTTTAATACATGTCTTTTTTTAATTTTCAAAAAAATGCTCAAAAGGCATAGAGAATTGACTTAACTGTACTCAGGTTACCTCATATGTACTCTGCCTATCTCAACACAGCGGCACATCAGCTGCCAAGAGTATAACTCACAACACATAACTCTGTAGCTTTAAGCGATAATCCCCAGGGATCAATTAAAAAGCCCACTAAAAAGACATTACGAGCGGGATTCAAACCCGTGACCTGTTGAGTACAAAGTGAATGGCTTAACCACTATGCCAGGGAGATTTATTTTTAAATTTTATAATTTAACATAATATTGATAAATATGGTGCTTATTATACATAATTATACATAGTATATAATTATATTATATTCTATGTTTATATAATTATACTATATACTATGTTTATATAATTATACTATATACTATGTTTATATAATTATACTATATACTATGTTTATATAATTATACTATATACTATGTTTATATAATTATTATATAATTAGTCTTACTCTGTTTCTCTTTCACGTGCTGCACCGTGCGAACTAGGACGTTCTCAGCATGTAATGAGACATAGTTCACTTTCAAAAACTATTTTGTCAGAAACAGTTGAGGGTGGAAGGAGAAGTGGCAACTAAGAAAATCTTTGTTTGAGGACAGAGGTGTTTGTAGGACTTCTTATGCTGTCTCTAATGCGGCGCCTATGACCCTGATGAGTCTTATTATTTTGAGCAAATCAGCTTTGTTCATGCTCAAATCTTGTGATATCACTTTCCTTTTCTTATCCATAATTCATATCAATGTTTCTATTGAGCTTGCCCTGCCACTCTGGCCACACACATTCCATATGTGTACGTACCTCATCTACACCTTTCTCAATGTGTGTTCTAGCCATGTCTACCTCCTTTTTTTCTTATTTTCTCAATGGTGTTGTTGACACTTGTATATTAGTAAGCTCACCATTAGAAAATGTTTGTTCACAATGTATTTAGAGAATTATTAAGATGCATTTTCCATCAAAATCCTTTTAGGTGGTTGTCTTTTTGAATGTCAAAGTTCCAACAGCAGAACTTACAGCACATTAGATTTGCATATAATTTCCTAATATGCTGGTGGTAAAAAATCTACTGAAATAACAATTTGACAGTGTAAAGGTAAAAATTAGAATCTGGTCACATATTTCCGCACCTGACATGATTTGACGGCAGTAGCAAACTGCTCTACAAAGATGACATTCCCAAGCACCAATCTTGTGATAAGTCCCATAGGTGTCTCCAGTGATGTGCCTGAGAGATAGGAGACGCAGGATTCAAGCAAACGCTGCAACAGTTTTGATGTGTACAAGCAACTGTGAAGAGATATGTAAATGTGATTTTATTTAACGATAATGCTGTTGTTGAACTTACTCTGAAAGTGTCTTCGAAACAAATGATGACACAACCAAGAATGAAAAAAGTCAAATAAGGAAACAAAATTACTGAACAAGAGAAATGATAACAAACTCAAACAAATGAGAAAACAATCCAAAAAAAGAAGACATATCTAAATAACTTAGAAAACAGTCCAAAGAAATAAGGTAATCTAATGAAAAGAGATAACAAAGCAAAACAAATTAGAAAACAATTCAAAGAAAAAGATAAATCAAAATTTACGAGAAAATATCTAAAGAAAAAAGAAAATCTAAAGAAATGAAGTAATCATCTAAAAAAAAAAAAATCTAAAATGAAGTAATAATGGGGAAAAAAATCTAAACAAATAAGGTAATAAGCTAAGGAAAAGAGATATCTAAACCACTAAGAAAATAATCTAAAGAAATGAGTAGGAGAAAAATCTACAAATATAGAAAACAATCTTACAAATAAGAAAAACTTCTAACACTATTTAAAGAAATGAACTAGCAATCTAAATAAATGAGATAAAATTATAAGAATACGATTTAGTTAACCTGGCAATAAATACAAGGTAACTGCGTGAAACGTAACAACAATTAGACATAAAACACAGGTTTATATATCGCTTCAATGGGACACGACAGACTATAGCTAAAACTAGTAGGTAATGATGGGCAATGATGAGCACACAAGAAATCATAAAAATACAATACACAAATCACATTCAACGTTTCAACCAAAAAGTCTTTATCAAGACACAAACAAAACATCAAAAGACGACGAATGGAAAAATTATCACAACATACAACGGAAATATGGAAATGATATGCCGGAAGGTGAGAAAGTACATAAGAAATGTAAATATACCGGTATGTGGAAATGAAACGAACAAAAATATGAGTAAATGACGGAACAAAAAGAGTAAAGACAAAGACCACACCAACCCAGTATTAGACATAAGAGTGGTCAGAATTGAGTCCAAAAGGCTTGAGTGTACCCAATTCAAAAATGAGACGATTTTCTAGAGCATACCTAGATCTATCATCGGTGGTGCAAGATCTGATGGCTGTGACCTGAATATCCAAAGCACCATGAAGACCATCACCGTTGAAGTGTGTGGCCACAGGAGTGGGTGTTCTGTGCTTGATGGCATGAAGATGGTTACAAAAGTGATCGCTCAATCGTAGGCTGGTTTCCCCGATGTACTGTTTGCCATAGCGGTTACATATGATCACGTAAATGACATTACGGGATTCACATGTAAAGGCCTCATCGATAGAGAAAGTAGTTCAGATGCGCTCCATTTCATTTCTCAAGGCCACTTAACAGTACAAACATGTAGAAATCATAATAATATAATTGCATGAGCTAACAACAAACATAAGCAAACAGATTTAAGAAAGAAAGAAATTTAATTACAGTTAAGACAAAAGAATGGATAGGGTTAAGAAATCAGATAATAAATTGGGGTGCAAAGGGAACGCATTGCTCTAGGCGGACCCAGGGTTAGCAGATAACCAAGATCCCAAATGTACCTCCACGCGGTGCACCCTGGAAACAGAAATACAGCAGCTCGAGCTGATTCTGGCCAAATCATTTGGGGATCGTGTCCGAAAATGTGGAGGTAGCAGATGGAAAGAGATTTGCCTGCACAAGTGACAGACATATCTCCGACACCACCAGCATCACCACATATAGCGACACTGTCGACATACAGTGAAGCTAGTCAGTCCAGTCCGAACATTGGAGGGGCGGCCAATGTAAAATGCACGTAAAGGTAGATACATGGCGAGAGACATAGATTTCATACCGAGTACAATGAAACAATGAAAGGGCAGAACAGCGCTAGAGGGCAGCGCGAACTGCAAATAGAAAGTGAAAAGTCCCTAGGAAAGGGGGAGCTACAAGCTCCGTCAGCTCGAGACGGGCTTCTAGTTACTTGAGTTCCTTACAGGCAGAGACCCAGACCCATCCACTGGCGTTTGGTAAAGCAAGAAGACCTAACCCAACTCTAATGTCGAGCCTTCCTAAACCGGAAATATGCTCGTGAAGAGAAAGGGTTCTGTACCCAATGGGCTTAGGCAAGACAGGGACAACGATGGTAGTCCTAGCCCAACTCTACTGTCAAGGTTTCCTATACCGGAAGTACACTTGCAGAGAGAAAGGGTTTCGTACTCGATTCGCTCAGGCACAAAAGGGACAACGATTTAGCCCTGGCCCAGCTCTACTGTCAGGTTTTCCTACATCGGAAATACACTTGAAGAGAGAAAGGGTTCAGTACCTGATGGGCTCAGGCGCTATTGGGACAAGGACGCTCAGCTCGAGAACGCCTTGCTCTCAAACGCGTGGTGTGAGACTCGAACTTGGACAAGGGGTACACGATGTCGGTGAATGACACCTCGGCTAAGAGGGCGAAAGAGCCAGGGTCCAACTCCTCTGTTGAGTTCTTCTCCTTAAGGAACCAGGCTCACGGATGAGAAACAGTTCAGTACCCAATGGGCACAGGCACAGCACGTCCAATTACACGAGGCAAGTTCATAGACAGTGGAACACCTCGTTTGAGTCAGACTAAGAGCAAGAAAATCGTCTGGGCGAAGAGTCTCCACTACGCGTGCCTGGAGACAGATATAGAGGCTGTCACAGGCTAAGGGTAGCCCACCCGAATTGTCAAGGCATGCAGAAATCGGATGTGCTAGGCCTACAAGGCGCATAACGGTGGCACAACGTAATCACGCTCCCGGCGGAAATCGCACGGATATCCGTGATGGTTTCAATGGAGCAAACGAAAAACAAAAAAAAAAGATAATAAATTAAATCAATGAAAACACAGAAATAAAAGAACTCACTGCTGTATCTCAGCTAAAAGTTCCTCTGATGTATCGACTGCAAATGGAAAGCAACCCATTTGTGTCACAGCAAGAATTATGTCCCTGACCAGCTGTTTTCCATCATCTTTAAAACTAAACAAAAAAAGTAATCTAAAATATATACTCTCTGAAGTTTTACTTATGCTGGTATCTCTAGGTCTATGGTAAACATTAGTGTCTCTATGGTAAACTTTAGTATCTCAAGCAGCACACATCCAACTATAAAATTATCACTGGTATTCCAAATGAAAATACAATCACACGATCAAATGAATTTCTCCTTGAAATATATTTGTGCACAGATACTTCTATCGGCTCACAAAGCCAGTCACAGAAGCTAGCTTGAGCAGGACCTGAATGTTTACACATCCCTGTCCACCATGTTGGCCAGTTTTTCAGATGTTAAAAGACAAATTATTTACAGTATATTTCTACCAACACTGTGTTACCAGTGCCAAACCTGGTCTCTCTCATCTTCACACTACAGAAAGATAGTGACATGTGAGATGAAGTGCTTGAGGAAGGCTGCAGGGGCCATCAGGCTTGACAGATTACGAAATTAAGACAGCAGGGAAGAATAGATATAACACCTTGCACAGAATATATAGGAAAGCAGCAGCTCAAGTGGTTTGGTCATATTATGAGAATACATCACGACAAGTTACCCATGAAGGCATATAACAAAATGAGATCAGGGTACAAAGCCAGAGAAAGACCACAGTAAAGATGGATAGGAAATGTGGACATCTTGAACAAACATGGTAACATCATTGCCAAGGTGACACACCTGGCCTAGGAACACAAGCTTGAGCTCCAATCACCCCTACTCCAATCATCCCTACACTTAACTCTGCATGTTCTAAAATGTAGAAAAACCACAAAATCCCTAGAATTTACTCCATTTGAATAGAAGACTTTTTCTCAAAGCATTGCACACCACTGAGAGCCTTCTGGGTATGAAATAAAGTTCTGGAGAAACCATCCAGTTTCCTACAGGAAGTAAGATATAATTGCTTATAATTTCTGCAGATCATAACAATAACAAACTTTATCTATAAAACCTATAATCCATCAAGGTTGTAGAATTACTGCTTTTGATTCATAACATTCCTATAATGATTTCTATCTTTAATGATAAGGACAAGAGTAGATAAATTACAAGAGGTTCATTCTTTGATGTTGCCTGTCCATGATTTTCTGTCTATCTCTGCTCCTTCCATCTTTGACTCTTTCCTATAGGATCATTTTTTGACAGGAAATCATGTTGGCCTATATATCGAAACATAAGTTTTCAGCTTGTTACTATTGAAAATAGTAATCTTTTTGCAACTATTTGATTTCTAATGTACATATTTCTCTTATGTCCTATATAAAGAGATATTTAGAATTTATCTATAACATGATGAATATATAATATATTTTGGCTTCCACCAAAATGGCTGATAGAATGAATGTGTTCTCTTTGCAGTGTTTGATTAGCAGTTGTTCCTTCCTGAAAGTAATGGAAACTTACGGGAATATTGTGCCTAGAATATCCAATGGATTAATCGAACTTTTCTCTAGGATTAAACTACACCTGTTTGGTCATATAAAGAGAATACATCGTTGGAAAATGCAAGCCACATCGCTCAAGACAGAGAGGGGTTCATAGAGTTCATTGGGAAGACAACGTTCTGGAAAGAATACATCACATGACACTCTATAACATGTGTATTTGATGGTCTGTATTCATCTCCCAATGTCAGAAGTGAGTGTCCAATTCATACAATTATACATCATAACAGAAAAAAATCAGTGAGTTATACATTTTTATTTATATATGAAGAAAAATGAAAAAATATCTCACTGTGTTTTGATGTTCTTTAAAAATTCTGGATGCAAAAAATGAACCAATGTGAGCATAAGGATGCTGTCAGATGTTGCCAGGTTGGGCAGGCACTGGTATGTCTCCTGAAAGATAGAAATCTTATAAATTCTGTAATGCATTATAAACAATTAAGTTGAATATTAGTTTAGAACTGCAAACTAAAAGAGTGAGAAATAAAACGAATATATTATTCATCATCATCATGTGACATACTGGCATAGACAATCATGGATGTCTACTACTATTTATTTCCAGTATCTTTAATTTGGATCGTTGTTGACTCTTTGCCATGCCACGTTGTCTAATCTAATATTTACTCATGTAGTCATCCTCAATCTCTCGTACTTTCTATCTTGCCCACGGTAACTATGTCTCAAGATCTCCTTGTCTCAAAACATGTTAAAAAAATAAAGATTGTCTCTTTCTGATATTATTCAGTAACACTGTCTCACATTTGACCCTTTCAGCATCTCTATGGAACTCTCAGCATTCTTCTATGGAATCACATCTCTGTTGTCTATAATTTTCCACTATTCTGTTTATTTATTGTCCAAGACTCATATACATATGTTAGAATCAGTGTTATGCAGCTGTGAAGAACTTTATTACACACCCCTATTGTCCAAGACTCACATACATATGTTCGAATCAGTGTTATGTAGCTGTGAAGAACTCTCTCACTCCCCTCTATTGACATGGACATATTACACAGTATATTCTTCATGTTTATGAATGCCTGTGTGGATATCAGGACCTGGGCTCTAGCTCAGGATGCAAAGAATAGGGCCACAGTCTGTTTTCCAGGTATAAGTTGTAGTAGGTGATTAGGGAAGATTGAGGGATAGGCTGACTAACTGTCACCAATAAATGTCACCTGTGAAAAAATCCTTGTCACATCTTGTCTCAATTTCTAACTTTTGTCTTATATCAAATAATCCCCATGGATGAATGGATGGTGAAGAGATGTAGGCCAATGGACAGTGCACCGTTGTCCTTGTGTGGCAGACTCCAAAGTGACAGGGAATGCTAGAGGTGTCATAACTGCAGATGGGTCAACAAATATGACAAGAATTATGAGATGTTTTGCCCAGAAGTGTGTGCTGTGCTCCTTGCAGCACATGGTAACCCTGAAAATGGTCAACTGGAATGCCTCCCTTCATGGACTAAACATGCATCTAGAAACTTCCCTTACACAACCATGCCTTTTAGACAACCTTATATCAGTCCGCATATCACTTCAGTTATACGACAGAAGAATCTGTAGGTTTGTTTAAAAAAAAGGCTATGGGCTGTTGACATCTACTTGCTCAGAGCTAAAGGAATTATTTCATCATCATCATTTTTTTTTTAATGAATGCTGCATTTTGCTTGCCCTTTTATGTTTCTTATCTCTGTTTAACTTCTTCCATGTGATGTAATCGTTGTTTCTAAATATTTGAACTGGTGGACCTGTTTGAGTATTGAATCATTCACTTTGATCTTGTAGACTGGGAAATTTTGTTGTTGTTGAATTATTACAGGAGGAAAAGTTAAACAAGAAAACAATAGATGGGCACATTTTTTGTGAGATAAATATTAATTTAGAACTGCAAACTTAAAGAGAAATAAAACCAATGTATTATGACAAGAGAAAATTTGTAACAAAAAAATGATAGATGGAAAAATAGATAATTATATATGTTAGAAAATGATAGTTTGCACCACTACTAGCAAAAACATTTTCTTGAGAAAGACATATGAGAAAAACAAATTTAACCCTTTTAACATGGTGACCTGAATTTCATGCTGCAATGTATATGTAAATGATTGTGTCCCTCTGATGAACTGAAACTACAATATTTCAATATCACAAATCAGTACCTCATATCAATTAAATATTTTTTCTTATTTATAAACATTGGTGATGTTATGGATATGCACTGCATTGTGGGAAATTGTTTTTTTTATATTCAAAATGGCTTACATTTGTTGATTATATTTTGTGGTTGTTGATTGTTTTAAAAAGCAAACAACATGCTGGAAATCAGGGACATTTATGCTCTGAAAGGCTAACAGCAGAAAAACATGTGCTAGACAATTCAGAGGATGATGAATTAGATCTAGATGGGGAATATTCTTAAATGATATGAACATTTAATTGAACAACCTAGTTTGTGTTGAAAGCAGTCAATTAGACTAATGATCAGTATATGTTTTCACATTCAGGATTGATCATGATACACTCAGAACAATGAAAAAGGTTTATCATCTGCATAGCTTATCAAATAAATTGTATACAGATTGATCTCCTGCTAATGAATTAGATCTATGTGTACATAAAAAAAACAACCAAGGTCTCTAATAATATTTGTATTGTATATGTAATAAATTTAGCAATCAGAACTACTTATGTTAGCTTCTTGTGTATTCCCTGCTCAGGAACCTAGAACAGTGGAGTTTTACTAGGGCTAAAAGGGTTAAAGACAGATGACATATTACAAAAAATAAGGACAAACAGACAAAGGAGATATAAAACAATGCACTACTGAAAATAAGAAAAAAAATACCAAAAGAAAAATAGAGGTGAATTTGAACAGAAAATGTGAAAAAAATAATGGACACAAATAAATTAAAACCAAATGAAGCAACACAGTTGAATGTAACCGTATTGGTAGACATATATTAACAATTATAAACCTTTGTAAATACAGTCACTGCCATGTGAAGAGATGCCATTAAACCCTGTGGAGATAAAAGTGACCACTCCGGTGTTAAAAACGTGTGTGGGTTTTGTGCTCCATTTTCCACACCTTCAATGTCGTGTATCGGTATTTGACTGTCTGGGTTTAGAACACGAGACCCCTGCGCTATGCGGTGCCACATTGAACTCCAGATCCCAGACTCAATGTACAAGCTAGCAACAGGACTTTCAGCCTAAATAAAAGATACAAATTAAATATATTAAGTTTACAACAATTGTCAAAATATCTCTCAAGTTTTATATCTTGAAGATTGTGATGAAACATACTGTCATTTTCCATCTTCTCAGTTGTCATACTCTCAATACAGCAAGACTATTAACTGTAGCTAGCTTTCCTACCTATTTATATATTTAGCCCGTTATTTTCCTATCAATAAATATTGTCTCATTAAACACAACTCTCACTACACACAGATCTCACTACATCTATAATATAAAATTTAACAACTATCTGACAAAGTTTAATTGTTTTGTTGAAGGATGATGTTTAATTACTTCACTTATGTAGCACACTGGAAGATGTTGTTGAAATAAACCACTTTGCTACCGTCTAACCACATGTGGGGAAACACTTCGACAAAAAACACTGCCTGATGTATTGTAACTAGCACCAGCAGGGAGATTGACAAGAGTCTGACTTGTTAATGATGCACTCTGCCAGGTGTGCTACAGAAATGAGGATTCATCAACTACGGGAATAAGGACTCACAAAATTGACTGATAATGACATAAAAGGTTATGACGTGCTAAAGATCTAAATGATAAGAAATGGTTTATGTGTATTCACTGGTATCAGATTAAATACTTTAGAGGGAGATAAATAAGTTTCACATATTAAGGAGGGAGACAAGTGACTGAAAATTGAGCCAATAAAATGCAAGCCATTAGATCTTCTTCTTCTTCTAGTTCGCAGTTTGACATGTCTACACAACAAGTAAGGAAGGACTTTTATTTTTTTATTTTTAGAGCCCTAAATAAAAATTATGCAATTTCCCCTTGGTCCTAAATTCTTTATGGAAAATTTGCATTATTTATGGGTGAGTGTTTGGTAAACACAATAACTTTTTTGTTTGTAAAGATATCAAAATAATTTTTTCATGTGTAAATAAAAGTGAATAATGAATATAATAATGTTTTTGTTGTTGTTGTATCTGTGATATGACAGTTGTGAGCAAGTTGTTAAGTTGAAAATTGGGGGAAAAATCTCAAAACACCATTTTAAAAATCACAAATATAACTTCTTGACGACCCTAATACTTCAGCAATGTGTGGCAACATTGATAAAATCCACCTAAATACCTATACTTTTTTATATATATATTGTTTCATATCCAAACTAATATAATATGGACTAAAAAGACTAATAACTTGAAGAAATTGCATATAAAGTCCGCCCGGTCAACACTAGGTCTAGGCCAACACGAAACATAATTATTTTTCATGCACATACGTAGGACCCCTGATACATATTGTTTTTGTGTTTTTGAATGAATACACACACATTCTCATAATATAACAAAAAATTGAACACAAAAAACAACAATTAGAACATGTAGTCACGTTCACTTACCCATGCCACACGGTACTCAATTTGGTAGTAAAATATTGCACAGAAAATGGCCAAAGTTGTTCCAGAAATGTGTTGACAAAACCAGCCGGCTTTCCCTTTCTTACAATCATAATGTGCAAAGGAATTTGACCTTTAGACTGTGACATATTCCTAGCTTCTTGTGGCGGGAATTCAACGTCATATGAGCATAACTCCATGATATTAACTTTACAATATTGCACCCATAGGGTCCTAAAGGTTAAACCGACCACTTCCCCTAGGGAAAATAGAGCATGATGATTAGCACCAAGAAACAAGTAAAATGGAGGATCAACAATCCTTATTAGGTTTCTCCCAAAAAAATAAAATAAAATGCAAATATTAAGTGATTTGTTTAATGGACCCTCTCTCACCAAAGTCTTGTTTACAGTTCTGACAAAATGTGTTAAAATATTAGCATAAGCCTATACCAACTTATAGCCAGGGAAAGACAAAAAGAAACACTCAGAAGAACAATACTTAGAGAAAAGTAAAACAATCAATATCCATACTATTCAAGAACTGCTCAGAATAGCTTTGAACAGACAGAATTGGAGAGATCTGACCTCTGCCCTATGCGCTAACTTCAGCGCAAAAGGAAAATGAATGAATACCAACTTACCCCACTAAGCTACTAACTCATCAACATCAAGAAACCATAAAGTTAACTTACCCCACTAAGCAGCTCACTCAGCAACATCAAGAGCCCATCAAGCACACCATAGTCAAATGGTGGTCTTACACAAATCTTGAAAACAATAATGAAAACTTGGTGACAAACTGAGGACTGTGATTTTGGTTTTATATCTTTAATATTAGGTGTGCTAGTTAGTTTGTTCCTTTCGTGCCACAAGCGACACATAGGGCAGAGGTTTTGGTTTTCCATATGATGCGATCTGCTGCCTGCAGCTTTAGTTCCTGGATGGTCTTACAGCCTATTAATTCCCCTTCTTTAAGAATGGTGTTTTTAAGGGTTGTTTTAGGACTTCCTCTTTTTCTTTTACCCTCAGGTAAAATATAAGGGCTTGTTGGTTTATTCTGTTTACATCTATTAAGTGTGTGTTAGTCAACATATAGTGCACAGATCAATATGTGCTTAGTATCAGGGCATGCATGCTAGTAGTTTCTGTGGATATCAGGGTATAAGGGATGATAGCTCAGGTTCTATGTTGGTTCAGTGCTCTTTTCAAAATCTTTGCTAGGTGTTATCTACCGACCACACCTATCCTTACTCCTAAATCACCCATTTTCGATAGACTCATCCTCATGTATCTCAGTATGTTCTGTAGCTCTCAGTATTTTGTATAGCACTCTCAGTACTTTCTGTAGCAATCTCAGTACTTTCTGTAGTTGTCTTAGTACTCTCTGTAGTTGTATCAGTATTTTGTATAGCCATCTCAGTACTTTTGGTAGCAGTCACAGTACTTTCTATAGCAATATCAGTACTTTTTGTTGCAATCTCAGTACTTTCTGTAGCAAAGTCTCAATTCTTCCTGTAGTAGTCTCAGTATTTTGTATAGCATTCTCAGTACTTTTTGTAGCACTCTCAGTGCTTTATATAGCAATCTCAGTACTTTTTGTAGCAGTCATAGTACTTTCTGTAACACATTATAATCTCAATATGCATAATATATCGTAACAATCTGAGATTTACATTTATTTCCTGGCCTAAAAAGCAAGCCTAGTGATCAATGAACCAGAACTACACTATTGCACAATGAAAGTAATAACATAAAAATAGCATGAGCATATCTCTTTAATCTTTAAAAACAAAAGTAGACGAGATGGCAGAGAAAAACAGTCTTACTTGATCCAGGTCTGTGAACACTGCAAGACAAGCCTGCAACATTTCAAATGGTTGAACTTCAGCATTGACCCCACACGCAACCATCTGACTAAACAACAGAGCGGAAGCAGCCTGTAATAACAAAAACAAACAGTTACAGATGATATATAACTTGCCACAGCAACAATTTACATGACATTTTTGTGAGCAATGAATCAAAGGCATGAGAGAGTCTTGATCAAGGAAGAACAATTAATTTTAAGCAAAATAATCAGTAGCTTAAAGTTAAAGAAAAGCTAGATGGAAACTAAAAAAAAATTGAAGTTTATAGAGAAAAATAGAAAAAAATGTAGAAAAACAGGTTAGTAAGCATATAAAAAAGATGGCAAAAATAATAGAGAAATTGGCACCAACAAAAATCAGCAGAAAAATAATAAATCAACGGAGAAAAACAGTCAGCAGACATTGAAAGAGTCAGCAGATATTATTTGAGGAATCAGCAGATAAAGAAATGTCATACACAGACAAAATTGGTTGCTTATTGTATTCAAGACATTAGGATGAACCCTTAATTTATGTAATGGAGTTATTTTATAAGCAAAATTTATCATCAGCAGTCTGCCACTGCTTTCTGAATGGAGTGCATGTCAAAATGACGGAAACAAATTTCAAACCTTGTATTGTTGGTGTTATAGAAAACACTCACTACCCCTTAACCTTAGAGTTGCATATGTATATATATATATATATTTTGTGTGTGTGTGTGTATGCGTACGTGCGTGTGACACATGTCCATTACAGAACATTATAAGCCTCTCAGTTCTGTGCAGCTGCCCAGCTTCTTCTAGTGTCCTGTACAGTAGGTCTTCGATGTCACATGTCCATGCAGTCTTGGCAAGACTTGTGTTTATATATATATATAATTTGAGATATGCGGATGACACTGTTCTGATTGCAAAAAGTGAGGACTCTTCCTAAATATCAAGCAAACAGAAGTAATGGTTATTTCAATAAACAAAATAACACACCTTGCAAGATCAAAGTGAATGATATAGTATTAAAAGAGGTCCATCAATTCAAATATTTAGGTACAATGATTACAGCAGATCGAAGAAGTTCAACAGAAATAAGAAGCAGAATAGGACAGGCAAAAACATTTGGAAACATGAAAAATATACTGTGTAATATGACCTTGTCATTAGAGGTGAGAAAGAGAGTTCTGCAGTACTATATAACCCCTATACTAACATATCGGTGCAAGTCTTGGACAATAAACAAACTGGAAAGTGGGAAATTAGAGGCAACAGAGATGTGGTTCTACAGATGAATGCTGAGAATACCATGAACTGAAAGAAAAACTAATGTAGAGGTGTTGAAAGAGTCAAATGTGAAACAGACCTTGATCAACAATATACGAAAAAGGCAATATTCTTTTTTTGGCCACTTCATGAGACAGGCAGGTTTAGAGAACATAGTCACAACAGGCAAAATTGAAGGCAACAGAGAGAGAGGGCGACAACATGAGAAAATATTAGACAGTTTGACAGCCTGGCACGGCAAGGAAACAACAACAACCTTGATACATAATACTGTGGACAGAGAGCTGTGGAGAGCCATGACCGCCTACGCCAGCCGGTATGGCACCTGATGATATATATATACTCAAGGCAGGATTTCGAAAAGCTGGTGGACAGAAAAAGCGTTTCAAAGACACGCTCAAGTCATCCTTGAAACATCTTAACATTGACGTAGGTGCTTGGGAGAGCCTCGCTCAGGATAGAACGGCTTGGCGTTACAGCATTAGAACGGGAGCACTAGCGGCAGAAGAATTCAGACAAGAAACTGCAAGACAGAAGCGGACACGTAGAAAAGAAAAAACATCTCAACCTCACACAGATACATTCTATTGTTGTCAATTCTGTAAAAGAACATTTTGTGCGCGCATTGGACTTGCTAGTCTTTTAAAAACGCACTATTGACTTTATTATTTATTGTTATTATTATTATGGTTGAGTTTTTGGTCATCGTCGATCACGACGGACGAACATCATCATCATCATCATCATCATATATATATATATATATATATATATATATAATATATGTGTTTTACAAATTTGTGTAAATCTGCTTAGGTATATTGTCAATTATTTCCAGGTTGGATTTCAATAATTAATGCCTCCAAAATAAATAAAATTGTTATACTTTCATGAAACATAGATTTTCTAAAAAAATATGTATACAAAATATAGGAAAAGAATGGTGTCATATACCACACATGTTCAAAACTTATCAATAACTTACAAAATTGATATAATAACACATCAAAAATCATGTCAATAATAATGTGGACATATTACACTTATGATCGGAACCATCATTATGTTGATATAAATACCGAAAATGATTGCAGAAAACAAAAAATGTCTGCGTCGCTTTATCGATGGTCAGAAAAATGTAATGGTATCATAGGATTGATTAAAAGATGCTCTGTAGGGAAAGAGTTCATGTTATCAAGCCATGATTTTCTTCAACCCCCTCTTCTCCTTTCACCCCCAACTATTTCGTGCAGTATAATCTGTTAAATTCAATGATGCTTTCAATTCCTTGCTAAATTTTCAAACCACGCAAACCTACACAGTTTCATCACTGTCAACAGTGCTTCCTGTCAACCTGCAAGTCCCGCTATTTTGTCTTGACTAATAGATGTTTTTTAAAAGAAATGTTCCCTAAAACAAATGTGTAACACACATCTACAGAACTTGTATTAAAGTACTTGAATCTTTTTTCTGTATCTGCAGTGAGTAGCTAGCTTTCAGATCCATATAAAAGAACAGATAGTATTAGTGATTTCTTCTTCTTCTTCAGCGTTCATTCTCAAACTCCCACTGGATTTCTCTTGTAACAGGACAATGATCCTACAAAATTTCCTGTTGAATGTAGTCCAGAGAATGGAAATGCGTTGTGTTGCTGTTTTATTTGCACCAATGGCCCAACACATCCGTCTTCGGCGGTGTATTAGTGATTTGTATGGACTGACGTTACATGGGAAAGAAAATGGAAGCAAGTGTCAGAAAACAAGAAGTGAACAAGTACATTTGGATTCTCTTTTAGAACACAAAACAAAACAAGAAGTGAACAAGTACATTTGGATTCTCTTTTAGAACACAAAACAAAACAAGAAGTGAACAAGTACATTTGGATTCTCTTTTAGAACACAAAACAAAACAAGAAGTGAACACGTACATTTGGATTCTCTTTTAGAACACAAAACAAAACAATTATATTTGTTTAAATACATTTGGTGTACAGAACTTACTGTATGGCTGGCTAAAGTTGAATCTAAAAATAAACCAACCATCATGGCTGCTGCATCAGCTAACCTGAAAAAGATTAGAAAACTGGATTCACCATATATATAATGCTACTATATCAATAATTGCTGCTAGCACATTTCTGTCTTTCCAGGCAATAGTACTATTGTTGTGCTATAAAGTATGTGTGTAGTGCATGTGGTAAAGAGATTTGAGCGTTGGTCTCACATCCGTGAGATTCAGGGTTTGACTCCCAGCAAGGATTGGGTTTTTTAATGTTGGAATATAAATTTAAAAATCACCCTATACATAACATGGTGATAACAAGGGCATGTGGCCTCTATCACAAAGCTACAAGCATCACCTCTCTGCAACCTCCTAACAAGAAAACATGCAGTATGGCAGTTAATAAGGTATATTGTCTACAATTTAAGGTGATGATGGATGTGACTCACTACATCAATCTGAGCCACAGAGTCTCTCACAGTATGTACATGAAATCACAAGACCACAATGGATGTGACTCACTATATCAATCTGAGCCACAGAGTCTCTCACAGTATGTACATGGAATCACAAGACCACGATGGATGTGACTCACTACATCAATCTGAGCCACAGAGTCTCTCACAGTATGTACATGGAATCACAAGACCACGATGGATGTGACTCACTACATCAATCTGAGCCACAGAGTCTCTCACAGTATGTACATGGAATCACAAGACCACGATGGATGTGACTCACTACATCAATCTGAGCCACAGAGTCTCTCACAGTATGTACATGGAATCACAAGACCATGATGGATGTGACTCACTACATCAATCTGAGCCACAGAGTCTCTCACAGTATGTACATGGAATCACAAGGCCTACTTGTAGCATCATGCACTGTTAGATGTGCATCCCTTGATATCACATTTTCTCTTATATCAACAACTAGAGATGATACAGCTAGATAACAATATGTACTGTAGATATGTCTTCATTAAGGGGTTCTTACCTTATTAGAAACATTTTTTGTAATTTTCATAGGTGTGTCAACTAGTACGGATTTTCCATATTGATATGGGTTTCGGGCCCCCAAAAATATCTCGGAATTTAAAAATATAATTTGGTGTTACATTTTTAGTCATTAATACTAATGCGGACGTTTCACACGTATTGATGGGTAAAATTTTTTTTAAATATAAACAATTATGGTGGCCTTTTTTTTGTGTGTGCTAAATACCACATTTGATTGAAATATGGAAATAAATTGTTTAAAATACAGATTATTTTAAAAAATAAGCTGATAGCTATAAATTTCCCTGGGATTTTTAATGACTGGGGGGGGGGGGAAGATAAAAGTATTGGACTAAAGGCATGTTATGATTTCCTACAGTATTGTAGCAGTTATTGCACGAGGAAACAAAAATGACAATGCTCAAGAGCTGGCTACTATAACAGTTAGGTCTGCAACTTGATAATGGAACGTGATGAAATTGTATACTTGCTTCTGTCATGGTTTCTATTACTGTGTAAAAATCTGTGAATTTGTGGGTATATTAGTATAAAACTCTGTATTTAGTCACATAGTGTCACAATATTAACTCCTACTACTTTCTGAGATAGTAAAGTAAAACGCATATTTCTATATAGCCAATCAACCTTTCATACATATGGCTATAAACTTGTTTGTTCTTGTTTTCTGTGCTATTTCTTTAAGCATTTGTCATACAGATTAGGGTGGTCATACAGAATATGTCTCAGATGGTCAAGCTACCAGGTTCAAACTCAGTTACTGGAAACTGTGCCTCCAGACCATTATGAAAACAATAGCAATCTACTGAACATATTTATATTGCCTAGAAAATCAGAAAATCGCTACAGCCAAAAAATGTGCTGATCGCTAAATACTGAATAAGATATACTAGCAACAACTGTGACACATTTGGACAAATATGAAGATCACATCAGATTGACATCTGACTGGGACTTTGTGTCTCCATACTCTTAGATGGCTGCTGGAATGGAGAGAAGAACTCTTATGGGAATGTCCTGTGTGCCATGATGCTGGTTCTAATCAAGAATATCACCCTTTCTACAATCATCAGCCCCACATTCACCTTCTCAAGAATATCACCCTTTCTACAATCATCAGCCCCACATTCACCTCCTCAAGAATATCACTCTTTCTACAATCATCAGCCCCACATTCACCTTCTCAAGAATATCACCCTTTCTACAATCATCAGCCCCACATTCACCTCCTCAAGAATATCACCCTTTCTACAATCATCAGCCCTACATTCACCTTCTCAAGAATATCACTCTTTCTACATTCATCAGCCCCACATTCACCTTCTCAAGAATATCACCCTTTCTACAATCATCAGCCCCACATTCACCTTCTCAAGAATATCACCCTTTCTACAATCATCAGCCCCACATTCACCTTCTCAAGAATATCACCCTTTCTACAATCATCAGCCCCACATTCACCTTCTCAAGAATATCACCCTTTCTACAATCATCAGCCCCACATTCACCTTCTCAAGAATATCACCCTTTCTACAATCATCAGCCCCACATTCACCTTCTCAAGAATATCACTCTTTTTACAATCATCAGCCCTACATTCACCTCCTATGATAGTCTTTTGCATCCTTACAGACAGTCAAAAAGCAGACCAGTGTAAATTGCAGAGACACATATTCACTAAGTTTCACATATGATTGCTTTGTCCGGGCAGGTTTAATAGAAGAAAGTGTCTCGTCCATTTGCACTAACTCCTCTCAGCTCTATTGATTAACTTCAAGGGAAAAGCAATGCCAATATGCTTGGAAACAAGCAGAATTGCAGGAGATGCCAGAAGTATGTCAAATACATCATCTGCTGTTTTAGTCTCCTCTCTGGAATTTCTGTATGGAGTTTACTCCCTTAGTCTAAGGCACTCTGAGCTAACTCGCTAGACAGCAGGTGAATAAGTAAGACGGAAGGAAAAGCAAGAAATCAAGGAAAGACATGTAGTGATTAATCCTGTCTCTGCCTATCTTCAGTCGTCTGTAAAAAATGCTCCCAAATATTTAAATTCTTGCACTTGTTTCTATACTTTATCATTTATCTTTATGTTGATTGTATTGTGTTCTCTACCTACAGATATTACTTCTGTTTTTTTCTGAACTGATCATCATATAATCACTAGCACATTATCACTAGCAAATAGCACTACTTTAATGAAATGACCAAATAAAAACAGAAATAAAGAACTCACGGTTCTGGCATGTTTTGTGTCTGTATAACAATCACACTCAGTATATAAAGTACAAGTTCCACAACTGTATTTATCTCCATATCAGTTATCTGTACCTGTAAGCAGTAAAACAACTAATGAGTGAATACTTTACAAATAATATTTAATAACATAACCAAGGCCTACTTCTTGAAGTAGAGATGGAGCTTAGTCAAACCAACAGACACTGGAAACTAAGATTGGTCGGACCATCCCATATATCGAGCAGGACAACAGTTCTGCCCCAGCATTTTTTCACAACAAAAATAACAAAACATTCAATAAACATGACAATTAATTGTCTAGGAATTTTAGTATTATCATCCAAACATCCATCCATCCTTCCATTCATCCATCTATGTATGTGACATGTACTTCGCAGAACATTGTCTTCACTACCACTCTATAAGCCTCCAGGTTCTGTGCAACCTGTCTAACCTTTTCCATTGTCATTGATATCCTGTCAGAAGGTCTTTGATATCCTGTGTCCATCATGATGTTCGTCCGTCGTAATCGACGATGACCAATAACACAACGATAATAATAATAACAATAAGTAATAAAAAATAATAAAATTAATATTGCATTTTTAAATGACTAACAAGTCCAATGCGTGCACAAAAAGTTCTTCTACAGAATTGACAACTGTAAAGGGTGTCTATGGGACGTTGAGATGTTTTTCCTTTTCTACGTGCCCGCTTCTGTCTTGCAGTATCCATCATAACCTTGGTCTGTCTCCTGTTCTCTCTCCTAGAATCTATCATTCCATGATTTGTCTTTCTAAACCATTGTGTCTTTTTATATGTCCAAAATATGTCAGCATGCATTTATTTAGACGTTTGAAGAGCCAATCTTCTTCTATGTTTATGCCTTTATGGGCATTTGTGTAGGATAGTCTTTAATGACATTCTTAGGGCCTTTCTATAGCATTTCATTTTAAATGCTGATATTTTTTTCCATTTCAGATGTTGTTGCCCAAATCTCAACCATATGTTGCCACTGGAAAAATATCATCATGTGCCCTGCCAGGTGGTATAGGTAACAACATCATCACAACATCATATCTGCTGTACTGTGTATCATCTTTACTGCTGACTTTCTACCATGCCACGATGTCAAACTGTCCAGCATTATCCATATCATTACACAATTATCCATAACTACACACAATTGAGTTATATATGTAGGTTATCATCAGTCCACACTGGATAAGTTCATAGATCTTCTTATTAAATCCATCAGAGTGTAGCGGCTCACAGCTCCAGTGAGATGTTGATTAATCAGTTTTTCCAATATCTATTATATTTCTCTTTCTGAGCTTTTCGAATCTTTACTCCAGTCTCCTGCAGTCTTGAGAGCGACCGTAGTTCACACTTCTGAAAATCTTCTTAACAGAATAGGTCTCTCAGTGCATTGACAATGTCAGTATGATCCAATGATTTGGTTTTCAATACTGTGGCCACACTCATCAGCTCACTTGTTAACCTAGAATCCATATATCTGGGCAGGAATATGAAGGTCATCTTTCTTGTCAAAGATTTAATCAATAACACCACCCAATGCAGGTGAATGACTCCCACTTCCACTTTGTAGAGCATGTTCACTGAGTCACTTAGTATGCATGTGTGACACAAGCAACATCAGTACATTTGTCATAACTTTTACCTCTATCATAAGGTTGTTCATGGATATGGTAACAACACTGATGGATTTCTTTTACTGATATCATCATCAGGTGCTATGCTGGCTGGCATAGGTGATCATGGCTCTTTACAGCTCTCTGTCTCCAGTATTATGTATCAGAATCATTGTTTTTTTCCCTGCCATGCCAGGTTGTTAAACTGTCTAACATTTTCTCACATTGCCACTCTGTCTCTGTTTCCCTCAATCTTGCTCTCCAACTATGTTCTCCAAACCTCTTTGTCTCATAACATAGCCAAAAAATTAAGATTGTCTTTTTCTTCTATTATTTACTAAGCTCTGTCTCGCATTTAATTCTTGAAACACCTCCACATTAATTTTTCTGGCACTCCATGGTATTCTCAGCATTCTTCTGTAGAACCACATCTCTACTGCTTCTAATTTACCAATTCCTTTTTTGTTAATACAAACTGATAAATTTAACAAATTTACCGAAAGACCATGTAAAACATGCAAACACACTCACAACTGTTTTTATTGTTGCATAATGGAAAAAGAGTCACGATCTACAAAGAACTAATTCTACTATAAAGGTGATCAAATTCAAACATGCCAACAATGAAAATAAAGAACTATTGTGAAAATTAATCACAACTAACATAGTACAAAAACGTATAACAGGGAACCATAAATTCAACAGTGTGAATTAATGTTATTTAAAACTACTAATTTGAATTCATGGACATCACCCGATTCTGGCCAAGCACAAATAATCGAGACAGCTGCAAATTAACATGTCGAGGCATTTTTTCTATTAATTCTTTGCTATCCGTACTCATGCTGCTTTCTGTTTGGCTTTGTACTTCATTGATGCATTCTAATGTTGCTGGCTCCATCTATATACATGAACATATACAGGTAACATTGTTCAGTTTTATTGTCAAGAAACAATATATCATAAATGATTCTGCCCTAAAACGTATTTCAGGGCATCTCACACTGTGAGACTCTAACCATCCATGTCATATACCGGTAATTTATCTTACCAGGTTCAACTTGTTCTGATACCTTAAACTCATAGTTCAGTGATATCTTAGTTTCACAGTTCAGTGACATCTCAGGTTCATAGATCAGTCTCAAATCTCAGCTCATAGATAAGTGACTGCTCAGCTACAACTTCATAGCTCAGTCTCAGCAACATCTCCTTCTCTTAACTCAGTAATATCTTAGTCTCAGCTCTGCAATATGTCTGTCTCAAAATTAGTAGCATCTTAGCAACATCTCAGCCTCATAGCTCAGCAAATTCTGAAACAAAAACTCAGCCTCATAGCTCAGCAATATCTCATCCTCATTACAGCAATATCTCAGCCTTAAAGCTCAGAGACATCATAGCCACACCTCAGCAAAATATCTTAGCAACTCCTCATCCCAGCGACACATCCTCATAGATCAGCAACAGCTCAGTTTCATAGCAGTATCTCAGTCTCATAGCTCAGCAGTATCTCGGTCTCATAGCTCAGCAGTATCTTGGTTTCATAGCTCAGCAGTATCTCGGTCTCATAGCTCAGCATTATCTCGGTCTCATAGCTCGGCAGTATCTCGGTCTCAGCAGTATCTCGGTCTCAGCAGCATCTTGGTCTCATAGCTCAGCAGTATCTCGGTCTCAGCAGTATCTCTGTCTCATAGCTCAGCAGTATCTCAGTCTCATAGCTCAGCAGTATCTCGGTCTCAGCAGTATCTCGGTCTCATAGCTCAGCAGTATCTCAGTCTCATAGCTCAGCAGTATCTCGGTCTCAGCAGTATCTCGGTCTCAGCAGCATCTTGGTCTCATAGCTCAGCAGTATCTCGGTCTCTGCAGTATCTCTGTCTCATAGCTCAGCAGTATCTCTGTCTCATAGCTCAGCAGTATCTCAGTCTCATAGCTCAGCAGTATCTCGGTCTCAGCAGTATCTCGGTCTCATAGCTCGACAGTATCTCGGTCTCAGCAGTATCTCGGTCTCAGCAGCATCTTGGTCTCATAGCTCAGCAGTATCTCGGTCTCTGCAGTATCTCTGTCTCATAGCTCAGCAGTATCTCGGTCTCAGCAGTATCTCGGTCTCATAGCTCAGCAGTATCTCGGTCTCAGCAGTATCTCGGTATCATAGCTCAGCAGTATCTCGGTCTCATAGCTCAGCAGTATCTCGGTCTAAGCAGTTTCTCGGTCTCAGCAGTATCTCGGTCTCAGCAGCATCTTGGTCTCATAGCTCAGCAGTATCTCGGTCTCATAGCTCAGCATTATCTCGGTCTCATAGCTCAGCAGTATCTCGGTCTCAGCAGTATCTCGGTCTCATAGCTCAGCAGTATCTCGGTCTCAGCAGCTCAAGAAGTTACTGTTTCTCAATCTACCATCATTTTTTGGGATCATATTCAGAAACATTTGGGATGTAACAATCATTTAAATTTAGTAGCAATCATTTACATTATCATTAGTCTTATTTTTAAAAAAAAAGATTGTTCAATACATGCATATTACCTGTATCAACATATGGATGCAAAAACTGGAAATCCACACAGGCAATAGACGTTAAATTAATAATTTTTTAAAACAAGTGCCTTCGAAGAATGTATGTATGGCCTTTTGTGTCATGCAGATGGTTATTAAGAAAATGTATGTATGGCCTTTTGTGTCATGCAGATGGTTATTAAGCAATTGTATGTATGGCCTTTTGTGTCATGCAGATGGTTATTAAGCAAATGTATGTATGGCCTTTTGTGTCATGCAGATGGTTATTAAGCAAATGTATGTATGGCCTTTTGTGTCATACAGATGGTTATTAAGCAAATGTATGTATGGCCTTTTGTGTCATGCAGATGGTTATTAAGCCAATGTATGTATGGCCTTTTGTGTCATGCAGATGGTTATTAAGCCAAATGTATGTATGGCGTTTTGTGTCATGCAGATGGTTATTAAGCAAATGTATGTATGGCCTTTTGTGTCATGCAGATGGTTATTAAGCCAATGTATTATATGGCCTTTTGTGTCATGCAGATGGTTATTAAGCCAAAATTAACAAGCAAACCAATGAGCATTTTCTCTCAGGAATGGAAATATTTTAAGTGTCACAGCAGCTGCAGATTATTGTTTGTGTTTTCTTTTATGTTCCATATCCTTTATCATATTGTTCCTAAACAATGTCTCCCACGCACGTTATGTATCCAGTCAGCCTAAGTTTTGGCTGTGTTCTCACAATTTTTCGGGTCTATGGAGAAATCTTTAATTGACTTACGGATGTCTTTGTACCTCAGCATTGGTCTACTGAAACCTGCTGGCCTTCAGACAGTTCTGTGAATAGTATTTATTTTGGAATCTGGCAGTTTGGCACTGTGTTCACCAAGTGTTTACATGGTAGATGGTAGCTGAGTGCAGCGTAACATTTCTATATTAGTGATTTTATCATGCCATTTAATGTTTACAATTTTTTGGAGACATCTTAGATGAAAAGCGGTAAGTCTTCTTTCATGTTTTGAATCAATAGTATCCGCCGAAGACAAATAAAATGGCGACACAACGCATTTCCATTCTATTCTCTGGACTACATCCTGCTGGAAATCTAGTAGGACCATGGTTCTGCTACAAAGGAGATCCAGCGGAGGTTTGAGAATGAGCGCTGAAGAAGAAGAAGAATCAATAGTATAGTGTGCTCATCAGCACAATTGTTTGATAAATCTGTAGCAGTTTTCAATTAAAGTTTCAGGTTTTTCCAAACGCCATTTGACAGTTCGGCAAAAATGATAGATGCTTTCCCTATGTGTGCATTTATTTCATTATCTGGGGAAAGGTTAAGGATGTAATTGTGGATCCTAGGTACAAAAATATCAACTTGTTTCACATGACTGCTGTTTCAATATTCTTCTTCAAAGAATATGTGTTTTCTCATAGATCAGAATCAATGTGGGCTAAAAGGAACTGTCTTGTGACTAACTTAATAAGCAGTCTACTTAATAATTAATCTGTTAAAATTTTTCCAGCACGGAGGATAACCACAGTGGTGCCACCATAATGGTTTTAATTGACAGAAAATTGATGACATTGTTAATAATTGTGCAGCATGTTCTTTGTTATAGGTCTACATGAGACATCCAACAAACGCTTATTCTTCTTCTTTTCATTATTTGCAATCAATTGCTAAACATCCAGTCCAATATTGGTCATGTATATAGAGCGGTTTATTTTAGGTCATCTTTGGTTCCCCACAACTTGTTTTGCACAGGAGCTCTGTGGGCCAGGAGAAATATTTTAAATTGTATAATTAGAGAAAGCCAAAAAAATATAGTACAATAATATAAAGCCAAAGACAGTACTATCTTACCTTGTCCATGATAACTGCCATAAGAGAGTCCACATGTTCTGGATGGTTATTGAGGAATTCACAAAATGGAGTAGATGCTTGACAGCAAGAGTAGATAACCTGGGTTTGAAATATTCAAGAAAGGCCAGTTTACTATATGCATTCTCCTAAAACCATTACCATGAACACTCTTTTGCCATGTGCTGAGAGAGACTAAGCACCTATGGGTCTGTGAAGTGACACTGTAACAAATTCAGTCCTTAATATATCAGCTATTAAAATATAATTACTGACAGGAGTTAAAACAAACATTTTAAACACAAACAGACAACACTTTGTGAAAACAATTCTGCAAGGAAATTAAGGCAAATACATTTGAGTATGGGGATTTGGAAATATATACCTCCTGATAAATTGTTAGGTGAATTAATTTCCACTCACATGCACAGTCAGTGCTTAAAACTAAACATGATTATTATTGCATCTTGTTATGTCTTTTTCTTCAAATACCTGGAACACAGTGATTTTTTAAAGATAGCTTTTCAGTGTACCGAGTTCAAATATTCTTTTTTATGTGTTTCTTGATAAAGGTCCACATTTATTAACTTCAAGGGAAAAGCAATGCCATATTGGACCACAATGCAGAAAATGTCTTTGTTCCATTATTTGTTTGTTGTTTTTTCCTTAGCATTAATGATGGTCGGCAGGCAGAGGACCAGTGCTGTCAGCAGAAGTGTAACGGAGGATACACTCAGGGTTATATCGGAGCAACTATGGATATGTCAAGTTTGCAGTGATGATGATCTGACTACTAACTAACTAACCATAGCAGATCTTACAAACTGATGGTCTCCATGGTTTGATGGCTAAATATACTCCTTAATCAGCTTTAGAGGTGGGCAATTTTTCTCATAATACATTTAATGCAGAATGTTCTCAATAGCAGTAAATCTTCTTCTATGTAGCTATAAGCTGCTGCCAGCATGCGGCAGTGGCCATATCAAAGTAACGGCTTTGGCAAACTGACCAAATAAGGTGAGGGTAATTTAGGGGTTGCGATCCAGAGTTAAATATAGAGCTTGTCTGTCAGAGCAAGTTAAAACTGGATATGGCCAACAGCACTGATAAAATATCTGATGTTCAAAGAGCTGGAAGGCACTTGCTAACAGAGCATTGTAGAACACAATGGCTTTGCAAGACATGTAGAAAACTCTGGCCATCTACTGCATCTTCATACACCAATTGATTAATCTTGCCAATGGAATATGGTTGGATGGATCAGGAAGAGAGAATATGATCGATAAACAACACAACTCTTCCCCACTCTAAATACAGTTCAGCGTTAGTTATAACTATCATCACTTATGACACACTTCCTACCTGCTAGTATCACCACATCTGGTATTTTATTAACTAATGCACATGTCTGTATCTGTACATGTTCATGGATAAGTATCTATTTAATCTTAATTGTGCATTTATAGGTTTGTGTTTATATCTTTATGTGGGTGAATGTTTATGTTAATACATATTTATGATAATGCCTGTTTATCTCTATATGTGCTATTTTGATGTGAGTGTATGCACATGTTCATATATCCACACATGTTTCTGTGAGTGCATTCACACATCTACTTGCATTTACATTTGTGTGGGAGCAACGTTCATACATTTATGTCTGTATTTTTATATATGAGTAATTTCAGACTTCATAAATTACAATTTTTAACTGGTCTTTTTCTGAAACCATCTCTTCTCCTCCACTTTTTAACCCCTTCCCCCGCCTTTCTTTTCCCTTTAATCAGGTTTGGCAATCATTAATCCTTTTCTTGTAGCATTCTCCCAAACCACTAGCCTCTATGAATTTTTTATTTGTCAATGGTGCATTAGTCTGCAAATTTCTAAAATGTGCAGTGCTTAAAACTAAACATGATTATTATTGTGTCTTTTTATGTCTTTTTCTTCAAATACCTGGAACACAGTGATGAGAGCTTTCTAGTGTACTGTATGAGTTCAATTTTTATTTGCTAATGTGTTTCTTGATAAAGGACCCTATTGAATCACAATATAGAAAATGTCTGTGTTCTATTATTTGTTTGTTATTTTTCATTAGCAGTATTTTACATTTGGTATTTTACTATTTATGTTTTATTAGTAACAGTGACAATAATACATTATCCTTATTGATATCACTTTGTAATATTGTTACTGCTGTACTCTCCACTTAGTTAACTTTGGTTATTATTTACCCCCAAGAAAATAAGGAACAATAGTTTGAGTACTTCACCATGTCTTCCTGATCATACAAATTAGCTCTAATTGACATGCACAAGAGAGACATTGAGTAACTGAAGTTATTTAATGGGCACTTTCTTGATGGAGAAATCTCAATGAAATCTGCAAGAAGTTTGAATAAAATGTACACAGGTGGTGCATCGGTAAAGAGAACTAATTAGTAAAGATGAGCTACAGGAACCAGCAACAAAATATACAATTCACAATCCATTGAAAAAGACTGAGCATCTTTGGATGTTCCCATGGTGTTAGATATTATTTCTTATACTAACTATAAAATATGTATACTATGGCTATTGTATTTTTCTTTTCTGCTAGTCAACCATCAAACCAATATACTATGACTGTTGAATCATTTGTTCTTCTAATAAATCAACAAAATGCATACATTCTGATTTGTTATGTATATGTGTGTGTGTGTATATGTATATATATATGCTGTGCTGTGAGATCTGACCTTGAGTACTGAGCTGCAATGCACAGGATGCCTCATGAGCACAAGTAAATCATCTCCCCTTGAGTCTTGATTTTTAGTAATTATCTCTGCTAAATATTCTGCTACCTGTTGAAACACAAGTCATGATTCATACGTTATCATCAATAATTACTTCAGAAAAGTCACAAACAATTCATATGATCTATATCAGAAGCCATAATTGAGAAAAGACATATTTCAGGACAAAGCATAATTTAAAAAGTCATGTTACAGAACAAAAATTAAGGCCTAATTGAGAAAAGTCATGTTACAGGACAAACTTTCTTTTGTTACTGCATGTTTTCCTCTTAAGGAGTGTAGGGAGGCTTTTTGACTGGAAATAACGGCTGTTTTCCAATAACTTTTGACGTGATGTGTAAAGGAAGGATTTTTCATTTGCACCTCTATCTATCTATCTATCTATTCGCTAAACCCTTTGTTGCCTTTCAGCGTCAGGGGTAGAAGAGTTTTCTGGAGATGGCCCTCATGTGTGCTGAGTATATTGTGGAATTTGTCGCCTCTTTTAACTCGGTAGTCCATTGTTTTCATGGTCGGCCTCTAGGTCTGCCTTTACTGTATCTGTGTAGCATAAATTGCTGTGGTATGCTAATCTGATGGTAGTCTGCTAATGTGTGCAAACCATTTTAAAAGACAAAGAACCTCCATTTTAAAAGACAAAGCACCTCCGAAGACAAAAATCCTTATCCCAACCGTGGAATGAACTCAGGACCTCAGACCTCTGAGACCAGCGTTCTAGCCATATTGTCACACACAGGACAAATATTAGGGCCTAATTGAGAAAAGTCATGTTTCAGGACAAACTATAATTGAGGAAAGTCATATTTAATGTCAAACCATAATTGAGAAAAGTCATGTTACAGGACAAATAGTAGGGCCTAATTGAGAAAAGTCATGTTACAGGACAAACAGTAGGGCATAATCGAGAAAAGTAATGTTTCAGGACAAACTATAATTGAGGAAAGTCATATTTAATGTCAAACCATAATTGAGAAAAGTCATGTTTCGGGACACACCATAATTGAGACTAATGTAGAGGTTCTCATTGATGCTGGCATAAAAAGATAAATCATATCAAACATTAGAGGCAGACAGTCAAGATTTCTAGGGCATGTGCTGAGAAGAACACAGCTTAAACACTTAATAACCACTGGAAAGATCAAGGGGAGAAGAGATAGGGTATGACAAAGAGAAAAGTTCCTAGATGGACTAGTATTATGGCATGGTAGAAGTTCACCGACCGAGCTTATTGACAACACAAGAGACAGAGAGTCGTGGAGAATCATGATCGCCTATGCCATTCGGTAGGACACTTGATTGATAATTGAAAAAAATAAAGTCATGTTAATTATAATTGTTGCATAATTGATTCAAATTTAACTGGTTGAAGTTGTGCTTATGAACAACTGTTAAAAATGTTTAATAAACACTGACAGCAGTTACCTTCCTCTTTCCTTCCTTGCAAACAGAAGCATCCTGTGAAAGATAAGTGAGGGAGGCCAAACTGGTAATAGCTTGTAATATTATGTGTTCCATGCGTTCAGCTGCAGCTTGAACATTACCGTCTGCTATTTCTTAAAAAATGAAATACATATTTAAATACTGAAACAATGTATTTGTTATCCAGAGAGAAATGATTTTTTTAACTGGCACTGTGGCGAACTAAATACACCTATATCAGTAGAATTGGAGAAATTGACAATATAATTTCTGTAACTTATACAATGGTGAACTAAAGATGCCTAGAGCGTTAGAAATTGACAATATAATTTCTGTAACTTATACAATGGTGAACTAAAGATGCCTAGAGTAGTAGAAATTGACAATATGATTCCCATAGCTGGTACAGTGGTAAACTAAATATGCTTAGAGCAGTAGAAATGGATAAATAGAAATTCTTTGGATGCCGATGATGAGCAATTCTTTGGAGTTACATTGTTTTTACACAATATATTATGAACAAGTTAGTTTTGTTATACTCTGAACACCTTTCTATCTCAGGTCAGCAGGCCTGCATTGGCCAGAGACATGTGCATACATTCTTCTATGCCGCTGGTTCGTCTTCTAGGTCTTCCTCTTCTTCTTTGTCCTGGTGCTCTGCTCTCCAGAATCAAGTTTTCGATCCATCATGTCTCTTTGAGTGTCCAAAATACTGTAGCATCTTTGTTATGATGGTATTTAAATGCCACTCTTCATTTAGTTTCAGTAACTTCAAATGATCAATGTTCTTCTTTTTCTCTGTCCATGATATTTGTAGGATCTTTCTGTAGCACTTCATTTCAAATGAATTTATTATTCTGGAAATTATCTTGTTTAAAGTCCAAGTCTTACATCCATATGTTGCCACTGGGAAAACACATGATCTTAAAAGGGTTGTTTTAGTGTAACTATTACTACTTTACTCAAAGTATTATTACTAAAGAAAACAAAATTCATGGATTTCATCAATATGACAATATGAGTTGTGAAATTAAACAAACAAGAAATTGACAGAGTTGAAAACTTTACATACCTAGGCAGTAAAATGTCAAATGATGGAGATATGACAACATAAATGACACTTAAATAATGAGAAAGTATAGCACTTGCTGAAGTGCCTTCAATAAATTAGTCAACATCTAGAAATAAAACTTCTTAAAGACACATATTAGGATCAAACTTTTCAACTCCTGTGTGATCCCTGTACTAACCTACAGATACAAAAGCTGGAAATCCACTCAAGCCATAGAAAAAAGACTAGAGAATTTTGAGAATAAATGTCTACGAAAAATCCTAACAAAGATTGGAAAAAACTTTTTTCACAAATGAATCAATAAGAGACATATCCAAAAAGGAGTATGTGTCCACTATTATTAGAAGAGGAAGTTGGCAGTATGTAGGTCATGTGCTTAGATTAGACAAGAATAGACTTACCCAGTAAGCTTTGTCATGGTCTGTGATAAGAAAACAAAAATGTTGAAGACCCAAACAACACTGCGAAGAACAATCAAGGCAATGAGGCAATGACAATGGGTCACCCGAAAACTACAACAACTTGCAGTGAACAACATGGTATGAAGAAACATCAATTATGCCCTATGTGCCACCCTTGGCACCAAAGAAACACACTAACTAATTACTACTTTGCCACAGCTTTCTCATTTGTGTTAATTTGAGTGTTGCAATTGTGAGTCTTCTTTTAATCTCAACTGAATAATCTCCAGAACTGTTTATATTTTCTTCTAGATATTTGAATTTGTACTCAAAAGCCTGTAATCGCCTTTCCATGTCTGCAGTGAGTGTCCAACTCTCACAACCACACAACATAATAGAAAGCACCAGTGACATAAAATTTGACTTTCACTCCAACTCTGATGTTGCTTTTTCAAATCAGTTAGCCTTGACATAGACGCTAAAGCCATCTTCAGCCTTATTTTTAATTCTGCTTTGCATTATTTAATTTTATTAGTAGATGAACTGTTTTAAAACAAATATTAATGTACAAAGTCGGTACTAACCAGTCAGTCTCTTGAGTACAACAGGTTCCCCTCTCACTTGCATGAAAATAGCCAGGAGGCTTTCTTTGTGTTTAGCCACAAGAGATGAGTAATACTTGTCTGTGTTTTCAACATGGCCTCTGTCATTTGACTCACTCAGGTAGGTTATGCACTAGGGAAGAAAAAGTAATACATCAATAATAGAGAGCTTGTTGTTTGTTAAATGGAGGATTAAAGCCTCAATTGTCCAGACAATCCTTTCACCTTAAGACAAGTCTATATTGGCTATATCAAGCGTGTATATATATATATATATATATATATATATATATATTTAGTTTGTTCCTTTCGTGCCGCAAGCGACACATAGGGCAGAGGTTTTGGTTCTCCATATGATGCGGTTCGCTGTCTGAAGCTTTAGTTCCTGGATGGTCTTACAGCCTATTAATTCCCCTTCTTTAAGAATGGTGTTTTTAAGGATTGTTTTAGGTCTCCCTCTTTTTCTTTTACCCTCAGGTGACCACATACAGGCTTGCTGGTTTATTCTGTTTACATCTAGTCGTAAAACGTGACCAAGGTATTTCCATCTTCGTTTTCTTATGATGTTTGAAACATACTCTTGGTGTGTTTTGTCTCTTAGATCACTATTTGTGATGAAGTCGCTCCATTTTATGTTCATCAGTTTGTGTAGAGATAGCTGTTATTTTTACTAAAGCTATTTAACTCATGTATTGTATCAGTGCTAACGTATGGTAGTGAAAGCTGGAAATCAACTCAAGCAACAGACCACAGATTTCCAGCTTTCACTACCATACGTTAGCACTGATACAGTACATAAGTTAAATAGCTTTAGTTTGGTGTTTGTCCCTAGATCTTTTGATTTCCAGATATTAGTTAATTTAGCAAATGTGCTAGCTGCCACTGCTATACGTGTGTATATTTCTTTCATTGAGTCTCCGTCAACAAACATTCGGCTGCCCAAGTAATTAAAGCTGGAGACTTTTTCCAGTATTTGGTTATTTACTAAGATGTTATTTGTTGAGCTGGTAAGTTCCATATTTGATTTGGACGTGTTGATCTGAAGGCCAATTTGCTCTGTGAGTGTGCATAGTTTGTTGGTTATATCTTCATGTTGGTTATATTGTGTCTGTTGGTGAGTAGAGTTTAATAATGCGATGTCATCTGCAAAAACAAGGTCAGGTAAAGTGCTGTTTTTGAGCCATTGTATACCCGCTTTTTCATCATGAATGGTTTTACGTATGATCCAGTCGATGGCTATTCCAAATAGCATTGGTGATAATACGCAGCCCTGTTTCACTCCTGTGTTGACATTGAACCATTCTGAATTTCCTGTATCTGTTCTTACGCAACAGGTTGCATCATGGTATTGGGCTTTTATGATGTTTATATATTTTAACTGGAATCCATAGATTTTAAGAATCTCCCATAGTGCCGGTGTATACTGCCTTTTGAAAGTCTATAAAGTTAACTATCAAGGGACTTTGAAACTCAATTGAATTTTCTATAATAATTCTAAGAGTGAAGATGTGATCTACACACGAACGATTAGGTCTAAAACCTGCTTGTTCTTCTCTAAGTCTTTGATCAACAGCAATTTTCATTCTTTCCATTAAGATGCTACAAAACAGTTTTCCTGGGGTTGATAGTAAAGTAATTCCACGCCAGTTGTCGCAGGATGCATTTAATGAAGGCATGATTTCTTCTATTTCAAAATTTGGTGCTATTGTTGGGGGTGGTCTATTTAGTAGTTCTTTAAAATGCTCTGCCCATCTATCAGTTCGTGCTTGTTGAGAAAGTATAATTGCATGATTTTTGTTGTTCACAAGAACGTTTGTAGTTGGAGGATGGTTCGTGAGTTGTTTAACAATATGGAACAATATATATATATATATATATATCTATATATATATATTTATAGAGAAAGAGAGTAACGGATTCTGTCATCTGATTATTTATTTGATAAATACGATGCACAAACATAACAGACAGATGGACATTATTAGATGTAATATCATGAAAAAATAAACAAGTCTAATCAATGATATGTCATAGAAGAAAGAGGGACATCGTTAGATATACTGTATATTTCTAAAAAAAAACACAAAAAAGGATAACACTGAATACCAGTAACAGAAAAAAATTCACGAGTATGAAAGGTCATTCAAATCCTTCGAAGTCACAATCACTGTCTGAATCCTGAAACAGTTCACGAATTTCACACTCTGTCATGAGATCATCAGGGTGAATATTTTCAGTCTCTATCTTACTGTCTACCTGTACATTATCGCCATCAGCATCATCCTCAATGATAGCGTTGCCTTCACTTTCATCCGCTGCATTGCTGATGGAGCAGAACATACGACCATGATTCTTTATTCACTTAGCGATTGTGATAATGTCAGAATTTTTGACGTTGCCACCCCTCATCACAACTAAATTGGATGACGCCTTCCATTTTTCACGAAGTCTGTCCTTAAATGCTTTGCTAAGAAAGACATCTAGTTGCTGCAGGAGGAAGGTAAGACCCCCAGGAATTATAGATACAGACAACCCCCATCTAACAGCATAATGTTCTATATTCTTGGGGAGATTTACTTACCCAAAACGAGTCCCATTCTAGCATGTATTATTTTGTTTATAGTGTTCCCCCACCCTTTCCTGTCTCCCTCCACCTATATCCAGCCATTTCAGAGTTTTGTCCATTTAAACTTTTATGTGGGCATGCAAAAACACACCACTTAGAAATTTTGTTCCCTTACAAGGTCTTGCATGTAAAAATAATCGGGAGGGGGGGGGGGTGAAATGTGCCCCATCTGTCATGCAACCTAAATAAACTGTGAAATGCAACTTCTCATGTCCAGTCTTCTTTGCAAAAACTGTCTTTACACTTTTTCTTTCCACTCCACAAATTTAAGGCAAATCAAAGAAGACAGGGGTCTCATCTATATTAGACCTATACAGTGAGACACTATTTTAGGTAACTTAGTACTATATCAATGTATAACTAAAGCTTGTAAGACTATAAATCCATTATAATAGTTCTTCAGTGGTCAGTTTGGGAATGTGCTTTGAATTTCATGGCTGATGCTGTCTGATATTTGCCAAGAAAAAAGTTGACCTCATCCATTCATTGGCTAGACTTTCAATTTACCATAATGGTTGACACAAATGTTCCAGCCAATTGTTGTTGCAGAGATGGCACTGAATGAATGAATCAGATATCTCAGAATACTCTGGTACCTGGTGGTCACAGGTTTTATGAGGTTGGCAATGCCTCCAGACAAAGGTTGCACTGTATTATTTTTCATATTGTATATTATATGAATACCGGTAGAGTGGGGCAAATGGAAGAAGTGACTGTATCTTACCATTGAGAGAGATTGAGGATGACAACATGAGAAAATATTTCATAGACCAATATTGTGACAAGACAGTCAACAACAATCCTGATAAATTATACTGGAAACAGAGATTTGTGGAGACTCATGATTGCCTACACCAGTCAGCATGGCACCTGAAGATGCTGATTTCAACAGATTTAAAAGTATGCTTTCTTAACATTAAAAACATGACACATCAACTAAATATAATAAATAAATGAAGAGTTTCCTGTACAGAACGTTGCTATTCAACTAGTGTTGAATTTTGAGGTTCCACTATACATCAAATTGCATTGTCAATAAAATGTGAATAGTTGGCGTTCAAACCATCAAGTTCAATTAGTTGTGTTTACAAGGCAACTGACTAGCAACTCTGCCACCGGGTCAACAATCAGCCACATAGAAATAAATGTGGAGAATAAATTTAGAAGAGGAGGGTAATCTATCAATAAGTGAAAACTATTGAATATTCTCACCAACATAGTCTGCTCTAACAACCGAAGATCCTCATCAATGCTCTCTCTCATGAGACTTGGCACTAGTGACCAGAATGAGTGTACAGCACTGTTGTAGCTTGACACACTGTACAAGATATTGTAAAGTTAATGTTGATGAAATTTAAGATAAGTTTATGTTTTGTGATCAAAAATAAATATCAATTGTAAATTATAGCTATATTATTTGGAAAGTTCATGTTATTAAGTTATATATAAACTGGATGCAGAAATATTCACATCTTTTGAAACACATACTTAAATTTTGTTTCATGTAGACATATTCTTCTGGGGTAGCATACATGTATCTTGTTTCACAGAGACATTCACATCTTTGGTAACACACATAATTATACCATGTTTCACAGAGACATTCACATCTTTGTTAACACACATCATTATATCATACTTCACAGAGCCAAAAACATCTTTGGTAACACACACAATTACCAGTATATCATGCTTCACAGAGACATTAACATCTTTGGTAACACAAATAATTATATAACACATTAATTATAGAACAAAGACTCCACAAAGACATTCACATCTTTGGTAACACATAATTATATCACGCTTCACAGAGAGACATTCACATCTTTGGTAACATATAGAATTATACCATGTTTCACAGAAACATTCCATCTTTGATAACCCAATTAAATCATGTTTAAAAGAGACATTCTCATCTTTGGTAACAACACACAGAATTATAGCTTGTTTCACAGAGACATTCACATCTTTGGCAACACACAAAATTATAGCTTGTTTCACAGAGACATTCACATCTTTGGCAACACACAAAATTATAGCTTGTTTCACAGAGACATTCAGATCTTTGGTAACAACACACAGAATTATAGCTTGTTTCACAGAGACATTCAGATCTTAGTATGGTACTTGTGTCCAGTTTGTCTACTGATCTCACCAGATAGGCTATATTTTCACTCATGTGTTAATAGGTCCTTGAAAGGAGAGTACAGAATAGTAACAATGTGAACTGACAAGCATGTTGTAAGAGGTGACTAAGGAGATTTGGGCATGAAGTTGGATGCCCCAACCCATTAACCAAAAGTAACCTAAAAACCATACTGAAGTTAGACGTTTCATGTTAAAAGATGCAGATACCACTGTCAAGCTTTAAAACCATGACCAAAAATTCTAGTGAAACAGTGGACCAGCAGAAGTTTGAGAATAAACACAAGAAATATATATTTACAAACATAATGAAAGGAAATAATATTCAGTACTCACACAAGTCTCTCTTTCTCATCTACTTGTGTCCAGTCTGTCCAGCTGATCTCACTGGCAAAGTAAGCATTGATTGTGATCACCAAGTCAATCAAGATTTGCTGTGCCCATGGTTGCTGGTCATAGAAAACACAAATACATCATTACTAAACATCAAATTTTCTGTAAAACTTAACACCATCCACTGTTATGCTATAGTCAACACCATCTACTGTTATGTTATAGTCAACACCATCTACTGTTATGTTACAGCCAACACCATCCACTGTTATGCTATAGTCAACACCATCTACTGTTATGTTACAGCCAACACCATCCACTGTTATGCTATAGTCAACACCATCTACTGTTATGTTATAGTCAACACCATCTACTGTTATGTTACAGTCAACACCATCCACTGTTATGTTATAGTCAACACCTTCTAATGTTATGTTATATTCAACACCATCCACTGTTATGCTACAGCCAACACCATCCACTGTTAGTTATAGTCAACACCTTCTACTGTTATGTTACATTCAAGACCATCCACTGTTATGCTACAGTCAACACCATTCACTGTTATGTTACATTCAACACCATCTGTTTGTTACATTCAAAACCATCTACTGTTATGTTATGTTCAACACCATCTACTATTATGTTACATTCAACACCATCTGTTTGTTACATTCAAAACCATCTACTGTTATGTTATGTTCAACACCATCTACTATTATGTTACATTCAATACCTTATAATTTTATGTTTAACTTAATATCTACTGTTTTCTTTCTGATATTTTCTGTGCACATTTATCCTATAGTCCACATTCATCTCAGCACAAAAGGTTAACTACCATAACAACCAAAATGAAAGTACCTGTTTAATTTTAGTTCTATCAAAAATCTCTCTCAACAAATCCAAAAGTCTGACAGGAATTTCAACAGCTTTGCAGAAGGATACAATTCTGGAGACTTCACTGAAAATATCAGCACCAAGTAAAAAATCAGCTGAATATGAACAAGATCTGCAAACAATGGACACATTTAATAAATACAACAAACATTAAAAATTAAATCTAAAGTTTTAAACACCACACCTCCCGCCGAAGACGGATGTGTCGGGCCATTGGCGCAAATAAAACGGCGACACAATGCATTTCCATTCTCTGGACTACATCCTGTCGGAAATCTTGTAGAACCATTGTCTTGTTACAAGAGATATCCAGCGGGAGTTTGAGAATGAACGCTGAAGAAAAAGAAGAAAACACCACACATGATGCTGATCTTGTCTAGATTAATTTTGTTCACTTCATAGACTTGACATTGTTCTGTTGCCATCGAGTGTCAGCTCTTGATTCCATAACACAATGATACTGCACAGTTTGCATAAGTTATTCTGGGCTGTTGAACGGTGTTCTATCTATAGCAGTATCATTTGGTATCTCAGTTCTTGGAGGGTAAATCTTCTATCTGCAGCTTATTTAACAATTCTACACACTTTTAAAAAAAAATATTTACAGTAGTGGCACCCTTCTCTCTTTCCAGATAATTAATTTTCTTTTTTCCATAACAAGAGGTATAGATTACAATCCATGGTGATGATGGTTGTTACAATTGAAAGCAATCTGAGCAACATACTTCCACAGTTTGCACAACAAATCTCAGGACACATATACTAATATAGCACATATTAGTATGATTCCCATGATTCTATATCAATGCTTCATCATTCTTGATGTTTGTTGTATTTATTAAATGTGTCCAGTGTTTGCAGGTCTTGTTCATATTCAGCTGATTTTTCATGCTTCTTCTCAAATGCTTAGCTCTCAATCTATTTACTATCACTTTCTCCTTTGTCCTGATACCATTCGTGACCATTTTTCTTCATGGCACATGATCCATGGCATCCTATTCCCATGATTCTATATCAATGCCTCATCATTAGGTAGTATATCCTGGACATGGTTTAGCAGCAATCACATCCTTCCTATCTCCTGTTGATCTTGAGCTATTTTCCTGCTTCTGTGTTATGTTTAGCTTTTAAAATCTTGTGTATATGTCCTTCCTGGTATCATTTTTTTCATTGTATTGACATCATCCTCTCTATAATAGTCTTTTCTAGACAGTTATGTCATTTTATATGGTCAAAGTATTGTTCATTCAGTTTTATTTTTAAAAAATTTCTCTTAGGATGTTCCTATTGATGATCCTTTTGGTCTATGGTATTCTGAGAACTTATCTGTAACATTTTGTTTCAAATACTATTTTATTTTTCACTATATTAGTGATTATCCACAATGCATGAGTTAGGGAAGGTAAACATAGCAAGGAAGGGAACTACCCACCTCACCTAATAGTTGCTGGGGCTTAGTACATGAAGAGTTATTTTCATCCCTGAAGACAGGTTGCTGCCATGGGACCTACCTTTACCTTAATTCACAATTCACATCCATATAATGACACTGGGATTATACAGGCTCTAAGAAAGTTAGTTTTGTTATCTTGCTGCAGCCTAGCCATATGTTTCTCATTTGCAACAGCTTCTTCAATACAATGGCCAACCTCTGCTTAACTTCTTCATAACAAATAATAATTATGGCTGCTGCTTATAAGAGAACCAAGGTATTCAAATATGTTGACATGTTCTATTCTCTGTTACTGATAACTGAGAACATGTTAGAGGTTTTCTCACTTGTTATAGCCATAGTCTTCTATTCTCTGTTAATAATACTCATGTGGAAGACAGGTAATGAAGTCCTACTTGATGACGACTAACACAATATCACTAGCGAATGTTAACATGAATAAATATGGTGCATACAACAAAACAAAACACAGAATATAATCATACAAATGACAATACACAGGACAAAGTCGACGTTTTGGACCAATAGGCTTTTTTCAGAATACGCACATAACATACAAACATAAAAATACCACAAGTATAAATGTTACTGATAACTGAGAACTTGTTAGAAGTTATCTCACTTGTTATAGCTATAGTCCAATTTTTTTTTTAGAAATAGGTTTTGCTTTTTGCTATTCATTAATAAAATTTATATTGTGCTTGAGACCTTTTCACTTGTGTGATAGTAATGTACCATCAACACATCTTAGCTCTGGTACCTCATGACTTCTAATGTTGAATTTATATAAATTATTTTGCTGCTGGTCATTTCTTATATTTCTCATGATATTTTCTGCATAAATATTGAAGAGATGTGGTGATAGGACACACCTTTTTCTGACTTCTTTTTTTCACTGAACCAATCAGATACTTAACCATCTATCTTGTATGGCTGCTTTTTGGTCTTGGTACAATGTATCAATGAGGTGGATTAATGTATGTATCATACATATCACATTTGCATATTTCTTTGTTATAAAGTAGAGGAAAAGACAGAAAGTCCATAAGGAACCAATAAGTATGGATGTGTTGGATTTCAAGAGCATACGGAGTCCAATTATCACAGGAGCATGATTAAATGGCAGTCGTTCAGTACTCTATTGCTATCACACAGCTATATGGTACCCTACTGACTTTTTGTTTGAACACCTTTCATTCCTTTGTGTAGTTATATTGTTATGTTCTGTCAATTTTCCTTTTTTTATTGTTTTATCTTCGTCTCAATAGTTTGCATATTACTATTACTATTTATCATTCATCAACTTCCAGCCTTTCTGTTCTCATTCTGATGTGATTGTACCATCCTCTACTCATTGTGTGCTATGTTACATTCTTAATAAAGACCTTCTGGTTGAAATGTGAATTCGTGTGTGTTTTCTTATGTTTAGCAAAACTTAATTACCCCGTTATTTCTATTTTAACATATTGGATTAAAGTTTTGCTGCAGTTATAACTATAATAAATGAAAAATTAAATAATGTTGCATTATTCACATGAAAAACCATCTAAAGCAGTAAATATTATTCTGTGGAATGACATGGAATATGGCCATAGACAAAAGTGTTGCATCGTCAATATATAATTATCTCATCATTTAAAAACATAAAAATTACAGTACAATATTCTCACCATTTGAGTGTAACAATATTGGTGATAACCCTTAGCACTGACCGCAATCTTGAAGCTCCCTCCAACATACAGTCTCTAACCTGTGGAAAGTTATATTTCAACATACAATCTCTCACCATTAGAGAGAGTTAAAATATGAGCATCACTATGAAAACTCACACTTACTTTGTCCCTGGAGACGTTGGAGCGGAGGGAAACGAATGGGTCGACCAAAATAACTAGCCTATAGACCACTAGTCAACCTATAGACCAAGCAGATATACTCATTGCTTTTCATGAGTCCTCATGATCTGAGAATTTTGAGTTGAACGAGTATGAGTCAATATCGAGAAAGCAGGAATTGGGAGTGAAGATGGGCGTGGCCCGTAGAGAACCCCTGACAAAGAGCTCAAAAAGAGCAGTGAACCAACAAAGAACCGGAACCATCAGCTGTTATACCCTGAGAGATTTACTAAAGCGGAGATCTTTACCTAAGGACGTGTCCGGTGTGCGAAGAGCATAACCAACAGACCTAATACCTGTAGAAGGTAACATTTCAAAATGTGGTCTCTCACCTATGAACTGGTAACTTTTAATATATCTCACCTGTAACCTAAGACTACAAATTTTATTATGTAAGACAAAGCTACAGAAGCTAAAGCTAAATCAGAAAATCAATCCTTTGGCATATACTTTCTACAGCAATATCCACATATTGTAAAGGTAGGGGATGAAATATTTAAATAATGAAAGTTCAACACTTGTCAATGTTATGAAAAACTGCAAATATTAAGAAAACTTTTCATTTTCAGATTTTTACTTTCATAAACTGGACATGTGTTTATGGAACTGGTACTATGTTATGTTTCTGCATAAGGGAAACATGGCTTGGTCAATTTAGTTATTAATTTTGTGTGGTTTTGTTTAGTTTAAACGTTATTAGTTTCTTGAAAAAGGTCCCATTTGGACCGAAACTTCGAAAATTGTCCTGTTTAGTTTTATTGTATGTTTTTTATATACTTTTTTATCTATTTTTATTCAGTAAATTAGTTACCTTAAGTTTTTCTAGTAACCTGCTTAACTTATTTTGTTTAACCATTTGCAAATAAAATAGCTTGAAACTGTTAGCTAATTTATTTCCCAACGTTTACGTAAACGTTTATATCATCATCAGTAAACTCGTAACCCTTCAGGGTACTAGGGGTACCACATTGGATGCTTCAGCACACAGAGTCCTCCAGCGAATTCTATCCTTGGCGATGCGGATGAGTGTGGAAATATCTTGTCCTGTCAATTCCTTGATGTTGTCTGTCCATGCTTTTATTTGCCCTCCTCTGCTTCTTTCCTCTTTGACAGTTCCCTGTAGTACTCTTTTTGACAAGGAATTCATGTTTGCATACATGTCAAAACCATGCTAGTTTCCATCGTTTCACTATTTAAGGGAATTGTTCTTGTGCACCTACATACATCTCTACTTTATTTCTTATGTACACATTTGTCTTATGTTCCCTATAGGAAATTCATAGAATTTGTCTGTAGCATTTATACTCGAAAGCCTGTAATCGTCTCTCCATGTCCACAGTGAGTGTTCAACTCTCACAACCATACAGCACAACAGAAGCACCAGCGACGTATACAGTTTGATTTTTACACTAAAGTCATCTCCAGATTTATTTTTAGTTCCGCTTTGCATTTACCATCACTGCATATACTGCACACTGCTGGTCTGCACACTGCTTTGAGCAAATCTGGCAAATCTGAGGTATTTGAAGATATTCACCACCTCAAGCTTATGCCCATTCATCATGATGTTAGTCTGATTTTCTAACAATAACAATAGTTAGTATGATTTTATGTTGAATCATCATCCATCACCTTACAACTGTAAGGGGAATTATTTGCTATATAATTATGACTATAATGAAAGAAAATGAATAAGAAGAAACAAAACAGTAAAGTTTATAGAAATCTGCAGACATAATCACATTTGATACAAATTTCGTCAAAGTCTGCTGTGTCGGATGTGCTAATAAAATGGTGACACAATATATATCCATTCTTTGGATTAAATACTGGTAGAAATCTAGTCTGACCACTGTCCTGCTACCAGAAAGATCCAGCAGGAGTATGAGAATGAACGCTGAAGGAGAAGAAGAAGCAAATGAAAGAAAGAAGAAATAACCAGTTCCTAGATACAATTTATATATCTGCTTCATTAATAATTGAAATAAATAACCAGTTCCTAGATACAATTTATATATATATGCTTCATTAATAATTGAGAGAAATAACCAGTTCCTAGATACAATTTATATATCTGCTCCATTAATAATTGAGAGAAATAACCAGTTCCAAGATACAATTTATATATCTGCTCCATTAATAATTGAAAGAAAGAAGAAAGAACAAGTTCCTAGATACAATTTATATATCTGCTCCATTAATAATTGAAAGAAAGAAGAAAGAACAAGTTCCTAGATACAATTTATATATCTGCTCCATTAATAATTGAAAGAAAGAAGAAAGAGCCAGTTCCTAGATACAATTTATATATCTGCTCCATTAATAATTGAAAGAAAGAAGAAAGAGCCAGTTCCTAGATACAATTTATATATCTGCTCCATTAATAATTGAAAGAAAGAAGAAAGAACAAGTTCCTAGATACAATTTATATATCTGCTCCATTAATAATTGAAAGAAAGAAGAAAGAACAAGTTCCTAGATACAATTTATATATCTGCTCCATTAATAATTGAAAGAAAGAAGAAAGAGCCAGTTCCTAGATACAATTTATATATCTGCTCCATTAATAATTCAATTATAAATAAGACAACTTATATTTCTGCATGTTTGTTTCAATTCGATAGAATTACAATAATTTTAGTTTTTCTATCCCTTTCTCTAATTGGGGGCGAAGGTTTCTCCAGAAATTGATTTCATATCCAGAAGACTCCAAATCTCAGCAGTGTGTAGTTCTTTCAGCAGACTTCAAATCTCAGCAGTGTGCAGTTCTTTCAGCAGACTTCAAATCTCAGCAGTGTGTAGTTCTTTCAGCAGACTTCAAATCTCAGCGGTGTGCAGTTCTTTCAGCAGACTCCAAATCTCAGCAGTGTGCAGTTCTTTCAGCAGACTTCAAATCTCAGCAGTGTGTAGTTCTTTCAGCAGACTCCAAATCTCAGCAGTGTGTAAATATATTGATAGAAGCCTCCTAAGAGAGGATACAAGCCCAATTGTGAAGATCTAGTGCTATGGAGCTTCCAGAAGAGAATAGCCTTACTATATAGACATGTCATCTACTAGGATTTTGCTGTTTTATGGTGGTTCATTACGCATGTGGTTGCGTTTGTGTGTCTCACCAATGGCCCACTAGACAAACCACCAATGCAACAGAAAACCTTAGTAGATGATATGCCGTTATATTGAGGTTATCTTCTTATAGAAGCTTCATGGCACGTCATCTATACAATTATGCTCCGTGTGTTGTTATTTTGTTGTTGAATTGTGTTTCATGGTTACTTGAATATATGTATGCACCCTCTGTGGTTGGGAGGGAGCCAGAGATGTACTGTGCAGCACTGAGGAGGAGGAAACTGACATCACTGTTTTTCCTATGGCTGAGACCCATCATAGAGGCACAGTGACTCAGGATGTGACAATCCTTTTGACTTGAACATTTGGTTGCATGCCTAGAGCAATAGAGAAGTTCGGCATAACCAGTAGTCATTTGGTGGCGGGGAATGAGCATAGTGAACCCTATCTTGGCTACAGTGGCTCGGAGCAGTGCATAGGTTGAAACGTACCTTCCTGGAGGTGTGATAGTTTTTCTCTGGTTCTGTCCCGGTAAGGGCAGAAAATCCAGACTTCCCAGCAATGTAATGCCACTTAATGGCATTGGGTCAAAGGGCATGAGCCCATAGACCGCTGGATCAGCAACCATGATGGTTCATCTGATGAGCTGCTGGTGAGACCTTCCAGTTGTGGATGTATTTGTGTAAGAGGTTTCATTTATCAACAGTATACAATAGAAATGTATAGTGTATAGGATATGAGAACAAACCTGATCACTGCTGGACACAAGACGCGAATGTAACTTAGCAATGGCATCTGTGTCTTCCAAAAGATGAAGTGTGTAATCTGGGTCACCCTCTTGGTCAGTGAGATCAATCAACTTCTGCCACTCGTCATCACTGTCTGTTTCCTGGTACAAAAAAATATCAATCAATGAAATATGAATGGAGAATGTCACAAGCATTACTATTATACTCTCTACTGCAACTGTATTTGTGAATGGAGAATGTAACAAGCATTACTATTATACTCTCTACTGCAACTGTATTTGTGAATGGAGAATATCACAAGCATTACTATTATACTCTCTACTGCAACTGTATTTGTGAATGGAGAATGTAACAAGCATTTTTACTATTATACTCTCTACTGCAACTGTATTTGTGAATGGAGATTGTCACAAGCATTACTATTATACTCTATACATTACTACTGCAACTATAATTGGAAGGCACCAGATATCAATACAGAAAACTGAAAGGTAAGTGATTTATTCCCATGGCATACAATATCACATTTATCTTACTGTTATAGTACTTAATTAGTTCTTATGGGCCACAAATGGCACATGTCAGTAGTAATTTCTTTCCATATTGAGCTACTTGCTGAAAGTTGCTGTAGTTCTTGTGTATTGCTTAGGCCCAATATTGAGCTTTCTCTGTTGATTGTTATGTGTGAAGTTTCTTCTAAGTGATCTATTTTTCTTTTGTCTTCTCCCTTCAACATGAGGGTTTTCTAATGGTATGCAAAGCACCATTTATATGAAGTAATCGACTAGTAATAAGCTAGGAGCGACTCCATTGAGACTTGGAGTTAACCAATTTCCTTTCTTGCAATCTTTCTTTTCCTTTCTCAGTCAATTTGATACATTTACATCAAGGTTGACTAGAGATGGCTAGAATGTTTTTATCTATCTATCTATACGCTGTGGCCCTTGTTTGCCTTGGCGGTGTCAGGGGAGGAAGGGTTCTCTGGAAATGGCCTTCTTGTGTGCTGTTTGTAAGCTTGTTCCTGTGGCTTCTTTGATTACTGTGATCCATCTTTTACATGGTCTGCCTCTGGCTTTATAACCGTTATGTCTATGTGTCATGGCCATTTGTGGCATGCTATATGTCGGTAGTCTGAAAACGTGTGAAAACCACTTGATCTGTTGTCTTTTAATGTGTTCCAATACTGGTACTGTTTTGGTTATCTTTCTGATGTTATCATTTCTAATTCTATCTCTTAATGACTCTCCGAGTATTCTTCATAGACATGTCATTTCTGCTGTCACTATTTTTCTTTTGTCTTGTGCTGTCATTGTCCAGGTTTGGCACTGGTAGCACAGTGATGGAATAATAATAGTCTTGTATAATGCAACTTTAGTGTCTTTGTTTACATTTTGTTCTTGAAAATACGTGTCATCTGTCGTAGGATCTGGTATGTTTTGTTGCATGTACTTTTTATAATGCTTCCTAAGTAAGTGAACTCATTTACCTGTTTAAGGTGTTTACTATCAATGGAGATAGTGATATTTCTTTCTTTCTACGCTTTTGCCATTATTTCAGTCTTTTCAATATTAATCTTCATGTTGAATTTTTTACATGTTGTGTGGAGTCTGTTCATATGTTCTTGCAATTGTTCTTCTAATTGTCGCTATTAGTACTTGGTCGTCTGCAAAGAGTAGTTTGTTCAATTTGTCTTTTATGTTATCTTGTTATCTTCTTCGTTGGTACTTGTTATTTTACAGATGTAGTCGATATATGTTACAAAAAAGTAGAGGGGATAGGACACACCCCTGGCGAACTCCTGATTGAATTTGAAACTTAATGGACACTCCTGCATTTATTCTTACTTCACATTGGCTATTAGCATAAATGCCATTGCATATAATGATTAAATGTTCTGGTACTCCGTATATTTATATTTTTTTGCATAGTTGTTGTCTGTCTATTCTGTCTAGTCTTTTCTTGGTTGACGAATGCAATGTATTATTTTTGTTGTTTTCTGTGGCTCTTTTTGTTAGCTGTCTAAGTGTAAAGATAGCATCCATACAATTCTTGTTCTTATGGAAGCCCATTTTGGTGTTTTTAAGTTATGGTTCAATGTATGATCGTAATCGTTGTTCTAATATTTTGTTAATGCTGTTTCTGTAAAATGTGAAAAAAATGCATCATTTGAAGACTTACCTCCCCATCCAATTGAACATTTTCTATATTACTTGATGCATCTTCACGCTTCCTTTTGTTGACTAATGTTGTGCTACCCACTTCAACGCTAGGATTTTCTACCTTGTAATCTTGACTGATACTGTTGGATCTTGGACTTGGTTCCAATGTCTAGGAAAGAAGGATGTGCCAGTGATATACCAATAAATGGTTTCAGGTTAACATTCAGCAATCTTTATAAATTTCTAAAATTGGGGACAAGAAATGACAATACATAATTGGTCAGCAGCTTGTGTCTCAGAAAAAATGCACAATAAACATTTCCGCTAGATATTTCAGCAACAGTATGGAATGAGTGAAATAGAAGAAATGAAAAGTTCAAGCTACGAAAGGTATAAGAATACATTGAGTAAAGTATCCCTTGCACACAACATGGAAATGTATTGGGTAATATGGAGTTAGGTCCTATTTTTCTAATGGTACATAAGTAACTACTAACAAATGTCAACACTTTTGATTTTTTTGCACAATATTATTAACTGTTAACTGATGTCATACTGTATCAGTGATTTTGATCATCTAGGCATGGAGGAATGACTTCATTGTACTTTGATTTTCTCATATGTATTCCATCCCTCTCACATGAATTGAATTTTCCTGCCAAGAGTCCCCTCTATAGTCGTGATCACATGACTGTATACCAGTATTGTAAGATGATAGAGACATAATGACTTGACTTTATACCAGTATTGCAAGATGATAGAGACATGATCACTTGACTTTATACCAGTATTGTAAGATGATAGAGACATGATCACTTGACTTTATACCAGTATTGCAAGATGATAGAGACATTAGAGACATGATCACTTGACCGTATACCAGTTTTGTAAGATAGTGACATGGTCGCATGAATTTATGTTTACACTGAAATTAATCAGTGATATCTAAAACACATCTTCTTCAAATCTCTACCCTTGCATTAGCCTGTATATTCTCCATATAGCAAGACTTCGGCTTGACTATTTCACACTTAATGGTCCACCACTTCCCCAATGCCACAGGACTTGAGGAATGATGATGATGGATTATAGGTGATAGTTGACTAATGACTATGCCTAGAGTTAAATGTTGTGTAAAGTGAGGATAAGTTAAGCATAAATAAAATTATTTAAAACTTTCATTACTGTGTGCTTTCCTGTGTAGAGAGTGTGGAAATAAAAGCCGCTTTTCCATAGCTGTCGCAGAGACATGTACAGGTAGAATTTTTGTATTGCACCTCTGAAAGACAAAAATCCTTATCCCAACTGTGGATTGAATCCAGGAAATCAGGTTCAGCTTAAATAAACTGTAACATATTAGCTGAAAAGGTTGGTTGGTTGCTGATTAAGTGGTCCATTGGCTCATACCCGTTGACACAATGTCATTGTGTGAAATATGCATGTATTTGTGAGCTGTTTCATTCCATATAATGTGTTACATTTATCTGGCAAAGGAGGGAGAAGAAAAAAGTATTTTTTTAAAATAAATAAGCACTAAGAATATACTCAAAAGCAAATCAGAATGAGAGATCATAGTCAAACTGTAGATTCAAACTCAGTTTATTCTGGTAAAATCTTACCTGGCAGTAAGAGACATCAGTGTCAACTTGACTAATATTTATATGGCATATTGCAGCACTTCTACTAAACTATACTTGCCTTGCTTGTCCCTAAGTTGTTAATCTCTCGGCTGTGTCTTTTGTTGTCTCTACTGGGTCCATCACCAGTTCCACCATCAGTTTGATCCCAAGCTTGCATCTGACCAGTTCTTTGTCTCTTAAATTGGAATTGAAATAATATACACAGTGATAGTCTCACAGTAATATAAATAATGTATGCGTATATGGGAATATATATCAACATCTTTTATCTGGCCTTGGAACAGCAGCTTAAGCTTCCACCCTACACTTAACAGCAAGTGTGAATACAATCAACCATCATTCACCTGGGGATAGACAATAGACAATCAACATCTTTTGTTGCTTTTTGTTTAATCCATCCTCCATTCCTAATACTGTCAACTACTGCCTCCCTACCCATTCAAACCTCACTCCCCTTCCCAAATTCTCTAAATTGCTTATTGGTAGCCCCCTACTCTGTGTTTGTCCTCGTGTAACCTTTCACATACATGCTATTTGGAGTGTTTGTGTGGTTCATGTTTTCAGGAGGAAGACAAAGTATAAATCAGACAAGGAGAAACAATTGTGCTTAACTTACATTTTTCTCAACCTCCTCCATTGCTTTCCTACGAGCCCGAGCCAAAATTTTAGATGTTCCAGGAGGGTTGGCTTTGCTCTTGGTCTGTTCTTCCTTCAAAAACACCATAGATGCAGTCAATGGCTGCGTAAATGGTGATGGAAGTTTAGTATCCTCTTCATTGACTAATAAAACAAACAAAATTATTGGTCAGTAGAAATAGAATCTAACAAAATACCAAGCTTTGTTAAGTAATTAACTATATATAACTACTTGTACAGTCTAACACTCTGGCACAGCAGTTAAGCCATGTGTTTTATTTTCAAGAGATTGTGGGTTCACAACAATGCAAATACTGTTCCAACATATTGTTTATAACTTTTTTTGGAAGATCCCTGAGAATTATCACTTGAAGCTATGAAGTTATATGTATTACAGCAGCCAGCATGTCACTTTGTAATTATAAACTGAATTTGTAATCAATGAAGATTTCAAACATTTGCAGTGACGTAACAATACACTGTGCTGTAACTACTGACTGTTAAAATTGATAAATTCCGCCGAAAACGGATGTGTCGGGCCATTGGTGCAAATAAAATGGTGACACAACGCAGTTCCATTCTCTGACTACATCCTTCTGGAAATCTAATAGGATCATGGTCCTGCCACAAGAGATATCCTGTGGGAGTTTGAGAATGAACGATGAAGAAGATAAAGAAATTGATAAATTATAAAGATAAACATCTGCAGCAGCTACTGACCTAGTTTCAATGTCTCTTCTGCATTTTTTCTCAAACTTCTGCAAATTAGCAGGATATATTCCGGATTGTGTTTTCTATGAACATGTGTGTTTCCTGTGGCGACATATAGTGGTGAAGTGTGGACCTAAATAAAACAGTTGTTAAGAGAATAATACTGTTTGAATTAGTGCTATAAAAGAGTTCTGAGAATACCATAGATGGCAAGGAAAACAAACCAAGAGGTGTTAAAGAACAATTAACGTCCAGGAAGGTTGGCTTCTGAACACCATATTAAGGAAAAAGCTAGGTTTTTTCTGTCACATTATGAGACACGATGGCATGGAGAGAGTTTTATTGGACGGAATGATAGAAGGCAACAGGGACAAAGGCTGCCCAAGACACCGTTGGACAAAAGACATTCAAGAGTGCCTGCACATGTCACTAAAAGAGGCGGGACAGCTTGCTCAAGACCACAGAGAATTCAAGAGATCCACAAGGGAGACTACGTTCTTGAAAAAATATGTCAACTGATGATGATGATATTCCAAATAACTGAATGCATTGTCATGGTAATACATCCAACTACAGCATGGATTTTGGGGCACTTTGCCCATAAATGGGGTAGGACAGCTTCCACAAACCCAAATAAAATTAGAGAATCACAAATGTGTTTTTTTTCATGCCAGGCTCATCTTCGCTTGCGAAGGAGGAACACCATCATCAGGACAGTTTAGTTGTATTTTGTGTGTGTGCATGCGTGCATGTTTTTTTTTCATCCATCACAAGTGATGATGACCATTTGTTACATCCACTTTTGAAAATTCAGTTAGAAGTATGTTCATGCCTAATAGTTTGTAGATGGCTAATAAACCCTGTTCAAGCTGTAAATGTCCATGGGAAGTTCGGGCATGGGATGACCACTGTAGATGGTTTTTGGTCTACCAGTGACATTCTAGCTGCTCTCCGTTGTTGAACTTCTGCATTTCTCCAATTTTCATAAGGTGCTGTGCTTTTTTGACTGTAGAGTACGGATTAGCTCTATTTTGTGCAAGTTCTTCCCATGTATCTTGATCTATTTCAAAGGCTTTCAGTGAGGTCTTTAACGAGTCCATGTAGCCCTTCTTTAAGCCACTTTGAGATCATGTACCCTTCTCCAGTATTTAAAAAAAACCGATGGTCTGACATATGTACCAAATGACGTGCCCAACGAATCTGTGTCTGAATCAGGATAGTATCAATGCAGGGGATACCAGATCTGTCAAGGACAGTGGCATCTGGAATCATGTTTTGTCATCTGATATTTATAACTTTTCTGAGACAAGTTCTGTGAAAGTGATTGAGTTTCCTCGCATGATGTCTATACAAAGTTCATGTTTCACTATCGTATAACAGCCCTGCATGGATGTGAAAATGACTTGCACTGGGGACTGATTAAAGTGAGTTGTGCAAAGCTTCAACCTCACTCTCTTGTTGGACCTCATTTGAAACCAGTGACAAGATGAATTGAGACAACTGGAAGTGAAGTTTGATGCAGTGGATGACCATGGTTTTCTACGTGTTTCACCATGCCTGATTCGGCCCACACCGCATTGCCGGCATTCGCCTAAATTACCTGGTGAGCAGATAAACTATTGTACCTCATATACATAAATTTCTAAAATATCAAACCTTACGTGTAGTGGTTAGACATGTCCAGCATGCTTTTTGAGACAGCAGTGTCACTATTCTTTGTGTCTAATTGCAAACAATAAAAATCTGCAGAAGATTTACCTTTAACCATGTGTGCCACAAATTGGTGCTGAAGCAGGTGTGGCCATGACAGTCTGAATTTTGGGTTTTTGTTTAGAAGACCTGTTAAATATTGCATATGAATGAAATTACAGCCAAAAAAACACCCCAGAAATCCAGCTTTAAAAAAAATAAAACATTCAAGAGTTTTAGACATGCACATTAATCAATCTGTGACAAACAAGCAGACATGATAGATCAATTTAAAAAAAAATATATGATTAAAGAAAGATAATAAAAGTTAACTTTAAACAAAGGCACTATAACAGAATTATCAAGTTTTTAATGTTCTTTTAGAGTTTGATATTGGTTTACAGCATCTAACATGTGGCATGGAAGTAAGTTGAAAGGTGTGATAACTGTTTATGTCATCTAACATGTGGCATGGAAGTAAGTTGAAAGGTGTGATAACTGTTTATGACATCTAACATGTGGCATGGAAGTAAGTTGAAAGGTGTGATAACTGTTTATGACATCTAACATGTGGCATGGAAGTAAGTTGTAAAGTTTGATAATAATAAAAATAAATCAAAGTTTGAAAAAATAATCTTGGATACAAACAAGTCTGTGAAATCTCTTCCACAAAATCAGGTGATCCACAGGTGACGTCAAGGAGGTTGGAGAAATGTGTACAGAAAGTTACAGAATTCTATAATGGTTGAAAATGACAGACATTTGGCTTCCTGATACAGACTAAATCTATGACTGACCTTGCAAAAAGTCTTTAAATACAGAGCTCATTGTCTTTGGCCACTTGACAGGATCTTTAATTATCATGTTCACTAGTTGGAATATGCTGTTGGTGTAGAATGGAGGGGTCCCAGCAAACAACTCATACAAGATACAGCCCAGAGCCCTGATGAAAATAAAACAAATCATGCAGAACACAGCACAGTTGTAAGTAAAACATATGCAGGATACAGTAAAGAGTCCATATATAAATAAAAATATTATGCACAATATAGTACAGAGTCCTGGTGTACATAAAACATTTCATACTAGGCACAGCCTAAAGCTCTGGTTGTAAATATAACATTTTATACAATATACTCCGGCGAAGACGGATGTGTCGGGTCATTGGCGCAAATAAAACGGGGACACAACACATTTCCATTCTCTGGACTACATCCTGCTAGAAATCTAATAGGACCATGGTCCTGCTACAAGAGAGATCCAACGGGAGTTTGAGAATAAATGTTGAAGAAGAAAAATACATTAAAATAAACAACTTCAGTGTAAGAAAACTACAAACAAATGCACAAAATGTTTGAAATTCTAACACTGATCAAAGTAATAAAACAGTTTCAATTACAGATAAACCATACAAGTTGGCAGCTATGAATATAGCACATACCACAGGTCAGCTGTATGATCATATGGCTTCTCTTCAACCAGCTCCGGAGACATATAAAGAGGTGTTCCCTGATGAAACAAATGCAGAGTAAGTTATAAAAGTAACACCATTTGCTTTTATTATCTTTTGTATTTAGCATACTATGGTCATCATTAAATTGTTGTGTGTAATTTGATCTCACATGAGGAACATCTTGTGTAATAATTCATTATCAATAGAAGTAAGAAAGAACATACTAAAGTGTTACATAGAGCCCATATTGTTATATTGTAGTGAAGCATGGACAATTAACAATATTGCAAGGAAAATTCTGGAGGCCACAGAGATGTGGTTTTATAGAAGAATGTTGAAAATATCATGGACAGCTAAAAAGAGTAATGCTATAATTCTACAACCGGTCAACTCAAATATAGAACTTATTAACTGTATTAGAAGACGACAATCACAGTTTCTGAGTCATGTCATGAGAAAAGGTAGGCTGGAGAACATCATAAAAACTGGAAAGATCGAACAGAGGAAGACATGAGAAAATTCTAGATGGCTTGAAAGCCTGGCATAATGCAGAATCATCAGAAATTATATTTAAATATATAACAGAGGACTGTGAAGAGACATGATCGCCTACGCCGGAAGGCATGGTACCAATGAATTAATCTGATCTCTTTCTTACACAAGATCTCAATTGTCATATGTCATCTGATCTCTTTCTTACACAAGATCTCAATTGTCATATGTCATCTGATCTCTTTCTTACACAAGATCTCAATTGTCATGTGTCATCTGATCTCTTTCTTACACAAGATCTCAATTGTCATATGTGATCTGATCTCTTTCTTACACAAGATCTCAATTGTCATATGTCATCTGATCTCTTTCTTACACAAGATCTCAATTGTCATATGTCATCTGATCTCTTTCTTACACAATATCTCAATTGTCATATGTCATCTGATCTCTTTCTTACACAAGATCTCAATTGTCATGTGTCATCTGATCTCTTTCTTACACAAGATCTCAATTGTCATGTCATCTGATCTCTTTCTTACACAAGATCTCAATTGTCATATGTCATCTGATCTCTTTCTTACCCAAGATCTCAATTGTCATATGTCATCTGATCTCTTTCTTACACAAGATCTCAATTGTCATGTGTCATCTGATCTCTTTCTTACACAAGATCTCAATTGTCATATGTGATCTGATCTCTTTCTTACACAAGATCTCAATTGTCATATGTCATCTGATCTCTTTCTTACACAAGATCTCAATTGTCATATGTCATCTGATCTCCTTCTTACACAAGATCTCAATTGTCATATGTCATCTGATCTCTTTCTTACACAAGATCTCAATTGTCATATGTCATCTGATCTCTTTCTTACACAAGATCTCAATTGTCATGTGTGATCTGATCTCTTTCTTACACAATAACTACTTCTAGCTCATCACCATAGCTGACAATATCTGGTGGCTTTATGGCACCATCCATCATAATTTGTGTCTTCTGGTTCCTGATTGTTAGTACAAACTCATGGCAGGCATCAGAAAAGGCAGCTAGTAAGCTTTGCAGTTCCACCTCTGAGTGTGTCATAATTGTAGCATCATCTACAAAGAGAAACACTCTCTTATGAGGATCCCCTTTATCCTGGTAGAAATCCACATCCAATTTTAACTATTAAACATACACACATCTGACCTTTATAACATCATCATACTCAGTATTATCTGCTGTCAGCTGACTACTTTTTTTCTGCTAACATATTTTTCTAACCCTGCATTCTCTTCTTCTTCTTCTTTCCTTCCTCTTTTACCCTTTACAGGTGTCGAGGGAGATACAATGTTCTTGTTCTCGCTTTTCTGGCAGCTTCAGATAATGTTATTTGGTGTTCGTGTAATGTCTCTTTGATGTTGTCGATCCAGCGTACTCTAGGTCTATCCTTGGCTCTTTTTTCTGCTTCTCCTCTCTTCATATATGCTTTTTAAACTAATGAATCACACAGCATTCTTTCCAGATGACCAAACCATTGTATCTGTTTCTTTTGTATGTATTGTAGAATTGACATGATACCCACTCTTTCTCTTATGACATTGCTTTTAATTCTGTGTCTTCTGGTCACTCCTGTGGCTTTTCTCACCTGAAGGTAATTTCCATGTTAATCTATGCAACAATGAATTATACTAAAGTATCAGCAGTAACACAAGGCATGGAGAAACATGACTTCTGTCCTATGTGTTGCCCATGACACCAAAGGAACAAACTAACTAACTAGCAGTACCTTGATTGATGTAAGAACCATTGTGTTTGCACTCATTCCTCGAGCAAAGCCAAAATCACACAGCTTAATGGTTCCTCCCTTGCCAAGGAGAATGTTCTGCGGCTTCATATCCCGATGGAGGATGCGATGAGAATGGAGGTAGTAGAGAGCTGATACCAATTGAGCAGCTATCACTTGAACCTGCATCATCATCATTTTAAACATATCACTTACACTGCCATGAAAAAATCACACAAAACAAGATCAATATGTGATAAATTTATACAGAATAAAGTCAGATTAATAACATCACCATATGTAAACTGATCAAGATGTGAATATTATACATATATGTGTGTCATGTGACGTATTCCTTCCAGAACGTTGTCTTCCCAATGAACTCTCTGAACCTCTCTCTGTCTTGGGCGATGTGGCATATATGTAGTGATGTGAAAGTTGGGCACTTACAACAGAAAGCTTTTAAAAACACATAATACAAACAAGTACTATGTATTCATTACACAGACAATAAAATCATGTGAGAAACAAAATAAATGTGCTTGCAAGTCAACAAGAACATCTCCTGTCAGTGGTGAAAGTGCTATGTCCAGGACCCAATTATTTTATGCCATAAGATACTCTATGATTAAAAAACTGAGCGTTCACTTTTAAACAGATTGAAAACTTTAAACATGTAAAATTTAAACTGTGCATTCCTGACAACCTTAAAGAAAATATTGTATTTTTTATGGATAAATGGATCTCTCAGAACCCTTACAGCCGTAAGAGCTACTTTACAAGCTTTCTGGAGTCCTTACAAGTTATCTAGTCTCAATGTTTTTAATTCCCTCTGGCATAGTTTTTCAACTACTCTTGAGAAACAGTATTAATACTATGTGATCTAATCCATAGTTATGTTATGTTATGTTCCTCTGGGGCCATAGGCGGCGCATAGGGCAGAAACCATAGCTTTCCATTTCCGTCTTTGTGTTGCCAGGTCTTTCAATTGTTGTGTGTTGTTTAGGTTCATTGACATGACTTCTCTATTAATGGTTCTTCATAGAGTTTCTCTAGGTCTCCCTCTTCTTCTTACTCCAGGTGGCACCCAATATAGTGACTGCTGGGGAATTCTTAGTATGAATCCATAGTACGAGTACTTAAATCCATAGTATGAGTACTTAAATCCATAGTACGAGTACTTAAATCCATAGTACGAGTACTTAAATCCATAGTACGAGTAATTAAATCCATCGTACGAGTACTTAAATCCATAGTACGAGTAATTAAATCAATCATACGAGTACTTAAATCCATAGTACGAGTACTTAAATCCATAGTACGGGTACTTAAATCCATAGTACGAGTACTTAAATTGCTGAAAATTCTACAAATTAACAGTCCTGCTAGCTCATCAGGGATTACTCTTCTAAAGTTTTCCTGTGTATATAAAGCATATGTTTTCCTATAATTTTCATTGGTTATTTTGTGTATAACTTAGCTGATAGCCAATGACATTCACTGGAAAATTAAATGCATGACATTAGAAGGAGGATTCCTAATTTAGCCCACATATCTTATATTGTATATGCTTCAAAAACAACTGGCAAATTCAGCATGTATCTTCAGTATTTTTGGCCATTGCATTCTATATCCACAGTGAAAGAGATTGAGACTTAAATGTGCAAGCTTATATTTTGAATTTCATTAGGCCTACATACTTTAACAACCATGTGTGGTAAACAGAAGTACAATTTTCTAACTACCTATATCCTATTTGTTTAACATAAATTTAATATTACTTTATAAGTGAAATGTAATAGACTAATTCAACTATAAATAAGAAAATAACATTCTTATAAAAAGCATTATCAATAAAAGGTAATACTGCTGTAAAACTGTATAATAATATCAATAGTACATACATAGAACACAGGTTTTGAAGTTTTACTTAACAGCGATAAACAGGCTATCACTATCAGCTGCTAATGTAAAACAATATGAATAACAGTAAACACAATAAAATTCTTGAAACTAATGGAAATTGAACCAGTCAATTTTAATGGCACCGAATTGCCTGGCAACTTGAGTAAACTGGTTTTTCTGTACTTGACTAACCGCATCTCCAAAAAAAGATGTGATTTTGTCAAGACATTCAAAATGTGTACTCAAGTCACTGAATACGGACCAATCAACACAAGGACTATTACAACAACAACAAACATTCCGTACAAGTATTGAAGTACCTCAGTAATACAAACATATAACATGAGTATTTGTATACAGGAAAAAATTGACATAATTGATGTTTCCACCAAAATGCCTTTACCAAGAAAACATACACATTTACATCCAGAAAACAACTACCAGGAATGACAAGATTGACTTTCACATAAATTAGCAAGATGACTGGAGGGATTGAAAGTGGGTTAGAGATGTCCCAAAAACTATATACTATATACTAAAAACTATATTTTTGTTTTAAAGAAACTATAGGCTTCTAATTATTTTTCTGTTTTACAAATTGTAATTATTCTTACAAACAGCATAAATTCAGCAATTTACATATATCTTCATTTTCTGTCACAATTTTTCATATCAAATGATATATATGTATCCCATTTATAACCATTTGGGCATGAAATTACAAAATGAAAAAACATTTTTCTAAATTAATTTTGTCCAAATATTGTGCACACATAAAATAAATCAAGTCCCAAAAAAGTTCAACAATAGAAAACAGAACAAACAAGCAAAGATTTGACCAAACATGTGTAAGTTAAACAATGGAAGATAGCACAAACATGAGTATTGCTTATTAATAAGACATTTGTTCAAGTAGATAAATATTTGAGAACATGTCAAACCTGTTCTTCTGGCAAACTTGCATCATCTTCCAGAATCTGAAATAGTTCTCCTTCAGCACAATCTGTCACAACCACAACCTTGGAGAAGAATTCAAATCATAATATAACAGTGCTAGACATAGCAACATTATATCTAGTTCTATGCCTGTCAGCCTTTACGGTTTTTCCCTTACAATTTAACATTTTCTGCCAAAGTGGCAGTGTAACCCTTACATCACTGATATATGCTTTTTCAGTTCAATACAGGGATCAGTGGCCAAATCACTTGACAACAGTCCAACTTTTTAATTTCATGTTATAACACTGAGCTTCTGCAATTTGGATATTTAAAAAGTTGTAACCAAGGATTCTAGCAATTTGCGTGTAATGCACTGGCAATTCACCTCCCACTAAGTATGTAGCACATATCAAGTGATTGGGGGCTCTCATCGCCAAACACATAGATCGTTGGCTGTGTCAGTATATGTGTCTTTATCATAATTTTGGTTTGTTTAATTAGGTTAACTTTTTGTTCCATAGAAACATGATCACTGATCCTTGCAGAGTACCGCTTTTTCATAATTTCCACATTATAGTCATTCCTATCAATGTAGTCATATTCTAAGGCAGTTGGTACATACATCTCATTTTGTCAAATTTCCAAAGAAGATTTTAAAGAGATGGTTTCAATTTGATTTCAAATAACATTTCAAGACACATGGTTGTGTTGCCAAATCTACATTTTGTGCATATGTGACTGCAAAGTCAGTTGAATCCTGTCCTGAGATGTAGAATTGCAACCTGTTATGATCTGTTCATAATGTAATAGTCATCTTGTGTTGGTGTTTGTGGCTTTCTGATTGATTTTATCACTATTCTCTGATTGTAAGTGATTGGTACATCTGGTTGGTCGTCGGTAACACACTATTTAGCTAGTTGATTTGCAGTAACAAATATAATTAGTTACCACTATAATTAGGATCAAAAACAAAATGAAATTATTTTGTTTTTGGATTATACATAACAGCTTATTATAATTTCATGTAGCTCTGAGCTTATTGATCTTACAAGTCTGTATGTGTGTGTGTGTGTGTGTGCCTCTATCTTGGTAAAAACTCTTTAGACCAACGGGAATTGAACCAGTTCATTCTAATGGCACCGAATCATCTGGCAACCAGAGCAAACGAATGTTTATTGTTGTTGTTGTGGTAGCCCTTGTCTCAATTGGTCCGTGCTCAGTGACTTGAGTACACAGTTTAAATGTTTTGACAAAATCACATCTTTTTTGGGGATGCAGTTAGTCAAGTACAGAGGGACCTGTTTGGTCTGGTTACCAGGAAATTCAGTGCCGTTAGAACGGACTGGTTAAATTCCCATTGGTCTCAAGTATTTTTAATTTTACCTCCTGCTTGAATTTACTTGTATAAGCAATTATTTTAAGAAAAATCATACTGTCTATGTGTTGTTTATGTTTACAAGAAGACCTATTGGCTCTTTTAGAACTAATACGGATGTTATATGTTTGTGTTGCTGAAGATACTTAAATACTTGTAAGGGATGTTCATTATTGTTGTGGTAGTCCTTGTCTCAATTGGTCTGTTCTCAGTGACGAGTACAAAGTTTGAATGTCTTGACAAAATCACATCTTTTTTGGAGATGCAGTTAATCAAGTACTGGGGACCCTTTCGCTCTGGTTGCCAGGTGATTCGGTGCCGTTAGAATGATGGAGTGGTTCAATTCCCATTAGTCTCCAGAGTTTTTAATTTATACTCTTGCTTCCTGCTAGAATTTACTATCTTGGTAAAGACCTTTAGGTCAAAACATTAATTAGTTGTATCTTGATTTTGGCATTATTAAAACTGTTATTTAACCCATGATATAATTGTTGAAATTGTATATTTTTATGGTAGACAGTTAACTAGAGTCTCCAATTTATTCAATAAAATGCAACATAATACAGAAAAAACTAAAGTGTTACCTCTTTGTCTGTATCAAAACTGTCTAGCAAGTCAATGATGTTCTCATGTTTCAGTCCTCGCATGATGTCAATTTCTCGTCGTAGACCTTTCAGTTCTTTTTCAGATTTTCCAAGTTTTGGAATAAACTTGAGAGCAACAATCTAGAAATTTGAATCAAAGATGAGATTTTATTACTATAAGATTACTGTTTTTTTCTTCTTCTTCTTCTTCTTCTAGACTATCTAGAGTTGTCACTTTTTGACAGCCCACATCAATATGTAAAATCTGCAAATGTTCTACTGTTGGAACAGACTTTGAAAGAGGCCCGAAAGCGGAGCAAAGAATAGCAAAACTGTTTACCTTCCATGCATGTCGTACGAGGTGACTAAGGAGGTTATAGGATGGAGTTGGCTGTCCCATCTCATATAGGGTCAGTGACCCAAAGCCATGCTGAAGTCGGATGTGTCAGATATCGCAGCAATGCTGTAAACCATGACACAACGCATTCCGTTCTACGGACTACATCCTGCTGATCTGCAGGAGTTTGTGAACGAACGCAGAAGAAGAAGACAGGCATGGTAGGAAAGTTCTTGTCTAGATTGATGCAGTTTTGAATATTCAAAGAGGACACATTGTAATCTTTATTATAGTTTTAACTGGCATGAGATCTGAGTTAGTTGTTGTGATCCTGTCATTCTAAAAACATATCTATTAACCAAGATATCCTTATTATTCTACAGAAAGGAACGAGCATCAGTAACTAAAGTTAAAAGTAGTACCTAAAGGGATAACTAACAAAATATACATCTTGCAAAAATAAAATAAAATAAGTACAGTGATCTATCTACTGTCATTTCCACTTGCGCCATTATGCATTGTGAGAGAAGTTGGAGCTGTCCGTCTTTGGCCATTTGGGTTGCATCGATCATGGTCAGCCCATGTCTCTTAAAGGTTTCTTTGACCCTTAAGGTCTCCACTAGGTCTGCACTCACCTAGTTCTTGATAAAAAAGTAGAGTGATAAATTTGAAAAACTAATTGTGTCCAAATTTGGAGCACACTTCCTACAGGGGGTCAAATATGAATATTTTGGGGAGAGATTATAAAATGTATTTGTCATCTCATCACTGGTATAGTAAGGTGCCTCATTTTATTTGAAATACCGATCTATATTATATTTTGTTAAGAACTTGGCATGACCAAAAATGGTTAGGAAACATTGCCTTACACATAAACATGTGGCCAAGTATATTGTACATATAGAATATTGCTGTACTTCTACCATACCATGATACCCTTGTGGCAACCAAGACCTGGACTTCAAGTTCAGGGTGCAAAGAATAGTACCACTGTCTTCTTTCCAGGCATGTTGGAGCAACTGACTAAGGAAAATTGGGGGATATGCTGACAGCCTGTCACCTGTGAAAAAATCCTCATTGTCCTCATCTGCATCTCTTGTCTTGATTTCTTACTTTTGTCTTCTGTTAAATGGGTGACGAAGAGATACAGGACAACAGACATTGCACTTTTATAGCAGACTCCTAGGTGGCGAGGAATGCTAGGTGTACTATTACTGCAGGTGAGTCAACAGATCAGACAGAAGAGTGATGCAAGCCTGCTTGCGCACGACAGAGAGGCGTTCAGAGTATCCACGATGAAGACAACATTCTGAAAAGAATTTGTCACTTGATGTATCTGTTATCTATATTTATATATTCTCCTTTCTCTGCTTTTGTTGTTAGACACCATAGGATTCAATGATGACTGGGTTTTCAAGCTATGACATGTTTGGTTGCTTGATACGCAGTAATATTGTAACGTCTCAGAATGTCAGTAATTCCTTCAATCTGTCTTCTTCGTGGTCTTTCTCTGCCTCTTTGTGTTTCAAATCTCATGTATGCTCGTGCTTCTGACAATATAGGTTCATTCTCATTAAGTGGCTGAACTATTTCGGTCTGTTTTTCAAAATATTTGACCACAGACATTGTTTCAATAGTTCTAGTAATCACTTCTCTTCTCACATGATCTCAAGAAGATATTTAATATTTAAATATTCATTGAAAGGAAAGCAACAGAATGTTAGACAATATGAAAAGAGTCAAGTGCATATTCTACCTGTGAGGTGTACTTTTTTCTGCCTTTGTACACTTTTCCAAATGATCCTTCTCCAATAATCTCTAGGACATGATAATTCTCCATTGATGATAAGGTTACAGGCTGTGGGTGGTCAAAACACATGACAGGGTATACATACATCAAAGTGGTAATAATAAATAAGTATGTATGTGTTATAAATAAAAGTAAAGTAACCCATAGCATTTATTAATGCAGTAGGGGTGTGAGATGTTAGCGATCTCACATTTCACAGGCTCTGCAAATGAGGATGGTAGCCATCTCCTCTCCCTCGCAGTCTTTACTTCCCGGATTAATCCGGTACCCATTTAAGGCTGGGTCGACCTGGGAGCCGTTGCAATCTGAAAACATTTCCGCCTCAACTGGGGAATGAACCCAGGACCACTCATATGCGAAGCCAGTGCGCTAACACGGCTCCCTGTTATAAATACCTACCACTAATAATGAAAAATATGATAATAGCAATGATAACAAAAAAATAAATAAGGTTGACATTTCAATCTAAAAATCTTCATCTAAACCAACATTAAATAATTACAATACAAAAAAGATGATGAACAGAGCAACACACTACATAGTCCTCAAGAAATTGAAAGATGGAAAAATGACTTCAATCAGCTATTAAATATCCACAGTAGTGGAATACAGCAGTGATTGTTCCTATCTGGAAGAAAAAAGGCAGTAAGAGGGACTGCACAAAGTATAGAGGCATATCACTCTTAAGCCACATAGGAAAAATCTTTAGCAAGATACTAGAGAGAAAGATGCGCGCATATATAGAACCACAGCTCAACAACACACAATTAGGGTTTCTGAAAAATAAAAGCTGTACAGATGCAATCTTCGCCCTCAAACAACTTTCAGAAAGAGCAACAGAACATAACCAAGACTTATATCTGGCTTTCGTGGATCAATAGAACGCCCAGTCAAGATGGCGCACACATTGGATATTTTCAAGAACAAAAATGTAAACATAGACACTAAAGTTGCATTATACAAGACTATTATTATTCAATCACTATGCTACCAGTGCCAAACCTGGACAATGACAGCACAAGACAAAAGAAAAATAGTGACAACAGAAATGACATGTCTACGAAGAATACTCGGAGTGTCATTAAGAGATAGAACTAGAGACGATAACATCAGACAGATAACCAAAACAATACCAGTATTGGAACACATCAAAAGACAAACAGATCAAGTGGTTTTCACACGCTTCCAGACTACCAACAGGTAGCATGCCACAAATGGCCATGACACATAGACATAACGGTTATAAAGCCAGAGGCAGACCATGTAAAAGATGGATCACAGAAATCAAAGAAGCCACAGGAACAAGCTTACAAATAGCACACAAGAAGGCCATCTTCAAAGAACTCTTTCACCCCTGACGCCACAAGGCAAACAAGGGACACAGCGTATAGATAGATAGAGAACGCTTTTGACAGAATGGATAGAGTACAACTATGGATAACACTACATACATACGGTATCCCCCAACATCTGATAAGCCTATGTCAGAGCATATATGCCATAGTCAATGCACAGATACATCAGATAATTTACAAATTCACTCGGGAGTGAGACAGGGATGTGTACTATCCCCCCTCATATTGTTCTAATATACATAGATCACATTTGCAAAGTAGCAAAGACAACGGAAGAAAACAATTTGAAGGATAACTTAAATGAATTGATATTTTCAGACAACAAAGTACTAGTAGAATCATCAGAAGAACAACTACAAAGACAAATTACATCAAACATGCCAAACCTTTACCATGAAGAAAAATATAGAGAAGACAGAAATGATGAAGATAGGAAGAAGAGAAAGAAACACCAACATGTCTATTGGAAACAACAGACTTAAACAAATGACAGAATTCCCATACCTAGGAAGCAATATAATAACTAATGGCAGGAGCAGCATAGAAATACACAATAGATGTAGTAAAGCATACCAAACCCTAGGACAAATGACACCAATCTTCAGAAACATAAATGTAGATTTAAACATAAAAATAACACTATTCAAAACAATTATTATACCAACGCTGTGTTACCAATGCCAAACATGGACAACGACAGCACATGATAAACGTAAACTTGTGACAATTTAAATGGCATGCTTGCACAGAATCCTAGGAATAACGCTAAGAGACAGAAATGAAGACATTAGACAAAGAGACGGTACCACTCCAATCTTGGAATATATTAAGAGACAACAGATAAAATGGTTTGCACACATCAGCAGACTACCATCGGACAGCATACTACAGCAAGCTATGTTACACAGATACAGTGAAGGCAGACCTAGAGACCGACCATGAAAACGATGAACCACCGAAATAAAAGAGGTGACAAACTCCACAATATACTCAGCACACACGAGGGCCATCTCCAGAAAACTCTTCTACCCCTGACGCTGAAAGGCAACAAAGGGTTTAGCCAAGAAATTTTTTTTAAAGATGTTGGAGCACCATTCTACCATGTTCTGTTAGAAAAGAGCTCTGGTTCAAGTTCTACAATTTTTTGTTAGAAAAGAGCACTGGTTCAAGAATACAAGAAATACATGTCAGTAATTCTGATACAAGGTGGTCTCTTTGCAGGAAAACTGATGAAAAGCAATAATTTCAGTGCTCTCATGCTAGAACAATATTCTTTTACAATGTTGTGTAAGTTCTATACACAGCACAACGTAATCCTCCCGTCTCCTTTTTTAACACCATTTACTGAACTAGATGTTATAATAACTTTGCTCATTTTACTTGAAAATATGAGACTGATACAGTGCTAGATGATAATTGGATGATTGTGTGTCCCCTCTGAGAAATGGTGAATCTCCTAATGGTTATAAGCCCATATGTTGCCAGGGCCTGATAGGGGAACAAAGAATAGCCACACTGTTTAAATTCTTTGTATATCATAAGAAGCGACTAAAGAGGTTGTGGGGTGGAGTTGGTTGTTCCATCTGTGAGTGTGAATGCCAATGATACGGATGCTGTGATTTACATGGATGGGTCAGTTATCCATCATCACCAGTGTGCATTGGTCTTTACTGCCAGATAATGTGGAAGAATAGATCACGAAGCCAGTGGAGTCTTCACCACAGCAACAAGCAGTCTAATGGTGGAAGTGATTGCCATCATGCAAGCACTATAATGGCTGGAATTATAAACCTATGACTATGTGTGCATACTGAGTAATTCAATATGATACAGAAATTCAAAAACAGGTTATGTTCGCAGGCGATGGGTAGAGTCATTGGAGAGGGGTAAAAAGTGGGTCTCATTGCAGGAAATCACTCTCAACTTTGTCTCCAGACATTTTGGTGTAGAGGGAAACTAATGAGCCAACAAATTAGGCAGCCTCACCACATAACAGATGTCACCCTATGGACCGAGCAGACATACTCAATGCTCTGCTAGAGTCTTCACGATCTGAGGATTTTGAGATACATGAGCATAAATCTATGTGACTTGGTAGTGGGGATAGATGTGGTCCATAGAGATCAGATAACAAAACTTTCCAAAAGAACACTGAACCAACATAGAACTAGGTCTAGCCACCTAATGAGTATGAACCCTTATTAGTTAGTAGAAGGAGAATTGTTTATTGCCTATCCCCAGGTGGTGCTGTCGTAGCTTCCAACTTACTGTTGAGCGTAGGGGTTTGTGAAGGGATGTAGTATGTGTTCCAGAGCCAGGTGTGTTGCTATGATTGAGGTGTAGTTTATCCATGTCTATTCATGATGGTCTTGATGTTGTCTATCCACCTTTTCCTAGGTCGACCATTGATTCTGTATCCTGATTCCATCTTGTTATAAGCTCTAATGGGAAGTTGATCATTCATCCTCATAAGATGCCCAAACCACTTTATCTGTTGTTTCTCTATATATTCGATGCATAATGTGATACCTATTATTTTTCTGATGTTCTGACTGTGCAATTTTTCGACTAGTGACTCCAATAACCTTCCTTAGACATTTCATTTTGCAAGTTCCGATCTTTCTCTTATGTGTAGATGTCAGTTGAGAAGTCTAGTATTGGTAACATAGTGGTGGTATAAAGATGATCTTAATCATCTGTTTCTTTATTTCCATGTTGATTTTTGGGTGCAATAGCAAATGTTACTGCTGGTATGTCATACCGAAAAACTGGTATGTCATAGCCATTGCCTGATGCAACCACCAACAGACTCAGTGATTCTATCGTACTCTCAAAGTATGCTGCGCAAGATAGAAAAGTGTATGATCAGAACTGAATGGGTCACTCTGTTTAACAACGTGCAGAGCATTACATGGATCTACTGTACAGGTCATGCTGGGGTCAGGGGAAACGAAAGAGCCGATGTGTTGGCTGGTAAAGCCTTGGTGAACAGCACTGAGATAAGAAGAGACAGGATTCAATTGATTAGAGCAGTCATGGATACCCTACGAGAATACGAGGAGGAAGTCAAACGAGATCATGTACATATTATTACTCAGAGAATGGTAGAAATTGGAGTGACTAGAAGCGATGGGAGAAAGTGTTCCCTCTCTTGAAAGATCAGAAGAACACGTAATCAGAACCTTACTGGGGCACTGAGCTTATACACTTTTAGATGGCCGAGGAACGACAAGCAGAGCATATAATGGGAATGCCCCCAGTGCTGTGATGCTTGTTTCTAATCAAGAATCATCATGATTCATGATTATCATGAATCAAATTATCAAGCCATTGCCTTTTGACATTTTGTTTTTAACTCTCCATCTAGTCGTCGGAATTCTGTGAAGATACTTTCTAGGTACGTGAACTCTTTAAGCAGCATACAACATGAAAATGGAAAAATCAAGATATAGAGGAAGACAAAGAAAAAGGTGGAGTGAAGGAGTTACCAACCTTCTGAGACAACACAATTTACTGCACATCAGCAGACACAAACGCGCATAGCCCGAAAAACGATCGTCATTCTTTCAATCTTTTGACGCTTACAACACTTACTGTACAGTTAGCAAAAGCAGATAAAAGACAAATAGGCCTAAATATACTTAATTAATAATTATCTAGTTATAAACTATCATAAAAACTGTACTTAATTACAAACAAAATAAACAGTTTGCGATAACTGTACATCGCGGTTTTTAGCTAATATGGCAGACTTTTGTATCGTCTGCTTCACACATTATCGATAACAGGTTAGAGGTTGTAACCAATGTAAACAAAAACTCATTGCGCATAAATGTAATGTTTACGCTTTAAAATAATACATATGTATAAGTTATAGACACTATTTTTTAAAGTGTTAATAGTTGCGTATTATTTGACTAATGAAATACACTGTTATAATTATCAGAAAGTACCTGACTGTTTTCTAAAACACACAGGAAAGGAATGTAGAGAGGGCTGCCATTATGATTTTATTGAACTCTACAAAACACGCATCAATTTTCCGAAATACGAAATAGTCGCAATTTTCCACATCATTAGTTAGTTAGTCGTCGGATCATCATCACTGCAAACTGCACACATCCATAGTTGCTCCGATCTCTCCTTGAGTGTATCCGCCATCACACTTCTGCTGACAGTACCGGTCCTATGCTGGTTGACCATCATTCTTCTGCGCCCTCCAAAATGTTCACCTCTAGCAACACCGCATCTCAATCCCTGATCTTTAATCCTAGCCATTGAAAAGGAATCATCATCCACATTCGTCTCACTTTCGCGTGTTATATCTCTTAAGGAGTTCAAAACGTCAGCGCGATCCATTGCCCCATCGCCCTTTGCCACAATCGCACACGATGCCAGTTGATCCGCTCTTTCATTGCCTCGAACGCCCACATGTCCCGGCACGAAAATAAATGTAACCGCCTTCAAGCTCGCATTTCTCAAGGCCTCAATCCACTGTTCGCGAACGAGACCGACTTGTACCTTCTTAATCATACTCATAGAGTCACTCAAGATGCAGACCTGCGTTACTTTCTGTGTGCGTAGCCACTCAAATGCCTTGGTCACCGCCATAGTCTCCATGGTCATACTACTCGTAGTGACCGCAAAGGCACCACTTTCCTCCTTGATCGTTTTACTTGCGCACTGAGCTGTAAAGGCCCAAGCACTGCGAACATGCCTAATTACAGATCCATCAGTGTATATAATCACATCCCCCTCTTTGGTATTCTCACTGATTAAAGCCTGCACTTCTTTCTCCACAGCTGTGGGACACCATTCTCTGCATTCCCTGCTAAGTGATATTACTACTCTCAAACAAGTTTCGAAATCTGTGGGTAGACCTATCCATTCCGCACCAGCTGCCACATCCTGTAATCGGCACACGCTTTGTATTACATCCTCAGCACGTCCCATCCACGACCTTCCTCTCTTGAGTCTGCTGCCTTTAACTTTCTGTATTTCGGAATGCAACGGGTGTTCCTTATCTGCATGTATTTGAAGGTACTCCCGTGCACGGCAATACTGTAATCTATGCTCAGCTGTTGGGCAGTCAAGTAGGTATCGCATAGCTCTTGTCGATGTGTCTCTTGTGCATCCCAGAATGATACGCATTGCTGCATTCTGGACTCTATCCAGTCTTTCGATCTGAGTTTGGCTAAGAGTCAGAATTGCCAGTGCATATTCCACCACAGCCACAACCAAACCCTGGTACAAAAGAAATAACAATCTTTGCTCACACTGCGCAGCAGCCATAACCTTCATTGCTGCTAAGCCTTTGCCTGCCCTTATGATAATGTGGTCAACATGTTCCCTGAAACTCAGGCTTCTGTCAAAAAACACACCCAGATATCTCATTGTGCTAGTTCTTTCTAAACTTTTCCCGGACAACGAAACTTGTGGCATGGGTATCTTTACCATGTGATTGTTCAAGGAAAACCACGTCACGAATGCCTTAGACGGATTAACCACTGCTCCCGTATCTCGACACCAATTTGTCAGTCTGTCCAGCTCCTTCTGTAGTTCCACGACGCACTCTTCTCGCTTGATTGTTTCCACATCATTGATTGTTTGAAATTGTGAGTTTCAGCCATAGGAAAAAACAGTGCTGTCAGTTTCCTCCTCCCCAGTGCTGCGCAGTACATCTCTGGCTCCCTCCCAACCACAGAGGGTGCATACATATATATTCAGGTAAACATGACACACATTTCAACAACAAAATAAAAGCATAATTGTATAGATGATGTGCCATGAAGCTTCTATAAGAAGATTGGTGAGACCCACAGACGCAACCACATGCGGCTATCTCTCTTAAAAACATGCAAACACAATTCTCGAACAAATACTAGACAAGGGCGAACAATTTGACTGCTGTTATCTGCCATCAAATACAATCAATCGTCTTGTTCTCTTCTTGTACATGATTCTGTAGCCGCAATCTCTGCATCGTATGGGATCTCTGGCCTTTATCTCATTCTCTGCATGGCATTCTCAGCAGAAATATATCATAGTCTGTTGCTCTGGGGGATTTGGTTGACCCTCCTTCACTGTCTCCACATCAGGGGTGGTGGACATTTTGCTTATTTTTCTTTAGGCCTTTGCCTACGACTTGAACGTTTAAGTTTAATACAATCTTATATCCTCTGTGACATCTCTTGAAAAACGCATTGAAACATTTTTTTTATAGAATAAGGGGATCTAATTCAATATTTACGTTTTTGTATATAAGAAACACTTAGTGTGTCGGTCTAAGTGTGAGAGTTTCATAATAATTTAAAAAAATATATTTTAGACAGATGCATACAATTAAAAAAAGAACACACTAATTGGTAAATGCAAGTTTAAAGTGAAAGTACATCAGGAATAGATTTTTCAACTTTGTTTTGACAAAATAATTAATTAAAACAAATATGTTCACAACTGTGCATATTACCTCCCCTTCATTGCAAACGTAAAACCACCTTTTATAAAGTGAAAACCATCTTCTATAAAGTGGGAAGTTCTCTGTTTACTGTGACGAAATTATATTTTATTAATGAATCATTATGTTTAGTCATTGTGACTATCTTTGACGCAATAGTCAAGTTTTCTTCCAGTAAACAGAGCCCTATTTCTATCTCGTGAACACAGTTCACGATAGTAAGATTGCTCTTAAGATGTCAACATTAGGACTAGTAAGAAAAACCAAAACACAAACATTGCGTGGTGTGGACTGTGATATGTGGTTTAGATCAGTGGTGCCAATGTGGTGTGGAATAATCAAGCAAAGTTAGTGGTACTGTTATTGTTGCCTACCATGCACAGCGTAAAATGTGACTAAGAAGGTTTTGAGGTGTTGAGTTAGCTCTCCTATTCAATAGAGGATCATGTTATCCAGAAGTCATGCTGAAGTTGGGTGTGTCAGATCGAAAGGCGCAGATATTGCAACCACCATGTAAATGATGACATACCACATACCATTCTCTGGATTACATCCTGGTAACATACATGAGTTTGAGGACGAACGCATAAAAAGAAGAAGCAGATAAAGATCAGTGGTTCTCAAAATGTAATTAGGTTCACGTTTGGGGCTATATATTTATAAATAACCAAATGGTCAGAGGGTGTCCGACAAAGTGGATGGTGCCGCAGTAAACTATATATTTGAAGGGAGGGGGATAATTTCACCAAAAAATGAAACTATGGCGCAGATTCTTCCAGATCTGCGACATAAAAATAAGTTTTTGAATGCTTCTATTCTTTTACAAAACTGCCTACTATATCACAGCACAAGGGGGAAACGATGGCTATCTGAAACAGCTCTGACGGAAAGCTCTACTGCACTGTCTAACTATTGCACCGTCTAACTGCTGCACTGTCTATCTGCTGCACTGGAGCTGTTCTTTGAACAGTTCATTTCTTTGATGGAATCCATATCAGCATCTGACCTGCTGGAAAACGAGGAAGAAGGAGAAAATAATTATGCGACGCATAAGATATACGATAGTAATCATCTTTGAGGAAAGATGACAAGCTTTTTTCTGGTCTATATGAATTAATCTCTAGTGCCGGGAACAACACATCGGCTGGAAATACGAGGGCTGGGGCAACACAGTGGAAAATGAGGAAAAACTGATTTAGATTACAAATGTTATCAAAATGTATACACACGAAATACTAGCGAATAGACGCAAAGACATACGATGTTGTGAATAAGAAACCTTCATCAGGACAAACGATAGCTGACTAACAATGAATAGAAACACACATATGACGAAATGGGAGGCAAGGGATGATGAAAGTGAGAGAGAAAGAAGTGAAGCACAAGTGAATATTTAAGGGAGTGATATTACGGACGATGTGATCAACCCTGGTAACAGGAGATAAAAAGGACATTGAGATCTGGTCAACAAGACATAGATGCTTTCCATCTCAGTTCTCACTCTGGATAATTGAGTTTCTGCGTTTGTTCTCAAACTCCTGCAGATTAGCTGGATGTAGTTCATGATGCGTTTTGTCATGGTTCACAACATTGATGCGAGATCTTCGCTTTTCACCTAACACATTCGACTTTAGAATGGCACTGGATCATTTTGACCTTATATAGGATGGGGCAGCCAACTCCACCATATAACCTCCTTAGTCGCTTCTTAAAATATACATGGAAGGCAAACAGTATTGCTATTCTTTGTTCCCCTGTCGAGACTTTTAAAAAAACTAATGGTGTGTGACTTTTTAAAAACAATTTGTGTTGTCTAGTGCTTTTGACGGAACGAGTTGGTAGCACTTGCCTTGCCACAATACGTGTTAAAAGATGGTTATTTTGTACATCAATCATTCAGGGCAATATACTGCTAATTTTTCAAACAACTTGCTTATCATATATTAATAAAAGAAAAGTGTGAAAACCAGAATATTGGTTTCATTAGTTATTATAAAGATAAAGAATGCAACAGATCGCATGTAACCCCTGTCTGCTGAACGAAACAGAACAAATAGAAATGACCGGAATATACCGGTGTGGTATCAAAAATTCCCCATTACACATTGTTTACTATACTGTATAATCGTGTCTCTCAATTAGTTGTGTGGACTATTTGAAAATAATCCATCTGAAGTCACATTATTTAACCATTACAGTGATTTTCATTGGTCACTTTTGTATACATTATGTTGACAGCCAATGACAAATCAAAGTCAAGTAAAGTCATTTAGACGAATGAGTTCACGTGACTGTATTTGACGAGAGACACGGTACAGTAAGTCGATATGACCTAGAAAAAGACACCTTACAAAACAAAAATGTAATAGTCATGATTGAATGATTGTCCAAACAAATGTTATGTGTTTTGTTTTTGCGAAAACTAATTGTACTTGAATTAAACTCACAACATTAAAACATGACTCTTTATTAAACTCACAACATAAAAACATGACTCTTTTTGGAACTTGACGTTTTAAAAAGATAAAAACGTGATTGCAATGCAAAAATAGGATAAAAACTGAGGCTCTGTATGGAAAAATAATTTTGTGAAATATATTTTGAGGCTCTGTCTAGGATAGCAGGGCTATAGAGAGTGGACATTTCCATTATTCATTAAGGGTCATAACCCCGCAGATACTATCAGATAAGGGGATGTAATACATGTGAAATGTATTAATATGTGCAAATGTATTAATAAATCATAAGAACACAAATATTTTGATCTGATCATGTGGTAATATAATTTTAATAAACAACTCTCATTTATTTTGAGTGATTTTATGTAACTATTCCCCGTTCTACTATTTATAAAAACGTTTTTTTGAAAGCAATATGCACGACATTCTTCCCTAACTGTTGACATGGTGAACAAAAGTGTGGCACATAAACTTTTGGATGTTAAGGGATAATGTCCGTATAAGGTTCAAGTTCCCCGCGGAACTTTACATACAAAAGTTGGCTCTTGACTTTGTATGGGAACTAGTGTCAGTAGTCCGTTCACATGTCTTAGACTCCACCGCGGGGTCAAGGTTCAGCCAGTGTCGAGTCAGCTCGCTCGTCACAGTACCGCTTGGGATCTAGGCTGGTTCCTCCCCATATGACATGTTAAGACAGGACGAAGTCACCGGGGTGAAGTTTTCGGTCGTACGGAATGTTAACAGCATAAACGTGCTCAGCTAAGTGGTGAGCTATACTTAGCGTCCGAGTGGCTTTCGAATGTCGGCGCCTGCTATGTCATACCGCCTCGAAAGAGGATTACGGGGGTATAGGAGAGCTGCTTAGAAAGTGCTTCACTCGACTTTTTTGTCATGAAATTATCTAAATTTTAGTATTATTTGTATTTACACGGTTACCTCCCTTACACTTAAACGTATTTTTGATTTAACATTTGGATACTGTTATTTATTGGTAAGAATAAACTATTTTGATACAAAGTCTTACAGTTTTTATGGCCATAGCTCTTAATTCGTAATTTAAAAGATCTAATTATAATTTCGTTAACAAAAGAAAATAAATTTAGTATTCACGAGGAAGAAAATGGGATTGCAATTTGTGGGTTTTAAAAAGTTCATTTTTGAGAGAAAATTTACTTTCAACAATAACGCAATTTCACAATATAACGACATCCGCCTGTGTTAAGAGAAATAAAGATCAGGCAAATAAAATACTTTGGACACATTAAAAGACATGACACCCTATTGAAGACCTTACTTGAGGGTAAAGTCAAAGGGAAGCGAGCAAGAGGTAGGCAGAGATACAAGTGGGAGAGTAACATTACACGAAGGACAGGTTACAGTCTAGCAGAGTGCACCACCAAGACAAGAGACAGGAGATGTTGGAGATACGTTGCAGCCAACCTTCGTTGCGGAGACGGCACTTGATGATGATGATGCCTGTGTCAGCTGAGTTTTTAAAAATTGAAGCTCAAAAATATTTTGACTTGACACATTGCTTACTAAAATTGCGGAAATATACATTTGTTTATGTTAATGGCACATATGTATTGTAATTGTATGTATTGCGTGCAAAGATGTGTCCAGGTCTCACCGAGATTGTCGTGGTTTAAAACACTGACTTAACCCTGTTTTGCATATGTCCCAGTTTCTATAACAGTTTACAAATATAACGAATGTGTTACGTGTTCAAATCAACATACTTGGTCTCGCTTCGTTTAAGCGAATAAACACGCTTGGTAACCCTAAATGCGGTCGAGCGTGAAGACTTTGATTTTTTTATACATAGATCAGTGGTCATAAGGTATTTTCTGTAGACGTATTAATTAATTCACAGTATTATGTGATTGCCATGTGTCTTCAGTCACGGAGATCATACAATAAATAAATTAAATTTCCAACACATCTGACCCGTGTTCTTTGTTATAATTAAAAAGATCGAATTCTCTTCAAGAATCTGTTTCTAGTAAACAAAATCTTAATTTCCAATATAAATCGTCCTTGGTTGGCGGGTCTGAAATGGGAGCATGGTGAGCGAAACTGTTACCTGTCAAGCATATCGTAAGCAGCAACTAAGAGGAATTTAAGGTGGAGTTTGTTGTCCCATAAAGGCCGGTAGATAAGGAGGTTGTAGGGTTGAGATATTCAACTTCCCGTCATTTAGCAAATCAGAATAGGTCTATGCCTTTTAGCATTAGAAATTTGGCCAAAATGCGGGTAAAAAGTCCCCCGCCCCCCCCCCCCCCCCCCCCCACGTAGAGATTTTCACAAAAGGAACATCACAATTCACATGAAGATCTGATACACGAAAACACACAATGACTTTTTTTAAGGGAATTACTCCTCCCCCCTCCACCTACTTTATAACATTGGTCTCACCCCACAGTGTCAAATTGACCTAGAGGCTATGCTGAAGTTCGATTTGTCAGTTAAGCTGTCAATTATCACACAACTTTTATCTGGACTATATCCTGCTGATCTGCAGGAGCTTGAGAATAGATACAGAAGATGAGACAGGAAGTTGAAAACATGTTTACACCAGAAGGCATCGATCTTGAACAGATGTTTACACCAGAAGGCATTGATCTTGGTGAAGAATGGATTATCTTTTTAAGACTATCTTTGCAATCACTAGAGGGTTCATTGATAAACATAGGCTATGAATGTGAATGAATGCTGTGTTCACGGAGTTCATCTCCGAACATTTTCATGTTGTGAGACACAGAAGATCAAAATAATCCACAATGAGTGGTTGGAATGGACTTTTACCACCAGATCACGTGGAAGAACAGTTCACGAAGCCAGTGGAGCCTTCGCAAAACAACAAGCTGTAATAACGATGTGTGTGTTTGCTGTAACACAAGTACACTTGCCAGAAATTGAAGCCTATTTCCGCTAAGACGATATCAACATCATCATCATCGGGTGCTATGTCGGCTGGCGTAGGCGATCATGGCTCTCCACAGCTCTCTGTCTCCAGTATTATGTATCAATCTCGCCGTTGTTGTGATAAGTCCATGATATTTTCTTCTTCTTTCCTTCCTCTTTTACCCTTTACGGGTGTCGAGGGAGATACAATGTTCTTGATCTTGCTTTTCTGGCAGCTTCAGATAATATTACTTGGTGTTCATGTAATGTCTCTTTAATGTTGTCGATCAAGCGTACTCTAGGTCTATCCCTGGCTCTTCTTTCTGCTTCTCCTCTCTTCACATATGCTTTATAAACTAATGAATCACACGGCATTCTTTCTAGATGACGGAGCCATTGTATTTGTTGATTTTGTATGTATTGTAGAACTGATATGACACCCACTCTTTCTCTTATGACATCAATTCTAATTCTGTGCCTTCAATCGGCTTTTCTCAGAAATCTCATCTCTGTTGTAACCAGCTGACTCGTGTGTTTTGTTGTTAAGGACCGTGTTTGACATTGGTAGCACAGGGTTGAAATGATACTTTGGATAAGATATTATTGTTGTTGTCATTGGTAGCATTTTTTGTTGCAATACAGGGGATAATTGACCTTTATTTGATTAGCTTTGCTACAACGAATGTCTATTTCTGTGTCTATCTTTCCATCTGAAGAGAATGTTACGCCTATGTATTTGAATGTGTTGGTTTGTTTAATGACTTGATTTCCCACTGTTATATTTAGATTTTGTGTCCATGATATCAAGATACCTTAACCAAAGGTTTAAATCCCTTATCAACCAATCATCAACTAAGGAGACATTTATTTATACACTGTAAATGTCACGTGAATGTGTCTCCGGTGTACACCTTTATTACACGTTTTTCAAGAGTATTCTTGTATTTCTCAGTTGCTGGTTTTTTTGTGGTGGTGCTGGGGAGGGGGGGGGGGGGAGTTTACCGTGAGGATACAATGAGACGATTGAACAAGCCTAAGTCTGACCTATTTATTCAAGATTCTTAATCAGGGTTGTCAGGTCCTTTAAAAAAAAAGAAAGTGACATTTCCCCGTAAACATGACAGAAGTTTAACTTTACAATTGGCTATTCATTTTAGATGGGGTGCCGTCTTCGCACGAAAGGTCAGCAAGTTCTCATTTACCTCATGTTCTTCTCCCTGCTATCACACCATACTATAAGCCTATAACCCGGTGTTGTGGCCCACACCCCACAGGTGGAAGGAGGGGGGAATTTGATTGTTTAGGGGGACACTTCGGGGGGGGGGGGGGAATTGTGTACTTGTGATTTAGTTGTCTATTATAGGGACTATGTTTTGAAAATTTAGCCTACTTGGCTGTTTTTTTTTCTTCTTAATAATTTCCTAGTGTTTTCTTCATAAAACCCAAGTCTTGTGTCCTGAACAAGTTATAATTAGGTTTAATTTATGGAATAAGTCAATTTTTTAATAGACCTATAAAAAATGAATGGCTCCTTTATGTTTTGTTTACATGGGGTGGGGGGGGGGGTGGAGAGACATAAGAACTTTTGAAAGATTGAGGTGGGGAAAGGTTTAAAGAAAATATTGGGTAACACTGCTATAATCTGCCAGGTTCACAGGAGTACCACATTGGATGAAATAACACCCAGAGTTCTCCAGCGAATTCTATCTTCAGCGACGCAGATGAGTGTGAAATACCTTGACCTATCCAGCCCTTGATGCTGCCTGTCCATGATTTTCTTAGTCTTCGTCTGCTTCTTCCAACCTCAATTGTTACCTATAGTATAGTTTATGACGATTAATCATATCACACGTAAAAAAAACCATCAGGGCTGTCAACAAGTTTTCATTGAGGAAGGGGGTTTACCTATAAAATAATGTGAAAAAAGGCATTCGTCCATTTTTATATGTAATTACCTCTTTTTGATGCGAAAACTGATGAATTTTTTGATGCGAAAACTGATGACTTTTTTGATGCGATAGCTGATGACTTTTTGATGAGAAAGGTGATGACTTTTTTTAATGAGAAAGGTGATGACTTTTTTTAATGAGAAAGATGACCTTTTTGTGAAAAATCGTTAATGTAGGGATTTCACCCACCTTTTGGCTAAATTCCTAACAATAAAAAACATGTTATGATTTCCTAGGGGTGGGAGGGGGAAGTTTAACACCCACCTCCCTTAACAACAGACCTATAAACCATGCAAGTAGGTATATTTGTCGCTTTACTATTGGCAGTAATGATTCTTATAGACCTGTATGAATCTATTTTATTTCTAACATACACATTTGTCGCTTAATAGACTAGTATTGTGGCTTGGTAAAAGCTCACCAACCAAGCTTATTGAGAGGCAGAGAGTCGTGGAGAAACATGATCGCCTATGCCATTCGTCATGGCACTTGATTGACACATTTGTCTCATGCTCTCTATAGGAGATGCGCAGAATTTGTCTGTAACATTTGTATTCGAAGGTTTGTAACCTCTCTCCATGACTGCAGTGAGTGTTCAGCTTTCACACCAACACAACACCATAGACAACATAAGTGAGTTTCAAAGTTTGCGTTTCACACTAACACTGATTTTGCTTTTCCACATTAAAGTTAACCTTGACATATCCGCTACATCCATCTCCAGCCTTAGGGACCTATCTCTAAGTCTGTTTTGCGTTTTCCATGGCTGCATAGGCCTATATAAAAATAGGTATTTGAAAATATTCAAGTCCTCAAATTTATACAAATTTATCATGTTGTTGGTTTGTGCTTCCGTACCTTCGCTGTTAACTAAGATCATATTTCATTCAGCGTTAATTTTGGTCTCCTTGTTAGCACAATGTGAAAAAAATTATGACAACACTGTGTATGAAAATAAATTATGGTGCTTTAAGGGGAGATGTGGCCTCATCACGTGTTCATAGTCCAACTTTTTAATATTGTGAGTAAGAAAAACATCTCCAAATAATCACATGTATATTTTGATAATTTTGTGTTTCTTGTTTATGTGTGGAGCTAATGGAGCGCATGGCCATGTTGTTAGAACTCCGTTCTCAGACCCTTGATGTCCCGGGTTCAATCCACGGTTGGGACAGAATTGTATTTTTGGAGGTACAATTAAAATCCTTCCTATATATGTTGAGGCGTCTGCTATGGCAAAGCAGCCTTTATTTCCACAGCCCATAGAAAGTCTCTCTGCACTCCTTCACAGGAATGTTAGACCAAAGTTAGTAACATGCAGTAACAAAAGTTTTAAGTTTTTGTTGTTTATGTGTTTCTTGAAAAAGGCCCCAGTTGGACCGTAAAGTAGAAAAAAGGTCTTTGTTCTTTTGTTTATTACTATTTATTTATTTTTTACGCTGAGGCAGACATATTGGCCAGAGGAAACAACACTGGAATCAAAACTCTATGGGACACTGTATGAACTACAAAAGACAGTGAGGTTTATTAAGGAGACAGAATTACAGATATAGACATGTTTCAAGTGAACGAAAGAAGAAGAAGAAGAATTTATTTTTTACATTGATAGTTAGGCTACAACAGTAACCATTAGTATTTCATAAAGTTTTTGTGACTTGGAGATAAAAAAATCACAACTTCAGCTACAGATAAATTGAGCTGCATGCAATGCACTGAGGGTCACCCCTACTAGGTTCATACTGGGGTTCTCTCTCAAGAAATAAAACAATTAGGAAAAGGGTAGGTATAATATCATGTATTGAACATATCAAAAGACAGCAAGTAAAATGGTTTGATCACCTTATGAGAATGAACCTAAATACCAATAAGAGCATATAACAAAAGAGTATCTGGACATAAAGCCACAGGCAGACCACAAAAATGATGGATAGAAAAAATCAAGGACTCAATTCAACCAAGGTGACATATCTGGCCCTGGATCGACAACACTCCATCCGAGTAGAACTCTCTTTCATTAGGCATTTGCATTAAGCTGAAGTCTCCTGGGTATGAAAGAACACTCATAAAAACCACCCCACTGCACATAGGAAGTAAGAGCTAATCACTTGCAATTCCTGGTGCTAGAAAGAAAGAACGGCAGGTGTGAATACTATCAGCCATAATTCACCTGGAGAAAGACAACAGCTTTTTAAAATAGATTTAGCAAAGTCCCAGATGACTGGTTAAATGTAACTGTAGGGAGCAAGTCTAAGATGATTGGTTAAATGTAACTGTAGGGAGCAAGTCTAAGATGACTGGTTAAATGTAACTGTAGGGAGCAAGTCTAAGATGATTGGTTAAATTTAACTGTAGGGAGCAAGTCCAAGATGACTGGTTAAATGTAACTGTAGGGAGCAATGCTAGGATCTGGGAAGTCTTTTACTTTAGAGAGGTCTTTGCTGTGACCATCCTGCATTTTTGAGACAAACTGTTAGGTAAAAAGGGTTGATTCCCTACCAGAAGTTCAGGCATGATTTCTTCCCAGAAGTCATTGCAGAAAACAATCATGAGGATTGATATAGTGGAATTCCTCTATAGAGAATCCTCTTATAACACATTTCCCTATATAGCAACACATTTAAAAATCCCCAATTATAAATAAATTTTTGTTATTACATACATATTTTGTCGGTCTGGATCAAGTTGTTATAAGGGGATTCCACTATAATAAACCCTACATCTTCTTAGTTTCCTCTCATAGCATACATGGCAGATTGTAGTATTATTCGTCTTTGCTCCACCATTGAATCCCTGTAACACAAGCAGTTAATTTTCTTTATAAAAATATAGCATAACTTTCTGTAATATTTTGAATTTACTGAATGGCTTTTTTGCTTCTTGCAGACGATCATTAAGAAAACAAACAGAAACAATCCAATGAGCCTTTTCTCTCAGTAATGGAAGACTTTCTAAGCGATCATGTTGTTAAGGCAACAGAAAATGTTTGTTTTCATCTTTCCCTTTTATCTTCCATATCTTTTATTATATTGTTCCTAAACAACATCGCCCCAGCCAGCACGCAGATTGTGCCTCCAGACAGCTCAAGTTTTGGCCATGTTTGCCAGATTTTGGAGAAATCTTTAATGGAAGACTAAAAAATGTCTTTGTACCTCAGCATTGGACTACCACAGGCCTTCAGAAGTGTCTCTGAATAGTTCTTATTGTGGAATGCGACAATTTGGCATTCTGTGGATATGATCCAGCCCTTGCAATCTATTTTTATTAAGTGTTTCCATGGCAGATGGTAGCTGAGAGTGGCATAAAAGTTTTATATTGGTGATTTTATCATGCCATTTAATGTAAGATTTTTCTAAGACATCTTAGCTAAAAGGTGTTTAGTCTCCTCTCATGTCTTGTGTAGGTTGCCCATGTTTTAGATCCATAATATAGTTTGGATTACCTTTTGTGAAGCAGACATTAGTCATTTCAGCAATATTCTCTTGTATGGCTGGTTGATTATACTATCGATATAATCACAGACGTACACTGTTCAGCAGATGTGGTAAAAACATTGAATGTATTAGTTACCAAAGCCAAAGGTGTCAGGCTATTGGTGCAAATAAAACGGCAACACAACACATTTCCGTTGTGTGAACTACATTCTGTGGAAATCTTGTAGGATCACTGTGCTACTATAAGAGATATCCATGGGAGTTTGAGAAAGAACAGAATAAAAAAGACCTATATAGTGTATAAACAGATAAACAGAAAACAAACATTGCATTTTTTGGTTCAAAATGTATTTAGATTTGCACACTAACTTTTCTTTCCTCACACATTAACATTACTTTCCTCACACACTAACTTTCCTTTCCTCATGTACTATAGCATTGTGAATGTTTATGTAGTTGATGCATCTGTTATTCTTATGGTGAAAACAATTCCATTCTTGATTGTTCTTCACATAAAACATTCAAGTAATGTTTCTCATTGATGGTACCAAGACTTGTCTCATTGATGGTACCAAGACTTGTCTAGTTTCTCCTTGATAGTACCAAGCCTTGTCTAGTTTCTCCTTGATGGTACCAAGACTTGTCTAGTTTCTCATTGATGGTACCAAGACTTGTCTAATTTTTCCTTTTATGGTACCAAGACTCTTGTCTAGTTTATCCTTGATAGTACCAAGACTTGTCTAGTTTATCCTTGATGGTACTAATACTCTTATCTAGTTTCTCCTTGATGGTACCAAGACTCTTGTCTAGTTTCTCCTTGATGGTACCAAGACTCTTGTCTAGTTTATCCTTGATGGCACCAAGACTCTTGTCTAGTTTATCATTGATGGTACCAAGACTCTTGTCTAGTTTATCCATGATGGTACCAAGACTCTTGTCTAGTTTATCATTGATGGTACCAAGACTCTTGTCTAGTTTATCCATGATGGTACCAAGAAACTCAAAATCTAGTTTCTCAGAGTGCTTCTTCATCAATATTTTGTTTTGGTAGTGTATTCTATTCAGGACATAGCATCAACCCAGCAGTTTTTGGCTTTATTTATTTTCTATGCAATATAAATACATTCAGTAGTTTGCCATCTCTCAGAACAATATGAATATACAATTGTCTACAGTGAGATTTGAACCCAGTACTTTGGCCATCACAGACTTAAGAGTTTCTGAGCTGGAGGAAGTGGGAAGAAGCTGTGAATGGGTGGCATTTAGCAAAGATGGAAAGTTATTGACAACAGCTGTGATTCAGCTGGGACGAGAGTGCAGTGACTGGGCTGCCAACAGAACAGAGGGATGATCCAAGAACTCATACTTCAGCACTTGAAGCCACATATAATTTACACAGATGGATCAGTAACACAAGAAACACACATGTGTGGTTGGGGTTTCATGGTCTACCAAAATGGCAGGAATTTAGCTAAGAAGTGAGCTGCATATCCCACAATAACATCAAGTACGAGAATGGAAATAGAGGTAGTGACAGCAGATCTCACATGGCTGGCAACGCAATCACCAACAGACTCAGTGATTTTATTGAACTCTCTATGCTGTGCAAGATAGAAAAATATTATGACCAATTACACTGTATGCCTAAAGAAATACTACAAAGGAGGTGCATCTAATGTAGTACCGCAATGACCCTGACAGATTATGGGTTTATGAATAGACGGTTCATTTGTCATGTCAGAGGTATTAAGTCTAAGACATATGGTTCTTGCATTCCTAGTACCCAGTCTGAGTATTACTGATTGCTTGTTTTGTCTAGGTACTATGCATTATTAAAATCAGTTTTCCAATGTCTCATCTATTTCAATGTGTCCAATGAGGCAGGCAGAAATAATGGGCAACACCTAATAGCAGTTCAGATTATGCCAGGTGTTAGCTGACCAGTACAACTAAATTGCTGCTCTCAATGAAATGAGTGACTTGTAGTGACCTTCCACCAATTTAAGAGAAATTGAAACTTGTAAACTGTCCCTTTCCATGTTGTGTCCATTGACAAGAGGAGTTCTTTAAGGTATGGTGGAGGTTGAAAGAAGACTAGGAGGCCAGAAGAAGACATGGCTAGATAATATCAATGACTGGGCAGGGTATGAAGTTTCAAAACTCATCAGGATGGTAGGGGATAAAGATGTGTGAAATTTTTAACCAATTTAATCAATGTGAAACTCCTACAACCCTGACGGACTATGGGTTTTATTATTATATCAGTATCTTTTGCCCACCTCATCTTCTCCTACCATTGCCATTTAACTATGATCAAATTTTATGACGCGACTAATGCATGCAATGACATCGCCAGTACAGTGTGAACGATTGGCCTTCATCCAATCATATCGCCCGTACAATGTGAACGATTGGCTTTCAAACCACAAGCTAATTTAACCATGTAGGGTCTGTGAAGTGAACCAAAAAACACATCTACCATCAAGCCAACATATGAAGAAAATGTGTGTTTTCAAACAGTGTTCAGAACAGAATAGACTTCTGGAGATAGTGCCCACTGCAAACGTTTGAAGTTCAACACTGAAACAAAAATTTTTTACTTTCAAGGCAGGAAGTCTCTTGATGTTTTTGGCAGTTGGTGAAAACTGTGACTTTATTGGCACTTCATAGAACTAAAAGGTTTAGCTTGATGTGCAATTTTAAATTTAGCTAGCTGACAAAATTAGGTTTGCCTCTTCTGCTATAGATGTAAAACTGGTTACCAAATAATGTAGCAAATGTTTGTAGTGCTTAGGTGACAGGAGTAAGTTCAGCCTACAACTTACAGCTGTATATTTCCATGTGACAAGACTAAAAAACCTTGGTGGAGACATCCACAGAACAGTAAGTCAATAAATATTCCATTCTTACAGTGAGTTCTAAATATGATAGGTCTGAAAAAATCTTGGCAGAGACACCCAAAGAATTATACGTCAATAAATTTTCCATTCTTACAGTGAGTTCTAAATATAATATGACATTTTCTTTAAAAAATCTTGGCGGAGATACAGAATTAAAACTATCTGCTATATTGAAGATTCATCTCCTCTTTTACTGGATCCCCTGTTATAAATCTGTCAAAATGAAACCTCTCCAAATCAATTGTTACATAATTTCATCAAAAATAAAATTTGTGATTACACGACCGATGCCAATAGCATGTTGTAACCCATGTCCACCCAATCCATTGGCAAAAATGAAGTTTTTCAGGTAAGGATGAGGTCCAACCACCAAGTTCTTGTTAAAGAAATTGCAGTCATTGTAGCCAGCCCAAGCAGTTTTTATCTGAAAAGAGGGATACAAGGTAAGAGAAATTATTAAACAAAAACCAAAATATTGGTTTGTAAATTCAGTATGCAGGCAGATCAGGTCATAGCAAGACAACTATATACACTAAAATGCAAAATACTGTATCATTAATTTAACAAAGATAGGCAGGGAAGTGTCACCTTTACAAACATAATAAATATCTAATAATAATTCAAATATATTCTGTAAATAATTCAAATATTATGTGTGCTGTCAATCATTTCTTCTTATGGTCCACGCCATGTGACATTGGGTATGTTTATCAACAGCCTTCTGTTTTTGTGCAGTCAATAATTTCGAATACGGATGTTCTTCCGTGCCACAATGCTAGGTTTTCCAGCATCTTCTCTCTTTGTCTTCCCCTACCCTTCTAATTTATAAATGAATTAATATCAACAGGCATAAATGCACAAGACTTGCAATCCCTAGCAACTGACCGACAGGCATGGAGAACTATGACATCTGCCCAATGTGCCAAACTTGGCAGAAGAGGAACTGACTGACTGACCCTTCTTGTTCCTCAACTTGTCTGTTGTCATGATGTGTTCCCTCTTTCCTGTTCTCATGATATGTCCAAAAAATGTGTACTGTCTCTTTCTGATGTGGGTGAACAGCTTTTTTTTAAAAAAAAATAATTTCTTCAAGTCATCTTCATTATGCTCTTTTATATGCCCATGGTGTTCTTAACATTCTTCTATAAAACCACATCTCTGCTGCCTCAATATAATTTTTCACTATTCTGCGCATTGTCTGTGCTTTTTAACTACCAGGTATTCTGAAATATTTAGGTACCACCAATGCATTCAATTGTACCACAAATACATCCAATTATACCACCAATACATCCAATTATACCACCAATACATCCAATTGTACCACAATGCATTCAATTGTACCACCAATACATCCAATTATACAATCAATACATCCAATTGTACCACAAATACATCCAATTATACCACCAATACATCCAATTATACCACCAATACATCCAATTGTACCACAATGCATTCAATTGTACCACCAATACATCCAATTATACAATCAATACATCCAATTGTACCACCAATACATCCAATTGTACCACCAATACATCCAATTGTACCACCAATACATCCAATTGTATCAACAGCACAATGTTCATGATCAGGTTTTGAACTCTGAGCGAGTTTGACAGATTTGCATTTGTTAGATGGGTTCAATAATGATTCAGCTAACAAGTTAATGAATTACATTATAGTATAGATAAGAATTAATTCTCTGTTTTGACTTTTAACCCATTGGCTATCGCAGCCAAAATGATATGTGAAACAGAAGTTAAAAGGACAATCCTCATCATCATCAAGTGCCGTGTCGAATGGCGTTGGAGATCATATCTCTTCATGTACATCGATCCCCATACATGTCATCATCTCTGTTGGTGTCGTCAATTGAAGTCATTTAGTCAAACTGTACAATATCTTTTCTCTAGGTTTTCCCCTTGGTTTTTTCTATTTCCCCTCTATCATTCCTATTCTCACTATATTTTCAATGCCTCCACTTCTCATTATGTGCCCAATAAATGTTGACTGTCTTTTTCTTATATTATCAATAATGCATCTTTTCACATCCACCCTTCTAAGACATTCTTCATTACTAATCCTTGCCGTCCAAGGAATGTGTCTTGCCGTCCAAGGAATGTGTAACGTCCTTCGAATTAATAACTTTTCTGCTGCATCCAATGATTTTTGTGATGTCTTATTTATTGTCCATGCTTCACTTCCATAGAGTAGCACTGGTTCAATGTAGCTATGGAGGACACGTTTTCTAGTATCCATCGATATGGACTTGTATAGGATTTGTTGCAAAAGGAGAATAGGAATGGCTAAAAATACTTTTAATGATATGAGGAAAATATTAACATCTAAACAAATTACAAATATAAATAACCCAAATATCGGAGGATGTCCGACAAAAAGGAAGTGCCACAGTAACCAGACAAATAGAGGTAAATGCAAATAAGGTAAATAGGTTGCTGAAGAAAACTGTCAATATAAAATAATAAAATATAGAAAATAACAATAAAACAAAGAACAAATACAATTGTCAACATGTCGGTCCAATTGGGACCACCTTTATCAAGACAATTAAAAACAGTTAAGAAAACAAAACCATAACGAATTTAACCAAAATGGGTGGGAGAATGATTTATCTCACCAGGAAACCATCACACAGTGACGAATCCAGCGCAACACAATATTAATAAATGAATATTGATGAGTTCAATATGTATAAATTATGAAATACTAAAAATGAAAGATGCAAAACTAAAGACAGGGGACACCAAATAGCATTGCCAAGGGGGGTGGGTGGGGGTTAGTGGGGGAACGGGAGATAAAGGGGAAAGGATAGAGAAAGATAGTGCACGCAGGAGTGAGGGGGGGGGGGTGTTCTATAAATAGAGGAAACATAGAAATGTGTAAAGTAGAATAGCATCTGACAGTATAGGATAGATAAATAGTAACACAAAATGAGGTAAACAGGTTACTAAAACACTTACCTAGCCTATTAATAAAAATATATTTAAAAAAGTATATATAAAAAAACATACAATAAAACTAAACAGGACAATTCTCCACGTATCGGCTCAAATTGAACCTTTTTCAAGAGACAAACAACAGAAAACGACAAAATAAAAAACAAAATAGATGTCTATATTTCATCAAGCCCCGTCTCCATAGCGCAGGGATGGCAACGCATCAAGTAAAAGTGAAAATGCACGCATGTGGAAAGCATAACACTATATATACAAATATACAAACAAATACAAGTATACTAGGAACACACACACAAGGATATATCTAACATGATCAATACATAGACATAAGAAAGATACCCACACAACATGCACAAGCATGTAAATGTATCCAAACACGAGCAATAGCTCACACAAGAATATGTGTGCATCTATTTATCTTATCTTCCTATCTATCTATGAGCATAAGACCAATGTGTACGTAAGAAATAAAGTAGAGATGTGTGCAGGTGTCCAGGAGCCATTGGTTCGGACATGTATGCAGGCACGATTCCTTGTCAAAAACAATACTGCAGGGAACTGTCGATGGTGGTAGAAGTAGAGGAGGACAAATAAAGACATGGACAGACAACATCAAGGAATGGACAGGGCTAGATATTTCCACACTCATCCGCATCGCTGAGGATAGAATTTGCTGGAGGACTCTGTGTGCTGAAGCATCCAATGTGGTACCCCTACGACCCTGAAGGGTTATGGGTTTATTGATTACTTGATCTATCTATACGCTGTGGCCCTTGTTTGCCTTGCGGCATCAGGGGTGGAAGAGTTCTCTGGAGATGGCCTTCTTCTGCACTGTTTGTAAACTTGTTCCTGTGGCTTCTTTGATTTCTGTGATCCATCTTTTACATGATCTACCTCTGGCTTTATAACCCTTATGTCTTTGTGTCATAGCCATTTGTGGCATGCTATCTGTGGTAGTCTGGAAGCGTGTGAAAACCACTTGATCTGTTGCCTTTTGATGTGTTCCAATACTGGTATCGTTTTGGTTATCTGTCTGATGTTCTTGTTTCTAATTCTATCTCTAATGACACTCAAGTATTCTTTGTAGACATGTCATTTCTGTTGTCACTATTTTTCTTTTGTCTTGTGCTGTCACTGTCCAGGTTTGGCACTGGTAGCATAGTGATGGAATAATAATAGTCTTGTATAATGCAACTTTAGTGTCAATGTTTACATTTTTGTTCTTGAAAATACATCTCATCTGTCCTAGGATCTGGTATGTTTTGTTGCATCTATTTTGTATCTCTTTACTGGCTTTCTCTTCACAAGATACAATGCTTCCTAAGTAAGTGAACTCATTTACCTGTTTAAGGTGTTCATCATCGATGGAGATCGTGATATTTCTTTCTTTATTTGCTATTGCCATTATTTCGGTCTTTTCAATATTAATCTTCATGTTGAATTTATGACATGTTATGTGGAGTCTGTTCATATGGTCTTTCAATTGTTCTTGTCTGATGCCGCTATTAGTACTTGGTCATCTGCAAAGATTAGTTCGTTCAATTTGTCTTTTATGTTATCTTCTTCGTTGGTACTTGTTAGTTTAAAGATATGGTCGATATATGTTATAAAAAGTAGAGGAGATAGGACACACCCCTGGTGACATTTTCTCACATGAATACATATAACATGAACATTCGCACACATAGGGATATATACATGTATTTTTATACCCATTTGTTCACATGAAGATATTCACATGTATTACTCTAACACAAGAATAACTACAAGGTATTAACATTAATCACCGTTTTGTTTGATTTACCCACTACTTTTTAACAACCTCTACCTCCTATTCTTATTATATTATACTCCTATTTATTTTGTAGCCATATTCCTCTGTACCTTGTTATTGTTTCTTTCTGTGCACGCTCATCAGCAATTAGCTCTGTTTTTGTTAGATTTCAGTGTATTTGTAATTTGTCTTTGTTGTTTCTGTTGTTTATATCATATTCCAATCTGTCAATTCTATGATTGTACCCTATTTTGGTGTAATTGTATTTTAAACCATTTTTTTTTAAATTACAGAAGTTTACCCATAAAAACAAATGTATGAATTTGTATATGCATATTATTTTACATGGTTTTGTGTATCCATGCAGTTACTTTGGGTCACACATTTGCGTGTGTGCATATTCTTGCGTTAGAGTAATACATGTGAATATCTTCATGTGAGCGAATGGGTATAAAAATACATGTACCGGTATATCTATATGTGCATGCGGTTGTGTCTGTGGGTCTCACCAATGGCTCACTAGACAAACCAACCATGCAACAGAAAACCTTAGTAGATGACATGCCTTTATATTGAGGTTATCTTCTTATAGAAGCTTCATGGCATGTCATCTATACAATCCTGTAGTCATAACCTTCGATAACAGTTACCATGTTGTTCCGACAGGCCGATGTTGTGCTTGAACTAGTTATGGGCACGTCGTGGGTTGGCGGAACAACAAAGAAACCTGTCGCAAGGGCCAGAGTTGTGCCCTGATGTCGACGTCTGTTTTCGGCATTGGACTCGAAACACCATCAAATCGAATGGCTGCTGGAACATAGGGCAGAGCACTTATGGGATGCCCCAAGTGCTGTGAGGCCAGTTTTCTAATCAAGAATCAAGAATATCTCTATGTTTGCGAATGTTCATGTTATATGTATTCATGTGAGAAAATGTTTATGTGAATGCATGTGTATATATTATGTTGATGCTTATTTTGTGTCATTATGCACACATATTCTTGTGTGAGCTATTGCTTGTGTTTTGATACATTTACATGCTTGTGCATGTTGTGTGAGTATCTTTCTTATGTCTATGCATTGATCATGTTAGATATATCCTTGCATGTGTTCCTAGTATACTTGTATTTGTATGTATGTTTGTATATATTTTGTTATGCTTATGCATGTGTATATATTTATATATCCACATTTGTGTGTGTGTGTGTGTGTATATATATATATATATATATGTTGTTGTGTGTGCAGTTACCTATATACATGTATGTGTCTGTATTCCTATGTATGCTGTGATATCAGTATATACTTTTATAAATGTCTAGATATTTGTATCTATATGTGCTTATATTTATAGTTATCTATGATTATCAAATAGAATGTATACATATTTGTATTTGGATGTGTATATATTTTGTTATCTATCCTATACTGTCAGATGCTATTCTACTTTACACATTTCTATGTTTCCTCTATTTGTAGCCCCCCCCACCCCGTACACTATCTTTCTCTATCCTTTCCCTTTTTATCTCCCGTCCCCAACTAACCAACCCCCCCCCCCCCCACCCACCCCCCTTGGCAATGCTATTTGGTGTCCCCTGTCTTTAGTTTTGCATCTTTCATCTTTTAGTATTTCATAATTTATACATATTGAACTCATCAATATTCATTTATTAATATTGTGTTGCGCTGGATTTGTCACTGTGTGATGGTTTCCTGGTGAGAGAAATCATTCTCCCAGTCATTTTGGTTAAATTCGCTATGGTTTTGTTTTCTTAACTGTTTTTGTTGTCTTGATAAAGGTCCCAATTGGACCGACATGTTGACAATTGTATTTGTTCTTTGTTTTATTGTTATTTTCTATATTTTATTATTTTATATTGACAGTTTTCTTCAGTAACCTATTTACCTTATTTGCATTTACCTTAAGCAAATTACAAACATGTTATCTATATTAATGTATAGCCCAGAAACATGGACACTAAACAAACAATAAGACAAAATTTATGCTTTTGAGATGTGAAGATATAGAAGAATAGGGAGAATATCATGAACAGAGAAGAAAAGAAAGAGATTATAACAACACTTAGAACGAAGGAGGAATTATTAAAGGAAATAGCGATCAAGCAAATAAAATATTTTGGACACATTAAAAGACTACCTTGACTACAATGACTACCTTCTTGAAGACTTTACTTTAGGGTAAAGTTTAAAGAAGGTGAGCACGAGGTAGGCAGAGATATAAGTGGGAGAGTAACATATCAAGATGGACAGGTTACAGTCTAGAAGAGTGCACCACCAAAACAAGAGACATGGGATGTTAGAGGTCTGTTGCAGCCAACCTTCGTTGTGGAGACAACACTTGATGATGGTGCAGCAGACCAGTTTCATAGCCCTTGGTGCAGTAGAATAGTTGTGCAGCCCTTGATACAGTAGAATAGTTTCATAGCCCTTAGTACAGTAGAATAATTTCATAGATCATGGTACAGTAGAATAGTTTAGTAGCTTTGATACAGTAGAAAAGTTTAGTAACCCTTGGTACAGTAGTATAGTTTGTAAAACATACAATGTTGTCTGGGTATTCATTTTATTTTGATAAATACATTTTTTTTAGTAATTTCCACTCACATTCAGTTTTACTAAATGCCACAAGAAGTGGCTTCCAGTCATCTTCAATTTTTTACTAAAAGCCACTAGAAAATGACTTTCAGTTGTCCTGTGTTTACCACTTTAAGCGGCTGTAAATAGTAAACTTTGAGACAAGAAGAAGCAACACATACAGATTGAGTTTTAGCATGTGTATATTAAGAGTAAACACATTTACAACAAGAATACAAGTGGACAATAAATAATGAATAACATACATTTGATGATTGGAAACATGGTACTCAATTTTCTTCTTCTTCTTCTGCGTTCGTTCTATAACTCCTGCAGATCAGCAGGATGTAGTCCGGAGAACGGAATGCGTTGTGTCATAGTTTACAGCATTGCTGCAATATCTGCGCCTTTTGGCCTGACACATCCAACTTCAGCATGGCTTTTGATGACTGATCCTTTATGGGATGGGACAGCCAACTCCATCCCATAACCTCCTTAGTCGCTTTGTATGACATGCATGGAAGGTAAACAGTGTTGCTATTCTTTGCTCCCCTTTCGGGCACCGACAACACATGGGCAGGCACACGATTTGTAAGAGCTGGCAACACATGTCGATCATAGAAGTTAAAGTCTTGTCTAAACCTTGTCTAAAGTCTGAAATGTAGCACCCTGCTAAAAATTCTGAAATGTAGCACCCTGCTAAAAAGTCTGAAATGTAGCACCCTGCTAAAGTCTAAAACATAGCACCCTGCGAAAGTCTGAAACCTAGCACCCTGCTAAAGTCTGAAACCTAGCACCCTGCTAAAGTCTGAAACCTAGCACCCTGCTAAAGTCTGAAACCTAGCACCCTGCTAAAGTCTGAAACCTAGCACCCTGCTAAAGTCTGAAACCTAGCACCCTGCTAAAGTCTGAAACCTAGCACCCTGCTAACCTAGCACCCTGCTAAAGTCTGAAACCTAGCACCCTGCTAAAGTCTGAAACCTAGCACCCTGCTAAAGTCTGAAACCTAGCACCCTGCTAAAGTCTGAAACCTAGCACCCTGTGACAGTTTAATAATCTAGCACTGTGTTAAAATTTAAAATATAGAAATCTACTACAGTTTAAAATCTTGCTCTCTGGCAATAACATGACTTTCTGGCACATCTTTCTGACAGAAAAATCTCTAAGTCTGTAACATCTATAATATTTATCTGGAATAAAACAATGAGAAAACTCAAATACATAATTAAAATGACAATACCTCAGTCGCAGGTAAACTGCCACAAATGTAGTGTCCACTGAAACCTTCCCGTCAGAAAAACAATCCTGAAGGGTCTATAACAAATTGTCAGTCCAGAGTTGGTCCACTGGGACAGTGAGTCACATAAACATAATTTTTTCTGTATGAGATAAATGAGAAAAAATAAATTATATGACCTGAACACGAGCCTCATTACCAACAGTACATGAATTAACACCAGGGCTGTTCAACTAGTGACCTGTATCAGTATTTTTGTAGCCCTTGTCACAGTAGAATAATTTATCTAGAGTTGCATTGTATTTTTGATAAGCACATCGTTTTAGTAATTTGTGGTCACGTGCAACATTTTCATGTACTTGCCCGCACATAAATTCCACTTCAAAAAAGAAATATATAATTCATGATAATACACTAGAAATGCAGTCGAATTATAGTCCAAATGGTGACAATTGAAAATACTGTAAGGAAGATATGTTAATCTTCACAAGTCGACATTTCAACCAAAAGACCTTTATCAGGAACCCAACATGGCACACAATGATTAAAGTATGGCACTGCCATCATTTGGACAGTCCTCATTTACACAATTATGCAAATAATTAAAAAATTATATTTTTCTAAGAATGGAAGAGCATACAAAATTCTTTTTTCTTTTCAGTTCCCTGTGGAACATAAGGCTGCAACTGTTGCTCTCCAACAATTTCTGTACTGTGTTGTTAACTTCACCTGTGCCCATGAGGTCCCAACTGAACTCATTTTATCTTTTATTTCTTTTGTCAGATTCTCTCCCCTCTTGAAACATGCTTTTCACCACTAGACAAGTAGTATATTCATCTATTCTTGTACAGATTAAAATACTAAAACAATGCTTAAAAGTTGAAAGCCAAAACCAAGATAAAGAAGGTCCTTATAAGAGAGCTACTCTACAGATTCTGCATTTACGACTCATTTCAGGAGGAACTGCAAAACCTACTAGCTGCCATTTCTGATGTCTGCCTTGAATTTGCACTAAACAAAAGGAAGATGCAAATTATGAAGCAGGCTGACATCAAGCAGCCACAAATTGTCATCGATAGTAATGAGCTAGAGGTAGTAAACCACTTTACTTATCTAGGATGTTCAGTCAATGATAAATAAACCGTTGATCAAGAAATAAGCATCATGATTGGCAAGGCATCTACAACAATGAACAGACTAACAAAAAGGGTATAGGGGAACAGAAAATCAACAATAAAAACTAAACTCCTGGTTTACCAGGCTTGTGTCCTCAGCACCCTCCAATATGGCAGTGAAACATGGACAACTGATATGCACCAGGAGAGACTAAGCAGCTTTCAAATGCGGGGTCTACGTAGAATTCTTGGAGTTACGTGGCAGGACAAAGTCAATAACACTGATGTATGGCAGGACTAAGTCACTAACACTGAAGTATTTGAAAGAACAGACATACCACATTATTTCCTATGCTCAGTCTGCACAGACAGATGGATGGAACACATTTGGAGAAAGGAAGATGCTTAATACCAAAAGATCTACTTTATAAAGAATTATAGAAGTAAATTTAAGTAGGAAGCCAGAGGACAATTGTTAAAAATTCTTGAGACTAACGGGAATTGAACCAGTCCGTTCTACGGCACCAAATCGCCTACAATGAAAATTGCACACACGTTTTTCCGTTAGTCAAGTATGGAAAAACGCGTGTGCAATTGTTGCTAGGCGATTTGGTGCCGTAGAACGGACTGGTTCAATTCCCGTTAGTCTAAAGAATTATAGTCTGTGAAAACATCAACCTCTACTTAGGTACAAACACGTATGCAAAAGTGAAATGCATGATACAAGCATCAATACAGAATCATGGGAAGAGGATGCTATGGAATGTGTTGCATGGAGGGGAAATATCAGGAATGATATAAAGACAAAATAGAAAGTAATAGCAGTCAGTTCAAGGGCTCTACATCTAACACACGCAAAAACATAATGGGGACTGTGTTTCACCTGTACATACAGTGGAAGACTCTTTGCGGCTCAGATTGGTCTTGTAAGTCACATCTATCACTGACATGGATTGTAGATTGTATTTCTTATAGCACAATCACCGACATGGATTGTAGATTGTATTTCTTATAGCACAAACAATAATGCTATCAACTGAAAGATGGAAAGGTGTCTGTTTTTCCCCCAGATTTTCTGAGATTTTCCAATTCATCTCTTTCCCTGCAGGTTCTGATCTAGTAATTGTTTAGTTATATTGTTAGACTTCTTTCTGAGAGCGTATCCCATCTATCCCCATTTGTTATCTTTGATCTCACTAGGCACCTGTGTGTTTTCCTCCACAGCTCACCGACTTGATATGAACTCTGGTCTTCTCATGCAAATGTTGTTCGTTCATCACAAGTGATGATGACCATCTGTTACACCCACTTAAAAAAATTCAGTTACTTAAGTTCTTAGCAATGAGATCATAGATGGCTAATAAGCCTATCCTGGCCGCAAAAAGTCATTGGACAAGCCAGGAATCGGATGATCAAATTGTAGATGATGTTTGATCTATTTGTGACTTTCTAACTGCCTTTGACTGATCTAGACTTTGGTATAATGGGTGGTGGTTGTATTCTGTTACTTTAAGGTATGACCTAACCTGTGCTACCTGATGTTGCACTCTAACACTGGGGAGATCAATAAGTTACTACACTATACAAAGTTACTATACTAAGTTACACTATACAAAGCTACTATACTAAGTTACTACACTATATTAAGTTACTATACTTTAAGTTAGTATTGTCTATTGTCTTTCCCCAGGTGAATGATTGTTGATTGCATTCACACCATCCATTAAGCGTAGGGGTGGTAGCTTAAGCTGACGTTTCAAGGCCAGATGTGTCGCCGAGGTTGCATTTAGTCCATGTTTGTTCAAGGTTATCTTGATGTTTTCTATCCACAGTTTTCTTGGTCTACCTTTGGTTTTACGCCCGGATATTCTTGTATTATATGCTCTTATTGGTATTTGGTTTGGCTTCATTCTCATAAGGTGACCGAACCATTTTACTTGCTGTTTCTCAACATGTTCGATACATGATATTATACCAACTCTTTTCCTAATTTCTTCATTTCTTATTTCTACCATTGCAGCTTTTCTCAGACACTTCATTTCACATGTGACGATTTTTCTTTGCTGCGAAGCTGTTAAAGACCATGTTTGACATTGGTAGCACAGTGTTGGTATAAAAATTGTAGATATTATTTGTATTTTAATTTCCATCTTGATCTTTGGATGAAGAAGTAATGGTGAAATTTGGTAAGTCACTGTGTTTGCTTTCTAGCACCTTGTTTCTATTTCTCTGTCTAGTCTTCCCTCTTCAGAAAAAATTATGCTTAGATATTTAAATTCTTTGGCTTGTTTCACTTTGGTGTTATCTATTGTTATAAACTACAACAAGTAAAACAGTATCAATATCTTGGACACATAGTAACATATGATGGCAGATGTGAAACAGAAGTTAAAAGGAGAATAGGAATGGCTAAAAGTACCTTCAATGACATGAGGAAATTATTAATATCTAAAAAATTACGAGGCGTATTCAAATGAAAACGGGACTTGTTACACCACGCGTGATAGAGCGCACTGATATTGATGACATTTTGCACTAGTAATGAGTATCCAATAATTTACATACGGTCACGTGTTCATCTTCCCAGCATGCCTATGTGCTGCAGAAGACTGTTAACAATATGGCGGGTGTGATTCCGAACCCGTGCAAAGTGAATCAGCGTGCTGTGATCCAGTTTCTTTCATTTGAAGGATGTCAAGCAGTAGACATTCATCGGAGAATGAAGGCAGCATATGGTGACAAATGTTTGTCGAGGACCAGAGTGATGGAGTGGGTGCGTATGTTTAAACACGGACGTGAGTTAACGGCAGATCTTGCACGGCCAGGTCAGGCGCATATTGTTGCAACAGAAGAAGCCATAGCCGTGCTTGATAAAGCAGTACTGACTGACCGTCATCGGAGTGCAATGGAAACATCCAGGTTCACCAAAACCCAAAAAATTCAAGACACAGGTTTCTGCTGGGAAGGTTATGGTGACTGCATTTTTTGACCATGAAGGGCTTTTGTTGACTGATTTTAAGGAACCTGGTGTCAACATCAATGCCGCCCATTATAAAGACACTTTAGACAAGCTGCATAAGGCCATCAAGGCTAAGCGACCAGGCAGACTTTCTCAAGGTGTGATTCTTCTCCACGACAACGCTCGTCCGCACGTCGCAAAAATTGTGCAGGAAACATTGGCAAAGAAGAATTGGGAAGTTCTTCATCACCCAGCCTATTGTCCCGATTTATCCCCGTGTGATTTCCATTTGTTCGGACCGTTGAAGAAAGCACTAAAGGGACAGCGATTCAACAGCGACGCAGACGTGAAGACAGCGGTGACCACATGGTTCAGAGAACAGCCACGCAACTTTTTCTCGGACGGCATTCGACGTCTACCTAAACAGTGGGATGCTTGCCTAAATGCATACGGAGATTTTTTCTGATGAACCCAGGTGCATTCTTATTCACAAGTGGTTGCTTTGTTCAATTCCGTTGAAAATATTAAATTGCGTATGATACTTTTTAAATAAATCCACAAGTCCCGTTTTCATTTGAACACGCCTCGTACAAACAAGTTAAAAATGAGAATTATAAAATGCTACATCTATTCCATATTAATGTATGGCTCAGAAACATGGACACTAAATAAACAATTAGAAGACAAAATTGATGCCTTTGAGATGTGGGTATATAAAAGAATAGGGAGAACATCATGGAAAGAGAAAAAAACAAATAAAGAGGTGCTAAAGACACTTAATATGAAGAAAGAAATACTAAGAGAAATAAAGATCAGAGAAATAAAATACTTTGGACACATTAAAAGACATGACACCTTATTGAAGACCTTACTTGAGGATAAAGTCAAAGGGAAGCGAGCAAGAGGTAGGCAGAGATACAAGTGGGAGAGTAACATTACATGATGGACAGGTTACAGTCTAGCAGAGTGCACCACCAGGACAAGAACAGGAGATGTTGGAGATACGCTGCAGACAACCTTCGTTGCGGAGACGGCACTTAATGATGATGATTGTTATATTCATTGGTGTTGGAGACTTGTTAATTTTCATAACTTCTGTTTTTTTGTAGATTAATTTTCATGTTGTACTTCTGACATGCTAACAGCAATTCATTGATGTGCTTTTGCAAAGTTTCCTCATCTTTGTATATTAAACTTTGATCATCAGCAAATAATAGTTCATTGATTTCATTATTAAGTTCCTCATCAGGTTTATTTGCAATGTCTTCCTCTTTGTTGATATGAGCTTCTTTTATTATTCTATCCATGTATTTGTTGAAAAGGAGGGGTGAAAGTACACATCTTTGTCTTACTCCAGATCTTGTTTCAAAAGGTTCAGTCATTCCATCTGTTGTTCTTACTGAGCTTTGGCATTTTTGATATATCGCTTTTATATTATCTAACAGTTGTCCTCTGATGTTATACATTTCTAAGGCTTCCCATAAAATGTTTCTATCTTCTCTGTCGAATGCCTTTTCCTGGTCTATAATACTGTGTTTAAATCTTGATTGTATTCAATTGCTTTTTCACTCAGTTCTCAGTGTGAAAAGTGCGCCTGTACAGCTTGCTCCCCTTCTGAAGCCAAACTGAGAGGGGTTCAACTGTGGTTCTGCAATGTATCGCTTTCTCTGTTCTATTATTTTTACGTAGATTTTACCTGTGTGACTTAATAAGGAGATGCCTCTATATGATTCACACTCTCTCTTATTACCTTTGTTTTTCCATAGTGGTACAATTACTGATTTTTGCCATTCATCTGGTACTTTTCTTTCTGACCAGGCTATTGTAAATAGTCTGGCTAACCATTGGACTCCTGTATTTCTGCACATTTTTATTGCTTCGCTTGGTATACCATCTTCTCCTGGTGATTTATTACTTGGGCTATGTTTTAAGGCTTCTTCGATTTCTCGATTTAGTATAATTTGTTCTGTGGCTTCTATATCTTTTTGAGCATTGGTGGGTCTATATTCTGTTGTTATTGTTGGGTTGTATAATTCCTGGAAGTATTCTTTCCATCTTGCTTTCCTATTCGTGCTTTTCACTAATGGTTTGCCATTTTTATCATTGATGATTGTTATGGGATTATAGCTCTCTTCTTTTACTCGCATAGATTTAATACTTTAGAAAAATTCTCTTGGGTTTGTTTTACATTTATCAGTTAAATGTTCTCCATACTTGTTCCATGAATTAACTTTTGCTTCTTTTATTACAATCTTGACATTCTTTCTAGCAAGTCGATATTGTTGATAGTCGTCACAATGTTTGGATTTCAACCATTTCTGGAAACATTGTTTTTTCTGTTGTATAACTTTTTGTATCTCTACACTCCACCATAATGTTTTCTTGTCTTTCTTGGGATGTCTTGTGCCGCATATGTTTTGCAGTTGTTTCAGCATTGCATTTTTGAAAATGTCCCATTCTTTTGGATGTTATCAGTTTCTTTTGGTAGGCTATGAAAAATTTGAGTTATTTCCTTGCACAGTTCATCACTTTTTTCGGTGTCCTCAAGTGCTTTCAAATTTAGAACTTTTTCCTGCCATTGTCTTGATTCTTTTATTTGTGTTGTTCTTGTTTGTTCTCTTTTCTCGGTGAGTATAACAGGTCTGTGATCTGTATTAATGTACTTTAAGTTACTATACTCGACAAAGTTACTATACTAAGTTACAATACATTAAGTTACTATACTATACAAAGTTACTATACTAAGTTACAATACATTAAGTTACTATACTATACAAAGTTACTATACTAAGAGGGCTTTGAATGAAAACTTTAAAAGTGTGATAGAAATTATTTACCATTGTCTTGTAGCTTGTACGCTGATGGCTGATGCAGCAGTCCATGGACTCATGCCCTTTGATCCAATGTCTGTGTGTGATATATGCATGTGCTTGTTAGCTGTTGTTTTGTTTCATTTATCTGGCTTCGGAGGGAGAAACATTCATTAAACTTGTTAATATTGTTGTTAAAGAAATCAAGTGTCCTGCACATGCCATCTTGGTGCAGACAAACATGACATTATAATGACAGTTTAAAGATGAATATCACACTATTGATTGACAAGCACTATAGAGGAGCAGTGTTGTTATCCATTATTTAATCAGTAAAGGAGTAAAGCCATGAGAAATGAATCAGTGAATGACGGTCCAGTGAGGTGATGCATGCCTGTAAATTTAGTATGTGTATGAACTGAGTCTGGTTCTTTGGTGAAGTGGTACAGGGTCATTCTTTAATGACAAAGACACAGAGTTTGATCCTTGCAACAGGGATTTGAGCACCAAGACCGTTCAGAAAGCAATGACAAACTACTGAAATTAGTTACATTGCCTAGAAAAACATTTACATTTTACTAAAGCCAAAAAATGCTGGGTTGATAACTACGTCCTGAATAGGATATGCTACCAATGAGCTGAGTAGATAGTTTCACAATGTTGTGAGTCATGTGACAAACTGTTCATGACCAGGTCAGGCCTACTGGGTGGTGATCCCAGAGTTTAGTACAGCAGTTGAATGCTTTGCACAAGAATGAAATACTAATGACATTTTACTTTAGTTATTTAATCAGGAATATAGATAAATCCCAGAAGAATGAAATACTAATGACATTTTACTTTAGTTATTTAAGCAGGAATATAGATAAATCCCAGAAGAATGAAATACTAATGACATTTTACTTTAGTTATTTAAGCAGGAATATAGATAAATCCCAGAAGAATGAAATACTAATGACATTTTACTTTAGTTCTTTAAGCAGGAATATAGATAAATCTCAAAGGAATAAAATACTAAAGACATTATACTTTTGTTATTTAAGCAGGAATATAGATAGCAGAATTAAATACTAATGACATTATACTTTAAGTATTTAAGCAATAATATAGAAAGAAGAATGAAAATATTAATGACATTTTACTTGAGTTATTTAAACAGCAATATTGATAAATCCCAGAAGAATGAAATACTAATGACATTTTACTGGAGTTATTTAAACAGCAATATTGATAAATCCCAGAAGAATGAAATACTAATGACATTTTACTGGAGTTATTTAAACAGCAATATTGATAAATCCCAGAAAAATGAAATACTAATGACATTTTACTGGAGTTATTTGACCAGGAATATAGATAAACCTCAGAGGAATCAGATAGAAGATGGAGATTTGTTGCAGCCAACGTTTGAAATTTAGACTTGGAATAGCCTCGGATGCAATGCCCAGATTAAATACCATATGAAGGAGCAGAATAAGTACAGCAGTGAAGATAAACCTGGATACCACTGTATGCCATGTGTACCATTACAGGCCATGTCATGGTGTGAGACTCAGAATTGAGCGAGGGGTTCACGATGTCGGTGAACGACACCTCTGCTAAGGCGGCGAAAGAGCCATGGTCCAACTCGTCTGTCAGGTTCTTCCTTAACCGGAACCGGGCTCGCGGTTGAAAAAAAATTTAGTACCCGATGGGCACAGGCACAGAACGTCAAATTACACGAGGCAGGTTCACAGACGGCGGAACACCTCGCGCGAGATAGACATGAATGACAATCATCTTGGTGAAGAGTCATTACGCACCCATGTGCCTGTCGATAGATAGGCAGGCTGTCAAGTCTTAATGAAGGCAAGTAATTCCATAGGCCCTTGGTCATTTAAGTTCAAGGCCGAAGATGCTGTGACAAAATTCATTAATCGCTTTTGAGTAAAAATTCATTCTTGTTGATGTCATCATCAGGAACGTTGTGAAGATCAATGTCGACTCGATCGTCTAACAGTTGCTTTGAAAGCCAAACTTGTCAGCAACCTTATGCAGTTGTGCAAATCTTGTTGAAATCTCGTTTCACTCTGTCCATGGAAACGCATATTTCCAACCAAAGTTCATTTCTGTAGCTTAACCCAGCATAGACGGCTTCTTCTCCAGGCATCTTCTTTTTACGACGTATTCACCGCTCTGGTTCCGTAGAAATTCTAAGTTCAGAACACACTGACTGCGCATAGCTCAAACTCGCATCGGCTACTTTTTCCCTAAAAGTTATGAGGAATTCACTCAAAGCTTTCATTTTTGCTGCACAATCCTGAACGCTCAAGCCCTTCTGCATATATGCCTGCGCATCATTTATTTCCATTAAAACTGGAGCCAAGAACGTGAATGACTGCATCGCCACCAGCAAGCTGTCAGCCACGGATCTCGTTTTCGAATTTTCGGTTATCTCAGTAAAAAGTTCAAGTTTCCAGAATCTTCAGAAAGTGACTTTTAACCAGTTTTACCGCTTCGCCTCCTGCGCTTCAGGGTGTTTCGGCTAATCGTTTGAGACTCGTTCCAGTGGTTTTGATCAGCACGTCTCAGCGGTGAGATAAATTGGAGAAGGTGGGCAGACAATCAAGCTTGTTGAAGAAGGTCACAGAGTTTACTTTTTCTTGTGCCGCATGGGTCCCAGCTAGAAATTGGGTTCGAACATGCAATACTGGGCTTTTGAATTTATATCGAAAATCCGTTTCTGAACTCCGAATGTTCCCCTTTCATCACAGCAGCTTTATCGTACCCTTGAGTCGGCAGTCCATGATGTTGAAGCCGTCCACCTCTAGATTCTTCAAAATCATTCTTGCAATCTCGTTGGCATTTTTCTTCTCGGTGTCAATAAAGTTGATAAAAGACTCTTCAACAGACACATGATGGCCTTCCATCACAACATAACAAAACACTTGCGAAGGTTGATCCATGTGAGACACATCGAGTGTGCTATCAAATATTATGGCAAAATATTTGGCTTCTTTTACCCGCTGGATAATACGATGCCGAACTTATTCACCCAATATATTGATGAATTTGTTTTGAATTTTCGGGGACAAGAAAGATGGCTGTAGAGCACCTCAAAGTTGGATCTGAAGAGTGTGCTCTTTGAGAACAGGATTATACTTCGACAAAAGATTTACAAGCTCAAGGAAATTGCCTTTGTTCTGCGTCGATTCGAATGGGTTCCCGATGACCTCGTAGAGCCAAGTTTTGTGTGCCCAAGAAACTAAGAATCTCCCTTTTTCTTGCTTTTTCTAAATTTGTACTTGAGTGGTACTGTCGAGAGTATAACCAGTACGATGCCGAAGTTCAAGCTCCTTCCATTTCATCAGCGATTGTTGATGCGATTGACTGGACTCGTGGTTTGTTACTCAGGGCGAGAGTTTCCTCCAGTTTTTGAAACCTTATTCTGAAATAAAGGTAGGTTCAGACATGGTCAGGAACAAGTGACAACAGAAACAGAACAAGGACTTTCTTGTTGGAGAAAATACACATTCATATTCAGCATATATTTTCGCCATTCGGCATTGTCTTAAGAACCAGGCTTTGGTTCTTCTTTTCTCCAACTGCAGTTGTAACCTCCTCGAACTGGTGGTTTATGTTCTGAAGTTGTTCCGAACCAGTCAAAATTAGGTGCATCCTAACATTTCCGAAATAACCATTGGCCGCTGCTCGATATCGGTCAAATTCAATGCGCCTTCTTCTTCTAAATTAACCTTGTAAGTAGAACTGGGTTCTGCCTCTGCGGAAATCAGGCTTTTCAGTTTCAACTTTTGTTGTAGTTTCCGTCGTGCCTTGGGTAATTTCAACTTCGATGCCACCTTGATCTTGAACTGCTACTAAAGTTTCATTTTCATCATCAATTCCTGAAACCTCGACAAGGTTTTGATTGGCACTGCTGTTGGTTGACATCGAGCCCAGGAATTTCAACATTGCTTTTTCTTTGCTTCATCCTTCGCTTTTTTCTTCATCCTGTTTTCAGCACCACTTGGTTATTGTCATTTCATCTGTAAAAATAGTGGTTTTAGTAAATCTCGTTAGTTATCGGGAAAAGTTGATTAATTGTAATGGTTCACCCTTTAGTATTGTTTTAAATAAATGAACCGTTGGATATCTGAAAGTTGTGAAATTTTCACGATAAGTGCATCGAATAATTGATGAACAATTTAAATTCTTTGATATCGGCCGAAAATTTGAGAGGTTTTTTTTTAAAACATCGTTAGTCATTTTGAATAAGTTTAAATGGCTTTTTGAAACAAAAAATAATACAAAATTACCCTAAAAGTATTGAAATTAATTATAATACGATTCTTACTGAAGAACAGTAAAAAAAAATCCTGATTTTCACAATCTGATTTCTTCACTGGTTATAGTTAGTTTATAGGACGTTATAATGTGTTGAAACATGAGCCTGAAATAGCGTTGAAATTGCGCCTTGCAAAGTTAAAAATTTGATTTAAATGTTTGATTTATACTGATGCTAGAATCATTGAATGATAACATTCAATACTAGAATGCTAGAAATAAACTATTGATGTGTCGTCGATTTCGAAGACTGCTAAAAGAATCAAATTCAAAGACTTTTACAGTTCTAAGTGAACGACTGAATATTTTGACTACTCAATCGAAACTTATTTTTTTCATTTTTCTTACAAGCTGAAAATAGAATTTGGAAGTAAATTGTGGGAGTGTCTTCTTTTGAGAGGAACTAGTTCTACTTATTAATTAATTTTAATTTTAAAATGTTTTTTAATAATGTGTCAAAAATGTACTATTTACATAATCGCCAAATAATTGTGCTTAACAAGAAAAAAGTGTTATTTTTTAACTGTGCTTGTCATCAACTTTGGCACGGCAAAGGCACTTAAACCCAATTTCAAAGTTTTCATTATTTTGATGGGCATTTTGATGCCCCTCAAGCCTTGATGCCCGGTGCGGCCGCACCCCCCCCCGCACCACCCTCGGTATGCCACTGCCTGTATCTCTGCATCTTTATGTTATATTTATCAGGTCTGGGTCTTCTTTAATCAAGCGTTTTAACAAGCTCTCTGAATCCCCAGTCATATACCCTCCCTGACCACCACTATCACCTCCTTCGTCATACGATATACACAATGGTTCTATAGAAGGCACCACTTTCTTCTCCAATACACTTCCCGCTGTATTGAGCTGCAAATGCTAAAGCACAGCACATGTGCAGAACCACGGGGTCATCAGTGTAGACCAGTGGTTCCCAAACATTTTTACAGCGTAGATCCCCTTGCCATTTTTTTGTTTTCAAGACTCCTTGCCTTTCTATTATTGTTTTACCACCGAAGACGGATGTGTCGGACCACAAACGCAAATAACACGACGACCACACAACACATTTCCATTATCTGGACTACATCCTGCTGGAAATTTTGTATGACCATGTCCTGCTACAAGAGAGGTCCAGCGGGAGTTTGAGAATGAACGTTAAAGAAGAAAGGTAGAATTTACTGTCCCATCACATATAGAGTCAAAAATGACCTAGAAGTCATGCTGAAGTCGGATGTGTCCGGCCAAAAGGCGCAGATACTGCAGCTAAGCTCTAAACCATGACACAACGCATTCTGTTCTCTGACTGCATCCTGCTAATCTGCAGGATTTTGAGAATGACCACAGAAGAAGACACAGTGAAAATCTCACAAAGAAATACAAGAATTAATTATAATACCAATAAATGTCTTTATTATATAAAGGTTACACCATTTATATAGCTTCAGATAATAGCCTGTCAATTATACCTCCATTTCTGAAGAGCATCATATGTTACAGGTACGAATGTTTAGTGCTTAATACAGTACTGACATTGGTAAAAAAAAAAAAGCAGCAGTGTTTGAGCTGTATTGAGATTGAGATGAAAACTGCTTGTAAGACAATAATACCTGGTAGGTGGGCCTGCAGTAAAACTGTATACAAATATGTAGAAACAGAGAACACAAATAATATATCTTTACACTTCACAAAATTCAAAACATCACACAAAGTAATATGACAGCAGTTCACATTATAGACTGCAATCATACAAAGTAAATATTACAGTTGACAAAATAGACTGCATCATACAAATTAATATTACAGTTGACAAAATAGACTGCATCATACAAATTAATATTACAGTTGACAAAATAGACTGCATCATACAAATTAATATTACAGTTGACAAAATAGACTGAATTATACAAAGTAATATTATAGTTCACAAAATAGACTGAATTATACAAAGTAATATTACAGTTCACAAAATAGACTGCAATCATACAAAGTAATTTAGTTTACAAATCACAAAATTGAATCACATAAATTAATATAGTTTTATAGTTCATGATACAGAATGAATCACACAAAGTAATATTACAGTTCTCAAAATAGAATAAATCAAACAAAAACAGTATTCTTTCTTTTTGTTTTATACACCTTAGAAAATTTCAGCATCGGGGGTAGAAGAGTTCTCACGAGATTGCCTCTTTATGTGCTCCATATGTGTTTGTTTTTGTTCACTCTTTTATTTCTGTAACCCATCTGTTGCATGGTCTGCCCCTGATGATGTATCCATCATGTCTGTATAGCAATGCTTTTTGGGGGGCACTATCTGATGGTTGTCTGGAAGAATGTGAAAACCACTTGATCTGTTGTCTTCTGATGTAATCCTGGATTAGCATTGTGTTTGTTAATCTTCTGATGTTTTTATTTCTGATTATGTCTCTTATTGTTACTCCGAGAATTCTAAGTAGACAAGTCATTTCTGTTGTAACAAAGTAATATTACAGTTCACAAAATATAATAAATCACACAAAGTAATATTAAAGTTCACAAAATATAATAAATCACACAAAGTAATATTAAAGTTCAAAAAGTAGACTGAATCACACAAAGTTCAAAAAGGGTTAAAAAGATATAGAGGATTGATTTCACTGCACTTGGTTTCCCATATGCACTCTGTCACTCTCAAGGATGCTGCACGATACCTGCCGAGAGTATCCCTCATAGAACGCAACTTTGTAGTTTCATGCGATAATCCACAGGAATCTCCAAAAATGCACCTTGTACACAAGACTGAACGAGCCGGATTCAAACCCCTGACCACTTGAACACAAGGCGAACGGCTTAACCACTACACTAGGAAGATCCCCAAATTATGCTTACACAAAGTAATATGTCTTTTGTTTATAAAACAGAATGAACTGAAATTTCAACCACAAGTATCAAGAAAAGAATCAGTGAAGTCTCGGATTGTGAAATCTCGGATTGTGAAATCTCATAATTTGTTCTAGACATATTCATAATTCCAAGCACTCATAAAGTGAATTTCTTCATAAGAAAAAAAATTGGAACTCAGATTTGTTCCACAATCACAAATATGTAAATTGAGTAATTCCTCCTAGTTTTCAATGCTGTTTTTTTGGTAGCCCCCATCTCAATATGTGTCTTTGTGTGATCTTACACATGTAAACTATTTTGTATGTTCATATATGTCTGTGTGTACAGTTAGCATCATTGATACAAAGCTTTCACTTAATCTGGTTTGACTCTCATGACTCATGTTTCTGTAGTATTCCACTTAGCTCATTTGATTTTTGTCTAAGAACAGTTACCTGCCAGTCATGTTGAAAGAAGCTCCACCGAAGACGGATGTGTCGTGCCACTGGAGCAAATAAAACGGAGACACAATCCACTTCCATTCTCTGGACTACATCCTGCTGGAAATCTAGTAGGGCCACTGTCCTGCTGCAAGAGAGATCCAACAGGAGTTTGAGAATGAACAATGAAGAAGAAAAAAGGGAAGGGGCAACCAATGAGTTATGGGAATGGAGTTGACTGTCCCACCCTCTAACTGGCTAAAGTGACCCATAAGTCATGCTGAAGTCAAATGTGTCAGGACAAAAGGCACAGATAATGTAGCTAAGCTGTAAACCATGACACAACGTATTCCGTTCTCTGGACTACATCATGCTAACATGCAGGATTGTGATAATGTCAGTTCATAACCAATAACAAAGTCCAGGAGAAATAAGATGAAACAAACCAACTAGGACGTGTAACAAACAGAGCAACAAAAAATCATATTTAGATATGAAATGACGTATATCTATTTCTCCACATTTTAAAGTGAGTACAGCTTATCATTACATCTGAATGCTGGCAAAAATAATCAGTGATGCATCTTGTGTGCTAGACCTGAGCACCATGATGAATGCCATATCCAGGTTGAGAGTGAGGAATGAGGATATTAAGAGTAGAATGAGTAGGGCTGCGCACTTGCAGGGCACATTGAGGAGTGTGTGTAAGCAACAAATCCACAAAAATATCAGCACAAATATCTTTCAATATCTGCTGGAAGGAACTAAGATGAGGACAGATAGTGCAAAGACACTGGTTCTTTGTATTAATTAATCAATATGTGGTCGTATGTAACTATGTCGATAGCTACATAAGACAGCATCGAAATGGTCAAGCATGCACGACCGTGGTTAATTTTTAGTTTAGTGACCAGCGTGTAAGTATGAGAACCAATTATGTCGTACGTCTGATGTTCTAAACTAGCGATACAGTTACAGATGTCCATCGTGCATTGGAAAAACCAGAGATATGGTTATCAGTGGAAAAAACTGAAAGTATTAATTATCAATGCCAAATTCTGATATATCATTGGTGTAAATAAAACAGTGGCACAACACACTTCTGCTCTCTGGACTACATCCTACTAGGACCATTGTCCTGCTCCTGCTATAAGAGAAATCCGATGCGAGTTTGAGAACAAACGAAAAAGAATTCTTGCACAAATAATTAATAACCAAAGATTAATAAAAAAAAGCTCTTATCAAAGCAGATGCATTCTTGAACTGACATTACAGTGATTACTGTTTGAAGATAAGAGATGCATTATTGAACTGACATTACAGTGATTACTGTTTGAAGATAAGAGATGCATTCTTGAACTGACATTACAGTGATTACTGTTTGAAGATAAGAGATGCATTATTGAACTGACATTACAGTGATTACTGTTTGAAGATAAGAGATGCATTATTGAACTGACATTACAGTGATTACTGTTTGAAGATACAGAGATACATGCTATGAGTGGTACTCTCAGCAGTCAGTGTGCTTCTTTGTTGCAAGGGGCGAAGTACATATGTGTACACCAAAGTACACCAAATAGCGCTGCCAAGAACGGGGCGATATGTACTTGTTGAAATTGTGTTGCACTGGATCTGTAGTTGCTGGGTGGTGATTTCCTGGTGGGAGAAATCCATTTTGGTTAAATTCGTTATGGTTTTGTTTTCTTAACTGTTTTTATTGTCTTGATAAAGGTGGTCCCAATTGGACCGACACGTTGACAATTGTATTTGTTCTTTGTTTTATTGTTATTTTCTATATTTTATTATTTTATATTGATAGTTTTCTAGTAACCTATTTACATTATTTGCATTTACTTCAATTTGCATGGTCTTATAAAAATATTAAGTCTATTGTCTATCTCCAGGTGGATGATGGTCAGAATATGCACATTTGCCGTCTTCATAGGGGTGGTGACTGGGAGCTTTAGTTGTCTAACCAAGGCAGGATGTTTCGCCTTGGTTGTATTGAATCCGTAAATATTAAGTAGCAGGACAAAAATTACCAATAAAGAAGTTGTGCAGAAAGCCAAGCTTCCAAAAATAATCTCCACTTAGTCATAAAAGACTCAAGTGGTTGGCCCATTTTCAAAGGATGAACAACTGCAACCCAAACCAATTAATATATCACAAGGAGCAAGAAGAAGAAGAAGACAGATCAGTATGCAAAACAGAAATGAATGTTTGCCTTATTTTTTCTGCAACAGATCAAATCAATCATGAATCAGCAGATTTAGTCATGACAAGACATGCTTGACTAATGCCCGTGCAACTCCAACTGATACAAGCTTGATGAGAAGACATGCTCGACTCATGCCCGTACAACTCCAACTGATACAAGCTTGATGAGAAGACATGCTCGACTCATGCCCGTAAAACTCCAACTGATACAAGCTTGATGAGAAGACATGTTCGACTCATGCCCGTACAACTCCAACTGATACAAGCTTGATGAGAAGACATGCTCGACTCATGCCTGTACAACTCCAACTGATACAAGCTTGATGAGAAGACATGCCCGTACAACTCCAACTGATACAAGCTTCATGAGAAGACATGCTCGTACAACTCAACTGATACAAGCTTGATAAGAAGACATGCTCAACTCATGCCCGTACAACTCCGATTACTTCAGAGCTTCTATCAAGACAATATAAAATCATACATTATATAAATGCAACCAGAAGAATACTTGATATCATTACATAAATGCAACCATAAGAATACTTGATTTGTAAATTATTATAACATGTTACCACAATATAATCAGCAGCAAAAATTATGCATACAATTACAAATGATAAATATGTATACTCACATAAGCAATCTTCTTTTTTTTTTAAATAAACATACAGTGACATTATTCACAACCACATTTAATACTGAACATACTGCATAATGGGAAATTATATGGCAATTGAGAGTACTTGGTTTATAAGCATAATAACACTTTGCACAATATATATTAATTTAAAACTTATTTAGACAAACACAATGATAAATATATAAGGTTTATATCGGATTAAGGCTCAAACATGTGTGCTTAGAACAACAATAGATCAATATATATAATCCCATGTCTTCAAGAATGAAAGACCAGTGTTTTAATGGTCTGTTCCTTTTCTCTTCATTTACCATAAAAAGTATATGTTATTGTTTTTTGTTGCCACATACAGTAAGGCTGCAATATCTGCTTCTTTTGACCCAACACATCTGCTATCAGCATTTCATTTAAAGGACCAAATTTGATTTCTGTTACAACCAACAGTTACAACTTGTTACCAACATGATACGCAAGCAAGAGGTAAAAACAATTAATACCTAAACAAAATTGCACTTATGGGAATGTCCCATGTGCTATGATGCTAGTTTCTATTAAAGAATACCTAAAAAAACTTACTAATGCGGAATATTTCTTAAAAGAAAAGAGTTTAGTGCTTGACTGTGCTATGTTGAAAAAAAAGGCATCAGACACAAGCAATAGATGTCCCAAATGAATGAGGAGAGATTCAGTAGTTTCTATACCAGAGAATAGGGTTCAGTATCAAAAACTTACAAATGCAGAATATTTCTTAAAAGAAAAGAGTTTAGTGCTTGACTGTGCTACGTTGAAAAAAAAAAAGGCATCAGACACAAGCAATAGATGTCCCAAACGGATGAGGAGAGATTCAGTAGTTTCTCTACCAGAGAATAGGGCTCAGTATCAAAAACATAAACTATAGAATAATCTCTTGTATACTACAACAATAATGCATGTGGGTCTCAAAAATGACCCACCACACCTTGCAACATGTGATAGTAAACCATAGTAGATGACATGCCCATATATTGAGGCTTCATCCTGTAGACACTTCATCTATACAATTATGTTTTTTTGCTTTGTCATTTGTGTATATTGCCCATGTATTGCAAAGTTCCAAAAGGAGAGCAAAGAATAGTGAAACTATTACCTTCATGCACGTTGTAAGAGGCAACCAAAGAGGTTTTGGGGGTGGAGTTGTCTGTCTCATCCCATAGAGGATCAAAGTGATACATAGGTTATGCTGAAGTAGGATCAGCCAGACAAAAGGTGTAGTTACAGTTAATTGAATAATTCATATACTAATTGACACAACACACATTACTCATGCAGTGACATCATCTAAGAAAACCCTACTACACAATCTATGAAAGCCCAGTTTGAACACTTTCTGTTTTTTTTTAATGTACATTTCTTGCAAGTAACACATAAAATTATACATGTACTGTAGAAACAAAATATAGACATGTAAGTCTCTGACTGTATTTATTATCCACAAAATATTAATCTCTTCTCCACTAAAATAACTATATGCATGTACATTCAAATACATTTCTGGCAAGAAACTTTTCCTGTATATTTCTACAAGTAAATTTAAGAAGGAAGCCAGAGGACAATTAAAAAATTTTTTGAAACTAACGGGAATTGAACCAGTCTGTTCAACGGCACCAATGGTGCAATAGTTGCTAGGCGATTTGGTGCTGTTGAAAGGACCAGTTCTTCTTCTTCTTCAGCGTACATTCTCAAACCCCTGCTGAATTCTCTTGTAGCAGGACATGTCCTACTAGATTTCCAGCAGAATGTAGTCCAGAGAATGGAAATGCGTTGTGTCGCCGTTTTATTTGCGCCAATGGCCCGACTTATCCGTCTTCGGCGGTGAAAGGACCAGTTCAATTCTTGTTAGTCTCAAGAATATTTATATTTCTACAATAGTGTCACAAATTCTGACTTCCATCACATTAAATATTCTAAAATCAGTTCATAAATATTAACATAATGGCACACCGGTCTTGTCGAATGGAAGGTCCTATTTACCGGTAGGTAGGAAATGCAAAATTACTCATTACAAAAATGGCAAAAAACATTAAAATATTTGGAGTGACAAAAATATATCAATGGAAAGAGTTGTTTAATGCCTTACACAAATGATATGAAACCAAAATCACAATAGTTAAAAAAAAAAACACACAAAAATTGATTGACAGATGAAGCATTACATTTGAATGTTGGAATAGTTTTTTAGCGAAACAAAATTTCATTTTTTTTTAACAGAATGAAATCAGCTAGTGTATATTAAGGTCAGGATCTGGAACACATCTTCTACTATTGGACACAAAAAGTGGCAAATAGTCCACTAGAACAAAGATGTATAATACTGACTCAGTGAATATATTGCATGTGTTTCTCCAGTTTTCATCCAATTATTTTTCAGCTACATTTATTTTCTACAGATTACTCCCAATTTTTCTGTAACGTTTATTTTTCCCAATGAACGTCAACAAAGAAATATAAAGAAGACAAATATATGTAACCTATATTTATTTATATGCTCACATACAGCTTAAACAATATGTTCAATAGAACAAATATAGCACTTTTAAACCATAAGAATTTAATTTGTTCTATACAGATATTATTAAAAAGTTAGATAATGCACTTGTTTAATAAAAACACAAAGTAATCACAAGTAGGAAATTATTTGTCTGTATACATTTAAAATAAGAAGACACTTTAAAAACATGAATCAAATAAATGAAACAATGGTCATGATCATTAGCCTACTGCACCCCCAGAAATCAGGCACAACAAAAGCACTCCATTCTGCTCTGTCTTCGGCTAGTTTCTGTATTGTGTTCCATGTGTGGTTTATCCTTTCAATTCCTGTTCTACTGTTATCTTCCATGTTATTTTGAGTTTTCTATGCTTTCTCCTACATTGAAATGTGTTATCTTAGAGCAGATCTAAGGACAAAGTAATTTCCATGATTTGTGTCTTCCATGATATCTCCTAAACTCAAGTGTGTATCTTTGAGTAGATTTAATGATGACGCTAATTTCCATGAATTGTGTCTTCCATGATATCTCCTACACTCAAGTGTGTATCTTGGAGCTGATCTATTAATAAAGCTAATTTCCATGATTTGTGTCTTCCATGATATCTCCTACACTCAAGTGTGTATCTTTGAGTAGATTTAATGATGACGCTAATTTCCATGAATTGGGTCTTCCTTGCTTTCTCCTACGTTCAAGTGTGTATCTTGGAGAAGATCTATTGACGAAGCTAATTTCCATGATTTGGGTCTTCCTTGCTTTCTCCTACACTCAAGTGTGTATCTTGGAGCAGATCTATTATCCATAAGCAATACATTATCTAATGACATCGCTTCTATCTAATAATGGTATTCATGACATCTTGTTGACATTGTGGCAAGAATATATTGATTGGGGATGATCCTCACTTAGAATATGCACTGGGTTAACCACAGACAAGTAGGGCCCAAAAGGTATAGAGGATTGACTTTATTGTACTCAGGTTTGCCCATATGTACATCTTTCAACAGTACAGCATGCTGCTTGTGGAGAGTATAGCTCAGAAATTACATATAGCTGCACAGCTCAAGCGGTAATTTTCAGGACCTTCAAGAAATGTATTTGTAAATACAATGTTACTGCCTGATTTCAATCCTACAACCTCATGAAAATGAGGCAAATAGTCTTACTACTTTGAGATCCCCTATTTTATATCCCCTACTTTGAGATAGCCGCAGAGATCCCCTAGAAGAGCAACAAATATTATCAATATTTCAACCAAATAAATTTCAGCTACAGAAACAATAAAGAGTGCAATAAATCAGCAGCACAAATCAATGTAAAATGTTGCAGGGACTTTGGTTCGGTATCTGAGAGAGTGTAGGTTATTCAATCTAAGCCAGACAGTGGGAGTTTAATTTTCTACTCAAATGTTGCAGGGACTTTGGTTCGGTATCTGAGAGAGTGTAGGTTATTCAATCTAAGCCAGACAGTGGAGTTTAATTTTCTACTCAATTGCAGTGCCTCTCCTGGCAACATTTTATAGGTGACTGTGCAAGTCAATGTGACTGTGGTGTGCAATGTTGCAAGCTGAGCAGACTTCAATTCCAGAAAAAATATTGCCATAACTCTCATGTAATCTCCAGGTATGCTACAGATGTTGCAAGCTGAGCAGACTTCTATTCTAGAATTTAAAAAGTATTCCTGAGAAAACTTTGCCATAACTCTCATGTAATCTCCAGGTATGCTACAGATGTTGCAAGCTGAGCAGACTTCTATTCTAGAATTTAAAAAGTATTCCTGAGAAAACTTTGCCATAACTCTCATGTAATCTCCAGGTATGCTACAGATGTTGCAAGCTGAGCAGACTTCTATTCTAGAATTTAAAAAGTATTCCCGAGAAAACTTTGCCATAACTCTCATGTAATCTCCAGGTATGCTACAGATGAAATAGTTGATTCTTTCCCATCTTTACTGCAAACTTCACCATTGTTATGTTCATCTTTTCTTCGTTAGCTACTGTATTTGGAAAAAAAGGTTCCAATAGAAAAGTCTAGGACAGCATGGATCCTGACCCAGGCACACACAATTTCTGCATTTGAGGTAGAATGTAGCTAATATATTGACTTTGATTTGTGATGTTTACAATGTATTCATGTAGATTTTATGTGTCAGTGCTGAACATGACAAAGATGTTGGTTGAAAAATAGATTTTGTCTACTGTTGTTCATTGCAAAACTGAACAAAAATTAAGCTTCATCTTTGACCAATATATGGTACTCATTGTCAATCATATTTATACATTTTTTAAAGTTGGTTAAATATCTTATTCAGGATGCAGTTGTAGTGATTTTCTAGGCAATATGTACCTGTACATTCAGTAATTTGCCATTGCTTTCAGAATAATCAAGTTACCCAACTGACTAGCTGAATTTGAACCAGTTATCTTTGCTTCTACTAGTAACTCCGAACCAGAAACCCAGATATGCCAAAGATCGATAATAGGTAATAACTTTAAACACTTAAGATAAATGTGTGAAACAGGCAATTAAAAAAATTGTGATAACGGGATTTTTGGTGTCGAGTTGGCCATCCCATCCCATAGACGTCAAAAATGATCTGAAGCCATGCTGTCAACCATGACACAGTGCATTCCGCTCTCTGGACTAGATCCTGCTATTCTTAATGAGTTTGAGAACGAATGCAGAAGAAAACTTTTAAACATAGACACAAAATTTTCAGTCTCCAATCAGAAATAGGTATGTGACATGAAGAAACATAATATATACAAGGAATGACGATCAAATCAAAACATTGTACAATTTTATCATTTTTGTAACAAATGTATATTTTAAAACTCAGTAGAGGAGGCACTGAGGAAAATGTTTATGAATAATTTTATATTGGAGTGTATATAAAGTTGCGGTGCACTGAATTTTTATATTGGAGTGTATATAAAGTTGGGGCGCATTGAATTTTTATATTGGAGTGTATATAAAGTTGGGGCGCATTGAATTTTTATATTGGAGTGTATATAAAGTTGGGGCGCATTGAATTTTTATATTGGAGTGTATATAAAGTTGGGGCGCATTGAATTTTTATATTGGAGTGTATATAAAGTTGGGGCGCATTGAATTTTTATATTGGAGTGTATATAAAGTTGGGGCGCATTGAATTTTTATATTGGAGTGTATATAAAGTTGCGGTGCACTTAATTTTTATATTGGAGTGTATATAAAGTTGCGGTGCACTTAATTTTTATATTGGAGTGTATATAAAGTTGCGGTGCACTTAATTTTTATATTGGAGTGTATATAAAGTTGCGGTGCACTGAATTTTTATATTGGAGTGTATATAAAGTTGCGGTGCACTGAATTTGAAAGAAATATATGTGCTCAATATGACATCATTGAAAGTTATGTATTTCCATGGTCCAGTGTAGAGCGTGACTCAAGGGCTGAACAAAGAGTATTTGTGTTGGAACAAATATTTCTTCTTCATTCATTCTCAAACTCCCACTTGGTCTCTCTTGTAGCAGGTCCTACAAGATTTCCAGCAGGATGCAGTCCAGAGAATAGAAATGCAGTGTGTCGCCGTTTTATTTGTGATAATGGACCAACACATCCATCTTTGGCGATGAACAAGTGTTTAATAATTCATTATTACATAAGAAAGTAAATAAATGAAAGATGTTATTATAAAATTCATGTAGAAGTTTTGAGAAGCACAAGTTCCAATGTCTGCTGTAGAAATAAAATCAGTGTACTTCAAGTCGCTTTTCCCAATAAGCATTTGGCATGAGAAAATAGCGGTTTTTTTTCATAAAAGTTTTAGTGTCAATGATGTCACACAGGTCCAAACTAAATACCCACAATTCATGGGACGTAGTGTCACAAGTGACATAAATTTGTGAACCACAACTTTATGACACCCTGTATAATATCCCAATGGAAGCATGGTAACAAATAAGATAAAAATATAGTTCCTTCTACAAACTTCAAGACAGGCTGTGAAGTTATCGAAGGATCAATGCTTTTGCTGCTGGGACCAACACATTTAGAAGTCCATATAGTGATCATGACTGCTGCCATATCTTTCTCACAATCCCTCTAGAACTCAAACATATCTGAATTCCTTACAATCATTCCTAAACAATGAAATAAAAAAGTAGTTCTTCAATGGATTCAGAAGCATTCACAAGTCAGGAGAAATGAGATAGCTGATCTACTAACCAAACCTGGACATTTCCAGACATCAGGAGAAATGAGATAGCCGATCTACTAATCAAATCTGGACATTTCCATTAATAAGGAGAAATGATATATCCGATCTACTAACCAAATCTGGACATTTCCAGACATCAGGAGAAATGAGATAGCCGATCTACTAATCAAATCTGGACATTTCCATTAATAAGGAGAAATGAGATATCCGATCTACTAACCAAATCTGGACATTTCCAGAAATGATGTCTATCATTAAAATCCTAAAATTTCATAGAAAAAAAATGAAAATCATCATGACATTACAGCCAAAAATGAAACTTATCATGACATTACAGCCAAAAATGAAACTTATCATGACATTACAGCCAAAAATGAAACTCATCATGACATTACAGCCAAAAATGAAACTTATCATGACATTACAGCCGAAAATATGATGTAATTCATAAACTGGGAGAATGGAGCAAACATAAACACTTTTAGATTGTGGGCAGGCCACAATAGATTCAGACATCATATGTATAAGAGATTGACTGGATCTGTCTTGTCAAGCTCCTCTAAGACAGCTAGCTATATTATGCAATAATTATGAAGGCACTAAACAAATACTATATTTTATTTGTTACTAAATTCAACAATTTAATTAACACACATGCACAAATTAACCATAGTTATTGTGTATGCATGCAAATTTTTATATAGAAAACTGAAATTATAAGTTGGTGAACCAACAGTAGCAACTAGAAAATATTACCAAACTTTGAATTTCTCATGTCAAAAATTAACACTACAGGGACTGTTCAGCAGAGATCAGAAAGAGATTAAAAATGACCCTACCAAAAAAAACTTAACAGATCAAAAATCTATGACAGGGACAAACAGAAGAAAAACAAAGTTACAACTATTAAGAAGATATATTTTTTCAAGTGGCAACATATGGTTGTGAGTCTTGGACAATGACATCAGCAATGAAAAATAAAATATTGGCATTTGATAAAAAGAAAATGCTATAGATAGGTTCTAAGAATATCACGGACAAAAAGATGATCCAACACATATGTCCGTAAAGACCTGAATATAAAATAAGATTGGCTGCTCAAAGATATCAAAAATGCAAGCTAACATATTTTGGACATAATAAAATCAGTTCTGTACCGTATCTCGGGCCTATGCATTAACCGAAATGTGATAGGAGATATCGGAAATTTTTGTCCCGCAAATTACTTCCTTGTCTAATAGGTCTATAATTACTGATCTGTTTGGGGTTGAGATATTTATTTTAGGATGGTTGTATGGGTGGGTTGCTCAGTGGATGGTAAGCAGATTGGGGGGCTCTCAGTGTGTGGCATGAAAATATTGCAAAATCTGGCAGTTATCACTATGACTTTAACAGAGCTGTACATCTCTAACAAGTTTTTGATTACAGTAGCCATTTTTTATCTAGTGCTAAGCAGGCATTTAAATGATGTCATAAATGACTAAAAATTTCAGGTCATCACAGATTTGTTTAAAAGTGTGAATTTCGGATAATACGTAGGCCCGAGATATGGTACAGAACCAAAAAAACATATTGGGTTACAAAAATTAATAATGAAGGAAAAGATTTCAGGAAGGAGAACAATAGGCTGACCACAACAACAATGGACACATAATATCTAAGACCTTTTGAATATGACCCTGGAAGAGGCTGGGCAGCTTGCACAGAACTGGAAGACTTACAGAGTGAAAGTAAGGACAATATTTTGCAAAGAATACATCATATTGAAAAATAACCAGCAATTAGGATACTGATCTCTTAATCCTAAAGACATTTATTCCACACAGAGTAATGTTTGATTATTGTTTCTTTCAGGGATAATAATATACAATCCATCAAAAGTGTGGGCAAGTAACCTTTATTTTTATTAGCTTAATCCTTGTAGTATGGACCCGCAAAAAATGTATATGGCAAGAAACAAACAATATTTTACATTGAAAACAGTAATAGACTTAATGTGTAATTAGGCACATATACCATCACAATGTAAACATGCAACAGTTAATATAAGACTGTAAATATTTGTAGTAATTTTTAGTAGTGATTACAAAAATACGTCATAATAATTGAACAACAAAATATAACAAGACAAAAAAAAATGACATTTTTTTCAAAGAAATTAACTTGTAAATTATTTATAAACTATTAGAACAACCAGCAGTTCACGACTCAAATAATAAACAATTGACAAATTGAAGGCATTTCAGTTTTTTTTTAAAAACATGTTTAAAATGTAAAAATGAATTCTTTAAACAAACATGAAGTAAACATGTTGAACAAATTATCCCTGTTAAAAATAAACAACTAAAATTCTATTAATGTTGCAGTAAAGGATCTAATGGCATATGTACTACACAATGATGAAATGCGGCCTTGAAGAGACAATATACATGTTTAGAGAATGATACACAATTGGAGTGACCAGGAGAGGAAGGTTTGCTATCTGGAAATATTTGAAGAACACACAACCTAAGGAGTGACCAGGAGAGGAAGGTTTGCTATCTGGAAATAACTGAAGAACACACAACCTAAGGAGTGACTAGGAGAGGAAGGTTTGCTATCTGGAAATAACTGAAGAACACACAACCTAAAACTTGCTGGGACGCTTATATATAATCTAACATGGCAACAAAAATAGTTGAATCATATCCTGTACAGGACATTGTTATTCAACTATTGTTGAATTTTTAAACTTCATATAGGTGGGAGGGGCCCTACACCTAATCATATTGCCAGTATAATGCAGATGGTCAGTGTTTGAACCCCTTAGTTTGACGAGTTATGTTTATGAGGCGAGCTTACTATCAACTCTAAATGGATATATCTGCGTGATGTGTAAACTCTAACTACCACCTAATACTGTGTGAGTGTGATATATTGATAATACCTGTCCACTTCCAGAAGAAACATTCTATATTTCAACCTCAAAGTAAACCTTCAATTCTGTATTTTAACTCCAAATTTCATCCATATTTAGAAAAAAAAATATGATTTTTACTGAAGATCAATACATATTCAATTAAAATTGAAAACACTCTTATACGAAATTCAGGAAATCTGCACAAGGTGATAGGTATGTATTAGAAAAACTATTTGATTTCACAGTAGGTCTACTAGAAAAATGTATTAGTGTTTTGCTAGATTTCACAGTACTAGATGACTATGTATTCTATTGTGTGTCACTATCTTGATGAAGACCTTTTGGTCAAAATATAAATTTATTCTGTCTTGTATTTATTTACTCCTCACAAAATAATTTTATTTTTCCTTAAAAAATTATATTGACCTTTCATGTCAGGTTAAATAGACCTTGAGCATCTATTCTCCTGTCTCAAAGTGTAATATTCTATATAAAGTTTCTACTTGCCTGTTTGCATTTGAGATTAAAAATTTTCCTTTGTTCTGTACACTTTGTCTCATTCATAAAATGTAATGGAACAATTCTAAAATTCTTAGGCACGAAAGACAGCATTAAAAACAAACACTGAAGTCAGATGTGTCAGGTTGCAAGGCACAAATATCACAACAAAGATATAAACCATGACACAATGCATTCCGTTCTCTGGATTACTTCCTGCAAATTTGCAGGAGTTTGAGAATGAATACAGAAGAAGAAGAACAAACACATTAGGGAAACAGCCTTCAAACATTTACTGCCAGGATCTTTCTGCGTAAGAATGAAACTAAAACAAACATAGCTATTGGTCAAAACTCTCACATATTTTCAAACTATCAAATACCTTTCATTCTTCTGCAAGATCACTATCTGATGCGCTTAATTCTATATAATAATTTGCAGTACATATTTTGAAAATATTACTGTTATGTTTTTTTAAATAACAGTGCCTTTTAAATATCAAAGTGTATTAAATATAATGTATCTGTTACCTGTTTTACAAGCATACCAAATTTGTTCACACTGAACTTCTGTTATCTGTTTTACAAGCATATCAAATTTGTTCACACTGAACATCTGTTACCTGTTTTACAAGCATACCAAATTTGTTCACACTGAACTTCTGTTATCTGTTTTACAAGCATACCAAATTTGTTCACACTGAACTTCTGTTATCTGTTTTACAAGCATACCAAATTTGTTTCTCACTGAACAGTTGCCATGGAATACAACACTAAAATAAAAAATTTTAAAAGAGCTTTTCTAGAAATAACTAAAATCATATTTAAAATAAAAACATCTGAATATGACAAACATGCACTGTCTTCAACCATGACACTTGTTTATTTACTGGCCGAAATCTTCAGGTTGTGGTTCTCAGGGCTGGACATTGATCATTGCACTTGCATGGTCAACAATCATGGGATGATGGTTAACATAGCGAAGGAAGTTAACAACTAAGGCTGACCAACCAGTTTGATGACTGAAAATAAAAGAAGTTGAACAAAGACTTCATATTGATTGAATTGTTTTAAATTTAATTCAAAATGACTTCATCATCATCAAGTGCTGTCTCAGCAACGAAAGTTGTTGCAATGGACCTCCAGCATCTCATCTCTTGCATTGATGGTGCACTCTGCCAGACTGTAACATGCTGATCTAGTGATGTTTTTCTCCCACTTGTATCTCTGCCTACCTCTTGCTCACCACCCCTCAACTTTACTCTCAATTAAGGTCTTCAACAAGGTCTCATGTCGTTTAATGTCAAAAATATTTGTTTGATCTTTATTTCCTTCAATCATTTTATTCATACGAAGTGTTGTTAGATCTTTGTTCTCCTTCAATAGTTGTTTTCATACGAAGTGTTGTTAGATCTTTGTTCATTTTCTTTTCTTTCCATGATATTCTTTCTATTCATCTATATATCCAAATCGCTACGGCATGAATTCTGTCTTCTAGTTGTGTGTTCATTGTCCATGTTTCTAAGCAATACATTAATATACAATAGATGTAGCATTGTATAATTCTCATTTTTAATTTGTTTGTAATTTGTTGAGATGTTAATATTTTCCTTATCTTCTTCTTCTTCTGCGTTCGCTCTCATATAACCACAACAAATATTTCGTATGATTTCCGCCGGAGAGCGTGAAGTACGTTTTGCTGCAAGTTCCACAGTAGAACTGTGATTATTTGCACCCCTGGTGGCCACTTGTGGTCAGGACGTCCGAGGTCCAGCACATCCGTTTTCATCATTCCTTTATTTCGGGTTTGGTCCCTAATCCTACATATTTTCCTTATGACACTGAATGTGCTTTTAGCCATTACTATTCTCCTTTTAGTTAGTTATGTCCACATTTAGCACCAAAAGATCTTTTTATTTTTTGGCCCATAAATATGTCCGATGCGTACGTGCGAGATATAAAAAACATCCACTTTAGTATTAATTACTGAAATTTAATACCAAATGACCTTTTATTATTACATTCTTTTAGGCCTGAAATCCCTATCAATATGGAAAATCTGTGCTAGTTGAAACCTATGGGGTTTACAGCTTGGCTGCACTATTTGTGCATTTTGGCCTGATAATCTGACTTCAGCATAGATTTTGGGTCAGTTTGATGTTCAATGGGACTGGACACCAATCTCCACTCCCCCCCCCACCTCAATCTCCTAAGTTGCCTCCTACTCCTATAACATCACCTCTCTCCTAAGTCACCTCCTACAACTTCATCATTTCTCCTAAGTCACCTTCTACAATGTCACTTCTCACCTCTCTCCTAAGTCACCTCCTACAAGGTCACCTCTCTCCTAAATCACGTCCTACAATGTCACTTCTCTCCTAAGTCACCTCCTACAAGGTCACTTCTCTCTTAAGTCACCTCCTACAAGGTCACTTCTCTCTTAAGTCACCTCCTACAATATCACCTACTACTCCTATGTCACTTCCTACTCCTACATCACCATGTACTCCTACAATGTCACTTACTACTATAACGTCACCTCTCTCCTAAGTGACCTTCTACAACATTATATCATTATAAATATCTTGGACATTTAGTAATAAATGATGGTAAAACTTGAGTAAACACATTTTCTGAATTCAACCCAGCATCTGCGAAAGTCGAATTTGGAAAACTCATTAACTTAAGCAGTGTGGTGAATATATGCCAGCTGGTTAATGGACCTGGCTGAAATCAAGTTGTGTGGTGAATATATGCCAAAGCAAAATGAATTAAACTGGTTACTAAAAACACTTACCGTACCTATGAATAAAAATATATAAAATAGTATATTAAAAAACATACAATAAAACTACACAGGACAAATCTCAACATGTCGGTCCAAATGGGACCTTTTTCAAGAGACAAATAACTTATAAACTAAACAATAATACACAAAAAAGATGACTGAAATTTGATCAAGCCATGTTTCTATGACGCAGAAATGGAAACGCATCTAATAAAAGAGAAAATGTGTGCTTTCATTATAAACAAACTGGAAAGTGGGAAATTAGAGGCAATAGAGATGTGGTTGGAGGTGTTGAAAGAATAAAAAAGAAACCGACCCAAATCAATAATATAAGAAAAAGACCTTTTTTGTCACTTTATGAGACAGGCAGGTTTTGAGATCATAGTCACAACAGGCAAGACTGAAGGCAACAGAGACAGAGGGGGACAACGTGAGAAAATATTAGTTTGACAACCTAGCAAGGCATGGAAACAACAACGATCCTGATAACAATACTGTGGACAGAGAGACATGGTCACCTACGCCAACCAGAATGGCATATGATAATGATTGATGAGTAATGATGAGGTTGTGTGGTGGTGGGGTGGGTGGGTTTGGGGAAGGAAAGATACAAGAGGAATCATCATTTGAAAGCGCAAAAATCATCATTAGCCAGATGGTTAATGGACCTGGTTGAAATCAAGTTGTGTGGTGAATCGGTGCCAGTTGGTTAACGGACTTGGTCTAAATCCTATCTGGTCAACTTCCCATATTTCCTCCACAGAGAACTGGGATGAAATAGATATAAGTAATCAGTGGGTTACATATGCTGTTAGAATGTGTACCCTTTGTAGTTTATGCAGAGACCAATCATCTAGTGGTATTTCAGATGAGCTTACTGTGAGGTCAGCTGAAGTAATAACAATCAAGTGTGTCATTTAATTAAAATTTAACAAAAAAAATGGTTACCTGGCACCACAGCCTCTCCCTGTCTCTCCGTGAAAATATTCATAGAATAAAACTAGATCTTTCCAGTGGGGATCTGTGGCATACCTTTCGTCACCTCCTGCATATTTTCATAAGACAAAGAACCAGAAAAAGATTGTAGTTAACAACAAACCGTTACCTTATATCAAAACGTTAGTCTACTCTTGCGAGGTCTATAGCACTTTACTTACATACAGAACTATATGTTTAAACATTATTGTTAACTTTTTTTAAACAGGACAAAAAGCTACCTACAGTGTTATATTATTAGCTTAGACCCTGCAACCTTCCTCACATTTCATAAGCATATGAAAAGTTCTGCTGGCAACAACCAGCGGCCACTAGACCAACTACCACAGGCTACACCTCTATACAGTGAGGCTTTCCCTATGTGGAGGCCCCACCAGAATTTCATCTTTATAGTTATATGTTTTCATGTTGCAATGTCAGTTTGTTGATCATTCCCCTCTGGAGTAGAGTGGCCTTCAATGTGGCATTGCATCCCATAATAGATCTAGGTCTTGTGAGCTGCACCGGAAAGATCTCATTAGTTTGGTACTGCACAACGGCCTGACATCCTATATGTCTTTCCTAATTTTACAGATAAACATACTGTAGATGGCAAGGAATGTAGAGCGATGAAGTAAACCTCAGATCCACTACCCATTGATGGAAGTCTGGAAACAGCCAGATAAAAAAAAGCATCATCAGACTACTGGGAAAATAGTGGTTCCGGTCCCAGGCCCTACTTTACACTACCCATTGATGGAAGTCTGAAAATAGCCAGATAAAAAAAATCATCATCAGACTAGTTGGAAAATAGTGGTTCCTATACCAGGCCCTACTTTGTTGGAGCAGCACTCTGGGTTTAAAAACATCTCCAAAAAAATACCCCAACAAACCCCTCCATCATAACACCCTTAATACAGACACAACCCAGCTGAAGAAGACATGCACCTAACAGCACCTGGCACAGGGAAGAAAGAGTGAAAACTTACAACCCTGGAGATGAGATAAATAAGGGAGTCCTCACATTACACGGTTGGAAAACGTTACCAAGTTTCAGATTGTCTGTTTTGAGTTTTATTATTGCAGTCAATTTCTTATGCACAAATTTTCTGTACAATTGGTTGGCTAAATTTATGGCAATGAGAATGATAGATTGAATAATATTGGTTCAACAATAGTAGAAATTAGACGACTGAAAACAAATAATTAAAGACAAATAAATACGGAGAATTAAAAAATAATATTGGTTCAACAATAGTAGAAATTAGACGACTGAAAACAAATAATTAAAGACAAATAAATAAGGAGAATTAAAAAATAATATTGGTTCAACAATAGTAGAAATTAGATGACTGAAAACAAATAATTAAAGAAAAATAAATAAGGTGACTTAAAAAAAAAAGAAATATACATTAAGATGACAAAAAAAGAAGAATAAATAAGAGACAATAAATACAGAACACAAACACAGTAAAAGTAGTAACTAAAAAAAAACAAAAAAATATTGGTATCAGACTTATCATAGTACCATAAAAAAGGAGGCAAGAAAAATTGTGGCACATACAGAGGTACCCTTCGTGGTATTTCTGGCTTTGACACTTACTTGCTTAATCGTTTCAGTAAAATGTTCACTAAATCCTATTCGCTATATAAATAATGATTGAAAAAAAAAGACAAAAACTATTGTGGACCCAGTGTCCCAGAAAAACAATATAAAACCCAAAGAGTAATAACAAAGGGAACAATGTAAAAAACATAAGACTGCTTAAAATGATAAATGAAGAAAAAAAAAAGAATAAAATCGAGAAAATATTTTTAAAATTATGGTGCAAAAATAATAAAGAGAAGAACAATAACAGACAGGAGAAAAACAAACAAAAAAAGATTTAAGAAAACAAAATAAAAGAACATAAATAGTCAAGAAAACAAGAACAAAATGAGTAAAGATAAGAACAAGATGAGAAGAACAGAGAGAAGAATTTTGAATGTGTTTTGATCTATATATGACATGAACACTTGATTCTTGATTAGGAACAAGCATCACAGCACTGGTGGCATTCCCATATATGCTCTGCTTGCTGTTCCGTCAGCCATCTAAAAGTGTATACGCTCAGTATCCCAGTCAGGTGCTGATTGCGCGTTCTTCTGATCTTTCCAGAGAGGGAGCACTTTCCCCCATCACCTCTAGTCACTCCCATTTCTACCATTCTCTGAATATGTACATTGTCACGTTCGACTTCCTCCTCATCTTCTCGTATTGTATTGAACACTTACTCAATGAACACTCAATGAATACTTACCATGACAAGGTCTATGACCATCAGGTCCTGGCAAGAAAACTTTAGCAACTCTGTATGACAACTCTCTCGCTACTTCTGACAATCGCATGAGATTACCGGACCCCGTGGGACACTCAACTTGCAAAGAGTCTCCAAAGAAAGTATCATATCGTTCCAAGTTTTCAATGACCATATAATTCACTGCAACAGACAAGGAAAGAATTTATGTGAATCTTAGAATATGATGAATCAAGAAAAGAACAACAAATAAATCCTGACAGGGCAGACTTAGGGGTAAATGCAAATAAGGTAAATAGGTTACTAGAAAACTATCAATATAAAATAATAAAATAAATATAATATAAATAAATATTTATTTATCTACTTGTACTGCAGGAAAAACACTTACTTGGCAACCATATAGGTCCCCTCCAGTTACTATTTCCTCCAAACATATAGGAATGTGATTCTCCTGGTTCATACCGTACAGTGTATGTGGAATCTCCAACATTGAAGGTAAATGGGTGTTCATCGTGGTACTGAAACAATCAACAAAATCTATACCAGAATTGTTCATGAAATAAGAACATTCAAGATGACGCGTGACTCGCCGTTCAATGTGCTTGTAATTTCATTTCCATTGACGTGTCCTGCAGCTGTAACAATGTGCTTGTAATTTCATTTCCATTGACGTGTCCTGCAGCTGTAACAATGTGCTTGTAATTTCATTTCCATTGACGTGTCCTGCAGCTGTAACAATGTGCTATACAAATATTGTTTCTGAAATATGTCAATATTGTTTCAGAAGTCTAATGCGAATCAGGATCAGTAGCAGCAAAGGTAAAGAGAAATTCATTAGTGGCAAGAATTTGATGTAGGCAAGATAATATGGCCGAAGTGTGGTAAATAATCAAGTGACAATTGTTTTTAAAAAGTTTCTTAGAGCTCCAAGTAGTGTTTTTTGCAGCTCATGGTCAGTGTATATAAGCAAAGCTTGGAACAGGGTAATGAAGTTTTGATAGTCAATAGAAACATGAAAATGTCAGTATATATAAGCAAAGCTTGGAACAGGGTAATGAAGTTTTGATAGTCAATAGAAACATGAAAATGTCAGTGTATATAGTACATCTAAATCAGCCAGTAAGAGGATGGCAGTAAAAATGGTCTTGCTGACTTGATTTGACCATATGATTGTGTTTTACCACCCCTGGTTTACAGCTTGACAACAATATATGCACTTCTTATCCTGACATATCAACAGTCAGAATGGTTTTGGAGTCAATTTTACCTATGGGGTGTGACAGTCAGCAGTCCGCTTCAAACACTCTTAACAACTTCTAGTGATATGCATGAAAGTTCACAGTGTTTCTACTCTTTACTCTTTCTCCAGGCCCTGGCAATTCATGGACGGTGTAATACTTCAAAGTCCCAAATGAACTACAACTGAACATGATGTTTGCCTAGAAAATTACTACAGTCCAAAAAGTTGTTTTGTTTTTTAAATGTAGCACTTCTTCTCTAGTTTGCTTGAAATGTAGCACTTCTATAGTTCGCTTGAAATGTAGCACTTCTTCTATAGTTCGCTTGAAGTGCGCTGATATCTGAAGTTTTGTCTCTTCTATATACCTGACTGTGTTTCGTAACTTGTACAGAGGCCTGTAAAGTTTTTATTCCACCAGTGTTTCTCTGGGCCAGTGTGTTTGCTTCAGCATTTCATATTCTGGGTATTCTTGAAAACTAATGCTCTGCTGTCTGTCTATATGGCTTGTGCTGCCAATCTTGAACTTTGTATACATTTAGCTGCAGAGTCAGTTGCATATGTAGCACTTCTTATTCTTCTGCGTTCATTCTCAAACTCCCGCAGATTAAAGGAATTTAAACCTGAGAATGGAATGCTTTGTCATGGTTTACAGCTTTGCTGTGATATCTGCACATTTCAGTCTGACACATCTGACTTCAGAATGGCTTCTGGGCCACTATGACTCCATATGGGATGGGACAGCCAACTCCATCCCATAACCTTCGTAATCGCGTCTTATGACATGCATGGAAAGCTATTCTGTGCTCCTCTTTCGAGCTCAGTAACACAATGGTGTACATAGCAGTTAATAATTCATCTGTTACATTAAATATTTCACAACACGCATGCCACCATATAAAACTAGCACATTACTATACCTTTGAGATGGAGCGAATGCCATAAGGAGATAGAAACTCTTCCTCGTCTAATAGATATTTCAAGACCCTAATCAACTGATCGCGGGTAACTAGAGACAACATAATTGCTTGTTCATCTTTGTCCTCACTGCTGTGTGGTGACTGAGCCCTATGGAGAATCTGGAAAAGTCATTAATAACCTATGTTACTCAACTTCCATTTATGGAGAAAATAACATTTTTTCTAAAAATTAGGAGGAAAAGGGTTTTACAGGGGCAAAATATGAAGTGGTTAAAATATATATTTAATACAGCCATTCCTATTCTCCTTTAAATTTTTGTTTCACATATACCATTATTATTTATTACAATTCTTCACAATCGTGTAAAATATGGGCACCTGATATTTTCAGCACCATTATTATTTATTACAATTGTGTAAAATATGGGCATCTGATATTTTTCAGCACCATTATTATTTATTACAATTGTGTAAAATATGGGCACCTGATATTTTTCAGCACCATTATTATTTATTACAATCGTTTAAAATATGGGCACCTGATATTTTTCAGCAGAGATCAAATTTAGATTGTGTCACATATACCATTATTATTTATTACAATTCTTCACAATCGTGTAAAATATGGGCACCTGATATTTTTCAGCAGAGATCAAATTTAGATTGTTTCACATATACCATTATTATTTATTACAATTCTTCACAATCGTGTAAAATGTGGGCACCTGATATTTTTCAGCAAAGATCAAATTTAGATTGTTTCACATATACCATTATTATTTATTACAATTCTTCACAATCGTGTAAAATATGGGCACCTGATATTTTTCAGCAGAGATCAAATTTAGATTGCAACAGAAAGTTGAAAAGTACCTGGCACAAAGAGGACATTTTTATAATATATACATCAATAATTCTGAGTTTTCCAGTGATAAATGTTTATAGAATCACCTGCGTATTACAAGCTAATCCCTTTCTGTTGTTTAAAAACCACTGCATTCTTTTATAGAAGCCTGGATGCTGCTTTGCCTCAGAGTCCCAGAGAACCAAAGATGAAAACAATGGTACCTAGAAGGATTGTGATGAAAACAAAATGATGAGTAAAGATTTATGAAATCAAAACTTGGCAAGCAAAGAGTGATGAAATTAAAACTTGATACACATAGAGTGGTTAAATCAAAACTTGATGAGTAAAGAGTGATTAAATCAAAACTTGATGAGTAAAGAGTGATGAAAGCAAAACAATAAGCAAAGAGTGATTAAAAACAAAACAATAAGTAAAGAGTAATGAAAGTTTAAAGATAAATAATGAAGAAAATGTTGAAACATATGTGGTTTGTTGAAAAAGTACCAAGCCATTGTTTAGGAATAGTACAATTACTTATCTGGAAGCCCGAAACTGTAATTCCCTTTAAAGTACTCTCCTTGATGCTGTCCATAGTTCATCCAGTGGTTCTTCCCCGTTGGAAATATTTCTGGAAGTCTTTTTTGGGAATGAAGTACAGCTGGACTGTCATTTCAGCATTTTCTTATGTGATCTCAGGTCAGGTTTCTTTCAGCAACATATTCAGTTTGAGAAACAACCAAAAACCACATAGTGCTATATCAGAACAACATGTTCAGTTTGAGAAACAACTAAAAACCACATAGTGCTATGTCAGAACAACATGTTCAGTTTGAGAAACAACCAATAACCACATAGTGCTATATCAGAACAACATGTTCAGTTTGAGAAACAACCAAAAACCACATAGTGCTATATCAGAACAACATGTTCAGTTTGAGAAACAGGCCTATGACAAAGTCTGGAAAGAGGGGCTATTGCTAAAACTTGCCCAGAAAGGAATCAGAGGCAAAATGTTTCAGTGGATAAAAAGCTTCCTACGAGGTAGACATGCAAGAGTCAAACTCCAGGGAATGAAAAGTAAAATGGTCAACATAACAGAAACACCTTCACAGGGAGGAATTCTGTCCCCCACACTCTTAATAGTTTTTATAGACGATCTGCCAAAACTATTCACACCATATGTACATAGAGCTCTTCATGCAGACGACCTTGCTATCTGGACCCAATCAGAATACATTGGAGTTGCAAAAGTTAGAATGCAGGAGGCAATAAACAAAGTTGAAGAGTGGGCAAAAACCTGGGGTGTTCAAATAAACAAAAGTAAGACCGTCACTACACTATTCACCCTCTCCACAAAGCCTGAAAATTATACTCTCACTCTAGACAATAACCCACTCCCAAAAGAAAACACCCCAGTCTACCTGGGGCTAAAATTTGACAAAAGACTTACTTGGGATCACACATTGAAGAGACAGAAAATAAAGCCACACGCAGACTACAAATAATGAAAAAACTATCTGGGACAGATTGGGGAGCCAACATAAAAACCATAAGACAAGTCTATGTAGGTCATATTCGTCTAACTCTGGAATATGGATTGACCACATATGCAACAGCAGCAAATACCAATCTTCAAAAGCTGGACAAAATTCAAAATGCAGGTCTCCGAATCATAACAGGAGGACTAAGGAGCACACCTATAACATCAATGGAAGCAACAGCAGGATTACAAAACCTAACAGACCGCAGGGATGAGAAAATCACAATAATGACAGAAAAATTTAAACGCCTGAAACATCACCCTATGCATGAAAAAACAAAAGAACTAACAAAAAACAGACTGAAAAGACCAAGCTTCAATCACCTATCAAAAAAACTTATGAAAGCCAATAAAGAAGTAACCAGCAACAATCCGGATGAATGGGAACAGCTAGAAGCATATTGCAACATCACAAACACTTCACCCATATATACTGCAAAACTTACAATACCAGGCATTGAGAGCAAAACTATGGAAACCCCTACTGCCCTTAAGGCAAAAACACTTGATCACCTAGACACCCAATACCCTACCTCACAGTGGATTCATGTCTTCACAGATGGATCATCAGAGGGTGCAGCAAAGAAAGGAGGAGCTGGGATACTAATACTCATACCAAACACCCCAAAACTATAACTCTCAATCGCTACTGGAAAATTATCAACAAATTACAGGGCAGAGCTACAAGCAATCTTAGAAGCATCAAAGGCTCTAGAGGAGCAGAGGCTCAAAGGAGCTAACATAGTCTTCTTGTGTGACTGCATGTCAGTACTCCAAACCATCCAAAAGGAACCTAAAGATCTCCTAACAAAAACAACTGTAGAACTTCTAAATCAACTGTCTGCCAACAATAAAGTTGTGCTGCAGTGGATCCCTGCACACTGTGGAATAGCAGGAAATGAAGGAGCTGACAGACTGGCAAAAGCAGGTGCAAAAAAGGAACAATTCCAGCATAGAATATCACTGACTGAAGCAAAAACCCTCATCAAAGGAAAATACAAACATACATGGAGTCAGAGAACAGGCAGTAACTTTCCACAGGACCCTATTCTAAAGCTAAACAGGTCACAACAAACCACAATTTTTAGACTTTGCACAGGACACTGCAGACTACAAGCACATCTCCACAAAATTAAGGCTGCCCAAACTGACCAATGCCCATGTCAAAAGGGCCCGCAGACTCCAGAACATATTCTGCAGACATGCCCACTCTTTGATGATGTGAGAACCAAAATATGGCCCCAAGAGACAGATCTGAAGGTGAAGCTGTGGGGCAACTGTGAGGACCTCCTGCTGACGACTGAATTCATGGAGGCGGCCCACCTTCCTGTATAGACTTATGAGCATAGGAAACTGATCGCAGAAGAATAAGAAGATTCCCGTAATGAACCAAATTTTTCATTTTTTCTTTCCAATTCTTACAATGGCAAGCAATTTATAAAATGGAAGTATGTCATCAATACGTCCTGTGCATATAATTGCTCTTCAAGACCGTTTCATTTGTAAATAATTAAGAATTTATGAATCCCGTTAACATTTATTAATTAGGCCACGGTCTACTGGGATTTAAACATTGAAATACTTATATGATGAATGGAAAGGTTGTTTTCTTCCTTTTCATCATTCATTCTCAAACTCCCGCTGGATCTCTCTTGAAGCAAGACCAAAGTCTTACTAGATTTCCAGCAGGATGTAGTCCAGAGAATGGAAATGGGATGTGCTGCTGTTTTATTTAAGCCAATGGCTTGACACATCCGTCTTCAGCAGAAGAGGAAAGGTTCTATAACAGTTATTGTTATGGCAGATCCTCGATAAGTGAAATTTGGCACAGTGGGTGATAAACCATTGCGGCGTAGAGTGAATACACATCCATTGTCTTACAACAGATAGGAAGGCTGTCACAGGCTAGAGAAGCTCACCCGAATTAAAGGCATATCAAAACTGATGTGCTGGGCTGAAAGGTGCAAATATATAACACAGCTTCCCTGTGAAACTGGCACAATGTACTTCACGCTACTTGTGCATGTAGTTGTGTCTGTGGGTCTCACCAATGGCTCACTAGACAAATCAACCATGCAACAGAAAACCTTAGTAGATGACATGCCTTTATATTGAGGTTATCTTCTTATAGAATCTTCATGGCACGTCATCTATACAATCCCGTAGTCGTAACCTTCAATAACAGTTACCATGTTGTTCCCGTAGGCCGATGTTGTGCTTGAACTAGTTATGGGCACGGCGTAGGTGGGCGGAACAACAGAGAAACCTGTCGCAAGGGCCAGAGTTGTGCCCTGATGTTAACATCTGTTTCGGCGGCAATGGACTCGAAACACCTTCGAGTCGAATGGCTGCTGGAACAGAGGGCGGAGTACTCATGGGAATGCCCTACGTGCTGTGAGGCCAGTTTCTAATCAAGAATCAAGACTTCGCGCTACTTGGCGGAAATCACACACACTCTCATGTTGGTTTATCAGAGTACAAACACAGAATAAGAAGAAAGAAGAAGATGGACACATAAAGAAGACTCAGATAAAGAAGATTCTGGAAATAATATGTGACCTGAATAATAATAATAATGATAAGAGATTGTTTATAGTGTTATTGGTAGTTACTTACCATTCCAACCATGGATCTAATTTTCAAGGGTTGTTTACAGTCTTTAAATTTAATTGTCTATTGTCTTTCCCTAGGAGAATGATTGTTGATCGCATTCACACTTGCCGTTAAGCGTTAGGGTAGTAGCTTAAGCTGTCGTTCCAAGGCCAGATGTGTCGCCGTGGTTGCATTTAGTCCATGTTTGTTCAAAGCTATCTTGATGTTTTCTATCCACCGTTTTCTTGATCTGACTTTGGCCTTAAGCCCGGATATTCTATTATTATATGCTCTTATTGGTATTTGGTTTGGGTTCATTCTCATAAGGTGACCGAACCATTTTACTTGCTGTCTCTCAATATGTTCGTTACATGATATTTATACCAGCTCTTTTCCTAATTTCTTCATTTCTTATTTTATCTAGTTTGGTAACCATTGCAGCTTTCCTCAGACACTTCATTTCACATGTGATGATATTTCTTTGCTGCGAAGCTGTTAAAGACCATATTTGACATTGGTAGCACAGTGTTGGTATAAAATTTTTAGATATTATTTGTTTTTTAATTTCCATCTTGATCTTTGGATGAAGAAGTAATGGTGAAAGTTAAGTCACTGTGTTTGCTTTCTGGCACCTTGTTTCTATTTCTCTCTCTAGTCTTCCATCTTCGGAAAAAATGCAGCCTAGATATTTAAATTCTTTGGCTTGTTTCAGTTTGGTGTTATCTATTGTTATATTCATTGGTGTTGAAGACTTACTAATTCTCATAACTTCTGTTGTTTTTTTTACATTAATTTTCATGTTGTACTTCTGAAATTTTAATTTCATTATTAAATTTAAATTTAATACTGTCATAATATTCAAATATAATACTGTCATGGATCTAATTTTAATGATAAGAGAATGTTTATATTGTTACTTACCATTCCAACCATGGATCTAATTTTAATGATAAGAGAATGTTTATATTGTTACTTACCATTCCAACCATGGATCTAATTATAATGATAAGAGAATGTTTATATTGTTACTTACCATTCCAACCATGGATCTAATTTTAATGATAAGAGAATGTTTATATTGTTACTTACCATTCCAACCATGGATCTAATTTTAATGATAAGAGAATGTTTATATTGTTACTTACCATTCCAACCATGGATCTAATTTTAATGATAAGAGAATGTTTATATTGTTACTTACCATTCCAACCATGGATCTAATTTTAATGATAAGAGAATGTTTATATTGTTACTTACCATTCCAACCATGGATCTAATTTTCAAGGGTTGTTTACGGTCTTCAAATATGATACTGTCATAATAAAAACCATCCTCATCATCCCAAAGGTGTGCCACTCCAAAGTTAATCGCATCCATGATGTAGACGAAATGCTCAAAGAATTTACTGGCCATGTCTTCATAGATTTGATCTCTGTGAGCTAGAATCAGGCTAAACTCAACCATGAGTTCACAAAAGAAAGCCATCCAAGCGGTACCGTCTGCTTGTGCTAGTTTGCCTCCAGTAGGTAAAGGTTTGGATCTGTCAAACACTCCGATGTTATCAAGACCAAGAAATCCTCCCTCAAAAATATTCAGCCCATCTGGGTCTTTACGATTTACCCACCTTATGGAAAACAAAGAGTTTGAAACAGAAATGTCACTCACAAACAACCATAATAATAGACAATATTTTAAATAATTATTATTATATATACATATATATATACATATATACACATATCATCATCAGGTGCTATGCCAGCTGGTGTAGGCGGTCATGACTCTCCACAGCTCTCTGTCCACAGTATTATGTATCAAAGTCGTTGTTGTTTCCTTGCCGTGCCAGGTTCTCAAACAGTCTAATATTTTCTCATGTTGTCGCCCTCTGTCTCTGTTGCCTTCAATTTTGCCTGTTGTGACTATGTTCTCTAAACATGGCTCATGAAATGGCCAAAAAAAAGAAGATTGCCTTTTTCTTATATTGTTGATTAAGGTCTGTTTCGCATTTGACTCTTTCAACACCTCTACATTATTTTTTCTGGCAGTCCATGGTATTCTCAGCATTCTTCTGTAGAACCACATCTCTGTTGCCTCCAATCTCCCACTTTCCAGTTTGTTTATTGTCCAAGACTCATATATATATATATATATATATAAAATATTCCATCCATTTGGGTTTTTACGATTAACCCACCCCACCTTATGGAAAACAATGAGATTGGAACACAAATGTCACAAACAACCACAACAATATTTTAATACAATTAATATATATATATTAATTATAATATTAAATATAACTATATATTAATATATATGAAGCATCATCAACTTGACTGATTATTGGTGTCAAAAAAACAAATATGGTGTGTTACCTGACAGGCAGCTATGTCAAAAAGTCTCAGTGTATCAGTCACTCCCTTAATTCACCATTTTCATGATCTTCCTCTACTTCTCTTTCTCTTCTGCATTCATTCTCAAACATCCTACTTCAGTATGGTTTCTGAGTAACTATGATCCATGAGACAGGACAGCCAAATCCACTTACTGAGTAACTATGATCCACGAGACAAGGACAGCCAAATCCACTTACTGAGTAACTATGATCCACGAGACAAGGACAGCCAAATCCACTTACTGAGTAACTATGATCCACGAGACAAGGACAGCCAAATCCACTTACTGAGTAACTATGATCCACGAGACAGGACAGCCAAATCCACTTACTGAGTAACTATGATCCACGAGACAAGGACAGCCAAATCCACTTACTGAGTAACTATGATCCACGAGACAGGACAGCCAAATCCACTTACTGAGTAACTATGATCCACGAGACAAGGACAGCCAAATCCACTTACTGAGTAACTATGATCCATGAGACAGGACAGCCAAATCCACTTACTGAGTAACTATGATCCACGAGACAAGGACAGCCAAATCCACTTACTGAGTAACTATGATCCATGAGACAGGACAGCCAAATCCACTTACTGAGTAACTATGATCCATGAGACAGGACAGCCAAATCCACTTACTGAGTAACTATGATCCATGAGACAGGACAGCCAAATCCACTTACTGAGTAACTATGATCCACGAGACAAGGACAGCCAAATCCACTTACTGAGTAACTATGATCCATGAGACAGGACAGCCAAATCCACTTACTGAGTAACTATGATCCATGAGACAGGACAGCCAAATCCACTTACTGAGTAACTATGATCCACGAGACAAGGACAGCCAAATCCACTTACTGAGTAACTATGATCCACGAGACAAGGACAGCCAAATCCACTTACTGAGTAACTATGATCCACGAGACAAGGACAGCCAAATCCACTTACTGAGTAACTATGATCCACGAGACAGGACAGCCAAATCCACTTACTGAGTAACTATGATCCACGAGACAAGGACAGCCAAATCCACTTACTGAGTAACTATGATCCACGAGACAGGACAGCCAAATCCACTTACTGAGTAACTATGATCCACGAGACAAGGACAGCCAAATCCACTTACTGAGTAACTATGATCCATGAGACAGGACAGCCAAATCCACTTACTGAGTAACTATGATCCACGAGACAAGGACAGCCAAATCCACTTACTGAGTAACTATGATCCATGAGACAGGACAGCCAAATCCACTTACTGAGTAACTATGATCCATGAGACAGGACAGCCAAATCCACTTACTGAGTAACTATGATCCATGAGACAGGACAGCCAAATCCACTTACTGAGTAACTATGATCCACGAGACAAGGACAGCCAAATCCACTTACTGAGTAACTATGATCCATGAGACAGGACAGCCAAATCCACTTACTGAGTAACTATGATCCATGAGACAGGACAGCCAAATCCACTTACTGAGTAACTATGATCCACGAGACAAGGACAGCCAAATCCACTTACTGAGTAACTATGATCCACGAGACAAGGACAGCCAAATCCACTTACTGAGTAACTATGATCCACGAGACAAGGACAGCCAAATCCACTTACTGAGTAACTATGATCCATGAGACAGGACAGCCAAATCCACTTACTGAGTAACTATGATCCACGAGACAAGGACAGCCAAATCCACTTACTGAGTAACTATGATCCACGAGACAAGGACAGCCAAATCCACTTACTGAGTAACTATGATCCATGAGACAGGACAGCCAAATCCACTTACTGAGTAACTATGATCCACGAGACAAGGACAGCCAAATCCACTTACTGAGTAACTATGATCCACGTACAGGACAGCCAAATCCACTTACTTAGTTATCTGTTACAACATGCAAGGTTTGGTAAGTACATTCCTTGCTTCACTTTTTGTTCCCTGGCAACTCACATCTAAAAAAGGGCTAAAAAAAGTGTAAAGGATTGATCTACTTGAATTTGTGTTTTCTAAGTTTGTTTTTCAGTTTGTCGCTTGCCATACATGTTTTCTGTGATTTATTTTGATAGGACATTTATTATCTCTTTCTGATCTGTGCTGAGTAATCTCCTGTGGTGTTGATGGTTGATATGGAACACCATGGGCTGTGTTTTTTTCACTTCAACATAGACACACACTTTTAACATAGACACACACTTCAACATAGACATACTTTAACATAGACACACACTTCAACATAGACACACACTTCAACATAGACACACACTTCAACATAGACACACACTTTAACATAGACACACACTTCAACATAGACACACACTTTAACATAGACACACACTTCAACATAGACACACACTTTAACATAGACACACACTTTAACATAGACACACACTTCAACATAGACACACACTTCAACATAGACACACACTTCAACATAGACACACACTTCAACATAGACACAAAATCATGGGAGAGTCTTGCTCAAGATAGATGTGACTGGCATCACAGAAACAAGAGTAGTGCAGCAGCTGCAGAGAACCTCGGACATCATGCTGGGCAACAAAAACATACTAGAAGAAAGGCAAGAGCTGCTCAATGTCCCATAGATTCCTCCCATACATGTTCAGAGTGCTGTAGACAATTCCAGGCACACATAGAACTCAACTAGTGACAGTCAGGCATACCGCAAACATCATCACCTTCATTATCATCCCAGTTGACTTCATTATCATCCCAGTTGACTTCATCCCAGTTGACTTCATTATCATCCCAGTTGACTTCATTATCATCCCAGTTGACTTCATTATCATCCCAGTTGACTTCATTATCATCCCAGTTGACTTCATTATCATCCCAGTTGAGCTGAATAGTCATCGTCAACTATGACGGACAGACATGTATCCATTACTGTTAACTGCCAAAAGTGCATCCTATAGCTATTATCTCCATGGCTTCAAGTAATAATCTCAGGGACTTTTTTAATTTTATGCACTGACACTTTTTGTTAGCTAGAAACAACCTTTGGGAGTGCAGGGACATCAATTCTGAACAATTTTTCCAAATAAAAATAGCTACCAAAACACAAGTAACATAAAATGTAGGCCGGTATACAAGTGAAAAGAAACACTGAGATTTTTAACATCCAGAAACCAAAGTAGAATCTTACCAGGTAAAATTGAGAGCCAGTTTCTGAAAGCACCTGGCTAAAAACACTTGATCTCTTCTAGCGCTGCAGTCCCCTGATGCCTTGTAGATTTTGAGCACAGCGTAAGCATGGACAGGTGGGTTTACATCCCCAAAGGCAAACTCATATGCTGGTATCTGAAGTCAAAATGACAACAACAAAAATAATAATAATAATAAGACTCCAAACACATCAGGGTCGTAGGGGTGCCACACTGGATGCATCAGAACAAAAAGCCCTCCAAAAACCTCTGTCCTCAGCCATTCGGAGGAGTGTAGAAAAATAATGCCCAGATCATTCTTTGATGTTATAAATTCTGAATTTCTTTTACAGCCTCTTCTCCTTTCTCACTCCAATGTTCCTTGCAAAATAATTTTAGAAAATGAATCATGTCCAAACCAAATACATGTACGTAGTTCACTTCTAATCTATATTGCATAGAATAACAGATGTGTTTTTCTGCTTTGCCGATAAGTCAAAGTTTCGGAGAGGAGTTGGGCACCACTAAGTAAAATTTTGCGCATTGAAATGCTGTACTGGAGTTATGTCAATACACTGATAACTGGTTAATATTTAAGACATACAATAAAATAGGATCTGATGTATGCAATGTCCTTTCATATGAAAGGTCTGACAGACTCCCTAGTGGCCAATCAGAGCAACCCCTATGCAAACAAAAGCAAGTCCCTAGTAAATGACATGTCTATATAGTAAGGTGGCTTTGTTTATGTGGAAGCTCCACAGTAAATGACATTATATAGTAAGGTGGCTTTGTTCATGTGGAAGCTCCACAGTAAATGACATTATATAGTGAGGTGGCTTTGTTCATGTGGAAGCTCCACAGTAAATGACATTATATAGTGAGGTGGCTTTGTTCATGTGGAAGCTCCACAGTAAATGACATTATATAGTGAGGTGGCTTTGTTCATGTGGAAGCTCCACAGTAAATGACATTATATAGTGAGGTGGCTTTGTTCATGTGGAAGCTCCACAGTAAATGACATTATATAGTGAGGTGGCTTTGTTCTTGTGGAAGCTCCACAGTAAATGACATTATATAGTGAGGTGGCTTTGTTCATGTGGAAGCTCCACAGTAAATGACATTATATAGTGAGGTGGCTTTGTTCATGTGGAAGCTCCACAGTAAATGATATTATATAGTGAGGTGGCTTTGTTCATGTGGAAGCTCCACAGTAAATTACATTATATAATGAGGTGGCTTTGTTCATGTGGAAGATCCACAGCACTTGATCTATGCAATTCTGTTTTTAACTTTCCTCTGAATGGGAGACAAATCATTGCACAGCACTGAGAGTTGGGGTCCTCTAAGTATACTATAAAGCTCTGGAGAAATCTTCCCACTACACAAAGGGTACAAGAGCTATATTGCTTGTAATTCCAGGAAGTTGAAACAAATATAAAATATTTATTCTACTCCTACAGGTTAGTAGGATGTACCTTAAAGAACTGAATGTGCTGTGGTTTATATCATGGCTGCGATATTTACAAATTTTAGTCCAAAACATACATGGCATTCATAACATCCAAAACATACATACAAATCATACATAGTCCAAAGAATGACATTTTTGGATCACTCCCTGCTAATCCTTCTCAACCTCCTCTTACAACATGCATGGCAGGTCACAAAATTGCTTTTATTTCTTTCCCATTCTCACACCCCAGTAACAATATATACAAAGATGTTTCAAATATAAACATTAAATATCGTTTTTCGTGAATATATTCTGAAACGGTAACGCACAACTGTATCATTTTTAGACATAGTCATTATTGTGTTTGATATAAATCCTCCAGTGTATATAAAATGCTTAGATTGCTGTTGAACACATTTCTCTTGGTCGCATGTCTAACGACTCATGCATCGCCTACTATAACTCTTCATTGGAATTGCCATAGCACCAACAGTGCTTATAATTTGTGATACTGTACTAAATCATGAATGATGTGTTATGATAAAACTTGCTCAATGCCTGCAATTATTGTAGCACAGCGTTGGCATAAATAATCATTTTGAATTGTGTTACTTTGGTGTTTAAATCTACAGTTTTGTTTCTGAAAAAAAAATGATAATCAGCAAAGAGTAATTCAATTAATTCATTTGAATGATAAGCGTCTGGTGGTGATTTTACTGTTTTCGTAATATTATCCATATAAATAATAAACAATAATGGTGATAAGACACACCCCCCGTCTAACTCCTGATGTTACTGAAAACCACTTTGTAAGTCCTGCAATTGTTCTAACTGCACTTTCACTATCTTTGTATATGGCTCTTACAGTCTAATAATGGTCCTTTATTCCTTACTTTTCTAGAATACTCTAGAGGGGTTCTCTATTTATTTGATTGAAAGCTTTCTCTTGATCTATTCAAGCAATATTCATTTGGTTTTTGTATTCTATTATCCTTTCACGAATTTGTCATAGAGAAAATATTGCATCTGTATACCTTCTTTCTTTTATAAACTCAAACTGTTCCGAACGAAGCATTAGATCCACAAAAGGTCTTGTCTGTTTTTCAAGAATCTTAGAAAACATTTTGAGGACAAGACTAAGTAGGAAGATTTCTCCTTATGTGCCACAATCTTGCTTGCTTCCTTTATTCTTCCATATTGTTACTATGATGGCTCTTAGCCAATCTATTGGGACAGTTCTTTCTTTCCAAGTCTTTCTGAAGATATAAATAAGTAACCAAGTTACTTCAGTCACTCCACAGACCTGTATTGTTCTAGTGGTTGTTCTATCAATCCCCACCGATTTATTCTTTAGGTTGTTGTTGATAACTTCTCTGGCCTCTTGTTCCAGGATTGATATTAAAATATAGATGTTCATGGAAGAAATTGATCATTAACACTAGCTAAGACAATATGTAATACTGAGCTAAATGTAAGTAATACCAGCTAAGACAATATGTAATACTGAGCTAAATGTAAGTAATACCAGCTAGACAATATGTAATACTGATCTAAATGTAAGTAACACCAGCTAAGACAATATGTAATACTGAGCTAAATGTAAGTAACACCAGCTAAGACAATATGTAATACTGAGCTAAATGTAAGTAAGCAACACTAGAGATGTCTAGTAGATCTGTGGGATCTTAATTGTAAGCAACAATTTACCTGGCCGTTTGGATGCATGTACCACTCTCGAAGAAAGAGAAGCATTTGATTTTTGCAGAATTCCAGATCAATGCTGGCAAAAGGTATCATGTGGAAGGCTAAATCCCAAGAGGCATACTAGAAACAAAGAGAAAATCTTAGAATCAAATACTTAATGATTAATCACTTATAATCAAATGCGTAATGATTAATATACTCTTATTCAAAAGTAATTAATGATTAAAAACTTATAATCAAGTAATTTGTTTTAAAAAACTGTACCGTCTACTTGTATTCAAATAGTTACTGATTAATCATTTACAATCAAGTACTGAATACACTTATAATGTTTTTAAATTGTGATTAATCACTTAGCAAGTAATTAATCAACTAGTAACTTTTTTAAAATTGTGATTAATCACATATAATCATGTAATTAATGATTAACCTACTTATAATCAAATGCTTAGTGATGAACATTTATAATCAAATAGTCTTTACTTATAACCAAATACTTCAGTAATCTATATATAATCATCATGAATATTGGATGTCCATGTCGACATGCAGACAATTTATTTGAGTGAACTAAGCATGTGTACCAGCTGGCTACTGCGCTGGTTTTCCAGTATAGTAGTTTTAGGTCAATTCCTGGTTGAGCCAGGAGATGTTTCGCACACAAACTGTACAAGAGTTGACGCAGACTTGGGAAACAAGTACAGGACAAAAGTTGTCATGTGAAGATGGCTAGAGTGATGCAGAGACCACATCCCCTAAAGTACCAAAGGTCACAGAACAGTATATGTCTAACAGTGTATTTCCATAAACACGCATTCAACACTGTGAAGAGACTACTTGACTTCTAACAAAGGAATGGACAAATTTAAGAATATTTAACTTATAAGTTACCCATACGCCATGTGTTCCCGGAAACATCAACATAAAAATCCCACCATGCCTCTCTGTTCTTGTTTTAAGTCTGAAGAATCTTAATCATGTCCAGTCTTTGATGTTATCAATCTATACTTCCCTTTGCCCCCCCCCCCCATCTTCTTCCACCCCCTCTTAACTGTCCCCTGCAGGATAGTTTTAGAAAGGAAATTATGACCCACCTTATGTATACACAAGTTTTAAATGTTTCACTACAGCCAATAGATGTTCTTGTTGACTTGCAAGAGTACATATTTTCTTTCTCCCATATCTGACTTCCACACATCTTTTCAGTCACTGACACCCAAAAACGGCATACAGTGGGACAGCCAAACCCTTCCCCCCCCCCCCCCCCCCCAAACCTACTTAAGATCTCTTCATCATTATCACGTGACATATTTTTTCCAGAATGTCGTCTTTACAATTGATGTCCTGAACCCAACTCTATCTGTCTATCTCCTTCTAGGTCTACTTTTTCATCTATCTAACATCTATTTACACAGATGGCTCCGTTAACAGAAACACAAATAAAAGCGGTTGGGGTTTTGTTGCCTACAGAAACGGCGTGAAGTTGGTTGAGAATTCTTCAGCATATTCCTCGGTCACATCGATGGAGATAGAGAGAGTTACAGCAGCACTTAATTGGTTGATAACTGATACATCAACACACTCGGTAATACTCAAAGACTCTCAAAGCATGTTGCGCAAGATAGAAAAGTTCATGCTAAGAAAATAATGGTGGGACTTATTGAACACCTCTGTTATCCAGAGCATTACATGGATATACTGCCTTGGTTATGCTGGGATCAGAGGAAACGAAAGAGCCGACTTATTGGCAGGCAATGCGGCGATAGACTGAGAAGAGATAAAGCAAACTTAATGAAAGCAGTAATAAATTCATTTCAAGATGCAGATGATGTCAATGAGGCTGAGAACGTACACATACAGAGAATGTTAGAAATGGGAGTTTCTAGAGGTGAGGGAAGGCAAAGTAAATTTTTGGAAAGTCCATAAGAAAATACAATCAACACATGACCAGGACTCTGAGTCTACATACACATACACTGGGATGGCTACTGGAGCAGAGCACTTATGGGAATGTCCTGCAAGTTTCTAATCAAGAATCAAGAAGAATCTATCTAAAATCTCTTAACACATTCATATCAAGTTACAGTATTGCTATTCTGTGCTCCCCTCATAGGCCTCATCAAGACATGAGAAATATTTCTATAGCATGATTCCTTTTCTGTATTTTGTTGGTGAAACTTACTTGCTGCAAGGTCTGTTTGTCTCAACATTTCAGAACACAGAAGTAGTTAGTTATTCATCAGATCATCATCACTGCAAACTGGACACGTCCATAGTTGTTTCGATCTCTCCCTGAGTGTATCCGCCATTACACTTTTGTTGACAGTACCAGTCCTCTGCTGGTTGACCATCATTCTTCTGTGCCCTCCAATAGTTCACTTTTAGCAACACTGCATTTCAAACCCTGATCTTTAATCCTAGATATTGAAAAGGAATCATCATCCACAATAGTCTCACTCTCGCGTGTTATATCTCTAATGGAGTTCAAAACGTCAGCTCGATCCATTGCCCCATCGCCCTGTGCCACAATCGTGCATGACGCCAGTTAATCTGCTTTTTCACTGCCTCAAACACCCACATGTCCCGGCGTCAAAACACACAACTATTACTTGCTGCAAAGTTTTTTTAACAAAACTATCATGAACTCATAATTATTACTTTCTGCAAGGCATGCTTAACTTAACCTTTAGCCTGCCATTGGTGCAAATAAACACAAACTTCTGGTTTAAACTCACTGAATGCCATGGTAGCTTAGTTGTGACACAACTTGTTCTATTTCAAAGGCTTTTAGTGAGGTCTTTAACAAGTCCTTATAACGCTACTTTTGACCACCTTGAGATTGTGTACCCTTCTCCAGCTCACCATAGCGAAGTATTTTTGGCAGGAGATGGTCTGCTATATGTACCAAATGACCTGCCTAATTAATCTGTACCAGCATCAGAATAGTGTCAATGCTGTGTATACCAGTTCTGTCAAGGACAGTGCTATCTGTAATCTTGTCTTGCCATCTGATGTTCTTAACTTTTCTTTGACTAGTTGTGTGAAAGTGATTGATTTTCCTCACATGATGTTTATACACAGTCCATGTTTCACGACACACAACTATTACAAGGCATGTCATATAATTAAACCAGAATTTCCCATATACATTTTGTTTCATAATAAAATAAACTGTTAATTTGTGTTAAAGCATCGAAACTGAGTTGAAGCCATTCTCATTATAAATCAATTAATTTATCAATACCTTGAATCTTAATTAAGGCTTCTGGCATCTCACTTCCATATTTCGGTTGGACAAGTTTGTGTTGCAATCATTTCTATTCGTTGTCTTTTGATGTTTTGTACGTATCTTGGGGAGCTGCGTAGCGCAGTGGTTATGAGTGGTCTGGGGTTCATTCCCCAGTTGAGGTGGAAATGTTTTTCAGATCGCAACAGCTCCCAGGTCAACCCAGCCTTAAATGGGTACAGGATTAATCCGAGAAGTAAAGACTGCGAGGGAGAGGAGATGGCTACCACCCTCATTTGCAGAGCCTCTGAAATGTGAGATCGCTAACATCTCACATCCCTACAGCATTAATCAATGCTATGGGTTACTTTACTTTACTTACTTAAGTATCTTGATAAAGGCCTTTTGTTTGAAACAATAATACTTTATGTATTATAATTTGTATGTTTTTGTGTTTGCACATCATAACCCCCTAGTTTCAGTGACAGTCCGTCATGTCTAAGTAGAACGTTCTAAAAACCTGTGTTTTTAGACAGTATAAAAAGTAAGTCTCATTATAAAGAGTCTCCAAGAATAATTACCCATGGATATTCCCACTTGTCTGGCATGCTGATAATGTCTCTGTTGAATAAGTGTCTCCAGTCAGAATTACGTGTTTTGGAATGTGCAGTAGGTCGCTGATTCACATCCCCTTGCAGCCATTCCTATAAAAACAAACATTAGGATTCAAAATTTAGATTCTAAAAACTATGGACAATGATTGTTAATATATGTTCTAAATCTTCTTCTTCTTCAGCGTTCATTCTCAAACTCCCACTGGATATCCCTTGTAACAGGACCATGGTCCTACTAGATTTCCAGCAGAATGTAGTCCAGAGAATGGAAATGTGTTGTGTCGCCGTTTTATTTGCGCCAATGGCCCGACACATCCGTCATCAGCGGAATGTTCTAAATCAAGTTTGTAGATATGGGATGGGGAGAAAAGGATGGAGTTTGTAGAATTTTTAATCAAGCTTGTAGATATGGGATAGGGAGAAAAAGATGGAGTTTGTAGAATTTTTAATCATGCTTGTAGATATGGGATAGGGAGAAAAAGATGGAGTTTGTAGAATTTTTAATCATGCTTGTAGATATGGAATGGGGAGAAAAGATGGAGTTTGTAGAATTTTTAATCAAGCTTGTAGATATGGGATGGGGAGAAAAGGATGGAGTTTGTAGAATTTTTAATCATGCTTGTAGATATGGGATGGGGAGAAAAGATGGAGTCTGTAGGATTCAAACACCCTCCAATGCTTCCGCCGAACTGACTAGCTTCACTGTGTGTCGACAGTGCTGCTGTATGTGTTGACACAGAGGATTCAGAGATATTGCCTGTCTTTTTGCAGTCCAATCTCTTTTCATCAGCTACCTCTACATTCACGGACATGATCCCCAAAAGTTTTAGCTAGAATCAGCATGAGCAGCTGTATTTCTGTTTCCAGGGTGCACTATGGGGAGGTACTTTTGAGATCTTTGCTATCTGCTAACCCTGAGTCCACCGAGAGCAATGCGGTACCCTTTGCACCCCTCATTATTTGTTATTTCTTTTTTAGTGTTCACTAACATGAGGTGGCTTCAAATGCCATATTTTTTATTAATCACTAACATGAACATGAGGTGAAAGTGGCTTCAACTGCCATATGTTTTAGTGATCACTAACATGAACAGGAGGTGGCATCAACTGCCATATGTTTTTAGTGATCACTAACATGAACATGAGGTGAAAGTGGCTTCAACTGCCATATGTTTTAGTGATCACTAACATGAACAGGCGTAAGGCCAAAGGTAGACCAAAAAAACGGTGGATATAAAACATCAAGATAGCCTTGAATAAACAAGGACTAATTGCAGCCACTGTGACACATCTGGCCAGCTTAAGCTCCCACCCTACAATTAAAGGTAAGTGTGAATGCGATAACCAACATTCACCTGGGTAAAGACAATAGACTAACATGAACATGAGATGGTTTCAACTGCCATATTTTTTTAAATGTTCATATGTCCTGATGTGACCAGGGTGAACTCCGACTAATGGCTGAAGAGTGTGCATCTTCAAAATTAGTTTTTAATTCCCAAATTCTTCTTCAGCATTCATTCTCAAACTCCCACTGGATCTTTCTTGTAACAGGATAATGGTCCTACTAGATTTCCAGCAGGATGTAGTCCATGGAAATGCATTGTGTCACCGTTTTATTTGCGCTGATGGCCTATCATATCTATCTTCAGCGGTAATTCCCAAATACCATTCCAATCTATTCATGTAGATAAAAATACAATATAAAAATGTTAGGAAAAAATAACTGTTCATTGAATAGAATCTGCTACACTGACACAAATATTTAATGGTTGATTTTAATGTGTTTTTTGTTCATTTAGTTCTTTTCATGGGAAACTATTTCATATTAAGTACTTGACATTGTACAGGAAATATACAAGGTCTGTTCAAAAGTGTATCTAAACTCATTTCCTCTCAGTAAACAAATCATGCACCGTTGAAGTGCTCTGGTGGGGGAGTGGTTGTAGAGGGAAGTAAAGTGCATGGCTGCATATGTTCCCAATCATAAATAATGTCAGTTGTTGGTAATCAGCACTACTGTTGTCATGTTGTGACTTGATATCGCATTTTCAGTTTTGCAGAATGATGGAAAAACTAGCTCAGATATTTCCAAATACAAGCTGTATTGTATCAGATTTTTCCAACGGTTTGGTGATCCCCAAGTGGAAAATATTCAAAAATATCTGGGTGATTCAACATGATTTTGACAATGATTCCTTTTTTATCATGTAAATTGTCTATTGTCTTTCCTCAGGTGAATGATTGATGATCGCATTCACACTTGCAGTTAAGCGTAGGGGTGGTAGCTTAAGCTGTCATTTCAAGGCCAGATGTGTCGCCGTGGTTGCATTTAGTCCATGTTTGTTCAAGGTTATCTTGATGTTTTCTATCCACCGTTTTCTTGGTCTACCTTTGGCTTTACGCCCTGATATTCTTGTATTATATGCTCTTATTGGTATTTAGTTTGGCTTCATTCTCATAAGGTGACCGAACCATTTTACTTGCTGTCTCTAAATATGTTCGATACATGATATTATACCAACCCTTTTCCTAATTTCTTCATTTCTTATTTTATCTAGTTTAGTAACCATTGCAGCTTTTCTCAGACACTTAAATTCACATGTGACGATTTTTTTTGCTGCGAAGCTGTTAAAGACCATGTTTGACATTGGTAGCACAGTGTTGGTATAAAAATTGTAGATATTATTTGTGACGCTCCTGCCGCGTCAGCTTCTATGACAGACCTAGCAAGTCGATAGGAGAATCTGTGTGCTAATATTTATACAATAAGCTAAGTTTTGTGATATTCTATGTAAATTAATTAGTGGTATAATTGTTTTAAAAAGTGTCACACATTGATGGACATATTCTGGTAGACCTTCAACACAGCAAAATGCAGAGGCTATTAACCAAATTTGAACTTTGAACATGCAGTGCCATTGTATTACCATCCGAGATCTTGTGAACAAGGTGGGGGATGAGCATTGGTTAGGTGTATTCCATTTTCACTAAGGATGTGGCATGTGTCTCCTAAGAGTTTACCAGAGCTGCTAACAAATGGAGGTGCATGTAATGCTGTTGGAACTACTAACAAATGGAGGTGCATGTAATGCTGTTGGAACTACTAACAAATAGAGGTGCATGTAATGCTGTTGGAACTACTAACAAATGGAGGTGCATGTAATGCTGTTGGAACTACTAACAAATGGAGGTGCATGTAATGCTGTTGGAACTACTAACAAATGGAGGTGCATGTAATGCTGTTGGAACTACTAACAAATAGAGGTGCATGTAATGCTGTTGGAACTACTAACAAATGGAGGTGCATGTAATGCTGTTGGAGCTACTAACAAATGGAGGTGCATGTAATGCTATTGGACCTACTAACAAATGGAGGTACATGTGATACTGTTGGAACTACTAACAAATGGAGGTGCATGTAATACTGTTGGAACTACTAACAAATGGAGGTGTATGTAATACTGTTGGACCTACTAACAAATGGAGGTGCATGTAATACTGTTGGAGCTACTAACAAATGGAGGTGCATGTAATGCTGTTGTTCAACTCCACATTGAAGTCTCACAGGACATGCTAAACTTGTCACATGACAACCTTCATGAACACAGTTATTTCTGATGATGTGTCATGGGTGTTTGAATATGATCAAAAAACTACGGTACAGTCACGGTACAGTCATCAAAGTGACTAACACATCACAGTCATCATTGTCCCTAAGACCCAAAAAAGCAAGGTGAGTACACAGCAAATCATGCTGTGTTCTTTGACTACTGTGATGTAGTGCATCATGAATACACACCACATCATCATCATCAAGTGCCATGCTGACTAAAGTAGGCACTCATGGACTTCCACAGCTCTCTGTCTCCAGTATTATGTATCAGGAATGTTGTTGTTTCCTTTCTGTGCCAGGTTGTTAAAATGTCTAATATTTTATATATATATATATATATATATATATATATATATATATATATATCCGTCTTGCAATTGACTCTTTCAAGACTTCTGCATAAGTTTTCCTGGCAGTCCATGGTATTCTCAGTATTCTTCTGTAGAAATACACACCAGATGGTATAAACATTAAGAAAGAATACCACCCAAAAGTGGTCCACCACCTTCGTAATGCTGTAAATGAAATCAATTGGATCTATGAGCAATGAAAAATTGATAGCTTCATCATGACAATGTACCTGGTCATTCTTTGCATTTGATTCAGACTTTCTTAGCCAAACACAATATTCATACGCTTTGTTAGGCTCCATATTGTCCTGACATAGTTCCGTGACTTTTGACTGTTCTAGAGCTGAAGTAAACAATGAAAGCGACCTCATTTGAGTCATGAAAAGATATTTCCAGTAATGTTTCCAACAATGGAAAGAATGCTGGGAGAAGTGTGTATAGTTCCAAGGAGAGAATTATGGGAATTGTAGTCTCAGTACTACGGTTGAGTAACTCAGTACAGTTTCAGTAAAGTTCTTAAGTAAAGTTTCAGTCCTACGGGTGAGTAACTGAATTAGAGTTTCAGTCATGAGTGAGTAACTTAATTAGAGTTTCAGTCATATGTGTGAGTCTCTTAATTAGAGTTTCAGTTCTATGGGTTAGTAACATTATTTGTAACCATGGAGTTAGAAACTTTCTGAACAGACCTTGTAGTAAATTGTTATTTTTCTCATTCATTCAGATCAAACATTTAGATTTATGTACACAAGGAAGAGATTTAACAAACCGATACGATGTAGTGGTAGAACTGCTTACTCCAGAGCAGGCCTGCATAGGCTTGTCTAGTGACTAGAGTTTGCTGTGGATCTTGGCACACAATCACCTGAAGAAAAGAAAAATTCAAGTTGATAAAGGGTTATATTTTTTGTTGTTTGAATTCCCAAGAATTATGAGGGATGATGCTATTGTTTTATGTGCAATTGTAATTGGGATGTGTAATTTAGTTATTGTTCATACCCAGGACACAAATTCTCAACGAAATACAATGATTCAATTAATCAAGTGCCATGCTGAGTGGCGTAGGTGATCTTGCTTCTTCACAACTCTTTGTCTCTACTTCCCTTGATCTTTCCGGTGGTTACTAAAATATACAATCAATAGAACGGGAAAATGCCAAAAGGAAATCATAACTCAAGTTTTGTTCAGATCGAGAACAAGCTTCTAGCCCCTGGAGTTCCTAAAAATGTGTAGAGACTCAGACTTGGACAAGAGGTTCCCTATGTCAGTGAATCACACCTCGGCTAGAGCGAACGAACCCAGGCCCAACTCTACTATTAATGCTTTCCTGTATCCAGGATGAAATGCTGCTAACTAGGACTAGTCTACTCTTATGTTATTTTATAACGAAACTAATGTGATAATATAATATCGTCTTTGAAAATAAACAAAACACGATCTAACTAACATTATCGGCTACACAATTAGAAATCAGAATTTTCCAAAATAGACTTGAAAAACGGCTGCTATTTCAAACAATTTTGACGGATTATATCAGCAGCTAAATACAGTCACAATTTATTTATATCTCATTCTATTTCGTTGAACACTAGCTGAAAAGTAAGTTCATTATGACTACTTTCATTTCCCCTATGAACCGGATGAATGTTTGTTTGTTTACAATTGTGATATCCTTGTCCAAGGAGGTGCATAGCAACTACCGACTTCAGTCGAGGACAGGTACTGAAAATATGTTGCGTCTTTCGACTATAGTCCCTCACAGTGTGATGAAGTTAACACATAAATGAAAAATAAACCTTTATATGAAAGACTTCAATGTTCTGAAATGTATGGTTAGAGTAAAATTGAAAAATATCTCAAAATTCTGGGAGATCAGTATAGTCTCTATACAAATATATCAGACAATTCTACCAGCCATTTTAGCGAGTTAAGAGAGCAGTTTTGAAGACTACATTAACATAGACCAAGACCTCAAACCAAAAGACACTATGAATATTGATATCGTAGTTGAGAATTTTGGAGAATGTCGGAAAGGTGAAGAGAACAAGATGGAGAGGAAAGCAGAAGAAAAGAAGAAAAATAAAATTGTGTTGGAAAAATAAAAGTATAGAGTGAAGCCTTATCAAGATGCTGTCAAAAGTTTAAAAGAACTACAGCAATTTTCAATACAGCAGAATCATTCACGTATGCTTAGTGTGATTGCTCAGTGTAAAGTCTTTGTGGAAAGTCAGACAGCCAAGAGTGACATTGTGTGCAGAAAACCCCTTTAGACTAACAGAAAAAAACTAAAGAAAAAGTAAGCAATTTGTTTGTGTTCATTGTTTGAATGCGTACAAGTATAGTGTATAATTAAACTGGGTAAACCTTCACAGAAAACCACAGATTATCAGGATGTCTGGAGAACAAAATGCATTGTGTTATATCTTACAACATTGCTGCGATATCTATGCCTTTCAGTCTGACACATCCGACTTCAGCATGGCTTTGGGTCACTTTGACCCTATGTGGGATGGGCTGGCCAACTTCAACCCATAACCTCTTTAGTCATCTCTTATGACATGCATGGAAGGCAAGGTATTCTTTGCTCCTCTCTTGCATCCCAGCAAAACTCAGTCTCTATATTTTGTTTCATATCCCAGAAAAAATGTTGCCTCCTAGGAGAGAACCCACACTCCCTTTGATTTCTATTATTACTACTATCATTTCAGGTTCATGTAAGATGCTGGCAACTCTTTCTGGTTATAAATACTTCCAATGACACAGCCAACAGATCACATAAAGAAGCTGTATGTTTAAAAATCAATCATCCAATGACACAGCCAACAGATCACATAAAGAAGCTGTATGTTTAAAAATCAATCATCCAATGACACAGCCAACAGATCACATAAAGAAGTTGTATGTTTAAAAATCAATCATCCAATGACACAGCCAACAGATCACATAAAGAAGTTGTACGTTTAAAAATCAATCATACCTCATCATAAAACTCATCTGCTTCCTGTTTCCTGACGGCAAATACATCATCAAATCCTTCTTTAGAAAACATGTGCTCTGGTTCAGGGCCTTGTGATTTCTCAAACAATCTAACTTTAATAACAAACTCTTCTCCCCCGGGTATCTCTAATACATAATGAGGAGCACACTTAGTCCCTAGTTTCTCTGGGTTCACAGCAGACGTGTCACCTGAAATTAAATGCAATAAATAAACGTAGTACTATTCCACACTGAGTTTCATTTAAGTGTGATATGTTCCTACCAGGCCATATATTCTGCTATTTAATGTACCTTTCCACACTTTTTAGTGTCATTTAAGTTTGACATGTTCTTGTCTGACCATATATTCTGTTATTTAGCGTAGTACCATTCCACACTGTTGAGTGTCATTTAAGTTTGATATGTTTATAATTCTGTTATTTCACCTTTTTGTTCAGATAAAAAGCAAAGTTATTATGAATCCTCCTTTCTTTTCTTTTTGCTTTAAACCCCTTTTATATCTTACAGTGTTAGGGGGAGAAGGGTTCTCTTGAGATGGCAATTTGGTGTGCTTCATGTATACTTGTTGTGGACTTTTTTATTTCTATAATACATCTTTTGCGTGGTCTGCCTCTGACTTTAAATATGTCATACCTTGATAGCATTGTTTTTTAGAGTAATATCTGATGGTTGTCTGGAAGCATGTAAAAACCATATAATTTGTTGTTGTATGATGTAATCCAGGATTGACATTACATATGTTAGTCTTCTGATGTTTTTAATTTCTGATTTTGTCTTTTATTGTTACACCAAGAATTTTATATAGACAATTCATTTCTGTTGTAACAAGCTTTCTTTTCTTGTTAGTGCCCACATCTGACATTAGTGATGGTAAGATTATCATTTTGTATAGCGCAGTTTTGGTGTTCCTGTTCACATGTTTTTGTTTTTTAATCCATTGCAAGGTAGACCACTTTGATTTAACTGTTGAATGTATGCACATGTACTGCTACAATCAAAACTTTATTAATCGTGAGTAGTGCACCAGAATATGCATTAGTTAAATCATTCACACTAGAATTGTTATACCTATCTTCCCGCCGAAGACGGATGTGTCGGGCCATTGGCGCAAATAAAACGGCGACACAACGCATTTCCATTTTCTGGACTACATCCTGCTGGAAATCTAGCAGGACCATGATCCAGCTAGATCCAGTTGGAGTTTGAGAATGAATGCAGAAGAAGAAGAATACCTATCTTGATTGCTACCAAATGACCACCAATGTACAAATTATTGGGGGAAAAAAATTTACATCATCACTTGAACTTTCTTTCAATAAATGAATTATATTTATTACAACTAATATGTGACTTATTAAACAGATGCTATCTCTTGTCTATCACAACTAATATGTGACTTATTAAACAGATGCTATCTCTTGTCTATTACAATACATGACCTATTAAGCAGATGCTATCTCTTGTCTATCACAACTAATATGTGACTTATTAAACAGATGCTATCTCTTGTCTATCACAACTAATACATGACTTATTAAACAGATGCTATCTCTTGTCTATTACAATACATGACCTATTAAGCAGATGCTATCTCTTGTCTATCACAACTAATATGTGACTTATTAAACAGATGCTATTTCTTGTATATCAAAACTAATACATGACTTATTAAACAGATGCTATCTCTTGTCTATCACAACTAATACATGACTTATTAAACAGATGCTATTTCTTGTATATCACAACTAATATGTGACTTATTAAACAGATGCTATTTCTTGTATATCACAACTAATACATGACTTATTAAACAGATGCTATTTCTTGTATATCACAACTAATACATGACTTATTAAACAGATGCTATCTCTTGTCTATCACAACTAATACATGACTTATTAAACAGATGCTATCTCTTGTCTATCACAACTAATACATGACTTATTAAACAGATGCTATCTCTTGTCTATTACAATACATGATCTATTAATCAGATGCTATCTCTTGTCTATCACAACTAATATGTGACTTATTAAACAGATGCTATTTCTTGTATATCACAACTAATACATGACTTATTAAACAGATGCTATCTCTTGTCTATCACAACTAATACATGACTTATTAATCAGATGCTATCTCTTGTATATCAAAACTAATACATGACTTATTAAACAGATGCTATCTCTGGTCTATTACAACTAATACGTGACTTATTAAACAGATACTAGCTCTTGTCTATTACAATACATGACCTATTAAGCAGATGCTATCTCTTGTCTATCACAACTAATACATGACTTATTAAACAGATGCTATCTCTTGTCTATCACAACTAATACGTGACTTATTAAACAGATGCTATCTCTTGTCTATCACAACTAATACGTGACTTATTAAACAGATGCTATCTCTTGGTTGCCCACTCATAGAAAAATATCACAATTTTAGGAAAACAAACTTCAAAAGTTATTTACATTATGCATCACCATTTTTGCATGAAACAACATAACAAAACTCAAAATATTTTCCTTAATGCACAGAAAACCAAAATAATGCATATCAACTGAAATGGACTCACACCTGCGAAAGTTATTGACAAAGAGCAACTCAAAAATGCTCAAAGAACAACTAAAAAAATGCCAACACCTTTGAACATCTCAGGTCAACAATTAAGACCACAGGAGATTGTTCAGCAGAGATCAGAAAGAGGTCTGTAATGGCCTACAAAAAAACATCACAGATAAAAATCCATGGCAAGGTACAAAACAGAACGACAAACCTACAACTATTTAAGAACATATTTTTCCAGTGGCAACATATAGTTGTAAGACTTGGGCAATGACATCTGCAATTAAAAAGAAAACAGCATTTGAAATTCTTCTTCTTCTTCTTTCGTTCACTAATGATGTCTATATCTGCAGTGTTGTTTCTTGTATAAATTGGACAGTGTTTTCCATTTCTTGTTTTGTACCATAAAGTTTAACATTCATCGGTGTATCAGAAGGCCAGTATGTGCATCTTAATGTGTCATAGTTTGCACATTCTTGAAGGATATGTTCTGAGATCTGGTTGGCTTATCCACAATTACACTTTGCTGTTGTGCCAATTTTAAATTTTGTATACATATGGCTGTTTAATCTATTGTGTCCAGTTCTGAGTCGAAATATGATGACCTGTTCTTGTCTGTTAAGTAGGTGGTAGTCGTCCCGTGAAGGCATGCATTTGAAATGAAATGTTATAGAAAAATCATAAGTATATCAAGAACAGAAAGGTGAATATAGAAGAAGAATTATTCTTCAAAACTGTACAAAAATGAGCAAACTAACTTTTTTGGACATATAAAAAGACACAATGGGTTACAAAACTTAACCATGGAGAGAAATATTCCAGGGAAGAGAACAAGAAGAAGACTATGACTACTATGGACAAAGGATATCAAAGACCTTCTGAACATGACACTGGAAGAGGTTGGACAGTTTGCACAGATCTGGGAGGCTTACAGTGCGGAGGTATGGACAACATTCTACAAAAGATACATCACATAGTAGATCAGCACCTTGCATCTGGAATTCACGAGGGAATCTAAATGTTTAATCATAGTCCACAACCAACATAGTGGAAACAAAGCTCTTTTCAGTTGTACAGAATTACAGAATGCAAGTGATTTTCAGCAGTAAGAATTATAGTGTCCCAGTAGATTTTAGCAATAAGAATTATAGTGTCCCAGTAAAATTTAGCATTAAAAATTATAGTGTCCCAGTAGCTTTCAGCATTAAGAATTTGTGTCCTAGTAGATTTTAGCAGTGAGAATTAAGGTGTCCCAGTAGATTTTAGCAGTGAGAATTAAGGTGTCCCAATAGATTTCAGCAGTAAGAATTAGTGTCCTAGTAGATTTTAGCAGTAGGAATTCTAGTGTCCCAGTAGATGTTAGCAGTGAGAATTATAGTGTCCCAGTAGATTTTAGCAGTGAGAATTAAGGTGTCCCAGTAGATGTTAGCAGTGAGAATTATAGTGTCCCAGTAGATGTTAGCAGTAAGAATTATAGTGTCCCAGTAGATGTTAGCAGTAAGAATTATAGTGTCCCAGTAGATGTTAGCAGTAAGAATTATAGTGTCCCAGTAGATGTTAGCAGTAAGAATTATAGTGTCCCAGTAGATGTTAGCAGTAAGAATTATAGTGTCCCAGTAGATGTTAGCAGTAAGAATTATAGTGTCCCAGTAGATGTTAGCAGTGAGAATTATAGTGTCCCAGTAGATTTTAGCAGTAAGAATTATAGTGTCCCAGTAGATTTTAGCAGTGAGAATTATAGGTCCCAGTAGATTTTAGCAGTAAGAATTATAGTGTCCCAGTAGATGTTAGCAGTAAGAATTAGTGTCCCAGTAGATTTTAGCAGTGAGAATTATAGTGTCCCAGTAGATGTTAGCAGTGAGAATTATAGTGTCCCAGTAGATGTTAGCAGTAAGAATTATAGTGTCCCAGTAGATGTTAGCAGTAAGAATTATAGTGTCCCAGTAGATGTTAGCAGTAAGAATTATAGTGTCCCAGTAGATGTTAGCAGTAAGAATTATAGTGTCCCAGTAGATGTTAGCAGTAAGAATTATAGTGTCCCAGTAGATGTTAGCAGTAAGAATTATAGTGTCCCAGTAGATGTTAGCAGTGAGAATAATAGTGTCCCAGTAGATGTTAGCAGTGAGAATTATAGTGTCCCAGTGGATGTTAGCAGTAAGAATTATAGTGTCCCAGTAGATGTTAGCAGTAAGAATTATAGTGTCCCAGTAGATGTTAGCAGTAAGAATTATAGTGTCCCAGTAGATGTTAGCAGTAAGAATTATAGTGTCCCAGTAGATGTTAGCAGTAAGAATTATAGTGTCCCAGTAGATGTTAGCAGTAAGAATTATAGTGTCCCAGTAGATTTTAGCAGTAAGAATTATAGTGTCCCAGTAGATTTTAGCAGTAAGAATTATAGTGTCCCAGTAGATTTTAGCAGTAAGAATTATAGTGTCCCAGTATATGTTAGCAGTAAGAATTATAATGTCCCAGTAGATGTTAGCAGTGAGAATAATAGTGTCCCAGTAGATTTTAGCAGTATGTGATATTATGGGTTAACATGCAAACTACTCAACAATTATACACAATAACACCTGTATCACTGTGAAGCTTAGGATAACTTACCAAACAACAAAAGTCTATGGAAAGCATCTTTCACATATGGACTAGGATTGTTCCGGCGAAAAATGCGCTTGTGGTTGGTTTCATTTTCAGTAAACAATATATTTGGCTTCTGCCCATTCTGATCCATATCCACCTCAAAAACATAATTACCTGCAAAATACAATTTTTAAGAATCGTCCCTGTGGGATGTTGCAAAAAAGCCAACATGATTCATCATGAAATCATATAAAACACAATTTTTTCTGAAATCGTCCCTGTGGAATGTTGCAAAAAGTCAACATGATTCATCATGAAATCATATTTTACTCACAATTATATGAGATAGCAGATACCATAAAAAAAACTCAGAAAACTACCAAAATTGGAGTACCTATTTTAAGCAGTCAAATGGGGGGTAGGTCGTACTTACTTTGAGAATCAGGTATTTCCAAATATGATGTCATTTTTGGGAAAGTTCGACAATGTAGGTTTTCAGAATATAATTTAAATGGGATTTACTATATATAGTATACAGACATCAGTCTATTGGTGTGTTATTTGGTGTGCTAATTTCATTAGTTTTTAAGTAGGTATGCATAATTGTTGTTGTTAAATAATGAATGTCAAATCTGGTAAGTACCCTCTAGCTCCATGTATAAGCTGAGAATTTAAGTATGTTTTTTCCTCTCTAGATGTTGGGGGTTTGGCTTATATACTACCAGTATAGGGTAACCATGCAGTGGATACCCTCTCACTGTGGAATACCAGGAAATGAAAAAGCAGACCAACTGGCTAAGGAAGGTGCTGCCGAAGACCAACCAGATATACCAATGACCTATCATCAGAAAAAACAGATGATCAAGTCAATAAGAAAGCCACAAACAACAACACAAAATGACTATCATATTATGAACAGACCAGAACAAGTTATAATTCTACGTCTCAGAACAGGACACAACCGACTCCGCAGTCACATGTATACAAAGTTCAAGATTGGCAACACAGCCATGTGTACATGTGGACAGGCAGCACAGAGTGCCAAACATATACTTCAAGAGTGTTCTGAGCATGAAACGCCGAGGCAGACATATTGGCCAGAGGAAACAACACTGGAATCAAAACTCTATGGGACACTGTATGAACTACAAAAGACAGTGCGTTTTATTAAGGAGACAGAATTACAGATATAGACATGTTTCAAGTGAACGAAAGAAGAAGAAGAAGAAGAAGGCTTATATACGAGCAGAATGAAAACTGTAAAAATTATTACCAGTAGAATCACAATAACTGGTAACAAAGAATAAAGTCACATAGGCCTATCAGTAGTAGGAAAAAACTTACCAGTATGAAGTCATTAAAACCCTTCCAAGTTGGAAACTGAATTCCGAAACATTTCACCCTCTGCCGTGCAAATAATGTCTACAATCGTAAAATCCACTATACTTCAGAAACTCCCATTGTTACTAAAAATAGCTCATCCGGGAAAGCATGTTGTTCCAAAATATGCATGTTCTGTGTTTGTGTTCCTGAGGATACTTTAATACGTGTACAGGATGTTCATTGATGTTGTAATAGTCCTTGTTTCGATTGGTCTGTTCTCAGTGACTTGAGTACACAGGCTGAAAGTCTTGACGAGACCACATCTTTTTTTCATGATGTGGTTGGTCAAGTACAGAAAACCTGTTTACTTATGTTGCAAAGTGATTCTGTGCTGCTAGAACAGACCTGGTTCAATTCCCATCAGTTGTAAGAATTATTTTCCAAAATAGTGGCACCAGTGATAAAAAGTCTATAGACTGTCGTTCATAAATACCGGTATTAATCATGAAAACACCACAGTTTTTTTTAATTGAGATTGTATGACATATAAAGACTAATAGATCAAGTCAATAAATCAAGTAATGAATATGGACTGGATATAAACATTCAAAAAACAAAAACCATGATAATCAGCAAAAACACAGAAGAACAGGAGGTAAACATAAACATACAGGGAGAGAAACTACAACAAGTAAAACAGTATCAATATCTTGGACACATAGTCACAAATGATGGCAGATGTGAAACAGAAGTTAAAAGGAGAATAGGAATGGCTAAAAGTACCTTCAATGACATGAGGAAATTCTTAATATCTAAACAAATTACAAACAAGTTAAAAATGAGAATTATAAAATGCTACATCTATTCCATATTAATGTATGGCTCAGAAACATGGACACTAAATAAACAATTAGAAGACAAAATTGATGCCTTTGAGATGTGGGTATATAGAAGAATAGGGAGAACATCATGGAAAGAGAAGAAAACAAATAAAGAGGTGCTAAAAACACTTAATATGAAGAAAGAACTATTAAGAGAAATAAAGATCAGGAAAATAAAATACTTTGGACACATTAAAAGATATGACACCCTATTGAAGACCTTACTTGAGGGTAAAGTCAAAGGGAAGCGAGCAAGAGGTAGGCAGAGATACAAGTGGGAGAGTAACATTACACGATGGACAGGTTACAGTCTAGCAGAGTGCACCACCAAGACAAGAGACAGGAGATGTTGGAGATACGTTGCAGCCAACCTTCGTTGCGGAGACGGCACTTGATGATGATGATGATGATATATAAAAAGTAATTTAAATCTAGACCTAGCATTACAACTGTGAGGGTTTTGAAATTCATTCAGAAAGTACAAACATTCATTATGAAACATAGGAAGTTTAAGGCTCTTTGGTGCCAGTTTAATTTTATACACATTTTTAAAGATATCAATATCAATGTTATACAGAAGACTGCTGAGAATACAAACTAGAATACAAACTAGAATACAAACTAGAATACAAACAGAAAAACTAATGTGGAGGTGTTGAAAGAGCCAAATGTGAAACGGACCTTAATCAATAATATAAGAAAAACACAATCTTCAGTTTTGGCCACTTCATGAGACCATAGTCACAACAGGCAAGATTGAAGGAAACAGAGACAGAGGGCGGCAACATGAGAAAATATTAGACAGTTTAACAACCTGGCATGGCAGGCAAACAACAACAACGGTTTTGATACATAATAATGTATAGAGAGCTGTGGAGAGCCATGATCGCCTATGCCAACCAGCATGGCACTTGATGATGATGATGTCTGTCTAAAAATTGTGTTTGCACCCTCGGTATTGGTGGATGAGTACTGTCTATATTGCTGGTCAGCTTATACACGTAACATGCAGTATTTAGGTTTGAATGTCATATTCATCTCCAGCGCAGCTTTTTTTAGTTCAATCTCTATTGGTACCTGCTTAATTCTTTCCCTGAGTTAATTATTTTGTAATCTTATCATACATTTTAATTTCTCATATGTAGTTGCACAAATCCAAGACTTTGCTACTTTGCTATGGTAACTCTCAGATCTACATTATAGACAACATAATGTTACCTAATGTTTGATGTTCTATCTCCACCCGACCTGTTCCAGCTTCCCATAAATTTGGTTTCTTCTCCAGAAATGCCTGAAATGACAAAAGTAAACGATCACACATTATGACTGATGCATTTATTGATGAATCATTTATCGTGCTTCATAACAACAAACTGATCCATTTAAACAATATTGTTTGGGTCAAAGGGCATGAGCCCATGGACCGCTGGATCAGCAACCAACCAACCAACCAACAATATTGTTTACTTATTTCTTACAATTTCTCTGTTTACTTCTTCTTCTGCGATCAGTTTTCTATACTCAGAAGTTTATACAGGCAAGTGGGTCGTCTCCGTGAATTCACTCATCAGCAGGATGTCCTCTCGGTTGCTATACTTCCAAACCAGTCTCACGTGTTAGTTATTAAGTCACCAAAAAGTGGACATATCTGCTGAATGTGTTCTGGGTTCAGGGGACCATTTTGGCATGAAGATTGATCAATTAGTCTGTTTAAAACAAAGGCAGTAAACTTTTTTTTGGTTTTGTAGGAGAGATTGAGCTTTGTTCATGTGGGACCTAAAAGTCTTTCTTAGTTTATAATAACCACAGTGTCAGAGGATATCTATGGGACCTAAACGTCTGCGTTTGTTCTCAAACTCCTGCAGATCAGCAGGATGTAGTCCGGAGAATGGAATGTGTTGTGTCATGGTTTACAGCATTGCTGTGATATCTGCGCCTTTCGGTCTGACACATCTGACTTCAGCATGGCTTTGGGTCATTGACCCTATATGGGATGGCGCAGTCAACTCCATCCCATAACCTCCTTAGTCGTCTGGTACGACATCCATGGAAGGTAAACAGTTATTCTTTGCTCCCCTTTCAGGCCCGGACAACACACAGGCGTCTTAGTTTATAATAACCACAGTGCTAGATAATATCTAAAAACATGAGATTTCTACAGTAACACAATAAGAAACTAATAAAACTTAAGGTTCATATAATATAATATTACTTATATCCAGTGCTTTTTTTCTAGGTAAAAAAATGAGTATACATTTAGGGTTTGTGAAAAATGGCCTAATTTTTAGTGGCAACAACCCCCCCCTCCCCCCAACATAACACAACAACAGTTAATTGATTCAAAATATTAATTAAAAAGTTGATATATGAAACATACCATTAAAAAGATCAATATTCATTTGAAAGTGTTCTGTTTTCACCTAACTCAAATAACTAATTTGGAAAGAGATTGCTTGGAGGAAAGAGACTTCTTGATAGAAAGAGACAGTTTGATGGGACTGCTTCATGGAAAGAGACTGCTTGGTGGAAAGAGACTGGTTGATGGAAAGAGACTGTTTGATGGAAAGAGACTGTTTGATGGTACTGCTTGATGGAAAGAGACTGCTTGGTGGAAAGAGACTGCTTGGTGGAAAGAGACTGTTTGATGGAAAGAGACTGTTTGATGGAAAGAGACTGTTTGATAGAAAGAGAATGCTTGGTGGAAAGAGACTGTTTGATGGTACTGCTTGATGGAAAGAGACTGCTTGGTGGAAAGAGATTGCTTGATAGAAAGAGACAGTTTGATGGAAAGAGATTGCTTGGTGGAAAGAGACTGCTTGATGGAAAGAGACTGCTTGATGGAAAGAGACTGCTTGATGGAAAGACTGCTTGTGGAAAGAGACTGCTTGATGGAAAGAGACTGTTTGATGGAAAGAGACTGCTTGATGGAAAGAGACTGTTTGATGGAAAGAGACTGCTTGGTGGAAAGAGACCGCTTGGTGGAAAGAGACTGCTTGATGGAGACTGCTTGATGGAAAGAGACTGCTTGGTGGAAAGAGACTGCTTGATGGTACTGCTTGATGGAAAGAGACTGTTTGATGGTACTGCTTAGTGGAAAGAGACTGTTTGATGGAAAGAGACTGCTTGGTGGAAAAAGAGACTGCTTAATGGATGTAACAGTCAAGTCGTTACAGATGTATTTATTTCTATTTTATTATGATTGTTCTAATATCATGTAGACAAAATAGTTCATACGGTCAAAGGCAAGTAATAAATTATTGACCAGAGACTTAGGTTAGATAGGTTGAATGCCTCTGACAAATGACGTTTTACACAGGTCATGTGATCTACAGGAATGCGGGATAAACAAAAGGACAACGCCATCTTGCTTTGGGCTAGAAGTTTCTTTTGTATCAGAAGGAATTAGAAAATGATGTTTTACGTGAATTTCACAAGGTAGGAAGAACTCGTAAACATCACGAGGAAGAACTCGTAAACATCACGAGGAAGTGATGAATCCAGTTTCACGTGTAGTTAGAAGATTGGGTTCGGTTGTACAAAATATAATAGGAAATATTAGTGAACAAAATTTAGTATTCCCCAGAAGCACAAAGGGACAGGAACATTAGAATGGGGTGAAAAACAGTTTTAGTTAGTCTCCAAACTTGGCTCGATGGAGTGACATCCGAGATGCCTTGGGGGCTCTGACATATTATAGGCAGTATGGAGAACATCTAGATTCTAGACCTATGCAGAGAAAGAAACATCAGTGAGCTCAGTCCTGAAAGAAAGTCAATTGTTTTAGATATCAAACCACAACAAATCAAGTCATAGAGAAATTGTCATCCAGTCTACTTGAAAACTACAGGCAGAATAGCAGAAGTCCGTGAGTAAAACAATAGAAGTGTAAACAAACAACATAGAATAGATTATAACCCTAGAGATATTTTGACATAGTTGACAGCTTAAAGCATTTGATAGACTGTTTGCTGAACAGATTTACTTTTCAAGAATGTAAAACTAGTCAGAGATATTGTGACATATTTGACAACTAAAGTAATTTGATAAACTGTTGGCTGGAAATTGTTTCCTAAGATTATGTACTGAAATTTAGACAGGATTTGAGTTTAAAATTCCAGAGATAACAAAGACTTTTGTCTCACATAATATTTATTATAGGACTAACGATGTCTAAATCTGTGTTTACATAGTATACCAGTTGGTTAAAAGTTTATTTGAAAATTCAACTTCATTTTTATAAGAGAAAGGACAAAAGAAAATGTAAAGAAGGTGTAGTTATTCTGAGATTTCTGATAGGAGAATGGAAACATTAAGAAAGTAAACTTGGAAATGAAACACATTACAGAAAGATCATAGTATGTTAGGATAATGACAACCCTTAAGGAAAGTTGTAACATTTTATTAAATAAACTGAAAAGGGCAGATGTACAGACTTGACGTAGGGATAGCAAGGAACTTTAGAGTGACTGTGATAAATGGTTAATCTAGGAGGCTCTAATAGTCTTTAAGACAGAATACTATTCAACGAACTGGTGTTGACGTCTGTCATATACAACTCACACCATGGCTTTATTCAAATTCTGCTCGTAAAGACTCATCAGTGGTAGTTTACAACCCTCTTCCTGGAGTGGGTTGATGCAGTAACTTAGAGACGTCTTAGAAAGACATCAGATACTTCAACTTACAGAACTATTAGTGCTGAACATTGTATGACCAATTTATGATTGAAGGAAGTGACAATTTAAAGAACAAATTATTCTGTACATTAAGGAAAGATCCCACTACTGGTATTTTGGAAAGGTAATTATGTATCGAGGGTAAATAATTAACTTATAATGTTGAAAATTTCATGTTGATGTTTATGATCATGCAGAAGAATGATGGTCAACCAGCATAGGACCGGTACTGTCAGCAGAAGTGTGATGGCGGATACACTCAAGGAGAGATCAGAGCAACTATGGATGTGTCTAGTTTGCAGTGATGATCATCCAATGACTAACTAACTATGTATTTGAATTGAACATTGATAATGGACATTTTAAAACCCTGAGAGAGTTCAGTTAAATACATTACTGCTTGAAATCATCAGGTATCATCTTGTTAAGTTTGTTCATAACTAGGTGTGTCTTTTGGAAAGTTGTTTATGTTAAGTGTGACAGTTCCACTCCAAATTAAAACACAATGTTAATAGAAGTACTAAAATTTGAGCAGGATTGTAAACATACATGACTATACAAAATAGGTCAGGCCAGACAGTGAAATTGAGGTCAACCACTTGGTAGTGACCAGAGCTTGTTGACAATAGAGTGTGTTAGTCTTTAGGAATGTAAACAGAGGGCTCACACTAACAAACAGGTGTGTTACCTAATTGAGGAATACAGTTGAATAAGTGAAGACATATAAAAAAAAGGACTGCTTGTTTTGTGAGCAGTAGATTTTTCATCATATATATAGAGGATCAGAATATATCATTTATAGAAAAAGAAAGAGAAAAATAATAGAAGGATGAAAGAACTAGTTTATATGGAAAGAGACTGTTTGATGGTACTGCTTGATGGAAAGAGACTGCTTGATGGAAAGAGACTGCTTGATCGAAAGATACTGTTTGATGGAAAGGACTGCTTGGTGGAAAGAGACTGTTTGATGGAAAGAGACTGCTTTATAGAAAGAGTGTTTGGTGGAAAGAGACTGTTTGATGGAAAGAGACTGCTTGATAGAATGAGACTGATGGTACTGCTTGATGGATAGAGACTGCTTGGTGGAAAGAGACTGCTTGATGGAAAGAGACTGCTTGGTGGAGATTGTTTGGTGGAGACTGTTTGGTGGAATGGAAATTATGGGATGGACAAAAGACTGAAAATATTCTTCTTCTTCTTCAGCGTTCATTCTCAAACTCCCGCTGGATCTCCCTTGTAGCAGGACTATGATGCTACTAGATTTCCAGCAGGATGTAGTCAAGAGAATGGAAATGCGTTGTGTTCCCGTTTTATTTGCGCCAATGGTTCGGCACATCCGTCTTCGGCGGGGAAATATTCAACCTAGGCCTTCTTGATATGCTCTCAAACTCCTGCTGGTTAGTAGGATGTAGTTCATAAAACGGGATATGTCGTGTCATGTTGTACAGCTTGGCAGTAATATCTTCGCCTTTTGGCCTGATACATCTGTCTTCATCATTATCATCATCATCATCATTATCAGGTGCCATGCCGGCTGGCGTAGGCGGTCATGGCTCTCCACAGCATATGTATCAAAGTTGTTGTTACATAGGCGGTCATGGCTCTCCAGAGCATTATGTATCAAATTCGTTGTTGTTTCCTTGCCGTGCCAGGTTGTCAAACTAATATTTTCTCACGTTGTTTCCCTCTGTCTCTGTTGCCTTCAATTTTGCCTGTTGTGACTATGCTCTTTAAATCTGCCTGTCTCATGAAGTTGCCAAAACAAGAAGGTTGCCTTTTTCTTATATTGTTGATTAAGGTCTGTTTCGCATTTGACTCTTTCAACACCTCTACATTAGTTTATCTGGCAGTCCATGGTATTCTCAGCATTCTTTTGTAGAACCACATTTCTGTTGCCTATAATTTCCCACTTTCCAGTTTTGTCCAACATATTGTCCAAGACTCGCACCCATATGTTAGTATAATGGTTATATAGCACTGCAGAACTCTCTTTCTCACCTTTAATGACAAGGTCATATTACACAGTATATTTTTCATTTTTCTGAATGTTGTTTTTGCCTGTCCTATTGTGTTTCTTATTTCTGTTGAACTTCTTCCATCTGCTGTAATCATTGTACTTAAATATTTGAATTGGTGGACCTGTTTTAATACTATATCATTCACTTTTATCTTGCAAAGTTCTTATCCGGGTCCGATATTTTGTTTCTTCGAAATAACCATTACTTCTGTTTTTTTTATATTTAGGAAGATGCCTTTCTCTTTACTTTCTGTGACTACTACATTCATTAAATCTTGAAGGTCTTCCTTACTTTTTGCAATCAGAACAGTGTCATCCGCATATCTCAAATTATTTATGTTATGTCCTCCCACTGATATTCCTGGGATATCTACTATTGCACGCAATATGTTTTCACTGTATAAAGAAAACAGGTCTGGTGAAAGCATGCATCCCTGTCTGACTCCTTGTTTTATTTGTTGAAAAGGGCCAAATTGATTTCCTACTCTTATTGCTGCTGTTTGTTGCCATTACATGTTCTTAATTATTCTTAAATCCTTGCTGGCAATGTTCAAATTCTCTAGCATGTATATAATTTCGCTATGTTTAACTTTATCAAAGGCCTTCGTGTAGTCTATAAAACAGATTTGTTTTTACCTCTATAGATCTCTCTATTAGTGTTCGCAATCTGAATTCAGCATGGTTTTTTTATGATCACTTTGACTTCTGGGATGGAAGCAAATTACATTTTCAAAACTCATTAGTTGCCTATTATAACATGCACGACAAATCACAGTATTGCTATACTTTTCTTCCACTTCTGGTCACAGCAACACACACGTGATAATCCTAATCTAAACTAATTGCTGACCGCAGAAAAAGACCCAACAATTTTTTACTCAGGAAAGTATTCATATTTAATGTCATGCCTCTTCAAATGTTTGATTTCAATTTTTTTTTTCAAACTCTCGCTGGAACTCTCTTGTAGCGGGACAATGTACCTCCAAAATTTCTAGCAGGATGTAGTCCAGAGAATGCCAGAGAATGCGTTTTGTTGCCGTTTTATGTGTGCCAATGGCCAGATATATGCAACTTTAATTTTTTTTTGTAAGTGTACGAGCGAACCTGCGCGTGTGTGTGTGCGTCATTGTTGATATATATTTCTCTGTCACTCAAGTAGCAGCAACACTGCTAAAATATGTGAGGCATAATACAATATCTATCTCTATCTATCTAATGTCTTTTCTCTGCTTATGCTGTGAGGTGCCGCAGGATTGAATGACGATCTGACGATCTGTTTTCTGACTGCTGCAAGTCTAGTCGCTTGATATGCAGTAATATTGTGCTGTGTCAGAATGTTGGTAACTCCTTCAATCCACCTTCTTCGTGGTCTTCCTCTGTATCTCGCTGTTTCCATTTTCATGTTGAATGCTTTTGCTGCTGGCCAATAAGGGAATAAAATAATACAAAATAATAAGTTCTAATTAGTAGATTGAGTAGTATGTATAGTATGGAATCAAAATATATCAGGAACAAAAGATTTTTTAAATATTACTCACATCACAATTGCTTCCCCATGACCACATGTTACGGAACCAGAGGGTCGGTAAAACATGTATTCTAGAAGTCTTGGAACCTCGGTTTGAGATGATATATTTCACTAGTATATCTTCCGGTGTCGACTTGCAGAATTCTGCTTTCACATCCCAGTAGTTTCCATCATTAAAAATACCTGTGAAATAATAATGAATGACACATTTCCAACAGTAAAAGTAATTTATTATGCTTGTAACCATGACAACAGCTATAAAACAGACACTTTTCAAAGTAGAGCATCTTTAATTTCACAACAAATATGTAGTAGGCAGGAGGTTTTGGTAAATAAATTATCCATGTGTTACTGAGATCTGAGAGGGAAGCAAACAATAGCAACAATTTGAACCACAATGGCATATCATTAGAGGTGACTAAGGAGGTTATGGGTATTATGTTGGCCAGGTTCTTATCCAGGTCCAGTCAGTTGTTGATTGTGTGTACTTTGAAGAATTTCTAGTTTGTTTAAAGTTTTTTTTAACAAGCAAAACTTCAGGTAAAATATGGCCAAAAAAAACCAAACTTTTATCACAATTTCAAATTGGTCAATAATAGAAAAATGACCAAACATTAATTTCATTGCCAGTGATCTTAAAAATGGCAAAATTTGGCCATAAAAATGCCAAATTCTGGCAACCTTGGTGCTTTGGATCTTCCAGAGGGGAAGCACTTTCTCTCCTGGTCACTTTCATTTCTATCACTTTCTGAACATATAAAAAATTTTTTGTCAGCCTCTTCTTCATCATATTTTTTTGAGTATTTGTAACAGCCCTAATTAAATCAGCCCAGTCTCTTTTTATCACTATAGACCCAGTATAGCTTTACCAAGAAATATATCAGCTCTCTTGTCAGCTCTGACTCTCGCAACACCTATAGAGTAGATCCATGTAATACTTTTGGTATTGTTGAGAAGAGTGAAGCAATCTTTTATTATTATTCACTTTTTTATCTTGTGAGCATGCTCTGGGAGTCTGATAGAATCACTTTGGCTGTGGGTGGTTGCACCATCAGCCAAGTGAAAGCCGCTGTCACAGACCTTTATCTCAATTCTCAGATTTGATTTTGTTCTGGTAGATCTTTTCACTACCTTCTTGCCTTTGTGGTAGGCTATGAAACTGTAACTTCACCACCTGTTTGTTTCTCTTTTTACTGAACCATCTGTTTATACAGTTATATCTTACAGCTTTGTGTACTTCTGGAGGAATTCTTGTATCAATCCCCGTCTTTCAGCAGCCTAATCACTGCACTGTCTTCCTAGCTGTAGGAGACATTAATTATAATGTCTATAATAAAGAATAATAATAATAATAATAATAATAAAGAAATTAATAATAATGATAACAATAAATAAATAATAATAATAAATAATAATAATATAATAACAAATAATAATAATATAATAACAAATAATAATAATATATAAATAATAATAATAATGATAATATTACTAATAACCTGTTAGAGTCATAGGGGTGCCACACTGGAGACATAAAGCATCAGCACAGCACATAAAGCCCTCCAAACACTTTTCAGCCATTTGGAGGAAAGATGAAAAATAATGTCCAGATAATTCCTTGATGTCAATCCAGGATTTCCTTTGTCCACCTCTTCTTCTATTCTCCACTGTTCTTTGCAAAATAGATTTTAAAAGTGAGTCGTATCTCTTTACATGTCCAAATCAAATAAGTTTACACCGTTTCACCACTACAGATAGTGGTTATTGATAACCTACTAGATTGTTTCCTTGCTAAAAATATTATTATAGGTATTAAAGGAGTATGCACAATACGGGAAATAAAGCATGGAGAAGAATGGGTGCTCACAACACCAGACAAAAGCAGTCATAATATTAGTTATGCCACAGCAAGATGACTGACCTGTGTCCAGCAGTTCATACTCTTGTTGTTCTTTATTCCTGTACTTATTCTCTGCAACTATATGATCATAGGGGTACGCCTCATGGGGGTACTTATACAGGGCAGACATGTAGGAATGACTTGGGGTGCTGTCAAGGTAATAGTAAAGCTCCTTGACATCTTCACCATGGTTACCCTGAACAAAAATTTCAAACAAAAACATAAAATGTTGGCAGAAGAAATATTTTTCATGATAACATGTCTTTCATTACCCTCGCCGCAGGGATAAATATCTTTCTTCTTCATTACCCTCGCAGGGATAAATATCTTCCTTCTTCATTACCCTCGCAGGGATAAATATATTCCTTCTTCATTACCCTCGCAAGGATAAATATCTTTCTTCTTCTTGTTTGCAATTTAACATGTCTACACAGCAAGTTCAGTTTTCTTGATAAATACTGCTGTATTATATATGAAAGCTCATCAGTGCTCCCATACAACTTTCTATGGATATCTGTCTCTGTGGACCAGTGTTTCTTCCTAGCTAGTTAGTTAGTCGTCGGATCATCATCACTGCAAACTTGACACGTCCATAGTTGCTCCGATCATGCCTGAGTGTATCGGCCATTACAATTCTGCTGACAGTACCTGTCCTATGCTGGTTGACCATCATTCTTCGGCACCCTCCAAAATGTTCAATTCTAGCAACACCGCATTTCAAACCCTGATCTTTAATACTGGCCATTTAAAAGGCATCATCATCCACACTTGTCTCATTCTTACGTGCAGTATCTCTTAAGGAGTTAAAAATGTCACCTCGATCCATTGCCCTGTGCCACAATCGCGCTTGACGCCAGTTGATCAGCTCTTTCATTGCAGACCAAAAAGATGATGGACGCAAGATCTCAAAGACCATCTGAACATGACAGTAACAGAGACAGGCAGACTGGCTCAAGATTGACAGAAGTTTCAAAATTCCAAAGGATGGAAAATTTCTTGCTTGCATTGTCCTCTATTTTCTCAATGTGAGGCCTCCATGTGAATCTTTTATCTATTGTGGTGCCCAGGTACACCAGCTCCTATTCTGTTTGGATACATATATTTCCAAGTTTTATTTGTCCTACTTTGTCCTTATTTGAAATCGTGAAGAGTGTTGCTGAAGATTTTTCAGAATTCAGTTTATCTTTACCATCCATTTAATTCACTACCGTGGTGCTATATTGTTGGCTGCTTTACTTGTTGGCGATCTTTAGCTGTTATTTTACACATCACAATACCAAGTTATCAAAATACATGGAGACTTTTACACATTGTGGCAACTCGCAGGTTTGATCATTTATGAACACAAGAAACAGAGTTGGAGGCAGTATTGAGCTTGAGAAACTCTATGATTTAGAAGAATTGTTTTGCAGTTGTGACCTTCCATAGTTATTCTTGATTTCTAATTGTGTAGGAAGGATCGTATTCACTTACTTATGTTATCCCTGATTCTATTTCTTTGCAGCTTTACTACCAGTCCATCTTTCTAGACCTAGTCAAAAACTTTAGGTAAATCTATCCATAAAGTGAAAACTTGCTTCTTTTCTTGAAACGCATCTTTAATGATTTGTGACAGGAATGTTATTTGGCCTTCTGTGCTTTTGCAATCTCCAAATTGAGCTAATTCTGGAACAATAGATTCTCTGATTCTATGTACCATTTCACTCTTCTGTTGACCATTCTTTTCATTGTCTTGCAGACACAACTAGTTAAGCGTATTGGTCTAAGCTGCCGGCTTCTGTTTGTCCTTGCCAGCATATCCTAGGTTCCTAAGAATTTCATTGGTGATGCTGTTCAGTCCTGGTGATTTTACTTTCTTCCTATATCTTTCAGTCCTATCTGTTAGTTTCTTTATAGACACTTTTAGTTCTAACATGAATAGTTTTGACATGACATGTGGACAGTTTGTGTTGTTCCTACCATTGTATATTTTTTGATGAATATTTCATTGTCTTCATGCATTGATGGTAATGGTACTTTCTTTTTCATAGGATTCTGCTTACATGTCTGCTGCTTGCTTGCCAGTGCAGAGTTTACCTATATCTTTCAGTGTCATTATATGTCACTGAGTGTTGTTATCATCATTCATTTTCTTGGTTAGTTTCCACAATTTCTTTCCTTCCTTATCACAGTTTAATTTTTGAGGGTTTTTTTCACCTCCAGCGTATTCTCTGTGTTTCTATCTTTTCTGTAGTGAACTTTGCTTTGATCTTTTGTAGTGTGATTTGGTTCTGTTGAGAGGGTTGCATCTCTACCATATTTCATACTTCAGCCATATCTTCCAGTAGTTTTTGGAGTGTGTTGGTCCAATATGGTAGATAAATATTCTTCACTCCTCTTGGTATTGTCTCCTTAGCTGCCTGGGGAATTCCTTTATTAAACTCCATGGCAATTGTGTTTGTGTCTCTGCCTCTTATTTGTATGTCTTTTGTAAGTAGGTTTTCTCCGTGTTTATATATATGCCAATTTGCTTTCTTGTAGTTCCATCTTGGCTTAGTTGGTCTTGTAATAACTGTTTTATTCACTTGGATGATAATTGGGCAATGATCACTGTCACAAGTTGTTCCCCTATTGTTCCTTCCATTATTTCAGCCAGTTCTGGGGTACAGAATGCCAGGTTTTGGTGGAGGTGTATGCCATCTTCTTGAATAGAAAGTTAGTGGATCCTTTGGATTACTGAGAAGGATTGTTTCATCTTGCCAACTATTTATCTCTTCTCTTATCTCTTTTCTAAAGTAGAAGTCTTCAGAGATGTTGGTGTAAAATATCAATTATAGCAAAAATTAGAAGCGATCAAGATTTTTAGGACATGTAGGAGAGCAACACTTTAACATTTGACCAGCAGAAAGATTAAGGGAAGAAGAGACAGAGGAAGACAAAGAGAGAAGTTGCTGGGATGGGTTGTCACTATTGCATGAGAGAATGTCACCAACTGAACTTACTAACAACACAAGAGAGAGAGAATTGACGGAGAAACATGATCACCTATGCCATTATATATGGCACTTGATTGATATATATATATACTGAACCCAAAGATGGCCATAAAGATCAGTCAGTTCAACTAAGATTCATTTATATTTAACAAACCTCATTGCCAGTGAGTCCAAACAGCCTTTCCTTAAGGATGGGATCTTTCTCATTCCATACGCATAATGCCAGACACAGTCTGCACTGAGAGTCTGTGATACCCATAAGTCCATCCTCACCCCATCTGTAGGCTCTAGATCTGGCGTTATCATGGGGGAAGTATTCCCAGCTACAAAGATAGCAACAAACTAATTATGAAACATCTGATAAGAGCAATCCCAGTATCAATTTATGGCTGTGAAACATGGACACAATGAAACAGTGGAAACTAGGATTGTTTCTTTGGTATCATACAGTTAGTTATCAGATCATCAACATTGCACATGGGACAGATCTATACCTGCTTCTATCTCCCCTTAAGTATAGATCTATACCTGCTTCTATCTCCCCTTAAGTATAGATCTATACCTGCTTCTATCTCCCCTTAAGTATAGATCTATACCTGCTTCTATCTCCCCTTAAGTATAGATCTATACCTGCTTCTATCTCCCCTTAAGTATAGATCTATACCTGCTTCTATCTCCCCTTAAGTATAGATCTATACCTGCTTCTATCTCCCCTTAAGTATAGATCTATACCTGCTTCTATCTCCCCTTAAGTATAGATCTATACCTGCTTCTATCTCCCCTTAAGTATAGATCTATACCTGCTTCTATCTCCCCTTAAGTATAGATCTATACCTGCTTCTATCTCCCCTTAAGTATAGATCTATACCTGCTTCTATCTCCCCTTAAGTATAGATCTATACCTGCTTCTATCTCCCCTTAAGTATAGATCTATACCTGCTTCTATCTCCCCTTAAGTATAGATCTATACCTGCTTCTATCTCCCCTTAAGTATAGATCTATACCTGCTTCTATCTCCCCTTAAGTATAGATCTATACCTGCTTCTATCTCCCCTTAAGTATAGATCTATACCTGCTTCTATCTCCCCTTAAGTATATCCACAATTACATGATGACTGTCAGTTTCAGTTCTTCTTAAGATCATAATGATCTCATAACTTGCCACGCCCACATTTCAACCCCAGCTCTTTTATTCTTGACATGGAAAAGGAATCACCATCCTGATTGATTTCATTTGTTAGTACATTTTTCTAAGTACCTGTCAGCCCAGTCCATTTCTCTAGTGCTCGATATGGTGTCAGAACTCGCCAGCCTGTCTCTTATTTTCCCGAATGACCAGGTATGAATGTAATTCTTCGAACTTCAACTTCACCAGTTCCTTGAACTGACTGTTCATGAAGTCTGTTTGTATTTTTCTAATCATACTCATCGAGTCAATGAGAATGCAGACAACAGTTGCATTCTGTGTTTCAATCCAGTCTTCTTCATCCTCGTTCTTCAGTCTGTCAGATGTTTATATTGATTCTCAAATTAAATGTACTGTGGCCACCAATCCTATAACAGGAACATCGAGCTTGAGCATCAGAGATGTTTCAGATGGCTGTAATTTTCTTTTTTCTGGTATGGTACAGTGGGCAGTTCTGTAAAATATGCTCTGCTTTTTCTGCAGATTGTCCACAAGGTCACCAAGTCCAAATTTGTTATGCATCTTTTGTGTGAGTGTTGTTGCTGTTCTTAATCTAAAAATGATTTTTCTTCAAGCTTGTGAATGGAAACATTGTTTTTGGCTGTATGGGTGAGTTGATTTTTCATTCCATGTCCATGGAGTTTTTGATGATCGACTTCATTTCTGGAAATGATACCATATCTTCTATATGTTGTTGTTGGCAATGACTTCCAGTTTTGGCTAGATGATCTGCTTTCTCATTTCCCCTGATTTGTGAATGATCTGAAATCCATTGAAGAACTAATTTGATTGTTTAGTTGAGATAAAAGTGATTTTAGGACATTTCGTTGCAATGCATTTGGGTTGCAAAACAAAAATGTGCTAGAGGAATGGCAAGAACTGTTCAACGAACCATAGACTCCTCCCACACATGCTCGGAGTGCGGTAGACAATTCCGGGTATGCATAGGACACATTAGTCACAGCCGGGCACACTGCCGACATCATCATCATCATTCCAGTTGAGCTGAATGGTCATCATCGTCGGATGAACAAGAAGAGTATTTAGTTCTGGAGAGGTTGCAAAACATATTTTTTCCTAGAGGGTTAGATTTGCAGAACTTCTCAAATCTCAAGTGGTTAAATGCAATACGCAGTCTCTAAATACAGAGGAAAAGGACTTCGATATTAGTATTTCATTCTGCCACTATATTCTCAGTACACGCTGGAGACTGCTCATGGGGAAGTAGTTCAACTTTTTGGCATGTCTGTTATACTCCCAGGACCGCAGATATGTCTTCAGTATGGGCAGATGGTTTATCGGGGGAAAAAAACATCCACACATTTTCATGTAGAATTTCATCATTTTAATGAGTTTTAGTGACCTCTTTGGAAAATCGTTAAGGTGGTTAGGGTGTAGTGGTTGGAGAGTTTACCTGTATTTTGCCTAAATTCCTAGTTTCCAAAAAAATTTCTGAAATCCTGGGCAGGGAGACGTTTGAACCCTAATCCTTCACCCCCTTCCATCTACAGGCTTGCATTCATCTTTATGGTGCCAGTTGTTCACTGATGGCAACTCAATGTTTGAGATATGGCACAATGTTTTTATTTTTGCAAATATATTAATTCTTGTCCATTTCCATACATTCAAGCTGTAGGCCTATTCCAAAATGCAACTATGGCTTTAGAAGCTGTTGATGTTGAACTCATGTTTCTGCAGAAATGAAGTTATAAAATGAGTGCACTGATCTTGGATCACTGTAAATTTAACTTTGTATGCGTGCTGACTGAAACATTAATTAAGTTTTGTTTTGTTTTAATGATCAGATCAAACATACCGTAATCTGGGAGAAACCTAATAATGCTGCTATTGACACTTCCTTGACAAAAGAAAAATAATGACAGCAGAAATTACATGCCTACGAAGAATACTCAGTGTCATTAAGAGACAGATAACCAAAACAATACCAGTATTGGAACACATCAAAAGACAACAGATAAGTGGTTTTCACACACTTCCAGACTACCATCAGACAGCATGCCACAGATGGCCATGAGACATAGACATCAAGGCTATAAAGCCAGAGACAGACCATGTAAATGATGGACCATATAAATCAAATAAGCCATATAAAGGGCTTACAAACAGCACACAAGAAAGCCAACTCCAGAGAACTCTTCTACCCCTGATGCCGCAAGGCAAACAAGGGCCACAGCACACAGACAGACTGACCAGGACCAGACTAGGATGACCCGGACCTGACCAGGACCAGAGAAAGACAGACTAGACCAGACAGAGAAAGGTAGTTATTAGGTATGTAGGTAGGTAGTTATGTGTGTGTATGTATATATATATATATGTATATATGTATATATATATATATATATATATATATATATATATATATATATATAGAGAGAGAGAGAGAGAGAGAGAGAGACAGACAGACAGACAGAAAGATAAACAAACAGATACAATTATATAGATTCAGATAGACAGACACTTCCTTGCTGATTCATAATTACTTTATCACTGACCCTGCCGCTTATGTAATTTAAATCAATGTATTATTGATCCTGATTTAGCAGCCATGTTGAGCGTACATGACCTAAATGAACCAGAAGGATGATAATGCATAGTCATAACTGTGATATCAGGAAAATATTAAACGCAAAAAAAACCCGAAAATATTACATACACAATGATAGCCCTTATAATGTGATTGTAGATAGAGCCATTCCTTACTCATCACATAAAGGGATATTCTGTTAAAACATTTCTCGCTGTTCATGTTCACCAGGTTGCAATGGCAAATATCAGTTGTACATATTCTAAATTTGGTGTATAGGCGATGTCTCATTCTGTTGTTCCCAGTTCTGAGAAGCAATGTGATAATCTGGTCACTTCTGGATAGTCGGTAATAGCCATCACCTACATTTTATATTGGGTGGTCATCTTTCCACTTTTGGTTGTACTTTTTTGGTTGTACTGACAGAACTTGACTTTGAAGTCATTGCCATAGAGAAGGACAGAAGATGGACAAACCGATTGAGAGATAGAAACAAGATGTCAAAAGGCAAATGCTGTGACATACCAGCTGTCACATTTGCTACTGCATCCCAAAAACAACATTGAAGTAAAGAAACAAATGATTAAGAGCATCTTTATGCTAACACTATGATACCAATGCCAGACTTAACAAATGACATCTACACATAAGAGAAATGAAATGTTTAAAGGAGGCTATTGGAGTTACAAGACTCGACAAAATGTGCAGGGAGAACATCAGAAAGATAATAGGTATCACATCATGCATCTGGGGTGCAAAGGGAACGCATTGCTCTTGGCGGACCCAGGGTTAGCAGATAACCAAGATCCCAAAAGTGCCTCCTCGTGGCGCACCCTGGTAACAGAAATACAGCGGCTAATGCTGATTCTGGCTAAACCTTTTGGGGATCGTGTCCGTGAATGTGGAGGTAACAGATGGAATGAGATTTGACTGCAAAAAGACAGTTAATAACTCCGACACCACTGTGCCAACACATGCAGCAACACTGTCAACACACAGTGAAGCTAGAAAGTCTGGTAGAAGCATTGGAGGGTGGCTAATGTAGTCGGTACGAAGCAGGCAGATGTTCCAATAAAAATAAAAGCACAATGAGTACACCGAGAAAGATGCACAGCGCTAGAGGGCAGCGTCATGTGTAAAAAGCATGGAAGACGGTTCAATGAAATTGGAACTAAAGCATTGTTTGCTCGAGACAAGCTTCTAGTTACCAGTGATCCCAGCCTGGGCCCAACTCTACTGTCGAGTCTTTCCTATACTGGAAGCGTGCTCGTGGAGAGAAAAGGTTCAGTACCCAATGGGCACAGGCATAGCAGTCTGAGGTGACAAGCACTGTTCAGCTCTAGAACAAAGCACAAGTTCCTAACGTTCCTAAATATGTGTACAGATTCAGACCTGGACGAGGGGCTCACGAAGTTGGTGAATAACGCTTTGGCTAAGAAAACGAACGAGCCCGAGCCCAACTCTTCTGTCAAGTTCTTCCTAAACCGGAACCAGGCTTGAGGATGAGAAAAGGTTTAGTACCCGATGAGCATGGGCACAATACGTCTAATTACACGAAGCATGTTCACTGACTGCGGAACGCCTCGTGCAGGACAGACGTGAAAGACAAACCGTCTCTGCATAGATTCAGTACACATTCACAGGCTAGCGACAGATAGGAAGGCTGTCACAGGCTAGTGTAGTCCACCAGAATTGTCAAGGCATGCCGAAATCGGATGTGCTAGGCATACAAGGCGCATAACGGTGGCACAACGTAATCACGCTCCCGGCAGAAATCGCGCGGATATCCGTGCTGGTTACAATGGAGCGAACGCAAAACAAACAAACATCATGCATCTAATATATATGGTTGGTTGGTTGGTTGGTTGCTGATCCAGCGGTCCATGGGCTCATGCCCTTTGACCCAATTCCATTGTGTGATATATGCATGTGTTTGTGAGTTGTTTTGTTCCATATAATGTGTTCCATTTATCTGGCCCTGGAGGGAGAAGCATTTTCCTGATGTCATCCAGCGCTGGACATTCAAAAAGGTGGTGGTCAACAGTTTCATATGGATGAGTGAACAGCCGGCACCCTGGAGTGTGTTGTGGTTGTATTCTGTTCAGGTGATTGTTAAGCTGAAGATGTTGTGTGTGCAGTCGGAATATGATACTCTGGTCTTTTCTTTCCAGGAGGTTGATATTGTCTTTAGGATTTGGGCTGGTCATATATTTATAGATTTCCCTCCCAGTGTTTCCCATGGCCCATCTGTTCATCCAATTTTCTTTGTTCACAGATTTCAGAATCATTTTAACTGTGTGCATTGCTGTTTCTGTATACGGCTGTTCTTGTTGTGCTCCCCTCTTTGCTAGTCTCTCTGCCTTATCATTACCAGGTGTGTTTGAGTGGCCAGGAATCCACTGCATAACAATGTTGACATCCTAAGATGTGAGCAGCTGGTTTGCATGGTGGTATATTTCAGCTAGCTCTGGTTTACAATGTCCATCACATTCCAATGCTTGGAGAGCAGACATAGAGTCTGTAAAAATAATGTATTGGGTTTTTTATGGGAAGGCATCAAATATGGTCTTCAGGTGGTAGGTACACTGCAATTTCTAGTGCTGTTATTTCAGCTTCATAGTTAGAACATATCTCCCCACAGGCATCAAACAACTCATCAGATGTTTTGTCTGGATATTCTATATAGACACCATAACCTGCTTTGATGATGGCTTTGAAGGCAGACCCATCAGTATAGACATGAATCCATTGTTCTGGGTAGGTGTCTATTGTTTTCTGTGTTGCTTTCATAAGACTTATTGGGTTGGAACGTTTCATTGCATTATCTCTTAACTGTGTTTTGATTTCTGGCAATTTAAAGCCTGTGTGTGGTGGTAAACATTTTTCTACTCTTTGCAGTCTTTGTCTCTTGTCTGGAAGGTGGTAGCTGTCTTTTATTTCATTGACATAGCTCAGGACTGACTTTTGTTTTATTCTGTGGTTTGGTTCCCAGTTTTCTACAAGTTGTTTATTTGGGTGGTCTTTGTTCATTCTTTTGCTTCTTTCATAAGTCTCCATTGCAGCCATATCTCTCCGCATCTCAAGGGGTTCTACATTCGTATGTATTTCACATGCAGCCGTCGGTGTAGATCTCATTGCGCCACTAATAAGACGTAGGGCATTATTCTGCACTCTGTCTAGGGATTCTACATTTGTTGTGGAACATGTTGTGAGGAGTGCACTGTTGTATTCTAAAGCAGAACATATGTAACCAAGGTATAGTCCTCTAAGAGTATCCTTGTCTGATCCCCAAGATGTGCCAGTGAGTCTTTTCAGTAGTTGTAACCATTTAAGTGCTTTATTTTTGATATTTTTTACATGCTTCTTGAGGGTGAGCTGCCGATCAAGCGTGATTCCAAGATATGTGGGGGTATTCTTCTCATGGCAATTTCTGTGTATCCAACCATAGACTGATATTTTCTTTGGCTACCTTATGACTCTTGGTAAAGATGGTATAGACAGTTTTCTCACAGTTTATTTTTAGCTTCCATGTTTGACAGTATTCATGTAGTCTTTTTAAATCTCCATTTAGTTTTTTGGCAGCACTTTCCACATTCTCATGGCTCTGCCATATTGTTAAGTCATCAGCATAGAGGGCTTTTTCAGCTTTGATATGTTTGGTAAGGTCATTGATGTAAATGAGAAAGAGGGTGCAGCTTAAAGCAGAACCATGTGGTAAGCCTTCCTCTAGAACTTCTTTAGATGAAATTGCATCATTTATCTTTGTCTGGATTGTTCTGTCAATGAGGAAGTATTTTATCCAGTTGTATAGCTTTCCACTAATTCCCATCTCAATCATCTTCATCAAAAGACCCTTTCTCCATACTCGATCATAAGCCTGTTGTAAGTCAAAGAAGATGGCTACAGTGTGTTTGTTTTCCTGGAATCCATCATGGATTTTCTGTGTCAACCTAAATAGTTGGTCTTCTGTGCAACTGCCTTTTCTGAAGCCAGCCTGTTCATGGCAGAGGATGTTTGAGCTCTCGAGGAACCAGTAAAGTCGTGCGTTAACCATTCTTTCTGCTAATTTCCCAAGACATGATGTTAGGGATATGGGGCGGTAGCTTTTGGGTTCATCTGGAGGTTTGTTACTTTTCAGGATGGGAAAGATGTGAGCATTTCTCCAATGTTTAGGCAGTTTTCCATTTCTCCAGGTCATATTTATTAGTGTAAGGAGTAATTCTTTCCCTGATGTGCTCATGTGTGTTAACATTTCATTATAAATTTTATCTGGTCCAGGAGACTTTCTTGGCTTTAGTTTCTTCAGCCCTTGTAGGAGTTCCTGCATACTGAAGTCATCATCAAATATGGTTGAGCCAGAGGTTTGGACTTTTTCTTGCTGCTTCAGTAGGTACAGATGCTTCTTGTCAGCCTCAGACAGCTTCCCTACTCTGTTCACACTGGCAAAAAAGTGGTTAAAGTGTTCTGCCTTTTTCTGATCTGTGGTTATTGTTCTGTTTCCATCTATCACAGGTTTATTGTTTGTTCTTCTTCTTTTCCCAGACAAATTATTGATCAGCCCCCAAGCCTTTCTGCCATTTTTCCTTAGATCTAAATTTGCGCATGTTTTTGCCCATTTATCATGTTTGGCCTTCTTCACTATTAGTTTTACTTTGGCACATGTTTTATTGTACAGGATTTTTGCTTCTTGTGAAGGTGAGATCTCAAGGGCTTCTCTTGCTTTTTTTCTATCGAGGATTCCAGCTTGCATTTCTTTGTTGTAGAATGGTTCGTATGATTTCCTACTGCCCCTTGGGATGCTTTGTGATGCTGAATTGAGGATAGCTTTTGTCACCTCTGCAGTAAATGTTTCTATGTTACTGCTTTTGATTTTACCTAGCAGGAAATCAGATGTTTCTTGGAATAGTTTCCAATCTGCCTTGCCAAAATTCCAGCAAGTTTTCTGTTTGAAATATGCTTTGTTGGGTGTAGTTATTGTGGTGAGGATTGGTCTGTGGTCACTTCCAATGTCATCAAGTATTTCTAGGGAGCAAGCGTCTATTATATCAGATGAACAGATAGTCAAGTCAGGTCGACTGAGAGATAGATGGCTCCGGTGCAAAAGTGTTGGTACAGACTTTGCATCTTGAAGGACAGACAGGTTTGTTGTTTCACAGAGTTCTTCTATATATCTTCCTGTCTTATTGTGGATATGGTAACCCCAATGGGGTGAGTGACCATTAAAGTCACCAGCAAGTATTGTTTTGATAAATTGTGTTGTATGGATTTCCAGTAAATTGCATGTTGTCTGAGGTGGGCTGTATATGTTGTAGATTATGTATTTTCCTCCAGTGTGCCAGATGGTCACCTTCTGCATGTCTGTGGGATTGGCTGTTAGTTGGGTGACTTGTCCCTGAATGTCATTCCTGATATAAGTAATTATGCCACGGCAGTTGGTACACTTACAGGCATAGCTGGTATATCCTGACAGATATGGGTCAGTGTCTTTGTGTATAGTCTCCTGTAAGAGGGCCACATGTATCTTATGAGCATGTAGTAAATTAGCGAGCTCTAGTGTTTTGTTTCTTATTCCACAGATGTTCAGTTGTAGAATATTAAGTGTAGACTTTGTTTTATGAAAATCTTGGCTCTGCTGGTTCTCCCTCCGAGGTTTTCTGGGTTTAATGTTTTGATGCTTGTGCAGGTGTTGTTGCTGTGTTGTGTATTGTGCATGTCTGTGTTGGTGCTGATGTTTTGGATGCGTTCCAGTAGTTAATTTCTCAGACAGAGCAGCCTGGTTACCCACTGCCTGCCGCGAACCTTGATAACCGAGGCGACGTCCGATCTCGCTTGTAATTAGTATGTTTTGTACTGGCATTATATTGCTGGGGAGTCTGTGGATTTTTGTTCCACCCCGGGCCAGAGCCAGAGAAAAACTATCACACTACTAGGAAGGAAGGTTTCAACCTATGAACTGCTCCGAGCCACTGCAGCCAAGATAGGGTTCACTGTGCTCATTCCCCGTCACCAATTGACTACTGGTTATGCCGAACTTCTCTATTGCTCCAGGCATGCAACCAAATGTTCAAGTCAAAAGGATCGTTACGTCCTGAGTCAGTGTGCCTCTATGATGGACCTCAGCCATAGGAAAAACAGTGCTGTCAGTTTCCTCCCCCCCACTGCTGCGCAGCAAATCTCTAGCTCTCTCCCAAACACAGAGGGTGCATACATAAACAAATAAAGAAAAACAATACAACATGGCATAAAATACATTGTAACAAAAATTAAAAGTATGAGAGGCATAATTGTATAGATAACATGCCATGAAGCTTCTATAATAGATAACCTCAATATAACGGCATGTCATCTACTTAGGTTTTTCTGTTGCATGGGTGGTTTGTCTAATGGGCCATTGGTGAGACCCACAGACGCAAACCATGCGTGCATCTAATATATATAGAGAAACAACAAATAAAATGGTTTGGACATCTTATGAGGATGAACGATCAACTTCCCATTAAAACTTACAAGATGGAATCAGGATATAGAGCCAAAGGCAGACCTAGAAAAAGATGGATAGACAATATCAAGGCCATCCTGAACAAACATGACTACACCTCAACCAGAGCAACAAACCTGGCACTGGAACACAGACTACATCTTCTTCACAAACCCCTACACTCAAGGGCTAGTGTGGAAGCTATGACACCACCACCACCACTTGGGGATAGACAATAGACATCAATTTAAGGACTTGCTTTGTAATTCTTTAGTTGTTTCTTCTCATGATGTGGCCTGCATACTCCTATCATCTGCTTGTAGCTGCAACTGTTGGTAATTGCACCTTTCTCATATTTCTGTAGTGACCATGTTAATTTAATTTAATACAAAGGGTCTTTCTTACATATTTGCTTTGAAATGACTAATTTACTCTCTAAAACTTTGATTGATTTCCATCTTTCACATACATATGTAATGGATAATATATTTCTTCTTATTCTTCTGCGTTCATTCTCTAGCTTCTGCTGGATCTCTCTTGTAGCAGGACAGTGGTCCTACTAGATTTCCAACAGGACTTAGTCAAGATGAATGTGAGATCGCCACTGAAATGTGAGATCGCTAATATCTCACACATCTACGGCATTAATAAATGCTATGGGTTAACTTTTCTTTAGTTTAGAGAATGGACATGCATTGTTGCTGTTTTATTTGCGCCAATGGCCCGATACATCCGTCTTTGGTGGTGGATAATATATTTAAATTGCATATCCTCGCTTTTTTCTTGTGCTTAGGATTATTTGTCATACTCTTCTAAGGTTTCTATAGCTAGCCCCACTGAAGACGGATATGTTGGACCATTGGCGCAAATAACACAGCAAAAGAACACATTTCCATTCTTTTGACTACATTGCGCTTGAAATATAGTAGGACCATTGTCCTGTTACAAGAAATCCAGTAGGAGTTTGAGAATGAATAATGAAGAAGTAATGCTAGTGCTGCCTTTGCAATATTAAAAATAGGCCACATCTGCTTAACATGAACCGTTAAAAAATATTAGTAAACAGTAGAACAAAGATGAAAATGAATGCTTACCAATTTCCATCACTTGAATAATCCTCTCTAACAGTAGCCCACTGTCTCTCCGCTAAATAAGGGCCCCATTTCTTCCATCGCTTGCTTTTTACTTTGTCTTCTTTCAGACGCCTGTGTTCCGCTGCCATCTTTGGCTGCTATAACTTCAGCACAAGTTTCACTGTTGTATCTGTTAGAAAAAAATTGACATATTTATGCAGCATGTATTGTTTGTTTGTTGTTTAAGAACCCCAGGAATTGCAAGCGATTAGCTCTTACTTTCTATGTGCAGTAGGGAGGCTTTTCTGAGCTTTCTTTCATACTCAGAAGACTTCAACTTTCAGCCTAGTGTAATGTCTATTGGAGGAGCCTTCTACTCAGAGGGGGTCTAAAATTGTATAGATGACATGCTACAAAGTTTCCCGAAGAGAGCCTCAACATAATGGCATGTCATCTACTAAGATTTTCTGTTGTATGGGTGGTTTGTCTAGTGTGCCATTGGTGAGACTCACAGACACAGATGTATTTTAGCATGCAGTGCCTCACCCATCAAGATTTAAGATTATGCATCTTTATAAAATAGTAAATGACAACAATAACACATTTAAAGGAATGACATTCCCTGATAATAACACTGTGGATATTGCAGACCGAGAAGAAAATAAAATGGCCATAGACCACAGAACACATCTGGATGGGATCAATTGTCCATTTTTCACCAGATCTACTCAATCCATCATCTTCAAACCTACCTCCCCAATTTACCTTAAAAAAAGTACTCATAAGGCATAGAAAATTGACTTCATCATCTCAGATTTCTCCATTTGTAATCTACAGCTCTCAATGAAAAAACACACCACCTGCCATGATTAGTGCTCACAGCATGTAACTTTATAGTTTATCAAGAGTAGTGTTTATAGCTTGCAAATTTATAGCTTATAAAGAGTACTGTTCATTGCTCGTAACTTTGTAGTTTATCAAACGTACTGCTCATAGCTCGTAACTTTGTAGTTTATCAAGCGATAATCTCCAGGGATCTCTGAGAAAATTTACTTGTAAACAAGACATCACCATCTGCGTTAAACCCGTGACTTAGTGAGTACAAGGGAAAAGGTTTAGCCACTATATCTAATCCGATAATAGTCCATTTACCTAGAACTGAACACCTTTACCAACTTTGCACTTCATATATAAAGAAATGCTCATGCAGAAATACAGCATATGCCCCTAAAGCAGACTAACAGACTGCTCAGATTTTAATTACTTCTATCATTCTCAAACTCCCGCAAGATGAAGTCCAGACAACAGAATATATTATGTCATGGTTTACAGCTTTGCTGTAATATCTGCACTTTTCGGCCCGGCACATCCTGCTTCAGTATGACTTTCAGTCAATTTGACCTTATATGGGATGGGACAGCCACTTACACTCCAAAAAGCTTAGTCGCCTCTTATAACATGCATGGAAGGTAAACAGTGTTATTTTTTCTCTCCCTTTTCAGTCCCCGGTAAAACTTTTGTTTTTTCAACTGTTTTTGGTGTCTTTAAAGGTCCCAATTGGACTGACACGTTGACAATTGTATTTGTTCTTTTTTTTATTATTTTCTATATTTTATTATTTTATATTTATAGTTTTCTAGTCACCTATTTACTTTATTTGCATTTACCCCGGTAAAACATGGGTGAGATTAAACTAACTCATAACATCAGATCTAACCAAAAGGATATGGATCCAAAACAGAAAACATGAGTTTTCAGTTCAGAATTGGAAAAGACAATGGCCTCTATCCTAGCAATTGATATGAAATTTTAATAAGACACAAACCTCAATACAGAAGAAGTTCTTCATACACTTATACATAAATGTTAATAAATCCAAAGAAAGTAATTGAAGGTTAACAAGATCAACACACAGGCATGAAAAGTAAGAAAGTCCAGCAATATCATTTGATACCTCAGGGAGAAATTTTCCACCACTCTTTACCAATTCTTTTCTTCAGATTTATCAATGTCAAATGTTAATTGCAAAAATACCCTGTGGAACTAGAGTAACATTGTACGCAGATGACCTAGTCATGCTATGCATATATGATAGTAATTAGGAAAAGTAAATGTTTTGGAAAGTCCCGAAAATCACACAATCAACACCTGACCGGAACTATGAGTCTACATACACTAGGATAGCTGCTGGAGCGAAGGGCGGAGCACTTATGGGAATGTCCCGCATGTTGTGAAGCCAGTTTCTAATCAAGAATCAAGATAGTAATTCAGTATCCTCAAAAATGTTATGAGAAATCCAAACATTTTTTATCAATTCAGCATACAAATCGTGTGTAAGTAGTCAGCTACAACCCTCATTACACTCTCATGAAAACAGAGATCAGAAAACATCATCCCGTATGTAAACAACACAGTCTTACAGGTAGATAGATGACCAACTCACATATTTTGATGTAACCCGATGCCAATATGGCATGTAAGCATTATCACCAAAACAGTAATACAGGTCAGAAGAAAGATAGTTATACTAAGAAAACTGAGTGAAACAGCATGGGAAGCTCATGAATAAAATCTTTAAAATGCGTATTATAAGTTATTTTACCATAATAAGAATGTAACTACACAGCATGGAGTTAAACACTAAGCACAACTTACAGAACCTGGATAGAGTACAAAACCAAGCATCTTGAATCATCACAGGAGCAATGAGATCTCCACTAATCATAGAAATCAAGAATATAGAAGAGATACAGTCATTGAAACAGTGCAGGGATACTCACATTATGATATATAGAAAAAAGTTCCTTTCCCACCCATAGTTACCATATGAAGGAGAGATTCCAGAATTTGTCGCAAGGATGGATTGAAAGCTGCTTTATAAATCAGTCCAAACATCTACACAAATAGCCCTATAATTCTGATCTTCCAGAAGCAACAGTACCACTGATGACTCTTTAAAAAACATACCCAATGCACACAAAAAACAGACAGATCTACCAGCGACCATACAAAAACCATTACCCGGTAATAGGTGTGTAGAGGAGTGAACTGCAGAATAATTTACAGAAAAGGGTTGCAACTCTCATCTTCCTCTGTGATTCATAATCAGTCTGTCTATATGATGACACATGACTACATGGAAAATTAAGTAGAGAAAACATCAGTGCACTCGCCATGTCCCTAATGCATCCAAATATGATACACATGAACTTTGTCTGCACCAATCTCTCCATTTGCCTAAATCAGCTGGCATATATTCAACAACAGATAAGACCAAACCATGGTATAAAAAAACAAGATGCTGATGATAAGAATTTGCTGTTGTCATTACCCTCATTGCACTCAATCATTTCCTTGCCATATTTATTACCTAGTCTACGTTCTCAGTGAAAACAAGACTTTGATCAAATCACACTCCTAGATATTTCATTGCTTGTGGTCTCCCAATAACCTCTGCTCACAGCTGTACACAAACTAATACCAGGTAATTGCAGGACATATAGACAAATTAAAGACATGTGTCCTATGCAGATGACACTGTTCTTTTGTCAGAAAGTGAACATGAACTACAAAGACTAATAGATCAAGTCAATAAATCAAGTAATGAATATGGACTGGATATAAATATCAAAAAACTAAAACCATGATAATCAGCAAAGACACAAAAGAACAAGAGCTAAATATAAACATACATGGAGAGAAACTACAACAAGTAAAATATTATCAAAATCTTGGACACATAGTCACAAATGATGGCAGATGTGAAACAGAAGTTAAAAGGAGAATAGGAATGACTAAAAGTACCTTCAATGACATGAGGAAATTATTAATATTTAAATTAATTACAAACAAGTTAAAAATGAGAATTATAAAATGCTACATCTATTCCATATTAATGTATGGCTCAGAAACATGGACACTAAATAAACAATTAGAAGACAAAATTGATGCCTTTGAGATATGGGTATATAGAAGAATAGGGAGAACATCATGGAAAGAAAAGAAAACAAATAAAGAGATACTAAAAACACTTAATATGAAGAAAGAACTACTAAGAGAAATAAAGATCAGGCAAATAAAATACTTTGGACACATTAAAAGACATGACACCTTATTGAAGACCTTACTTGAGGGTAAAGTCAAAGGGAAGCGAGCAAGAGGTAGACAGAGATACAAGTGGGAGAGTAACATCACACGATGGACAGGTTACAGTCTAGCAGAGTACTACACAAAGACAAGAGATAGGAGATACGTTGCAGCCAACCTTCATTGCGGAGACGACGGCACTTAATGATGATGATGACCTAGGAAGCAATATAATAACTGACAGCAAAAGCAGTAAAGAAATACACAATAGATGTAGTAAAGCATACCAAGCCCTAGGGCAAATGATACCAATCTTCAGAAACAAAAATGTAAATTTAAACACCAAAATAACACTACCCGGTATTCAAAATGATTATTATGCCAACGCTGTGCTACAAATGTCAAACATGGACAATGACAGCACAAAACCAAATGTAAACTTGTGACAGCTGAAATGGCATGCTTAAGCAGAATCATAGGAATATCGCTAAGAGACAGAGTGAGAAATTAGGACATTAGACGAAGACCCAGCACTGCTCCAATCTTGGAATATATTAAGAGCCAACAGATCAAATGGTTTTCACACATCAGCAGACTACCACCAGACAGCATAGCACAGCAAGCTATGCTACACAGATAACAGTGAAGACAAACCTAGAGGCCGCCCACGAAAATGATGGACCACCGAAATAGAAGAGGTGACAAATTCCACAATATACTCAGCACACATGAAGGCCATCTCCAGAGAACTCTTCCACCCCTGATGCTGAAAGGCAATAAAGGGTTTAGCGAGTAGATAGATAGATAGATAGCAATTTGTTTTTTTATTTAGAGGTAGGCCTACACATAAATTGAAAAGGTGTTTTTAAAGAGGTCCCAACAAAATATAGATGGTCACTGTACCACACTACAAGCAGAATAATATGACCATATGAAACAGCTCTGGTGGACAAGCTCTATATTTCTGCCTTGGAGCTGGTGATCCCAGCACAATTCATTGAATAAATCCACATCAGTGTATGACTCTGACAGGACAAAGAAAATTGAACAAAGAACACACAAAAATACAAATAGTTATATGCAACAAAATAAAAACAAGTAGCCTTAAACATGGGACAAAAATTGTTTAAAAATAAGCACAAGATAAGTGAAATGTAAAGAAAACAAGTACAAGATGCACATGTAGGACTAAGGAATATGAAAATATATGAGGTAAAACAAGCAAGTAGGCTATATAATTAAATAATTAATATATAGGCCCTGCACATAATTAAAATGTAATAAATATAGGCCTATTCAATTCACTTTTAATTATGCAAACTAAACACCATTTTGGGCACAAGTACAGTATAGTTCTTCACTGTGACCTTTGTTCTAGTTTCGAGATGTTACCTGACCTTTGTTGTGTGATTTGGCAAGCTTACAGGTAAGTACTTAGAGTAAGGTTAGAATTAGAAATAATATTTCTAATGTGTGCGCGCACCTCACTCCGTGTGTAGCGGGCAGAAATACTGATCGCTTACCACAAATAATAGGAAATTGGAAAAAATGTGTAAATTGTAAAACAAACAGATTATGCATAAGTTCTTCTGTGTCTAGAGTTGAACTGTGTGATTGTCGTATGTGATGTCACGACAGCCATTATTTTGATTGGTGTTACATGGGAATCCATGACGTTGGATAGTTAAATTTTGTCAACAGTGTGCTATTTATAGCACAGTGAAGAACTAATCTGTACTTTAACCCCATTTTGAATATTAATTAGCTCTGATTGGTTCTGAAAATTCCAGCAATGTAATCAATAGAGGCGTCTTTCTGAATACATAAATATATAGTTTGTAGCTTATTTTATTGTAAATAACCAAGATGTTTCAAATATAATCAGCTCTAATAGCTTTGCCATAAATGTAGGCCTAAATTTATATTTTCATGAAAATTATTTTGATGACAAAGTAATTGAACAAAACTTCATAAATTTTTTCAGATTTAACTTCATGACAGCTGATTTTCAAGTGCTATCCAGCTGTTTTATTTATATTGCTGTACACCCATTTCGAAAATCTAGTCTAAATACTTAGGGCCTACTAGGCATATATCATAATATGCTTATTATGCAGTTTATGTATGCACACACACAAATGCAATAATGGCCTATGTATTAAGTTTTATTGTGTAATATATACAAAAACATACAGTGGTCAGTATATGGTACTGAGTAACTAAAGTCTGAACAAAAACATACATAACAAAAGAAAACGTATAGGTGCACAAACATTAGGCTTATACAAAAAAGTAAACAAGAGTGTTTAGATTGTGCACATTTTCACATCTAGTTTTCTGATGGAATAATTAGCACACAAACAACTGCACCATTCATTGTTTAGTTCTGTAGTTAAGCTAAGTGTGGTACTCTGACAAATGGCAAAATACTGAAATGTGCATCAACATTGTTTTGCCAACTTGATTAAAAACTTTTGACGACATATCTGATTTATGCTTTGGTTCTACTAGCATTCATTCTCAAACTAATGCTTGGAACTCTGTACGTTGTAACAGGACAACAGAATCCGCCCGCCTAGATTTCAGCTGGTGTAGTCCAGAGAAATGGAGATGCGTGTGTCGCAGTTGTTACTTTTTTGCGCTAATGGCCCAACACGTTAGACTTCGGAGCAACTTATGATTTGCAAAACTAAGCTGTGGCTTTCTTTCGATTTTGGTGAAATTTTGTTGCAAGTCATTCCTAGTATTTAGGCCCTATTGACACTGCAAACAGTTTACACACTTGAAACAGTAACACTCGTCATTTTATTTACATAATTCTTTGTATAGCCTACCTCAATTGTTAATGCTTTTACTAAATTACTGTACAGTTAATGCACTATGTGTCTAGCGTTTCTGTGCCATTAATTGCAGACAAACTGTGAACGCCTAATAATTATAATAAATAATAATAAACACAACAACAGTGTTGTCAACACACTTGTCAAGTTACTTGCACATACGTAACACATCTGCACTACACTTTTCCTACACTCACAGAGAACGTGCTGGAAGTTGAAGTATCAACTTTTATTGAATGTCATGTTTCATGCAATATGTTATAAGTTTCAAAGGCTATGAATGCTCAAATTCACCAGTATTGAGAGCCCCCGTCGACTTATCCAGGAAACAATTCTTTCTTTCACAAGTTTATCTACCGAGGCCAAAATGGCAAACAAACAAGTTGTCACGTCACTGAAATGTATGGCCTACAAATTGCAGAAGATGGACGTCCATGACCTTTACCCGACACGATAGCTGACCTTTAGTCTACTTTCCTGCCAGAGCTACATACAGGCTATTACATAAATGCCCTGCTTTGACCAAGAGGCAGACACGCCTATACAGTATACAGATATTCATCTTTCGTTAGATCTCTGACTTATTCCTTTCAGTTTAAACAAGTTATTTTATAACAGAACTTTAAAATGCCCATAAATAACAAGTTGAAAAATGTATTTTAACAATATAATTTTTAAATGCTCATAAATAAAAAGTGTATTATAACAAACTCCAGAACAATGTGGCTTCGTATAACTATGGTACCAACAATGCTATAGGCCCTATATATTTTGAGAACACTAATAGAGGTATGTAGAGGTAAAAACAGATCTGTGCCTCTGTTTTATAGACTACACAAAAGCATTTGATAAAGTTAAACATAGTGAAGTTATACACAGGCTAGAGAATTTGAACATAGACAGTACTTCTTCTTCGTCTTCTTCTGCCTTCTTTCTCAAACTCCTGCAGATTAGCAGGATGTAGTCCGGAGAACGGAATGTGCTGTGTCATGCTTTACAGCTTTGCTGTGATATCTGCGCCTTTCGGCCTGACACATCGACTTCAGCATGGCTTTGGGTCACTGACCCTATATGGGATGGGACAGCCAACTCCATCCCAAATCCTCCTTAGTCGCCTTTTACGACATGCATGAAAGGTAAACAGTGTTGCTATTCCTTGCTCCCCTTTCGGGCCCCGGTAACACACGGGCGATAGACAGTACTGATTTAAGAATCATCAAGAACATGTACTGGCAACAAACAGCAGCAATTAGAGAAGGAAATCAATTTGACCCTTTTCAACAAATAAAACATGGAGTTAGACATGGATGTGTACTTTCACCAAACCTGTTCTGTTTATAAAGTGAAAACATAATGCGTGCAATAGTTGATATCCCAGGAATATTAGTGGGAGGACATAGGGAGCCTAACATAAATAATTTGAGATATGCGGATGCCACTTTTCTGATTACTAAAAGTGAGGTAGATCTTCAAGATTTAAGTAATGTATTAGTCACAGTCAGTAATGAGAAGGCCTCTTCCTAAATATCAAGAAAATAGAGGTAATGGTTATTTCAAAGAGAAAAAATGACACACCTTACAAGATCAAAGTGAATGATATAGTATTAAAACAGGTACACCAATTCAAATATTTAGGTGCAACTATTACAGCAGATGGAAGAAGTATAACAGGAAAAAAAAGCAGAAAAATGAAAAATATATTGTGTAATATGAACTTGTCATTAGAGGTGAGGAAGAGAGTTCTGCAGTGCTGTATAACCCCTATACTAACATATGGGTGCGAGTCTTGGACAATAAACAAACTGGAAAGTGGGAAATTAGAGACAATAGAGGTGTGTTTCTACGGAAGAATGCTGGGAATACCTTGGACTGCCAGAAAAACTAATGTGGGGGTGTTGAAAGAGTCAAATACGAAACGGACCTTAATCAATAATATAAGGGAAAAAAACAATCTTCATTTTTGGCCACATCATGAGACAGGGAAGTTTGGAGAACATAGTCACAACAGGCAAGACTGAATGCAACAGAGACAGAGGGCGACAACGTGAGAAAATATTAGACAGTTTAACAACCTAGCACGGCAGGGAAACAATAACGATCTTGATACATAATGCTGGAGATAGAGAGATGTGGAGAGCCATGATCGCCTACGCCAATATTAAGGTGGCAAAAAGAAGCGCTACAAGGACTCGCGAATGACCTTACTGAAAGCCTTTGAAATAGACCAAGATACATGGGAAGAACTTGCACAAAATGCATCTACACGGCGCTCTACAGTCAACAAGAGTACATCATCCTGTGAAAAAGGAGATTGCAGTAGATTTGCAGCTGAATAGAACTTATTAGCCATCTGATGATGCTATTCCTCCTTCGCAAGCGAAGATGAGCATGACATGAAAAATAATAAATGTGAAAATCGTAGGCATCTAAAAACTATTAGGTATGGACATAATTCTAACTGAATTTTCAAAAGTGGATGTAACAAATGGTTATAATCATTTGTGATGGAAGAACACACACATGTACCTTGCCGCCACAGATCCGTACCTGAACATTCTACTAAAAGTGTGATGTTAGTTAGTCATCGGATCACAATTACTGCAAACTGGACACGTTCATAGTTGCTCCGATCTCTTCCCGAGTGTATCCGCCATTACACTTCTGCTGACAGTACCAGTCCTCTGCTGGTTGACCATCATTCTTCTAATCCCTCCAAAATGTTCACTTCTCGGAACACTGCATTTCAATCCTTGATCTTTAATCCTGAGCATTGAAAATGAATCATCATCCACAGTAGTCTCACTCTCGTGTGCTATATCTATAATGGAGTTCAAAACGTAGCTCGATCCATTGCCCTATGCCACAATCGCTCATGGCGCCAGTTGATCTGCTTTTTGATTGCCTCGAACACCCACATGTCCCGGCATGAAAATAAATGTAACAACTTTAAGCCTCCCCTGTCTCAAGGCCTCAATCCTTCAGACGTTCAAGCTCAAGAAGGTCACGTTCGAGAACCTGAACTACTTGTACCGTCATAATCATACTCATAGAGTCACTCAAGATGCAGACATGTGGTACCTTCTGTGAGCCTAACCACTCAAAAGCTCTGATCACCGTCATAATCTCCATGGTCATGTCACTCGTAGTCACAGCAAAGGCGCCACTATCCTTATGGATCGTTTTACCTGCGCACTGAGCTGTGAAGGCCTAAGCACTGCGAACATGTATAATCACAGATACATCAGTGTATATAATGACACCCCCCTCTTTGGCATTCTCACTGACCAAAGCCTGCACCTCTTGCTCCACTGCCGTGCGACACCATTCTCTGCTCGGTGTTATTACTACTCTCAAACATGTTTTGAAATCTGTGGGTAGACCCATCCATTCCGCACCACTTGCTACATCCTGCAATCTACACACGCTTTGTATGACATCCTCCCATCCACGACTTAACTCTCTTAAGTTTGCTACCTTTAACTTTCCATTTTGCGGAATGCAATGGGTGTTCCATGTCTGCATGTATTTGAAGGTACGCCCGCGCGCGGCAATACTGTAATCTGTGCTCTGCTTTTGGACAGTCAAGTAGGTACCGCATAGCTCTTGTCTTTGTGCCTCTTGTGCACCCAAGAATGATACGCATTGCAGCATTGTGGATTCTATCCAGCCTTTCGAGTTGAGTTTGGCTAAGAGTCAGAATTGCCAGTGCGTATTCCACTACAGTCACCACCAAACCCTGGTACAAAAGAAATAACAACCTCTGCTCACACTACGCAGAAGCTATAACCTTCATTGTTGCTAAGCCTTGCCGCCTGCCCTTATGATAACGTGGTCAACATGTTCCCTTAAACTTGGACTTCTGTCAAAAAATACACCCAGATATCTCATCGTGCTGGTTCTTTCTAAACTTTTTCCGGCAAACGAAACATGTGGCATGGGTGTCTTTACCACGTGATTTTTCAAGGAAAACCACGTTACGAATGCCGTAGAAAGATTTACCACTGCTCCCGCATCTCTACACCAATGTGTCAATCTGTCCAGCTCTCCCTGTAGTTCCACGACGCATTCTTCTAGATTTCTGCCCGGCCTATACACCAGGATGTCATCGGCGTACGACATCGTTCTGCCAGCACCAGTGATTTTATTGTTAGTACTGCGTATACATTGAAAAGCACAGGAGATAGATGCGATCCCTGTGGCAGACCCAAGCTAATAATCTTTGGTGCCGATACCTGTTACCACACTTAAGAACTACTATCCTGTGCAGCAGGGCCGTACCAACCCACTGCTCGACAAAAGGATTTACTGCAAGATTTAACAGTTAGTCCATCAAGACATCCAAGAACTCCCTATTGTAAGCATCCTCACGATCTATTGCGACCATAAACAAATGTCCATCATCAACAATCAAGACCCGTGTACGGCAGGTTTGAAGGTATCACTATTACTCGTCTATCTGGCCGATAATTTTGCAACATTTAATTCTCAGTAGATGGCACGCCAAAACGACTTTTCTCATGTGGAAACCCCACAGCATCTGTACAATAACATTTCCCTTTGTGGTGCACAATTCAGATAACCCAGCATTGGGGCGTCAAATGAGCTACAATCTTGAACATGGTCATAGTTGCGAATGTATACATAGTACCTCGGCTATGAGTAGATGGCACATAAAAATAATAATACCCATAACCCGTTAGGGTCGTAGGGGTGCCACAATGGAGACATCAGCACAAAACGCCCTCCAAATTGCCTCAGTTATTCGAAGTGTAGAAAGACCATGTCCAGACCATTCCTTGATGTTATCAATCCAGGATTTTCTCTAACCAATCTTCTACTTCCACCCTCGACTATTCATTGTAAAATTATTTTAGAACCGTGTCTCGTTCCATGTCCAAACCAAACAAGTTTACGCCGCTTCACCGCTGCCAAAAGTGATTCTTGATAACCTGCATGTTTGTTTATTTGCTGCTGGACAGAAATATTTGTCTTTTGTTCTATTTAACTAATTCTTAACAAATGTATGTAACACTTGTTTTCAAAAGGCTCAATCCTTCTTCCTGTGTCTGCAATGAGTGTCAAGCTATCACGCCCGTAAAAAAAATCTTACTTTTCCAAATCATATTCAACCTTGCCATGTCAGCCACCGCCATCTCGAGTCTTAGCGTAATCTATGTCTCATCGCATATTTGAGAGCCGAGATATTTGAAGACGTTAATTTCTTAAAGTCTTTGACTTTTTATCTGGATATTCGTGGGGTCGTGCTTGGTTTCACTGGCCACTAATATCTTACTTTTATCAATTTCCATGCCATATTTCCAACTAACGTTTCCAACTTTGAAGTGAGTTCCTTGGGTTGAGCAGCAATTCGTAATGCTATAATTCTATTACTTATGGAGGGTGCAGCTAATGACTGAGTCACTCTGTTCTTACGAACTATTTAACCAACTCCATGCTGATGTGTATTATCATCAAATACAACTCCATGCTGATGTGTATTATCATCAAATACAACTCCATGCTGATGTGTATTACCATTGCTGATTGCTAAATCATATTATATACCCGTCATCAGTTGTATTTTCGCCTATCCCCATCCATCTCATTTCATCTTGGCCTAGAACATCCCAACTGTAACTATCGAGTTCATGTGTTAGCTCTGTGATCTTGCCGCACTATGCAATGTGCTTACATTCTACTTTTCTTTAATACAGTTGGTTCGAGAACAATTAAAAACATTACGCCGCCGATATTCCAGTGTAATGTTTCTATGAGCAGAGTTTTAATTTGTGGTACCCATATCCTCTTCGATACTTGGGTTAACAGCAAGCAGAAAAATACAATAGATGTCACATGGGGGTGTGGTGAAAAGCAACTATGAGCAGGACGAGACATTTCCCTGGGAGTGCCCATAATCAGGCAAACATGTTAGCCTTGCGTAATTAAGAGCCTTCTTGGATGGCAGGAGTGCTTCACACCAGCATGCCCGGCGACAGATACACAGGCTGTCACGGACTAGGGACCAAACCCGAAATAAAGGAATGACGAAAATGGATGTGCTGGACCACGGACGTCCTGACCACAAGTGGCCAACCGGGGTCAAATAATCACAGTTTTACTGTGGAACTTGCAGCACAACGTACTTCACGCTCCCTGGCGAAAATCACACGAAATATTCATTGTGGTTATTTGAGAGCGAACGCTGAAGAAGAACAAGTGCTTCAAGCTCTCCAGTCTGGAAAACTAACAGATTTACAGAAACTACTGAATGAACTGTCTTGCAGTATAGGGTAATCATGCAATATATACCCTCTCCCTGTGGAATACCAGGAAATGAAAAAGTATACCAACTGGCTAAGAAAGGTGCTGCTGAAGACCAACCAGATGTATCAGTCACCCACCATAAAAAAAACAGATGATCAAGTCAATAAGAAAGCTACAAACACCAACACAAGATGACTATCACATTATGAACTGATCAGAACAAGTTGCAATTCTACGCCTCAGAACAAGACACAACTGCCTCTTCTGCAGTCACATGTACACATAATTCAAGATTGGCAACACTGCCATGTGTAATTGTCCACAGACAGCACAGAACGCCAAACATATACTTCAAGAGTATTCTGAGCATGAAAAGCTGAAACAGGCATATTAGCCAGAGGAATCAACACTGTAATCAAAGCTCTATGGGCCACCGTGTGAACTACAACATACAGAGATTTTTATTCAGGAGACAGAATTACAGATATAGACATGTTTCAAGTGAATGAAAGGAGAAGAAGAAGAGGTGCCTCAAACAACAAAAGCAAAGACCTTGCAGTGTGGGAATAGTCAAGCAGCTTATAGAATAGTCAAACACCAGGGAAATCTGGCTAAACAGGTAATTGGCTGACTGGTGAAAATGTATTTAGTGAGATGACAGGACCAAAGGACAATGACAACATAAACAAACTCTGTGGGAGAAATTGATCCATTATCTTTCAGTTTCGAACAGGACATGCTAGAGTCAATAGCCATTTAAACCGTATCAGACATCAGCAACTTTCTAGGCCATATATGTAAACACTGCTCTCATTTCAACCAACAGTCAAAACACCTATTAACTGACCTCTCAACTGTCAGGAAACTACTTTTACAGACACCCTGGAGTCGTTTAACTGTATGGATCATTAAATCAACTTTGTACTATCATACATTGTACTATATAGCCTGATTTGCACGATGTAGGACCAGTGTTACCACTCCTGAGCTTTTTCCACCCAGATCTGGGCTTTTTTAGATCAGACTTAGGGATGGGTTAGGTATTAAATATGTTGATTATCCTCTTCGCTTATTGAATGTCCATAGGTGCTCAGATCTCCACTTCAGTAAATCTCTCATGGTATAACGGCTGATGGTTCTGGTTCTATGTTGGTTTACTACTCTATTTGAAATCTTTGTTAGGCAGTCCATCGGCTGCTGACCACTTTTCCCGCTAGGCTTAAACTTTTAGTGCACAGAGTTTAGACTTTGTACACAAGACTTATCTATGTAAATGTGTGTGAAAGTGTGTAAATAGAGCCTGCTCATTCGTGTTGCCTGCAGTAAGAATAGCAACACTATTTACCTTTCATGCATATTGTAAGAGGTTACGCAGAAGTATTGATTATGCAAGCTTATTGTAAGAACTACATAGTCACAACAGGTAAAATTGAAGGCAACAGAGACAGAGGGCGACAATGTGAGAAAATATTAGACAGTTTGACAACCTGGCACAGCAAGGAAACAACGACTTTGATACATAATACTGTGGACAGAGAGCTGTGGAGAGCCATGACCACCTATGCCAGCCAGCATGGCACCTGATGATGATGATTGTAAGAACTAAGCAGGTTATGGGGAAGTGTTGGCTCTCCCATCCCATATAAGGTCAAAATGACATCAGCCATGCTGAATTCAGATGTGGCAGGCTAAAAGGTGCAGATATTACAGCTAAGCTGCAAAACATGACACAACATTCCATTATATTACGTATCATAACTAAGTGGATACTTAGATTCATCATATCTGGACAAACTCCCATAATTAATCAACCACCAATTCATAATTAAAAATGTAAACTCAATAACTAGATTTCACACTTTAAATGTTTATTTGATTTATGGAAAATCATATTAGAAACATTAAGTGTCATCATTTATTTTAATATCCTTTGTCTTGTTTTTCTTCTTCTTCTTCTTTTTCTTCTTCTTAACTATACTACTGCCATTCGGTAAAGTATTATTGCCAGAGAGCTGGCATAGTTTAGGATACATTTCTGTTTCTAGCGTAACTTTTTCATTGTCCTTTACTGATGATTGCTTTTCCAGATTAGTTAAACGTTCATTCTCTTTCTGTATATCAGTTACAGAGAAGACACATGCACTGATCTTCTCATCCTCTGAGCTGAAATTATAAACAAATGGAAAAATAAGATTTTAAATTTATTTTAACAAAACAATAATTATTACTGAAGCATATCCTGATAGGATATTGCAAAAAACGTTGACTTTTTAGAGATAATTTATCTTTCAGTAATAATACCAGTGCACTTTCCTATATTTTCTATGGTCTTCATCTGCAAGGGGTGTACCTCGCAAGGAAATGCATTCAGCAATGTTGGGATCAGCTAGTCTCCCACTTAATAAAAAAATTGGTAGCTACATTTTAATCAGGATGTAGCCATCAATGCAACATTTTTTGGCTGTAATGATTTTCTTGGCAGTTATCTTTTTTCTTCTGCGTTTGCTCTCTCATTTTTTGTTTGCTCTCCAGCACAAAATTTCATGTGAGGTCCGTCGGGGAGCATGAAGTACATTGTGCAGCCAATTTACAGCATTGCTGTGTTATTTGCAAATCTGTTTTTGGCATGCCTTTAATTCGGGTGGGCTTCCCTAACCTGTGACAGCATTCCATCTGTCACCAGGTGATAGATATGTATCATCTCTATGCCTTGATGTTTTTCCACCTACTGCGCCCTTGGGCTTTAGCCTCAGAGAGGCGGTAATCAGGGGTTTAGGCATTGGGTCAACTAAGTAAAATATCTCGCACGAGGTGTTCCGCTGCCAGTGAACTCGCCTCGCGTAATTAGACATAGTGTGCCTGTGCCCATCAGGTACCGAACCCTTTCTCTCCGCGAGAATGACTGCAGTATAGGAAAGCACTGATAGTAGAGTTGGGCCTGGGGTAGTTCGCCCTCTTAGCTGAGGTGTCATTCACCGAGATCGTGAACCCCCGTCCACGTCTTAGTCTTCACACATCTTTAGGAGTACCAGCGACTAGAAGCTTGTTCTCAAGCTGGACAAAACTTTAGTTCTGATTTCATTTTTGCATTTCCCCGTTCTATTTGCACGTTGCACTGTGCTGCCCTCTCATACGTTATCTTTATGGAAGCTAGCACACAACTTTCTTCTTCTTCTTCAGCGTTCATTCTCAAATTCCTACTGGATTTCTCTTGTAACAGGACACTGGTCCTACAAGATTTCCAGTTGGATGTAGTCCAGAGAATGGAAATGCGTTGTGTTGCCATTTTATTTCCGCCAATGACCCAACACATCCGTCTTCTGCGGTGCACACGACTTTCAATATTCATCCTAACATCTACCCATTTTGTGAGATTTGCATTGTCGCCCTTTCAATGCTCCAGCTGGAAAGATTTGCATCACTGTGTGTCGACAGTGATGCTGTATGTATTGTCAGAGAAGTTTTAGAGATATTGCCTGTCTTTTTGCAGGCAACTCTCATTCCATCTGCTGTCTCCACATTCACAATCCCCAAAAGTGTTGACCAGCATGAGCCACTCTATTTTTGTTTCCAGGGTGCACCATGAGGAGGTACTTTTGGGATCTTGGTTATTTGCTTTCCCTGGTTCCGCCAAGAGTGATGCAGTTTCCTTAGCGCCCTTTCTTGGTAGTGTTTATGTTCAGTAGTTTTCCATTGCTTTCTGAACGGTCCAAATGCATAATTGCCTGTGGCGGGGTTATAACCTGGTACCTTGGCCATCAGAGACATAAACTGTACCACGACACCAGAGAACGGAGATGTATTGTGTTGCCATTTTACTTGCTCCAATGGCCCAACACATACAATTTTAGCTGTTATGATACCATTGTTGTCCTAATCTGTGTGAACTGTTTATTACAAACTGTTTACTAAATAATATTCAAATTACTTCAGTTGTATTCCATCCATGTGGCAAAAATGGTGCCAGGACTTCTAGTCCAGGTGCAAAGAATAAGGTCATTGGCATTTCAACACAAGAGAAACATGACATACAATACAATGAAAATGTTACCTTTCTGAGCTAGTGCTGAGTTTGTGTTTCCTGTGCTTAAATATATCACTTGTATCCTTTTTGGACTGCTGATGCTGTTGTGTGTCTACTTTACTCTCTAATGTACACAGTGTCTTCGAGTCAGAGAAAAGCAGGATTCCTGATATAAAATTCACATAAATAATGTGGACTTAGTGCGAGTCATTACATGCATGTTACTACATAGTGATGCACAGTATTATAAGGCTTCCAGTACCAGACCGTAGCATTTAAAGAAAGCATAGTCCATTCTTCTCCTTCTTCTGCATTCATTCTCAAACTCCCGCTGGTTTCTCTTGTAACAGGACAATTGTCCTACTAGATTTCCAGCAGGATGTAGTCCAGAGAATGGAAATACGTTTTGTCACCGTTTTATTTGCGCCAATAGTCCGACACATTTATCTTCGGCGATATAATCCATTCATTTCATTCTTGCCCCTTCTTTAACTTAACAAATCAAGATACCTAATTGATGTATGTCCACACGAAACACCACAGCTTCTTTATATTGCAAATCTCCGCCGAAGACGGATGTGTCGGGCCACTGGCGCAAATAAAACGGCGACACAACGCATTTCCATTCTCTGGACTACATCCTGCTGGAAATTTAATAGGACCATGGTCCTGCTACAAGAGAGATCCAGCGGGAGTTTGAGAATGAATGCAGAAGAAGATATTGCAAATCTAAAACTCTCAAGTTTGGAGATCTCCGCTGCGTACGGTAGTTGTTATATCATTTGTCTTGTTACACAAGATTGTGAGTCCAATATCTGATCATCATCATCATCAGGTGCCATGCCAGCTGGCGCAGGCGGTCATGGCTCTCCACAGCTTTCTGTCCACAGTATTATGTATTAAGGTCGTTGTTGTTTCCTTGCCGTACCAGGCTGTCAAACTGCCTAATATTTTCTCACGTTGTCGCCCTCTGTCTCTGTTGCCTTCAATTTTGCCTGTTGTGACTATGTTCTCTAAACCTGTCTATCTCATAAAGTGGCCAAAATAAAAGAAGATTGCCTTTTTCTTATATTGTTGATTAAGGTCTGTTTCGCATTTACTCTTTCAACACCTCTACATTAGTTTTTCTGGCAGTCTATGGTATTCTCAGCATTCTTCTGTAGAACCACATCTCTGTTGTCTCTAATGTCCCACTGTCCAGTTTGTTTATTGTCCAAGACTCGCACCCATAAGAGTGTTGATCTGATTATAAGGTGTTATTTACAGTGCATTTTTTAAAAGATCCCTGGGGAATTATTAATTTAAACTAAACTATTGAGTTACTTCATATGAGTGGTACTGAAAGTGGAGTAAAGAATAAGAACACTTTTTCTTCTGTGTTCATTCTCAAACTCTTGCAGATTATCGGGATGTTGATCAGAAAAAAAAGGAATGTATTCTGCTATGGTTTACAACTTAGCTGCAATATTTGCACCTTTCGATCTGATACATCCAACTTCAGCATATCTTCTGGGTCACTTTTACCTTCAATAGGATAGGACAACCAGCTTCACCCAAAAACCCCCTTAGTCTCACATGGACAGTAGGTAACAGTACTGCTATTCTGTGTTCCTCTTTCAGATCATCAACAATGGGCGATAAGCATATTCCAGGCAAATGAAAGTAGAAGAGCTTTTCTTCTACTCCTACCATTTAACCAAAAAGTTAACTGAAATTTGTCAAAAGAAAGATTTTCAAATGAAGAATATTTATCATGATTTACAAATTGTATGAATCTATCTATCTATGTTCCTTCAGTGCCGAACACGGTGCATATGGCAGAAACCATGGTGCATAGGGCAGAAACCATGGTGCATAGGGCAGAAACCATGGTGCATAGGGCAGAAACCATGGTGCATAGGGCAGAAACCATGGTGCATAGGGCAGAAACCATGGTGCATAGGGCAGAAACCACAGCTCTCTAGTTTGAGCGATGTGATGCTACTGTGTGTAATTCTTGTATGTTGAAACCCGTAGTCATACCCTCTTTGAGGGTTGTTCTGTGAAGAGTTTCTTTCCTGGTCTTCCTGTTTTTCTTTAAAGCCCTGTTAGATATGGCAGTACAAGAAATTGAAAACAAAGGCATCAGTCTAAAGAAGAAAACAGAAATAATGGTTGTTTCAAAATACCTCTAAAATGCATTATTACTATAAATGATGCAAAATTAAATAAAGCGGATAAAGTCAAGTATCTTGGCACTATTTTAACATCAGATGACAGGTGTTCCAATCACATCAAGAACAGGATAACACGGGTCAAATCAACATTTCAAAAAAATAAAAAACTTTCTATACAATGGAGCAATATCAATGCATACACGAGTTTGAGTGCTAGAATTTTATATTTAGCCAACCCTTCTTTATGGAAGCGAAGCATGAACAGTAAACAAAAGTGCCCAAGATAAGTTGGAGGCAACTGAGATGTGATTTTTAAGAAGAATTATGAAAATTACATGGGCAGCCAAGAAAACTAATGTAGAAATTCTCAGAGATGCTGGAGTAAAACGACATAGCAAAGATTAGAAACAGACAATCAAGATTTTTAGGGCATGTGATGAGAAAATTAAAACTTTTAGTACATTAAAAAAGTAAAACAATTAATAACCACCAAAAAGATCAAGGGGAGATGAGACAGATGAAGATGATAAAAAGATAAATTTTTGTATTGGTTGTCACTAAGGCACTAAAAGAAGTCACCAACTAAACTTATTAACAATACAAGAGACAGAGAGTTGTGGAGAAACATGATCACCTACGCCACTCCACATGACACTTGATTGATTGAGAACTTTTGGGCTCTCTTAATTTTAACGAGGGAGAAAACTCTGGTGTCAGAAAACAAGAAATGGGAGGGACGGGAGGTGTTGGCAGTTGACACACCAGGTAATTTTATGACCATGCACAGTGCTTTCCTGTTCACTGGATCACTACCAGTCATGTAATTAAACTGGCAGCTAGTCAATAAGTATGTAAGGATCCATCACACCTACCAAGGCAACTAAAAGTATCACATTTATAGCTGGAAGGAATTGCTGTTATGTCAGATTCAGTCATGCCTAAATAGCCTGCTAAGATCTCAAGTTTCTAACTACAAGTTTCAGATGTGCAGAATGAAATGGAAGGTTAAGAAATACCTCATGGAAATAATTAGACACAGATGCACAAGGGCTAAGTAGAACATGGAAATATCTAGAAGCAATAGCTAAAGGTTGGACAAAATGGAAGAGGTTTTCTGAGGACCTATGCTTCACAAGGAGTGAAAGGTGAATGGAATAGATACATAGCATAAACAAGCAAAGAATGATAGAAACGTGAGTTGCTGGGGTAAAGGAAGAAAGTATATATTCTCTGGAAAGATTTCAAGGTCATATAACATCTAGATGGGACTGTGAGTCTGCATATTTTGTTGATGACTGGTAGAATGGAAAGCGAAGTAGAATGAAGTGCCGTCTTTGCCACGGTGATTGTTTCTAATCAAGAATCATGTATAATATCACATATTTTTTTTTTTAAGACTGTCTAGGAAACATAGACATACCTGAGCTATTTTTATCCCTTGCTGATGGTGGTGCTTGCCACACATTCTCCACTATACCGTCAGCCAACACACTGTTTAGAGTGGAGAATTTATCATATCATTTACAATTTGATTTCTAAAAATCTCATATAATTATATAAGTTATGAAATGGTATTAACCACTTATATGTTGCTGTTGTCTGAAAGGGAAGCAAAATACAACAACACTGTCACATGCCATGCATATCATAAGAGTTGACTAAGGAGGTTTGGGGGTGAAGATGGTTGCCCCATCCATTGGTCAAAGTGACCCACAAGGCATACTAAAGCCGAATGTGTACGGCTGAAAGGTGAAGATATCGCAGCAGAGTTATAAACCATAACACAATACATTCTGTGCTCTGGGTTACATCCTGCTAAACAACAGGAGTATGAGAATGCAGAAGAATAAAGCAAATGGTATGTCATCTTATTCTCAACTTGAAGAAGGAAAATATCAGAAGTATGCTCTTCTTCTTCTTCTTCTTCTGCATTTGTTCTCAAACTCCTGCAGATTAGCAGGATGTAGTCCGGAGAACGGAATGTGTTGTGTCATGGTTTACAGCATTGCTGCGATATCTGCGCCTTTCGGCCTGACACATCCGACTTCAGCATGGCTTTGGGTCACTGACCCTATATGGGATGGGACAGCGAACTCCATCCCATAACCTCCTTAGTCGCCTTTCATGACATACATGGAAGGTAAACAGTGCTGCTATTCTTTGCTCCCCTTTCGAGCCCCGGCAACACACGGGTGGAAGTATGCTCTTCTGTGTTATAAAATGTAATTCTCTTATAGTAACTGTCTACAAGAACAAGGGTGGCTGCAACAACTACAGAGGCATCTCCCTTCTCAGCATCACCAGGAATACTTGTGCACATATCCTTCTAAAGCGACTCCAACTGCTTGCTGAACGAGTCCTGCTAAAGTACAGTGTGGTTTCAGAGTCAAAAGATCCACTATCGACATGATCTTTACCCCTCTACTACAGAAAAACTACAGGAAAAGTGTCATGAACAGGGGAAGCCCCTCTTTATGGCTTTTGTGGATCTAACTAAGGCTTTTGACACTGTTAGTATACCAGCTCTATATAAGATTCGAAAATGTACTGGATGTCCACCAAAACTACTAGATGTAGTTATTTCATTTCATGAAGACATGGACACAAATGTATAATTCGAGGGCAATACGTCTGATAGCTTTGCAGTAAAGACTGGAGTAAAGCAGGGGTATGTTCTAGCCCCCACCGTCTTTAGAATCTTCTTCGCAGCGCTTCTGAAGCATTCTTTTGCAGATGCAGCAGGTGATGTTTTCACTCTTTGGATCACACGATGGATCACTCTTTAACTTAGCATACTCAGAGCGAATACAAAAACATCAGAAATACTCATCAGAGAACTTCTCTTTGCCGATGACGCTTTACTAGTGGCACAGTGAGTCCAAAATTCAGTCCCAAATTGACAACATGGCAAAGGCCTGCCAGCTGTTCTCTATGACAATAAGCATCACCAAAACTGTGGCAATGTGTCAGGGATATACAGTACCAACAAACATCACCTTAAATAACACCCATATAAAGCAAGTTGACAGCTTTTGCTACCTAGGATCTACAATTACATTCATCCTTTTCTTGAAAAATGAAATAAATGCACATGTAGGAAAAGCAGCTACAATTTTTGGTGGACTATTAAAACGAGCTTGGAAAAACCATAAGCTAAAACTGAAAACAAAGATACAGATCTATCAAACATGTGTGTTGAATACTACGGATCTGAAACATGGACTACTTACAGCAAACATGAGAGAAGACATATATTTCAACTAAGATATCTCAGCAAGATCTTAAACATAAAATGGCACGACAAAATCACACACCATGGAAATTGTTGCGCCGCACTCAGCTACCATCTGCCATGGAAGCACTCAATATAAATAGATTTCGTTGGCCGGATCACGCCTGCAGAATGCCAAACTGCTGCATCCCAGAAAAAGTACTGTTACGGGAACTGGCTGAAGGCCATCGATCCCATGGTAGACCAATTTTGTGGTATAAAGACATCTGCAAATCCTCAATCCACTAGAACCCAAAAATTGGGAAAACATGGCCGAAACTCAGGATGTAAGCTGGGAGCAGGTAGCTCTGGACAGCCTTCTGACCAAAAAAAATGTCCGAATTTTACTCCTCAGTTGAGTAACCGAAGTGATAAACAAACTTGTATACGGTTTGTTGTCTAAAGACATGGTTGTGTTAAGGATATTTATGGATGCATGTTTAGTCCCCAAAGGAAGACATTTCAGTGTGGCAGTATCACAAGATCATTACGTCCTGCCAGAAGCACAACATATACTTCTGGGACAACTAGTTCATTATTCCTCTATCAGATGCATTGAACCATCTGTAGTGGTGGCACATCTAGTATTCCCAGCTACCTAGAAGTCTGCAACAAAAGAATAAAGACACAATATCTGCTGGCCTGCATCTTTTCATTATTTATGGGGGCCATTTGACAGAAAACCAAAAAAATAAATCGAGACAAAACACAGTGATTTTTTTCACAGGTAACAGGTTGTCAGCCATTTCTTCAACTTTCCTTAGTCGCCTCGTATGACATGCTTGGAAAGAATACAGTAGCCATATTCTTTGCACTCTGAACTAGAGGTCCAGGCCTCAGTTGTCATAGACAACTCCTGCTGGTAAGCAGGACGTAGTCCAGGGAACAGAATGCTCTGTGTCATGGTTTACATTGTGATAACTGTGTTTTTTGGTATGACAGATTTCACTTCAGCATGTTATTTTTTTGGACCATTTTAGTCTTCTATGGCAGTCAATTCTCCTTAACCTGTAGCAGTCCAGCTAAAAATAATCATTCTTTTTCTGACACCTGGCCATTTTTTAGGACTTCTGATTTTTCTGCACGTTTTTTTGGGGGGCATCATCATCATCAGGTGCTATGCCTGCTGGTGTAGGCGGTCATGGCTCTCCACAGCTCTCTGTCCACAGTATTATGTAACAAAGTCGTTGTTTACTTGCCGTGGCTTGTTGTCAAACTGTCTAATATTTTCTCACGTTGTCGCCCTAGTTGTTGCCTTCAATTTTGCCTGTTGTGACTATGTTCTCTAAACCTGCCTGTCTCATGAAGTGGCCCAAAAAAAGAATATTAAAAAACAAGAAGATTTTTGGCATAACGTTTGTATTTATTGAGTTACTGATTTCAAATTCGGAGACAATAGAGATAAATAGATGCTGGATATGATTTGGATGTGTTATTTACTTGTGTGTGTCAGGGTTATTTTGTGTAAAACCAAAAATGAGAATGTGGACAAACGCATTATATCGAGTGCAGAGAAAACCAGTAAAGAGATACAAAATAGATGCAAACATACCAGATCCTAGGACAGATGACACGTATTTTCAAGAACAAAAATGTAAACATAGACACTAAAGTTGCATTATACAAGACTATTATTATTCCATCACTATGCTATTAGTGCCACACCTGGACAGTGACAGCACAAGACAAAAGAAAAATAGTGACAACAGAAATGACATGTCTACGAAGAATACTCTGAGTGTCATTAAGAGATACAATTAGAAACGATAACATCAGACAGATAACCAAAACAATACCAGCATTGGAACACATCAAGACACAACAGATAAAGTGGTTTTCACATGCTTCCAGACTACCAACAGATAGCATTCCACAAATGGCCATGACACTAAGACATAACGGCTATAAAGCAAGAGGCAGACCATGTAAAATATGGATCAGAGAAATCAAAGAAGCCACAGGAACAAGCTTACAAACAACACACAGGAAGGCCATCTCCAGAGAACTCTTCCACCCATGACACCGCAAGGCAAACAAGGGCCACAGCGTATAGATAGATAGACTGTCATACAAAGCAAATTTCTGCTATAACATTTTGTCGGAACCAATTTGTTAAAATGGGAATTTCACTGTACTGATCAAGAATGTCAGACATTATGCATTGTATATTACTTTATAGAACTCTGATCAATGAAAACATAGCTAGACAAGGAATGGACCACTCACCTATCCAACATGTTAGACAGTTGCTTGGCGACATAAGCTCGAAATCCTGGTGTTGTCTGTAGGATGTTGTCATCTTCAAGATCATCGTTTTTGTCCACATTTCTAATCATGAAATATATAAATTGTATTCATTTGGTCATCTTTGATTTAGACTAATTATTTTATCATGAGAGGCTAGAAGGACTCACTAAATATCTCAGTCAAAACATTGGCATAAGTCATGAAACATGGCAGGCAAGATGCTGAAAACATTGATACAAATCATGAAACATGACAGGCAAGATGCTGAAAACATTGATACAAATCATGAAACATGGCAGGCTGCTGAAAATATTGTATTAATTTCCAGTAAATTGCATGTTATCTGAGGTGGGCTGTATATGTTGTAGATTGTGTATTTTCCTCCAGTGTGCCAGATGGTCACCTTCTGAATGTCTGTGGGATGGGATGTTAGCTGGTTGACATGTTCCTGAATGTCATTCCTGATATAAGTTATTATGCCACGGCAGTTGGTACACTTACAGGCATAGCTGGTATATTCTAACAGATTTGGGTTAGTGTCTTTGTGCATAGTCTCCAGTAAGTCTATCGGACTCTCAAAGTATGCTGAGCAGGATAGAAAAGTGTATGATCAGAACTGAATGGGTCACTCTTAACAATGCGCAAAGCATTACATGGATTTACTGTCTTGGTCATGCTGGGGTCAGGGGAAACGAAGGAGCCGATGTGTTGGCTAGTAAACCTTTGGTGAACGGCACCGAGATAAGAGACAGGATTGAATTGATTAGAGCAGTCATGGATACCCTACGAGAAGATGAGGAGAAAGTCGAATGTTACAATTTACATATTCTGAGAATGGTAGAAATGGGAGTGATTAGAGGTAATGGGAGAAAGTGCTCCCTCTCTGGAAAGATCAGAAGAACACGTAATCAGCAATTGACTGGGACACTGATCTTATACGCTTTTAGATGGCTGACGGAACGGCAAGCAGAGCATATATGGGAATGCCCCAAGTGCTGTGACGCTTGTTCCTAATCAAGAATCAAGTCTTATAAAGCAACACAGAAAACAATAGACACCTACCCAGAACAATGGATTCATGTCTATGCAGATGGGTCTGCTTTCAAAGCTACCATCATAAAAGGTTATGTTGTCTATATAGAATATCCAGACAAAACATCTGAGGTGATTTTGATGCCTGTAAGGAAATATGTTCTAACTATGAAGCTGAAATAACAGCATTAGAAGTTGCCTTGTACCACCTGAAGACCCTACTTGATGCCTTTCATTCAAAAGTCCAAAACATTGTGACTTTTACAGACTCTATGTCCACTCTTCAAGAACAGAAATGTGATGGACATTGTAAGCCTGAGCTAGTTGAAATATATCACCAAGCCAACTAGCTGCTTACATCTTATGAAGTTAGTATTGTTATGCAGTGGATTCCTGGCCACTCAAACACCTGGCAATAACAAGGCAAACATATTAGCAAAGAAGGGAGCACAACAAGAACAGCCATATACACCATGCACACAATTAAAATGATGCTGAAATCTGTGAACAAAGAAAACTGGATGAACAGATGGGCCATGGGAAACACTGGGAGGGAATTCTATAAATATATGACCAGCTAAATCCTATAGAAAACATCAACCTCCTTGAAAGGAAAGACCAGAGTATCATCTTCCGATTTCACACAACATGTACAGCTTAACAATCACCGTATGGAGGACTCGCGCGTATGGAGAACTCGCGTTGGCCAAAACAAATATATTATGGAGAACTCAAGGCAGGATTTCGAAAAGCTGGTGGACAGAAAAAGCGTTTCAAAGACACGCTCAAGTCATCCTTGAAACATCTTAACATTGACGTAGGCGCTTGGGAGAGCCTCGCTCAGGATAGAACAGCATGGCGTTACAGCATTAGAACAGGAGCACTAGCGGCAGAAGAACATCATCATCATCAACAATCACCTGAACAGAATACAACCACAACACACTTCGGGGTGCCGGCTGTGCAGTCATCCCTATGAAACTGTTAACCACCGCCTTTTTGAATGGTAGGCGCTGGATGACATCAGAAAAATGCTTCTCCCTCCAGGGCCAGATAAATGGAACACATTATATGGAACAAAACAACAGCTCACAAACACATGCATATATCACACAATGGCATTGGGTCAAAAGGCATGAGCCCATGGACAGCTGTATCAGCAACCAGCTAACCAACCTGAAAACATTGGCATAAATCATGAAACATTGTAAGATGCTACATAATTACATAACATTCTAAAATAAATGAAAGTGCTGCATTTTGTGAAAAAAAGGACAAATGCTCAATGGCGGAAACTGGCTAGAAAAACTTTGGCAAATTTAACACCATATAAGTGATCATCCCATGCTTAAGTACCTTTGGAGGCAGCATAGGGCTTATCAGTCATCTTAAAGTATATAAATATAGCCATATATATAAATAAGAAAACTAATGCAGATGTTCTCATTGATGCTGGCATAAAAAGATCAATCATATCAAACATTAGGGGCAGACAATCAAGACTTCTAGGGCATGTGCTGAGAAAAACACTTAATAACCACTGGAAAGATCAAGGGGAAAAGAGATAGGGGATGACAAAGAGAAAGGTTACTAGATGGACTAGTATTGTGGCACGGTAGAATCACCAACCAAGCTTATTGACAACACAAGAGACAGAGGGTCGTGGAGAAACATGATCTCCTACGCCATTTGGCATGGCGATTGATTGATATATATAAATGAATTTGTAAAAAGTGAATGTAAAAATGGTTATCATTACTTGGAATGAAGGAATAACAAAGACTGATTATGATGTTTTATGAATCTTTCACACTTTCAACTGTAATAGTTGTCTTCTTTTTTCAGAGTTCATTCTCAAACTCTCTCTGGATGTCTGTTGTAGCAGGAAGTCAATTGTAGCATGACCATGGTCCTACAGGATGTAGTGTAGAGAAATGAAATTAAATGCATAGTGATGCCATTTTATTTGCGCCAATGGCCCGATACATTTCTCTTCGACTGTAATAGTTGTGTAATACTTCCTCTGTCTACAAATTTTAAGTCTTGTCTATTATCAGGATATAAACACGACAGTGGAGTGTCTTTCATCTGTGTGCTGCAAGGGGCCTAAAAGGGAAACAGAGAAAAGCAGCACTACACTGCCATGCATGTGATAAGATTTTTGGGGAGATTTTGAGTGTGAAGTTGGTTGTCTCATCATATTGGTGAAGTGATCCAAAAGGCAAACTAAAATTTGATTTATTTTTGACTGAAATGTGATGTGCAGATATTGCAGCAAAGATGTAAACTATGACAGTGCATTGCTTTCTACAGACTATATACTACTAACCAGCAGGAGCTTGAGAACTAACACACAAGAAGAGTATATATATATCTTTCCGGGATATATATATATATATATATATATATATATATATATATATATATATATATATATATATATATATATATATATATTATATATATATATATATATATATATATTATATATATATATATATATATATATATATATATATATATATACTCTTCTTGTGTGTTAGTGTGTTACATCTTTGCTGCAATATCTGCACATCACATTTCAGTCAAAAATAAATCAAATTTTAGTTTGCCTTTTGGATCACTTCACCAATATGATGAGACAACCAACTTCACACTCAAAATCTCCCCAAAAATCTTATCACATGCATGGCAGTGTAGTGCTGCTTTTCTCTGTTTCCCTTTTAGGCCCCTTGCAGCACACAGATGAAAGACACTCCACTGTCGTGTTTATATCCTGATAATAGACAAGACTTAAAATTTGTAGACAGAGGAAGTATTACACAACTATATTTATATATATATATATATATATATGCATTGTGATTTATGGTTGTGGTTTCTGTTCCTTTCAATAGGACTTTAGCACAGCATTGTTGGGTCACTGACTTTCCATGGGAAGGGGTAGTCAAATTCATGCCCAACACTCTTTAGTTGCTGATGATGCAAGAATGAACAGCTCAAGTAATATTGAGAGGAGGAAGAGGACCAACAAAACATATTGTAAGGCCAGCATTTTTCTGAACTGCAGGGGAAAAGGTAGACAGAAGAAACACCCTGGTGGAAGAAGTTATAAAAAGATATAATAGGGATGAGAAGTACGTGGAAATAACTAGAGAATATATCTAAAGGTAGAACAAGATGGAAGAGATTTATTCAGGAGCTGTAATCTGCAGGAAGTTGAAAGGTGTATAAATAGATAGAATAAATGAGGGCACAATACCGATAGACTGGACTAAATATTTTTGGGGCTCTCAGTGGGTGGCATGCACCTGAGTGGGGCTCATACATATTTGCATCTGACAGCAGACCTCGAAACTGTAACAGATTCACTACATCTTTAGCGGTCACAGGTAAGAACAACAAACTTATGATTATGTTAGCCATTTTGTATCTAGGACTCATCCGGCAATCAGTGACGGCACAAAATTTCGGATTGCTGCAGATTTTATAAAAAGTTAGATTGTAGCATCCTGTCAAAGACGGATGTGTCGGGTCATTGGCGCAAATAAAACAGCAACACAATGCATTTCCATTCTCTGGACTAGATCCTGCTGGAATCTAGTAGGACCATTGTCCTGCTACAAGAGAGATCCAGCGGGAGTTTGAGAATGAACGCTGAAGCAGAAGAAGAAAGTAGCATAGCTGTAAACTTATTTTTCCATTAATCCATATTTTGAACAAATTATTTTCATATTTCAATAAAAACGTCTGTATTTAGCACCAAAAAAACACCCCGACCCTTTTTTCTTCCAATCAATTCATGCGTGTGAGATAAAAACATCTGCATTAGTACTAATTACTAGAAAATTTAACACCAGGTGACTTTTTTTAATCATAAAAAAAATATAAAAAATTGAGGGGTCTTTCTGGGGTGCCTGAAATCTGTATCAATACGGAAAATCCGTACTAGTTGACACCTATAGATTGTAGTCCCATCTACCGGCACTGTACTTAATTGAGTTTCCACTCCTTATTTGTCATAGACATTGGCAGAATATAAGTAGAGCCTGCCAGAACCTGACACATAGCCAGGAAGCTGTTGTGATATGCAACTCTGATACCTATCAACTGTGTTGTGTGAACAGTGATACTCAGAGATGTTACAAAGCTTGAATTTATTTCCCTTCAATATGCATTGTACATGCATGCTTTAAGAACTTGGTGTGCAGTAATATATATCCATATACAGCGCTAAAAATGTTACCTGTTTGACTTCAGAGTGGATGTTTTCTTCCCTTCCACTTGTAATGGGCCACATTTAGTCTTCTCACTTTTTATTTGGATAGCACTAGGTGACTGATCTGTGGAATTCAATATGCACACAGCAATACAATAAACAAAAATAACTGAAGAATAGGGCCTATCCTGTATTGGACATTGTTTTTAAACTATTAGATACTTAAATACCTGGGAAGGTATCTTTGTTTTGTCTGTTGTCATATTTTTTGTTTTCTGTGCATTTTGATATAGATATTGGATCTCACTGTATTTCTTTGTTGTGATTAGCTGTTTCAATTCCTCAAGATGTCTAGTAAGAAGATTTGTATTATCTGCATATCTTATTTCTAGAATCTTATACCCACCAATATTTAATGGATGAAACTCATTTTCCTCTATTCTTTTACATTTATCATTATGTTCTTTGTATAAATGTTAAAAAGATAAAGGGATAGAGTACACGCCCATCTCACTCCACTTTGAACTGCGAACTATTCAGATGTTTCTCCCTCCACTCTTACTGCTGCTTGTTGTTCCTGATATAATGTTTTAATAAGATGTATTAGATCCATGGGGAAGCCCATGTCTTCCACGATGGACCATAGTTGGTGATATTTAAGACAATCAAAAGCCTTGGTGTAGTCTATGAAACACATATATGCGGCCTAAACTGTATTCTCGTCATTATTCAATTATTTTCCTCATGTTGAAGATGGTCTCTTGTTCCTCTTCCTGCTCCAGAACCATCTGGAACTTCATGAATTTCTGTTTCTAATTTGTGTTGTATTCTTTTCATTATGATCTGCAGTAGTATTTTGCTGGCTTGACTAATTAGTGCTACTGTTCTATAGTTGGTACATAGTTAAAGGTCTCCATACTTTGGCAAGAGTATGTATACTGACTTTTTCCATTCTTTTGGCCATATTCTGCTTTTCCATATCTTGCAGCATAATCTCTGCCAACGTGTATCATTTCTGATGTTAATCCATCATTACCTGGACTTTTCCTTTTCTTTTTTCGATTTTTGATTGAATGTCTGACTTCTTCTATTGTAGGTTCTTGTTTATTCTAATCATAACAAATTAGGCTTAGAATATACCTGTTTTGTTTAGCCTAGTTGTTGACAGATTATGTAACAAAGTTCAAAAACACTGTATCATATAAGTAATTGGACATCCGTGATTAGCGTGTAAGAAAAATTTTGCTTAGGCTATCAATTTCTTTTGACCAGGGTTTACATTTAGTGATGTCGTTGTTTGTCATGTTTGCAACTAGATTTATTAAGTTCTTTAACTATTTTTATATATGTAACTTTTAAGAGTGCTGGACTTTTACCCATATTTATTATTAAATGAATCTGATCAAATCAATAAACCCATAACCCTTCAGGGTCATAGGGGTACCACATTCGATGCTTCAGCACGCAGTCCTCCAGAAAATTCTTTCCTCAGCGATGCGGATGAGTGTTAAAATATCTTGTCCTGTCCATTCCTTGATGTTGTCTGTCTATGCCTTTACTTATAACTTTATTATTTTGTCCTCCTCTGCTTCTTTCCCCCCTTCGACAGTTTCCTGCAGTATTATTTTTTATTGGAAAAAGTTCAAAATGAGGCAATGAGAGCGGTACTGGGGTGTACTAGAGATGCAACCATCTCTGCTATGAGATTTCTACTTGATCTCCCCAGCATTAGAGTGCGACATCAGGTAGCACAAGTTAAGTCGTACCTTAAAGTGACAGAATACAACCACCACCCATTACACCATCGTTTAGATGAGTTAAAGGGAAAACGAATCAAGCGTGGCAGATCATGGATGGCAGAGGCTGAAGACTCACTGTGAAGAGTATGTGAATTGGAAGAAATAGGAAAGGGCAGTGAATGGGTGGAGGAAGACACTGAGAAGAAATCACTGACTAAAGTAATAATACAACTAGATAAAGCGTGTCGAAAATGGACGGCAGTCAGGGTTCAGGATACAGTGCACGAACTTGCCCAACTACACTCGAAACCACAAGACATAATTATATACACAGATGGCTCCGTTAGCAGAAACGGTTAGGGTTTTGTTGCCTACAGAAACGGTGTCAAGTTGGTTGAGAAATCTTCAGCATATTCTACTGCCACATCGAGCATGAGGATAGAGATAGAGGGAGTTACAGCAGCTCTTAATTGGTTGATAACTGATACATCAACACACTCGGTAATACTCACAGACTCTCAAAGCATGTTGCGCAAGATAGAATGTTGCGCAAGACAGAAAAGTTCATGCTAAGAAAAGAATGGTGGGACTTATTGAACAACTCAGTTGTCCAGAGCATTACATGGATATACTGCCCTGGTCATGCTGGGGTCAGAGTAAACGAGAGAGCCGACTTATTGGCAGGCAATGCGGCGATATACGGCACATTGCTGAGAAGAGATAAAGCATATTTAATAAAGGCAGTAATAAATTCATTTCAAGATACAGATGATGTCAATGAGGTTGAGAATGTACACTGTACACATACAGAGAATGTTAGAAATGGGAGTATTCAGAGGTGAGGGAAGGAAAAGTAAATTTTTTGGAAAGTCCCGAAGTCACACAATAAACACCTGATCGGAACTATGAGTCTACATACATTGGGGTGGCTGCTGGAGCGGAGGGCAGAGCACTTATGGGAATGCCCCGCATGCTGTGAATCCAGTTTCTAATCAAGAATAAGATTTTTGACAAGGAATCATGTCTGCATACATGTCAAAACCATGCTAGTTTTCGTCGTTTCACTAGTCAAAGTAAGCAATGGTTCTTGAACACTGCATACATCTCTACTTTGTTTCTTACGTAAATATTGGTCTTATGTTCCCTAGGAAATTCGTAGAATTCGTCTGTAGTACTCAAAAGTAAAAGTAAGTAATCGTCTCTCCATGTCGCAGTCAAATGAACATAGTATAAGTATAGTCCAATTACTTACAAATGCTAATTATTTTTGAAGTATTATATATGCTCTCATCACACAATGCTTCTCTAATTTTACGTGCCTCCTCTTCATCTTCGCTGGATTCGGACGATGAAATTGAAGATTCAACATGGATCAAGTTGTGTGCCATATTGTTTCATACTCAAAATACTCACATTTTTTGTTTTGCAGCAGACAACTCTTAAGATCAGTGTTACCGGTTATGATTATAAATACCCAGATCGCCCGGATTAAAAAATACCCAGATAACCTCAGACTATATATATATATATCATCAAGTGCCGTCTCCGCAACGAAGGTTGGCTGCAACGTATCTCCAACATCTCCTGTCTCTTGTCTTGGTGTGCACTCTTCTAGATAAGATATATAATATATATATAAAATTCTTTCCGGAACGTTGTCTTCATCGTGGAAACTCTGAAAGCCTCTCTGTCGGGCAAGAAGACTGCCTGCATTGGCCAGAGACATGTGCATTCATTTATGTCCCTGGTCTTCTTGGTCTTCCTCTTCTTCTCTCTTTGGCACTCTGCCCTACAGAATCAGCCTTTCGATACCATCATGTTGCTCTAAGTGTCTAAAATACTGTAGCTTTTTTCTCATGGTGGTATTTAGAAGCTACCTTTCAGTTAGTTTCAGTAATTTCAAAATAAATTTCAATGTTCTTTTTATCTGTCTATGATATTCGTAAGATCTTTCTGTAGCACTTCATTTCAAATGAATTTATTCTTTTGGATATTGTCTCGTCTCGCATCCATACGTTGCTACTGAGATAACATATGATCTTAAAAGGGTTACTTTGGGGAGAATATGCTAACTAAAATGACAGATGATTATAATGTGAATCTGAAAACAGGAGTGGCTACATAGCTATCTCATATCCGTGCCAAAACCAGGCAACGGTGCTACTGACATAACAGGTTATCGCATCATCACAATGCAGAATATGTATAGTAAGATTCTTGAAAGAATTGTTGCTATGCGCATAACTGGGATCTAGATATCAAAGGTGATCTCTTAAATAACCTAGGGGCATACAGACCCAGAAAAAAACACAATGACAAATGTCACTTCAGTTCTTGCATATGAAGGTTTCAGAATAAAGAGGAAACTCGAAGTGATAGACTTAAAAGATGCGTATACTAGAGTTAATTACAACCATCTTGTCGACATAAAGGAACACGAGATCCATCCCTGGATTATACGCTGAATAGCAGGTGTGCTATTCTGTAGAAATGTTGCTGTGATGTACGGATCCTGAACGTCTGAGAACAGAAGAATAGCACCTGGTCTGCTACAATGATTCCCTCTGTCCCTGTGCTGTTTAATATGTATACCATAAAAACTGGTGAATTGCAAACCTCAAGAAATTGCATAGTTCTAACATACGCTAACGATGTTATACAATATGGGCAGGAACAGAACAGATATAGCGCAGTTTCAGGAGGCTGGGCCCAGCATGATACTAACATATGCGGAAGACCTTTTGCTGTACAAGCACGGCAGAAACAGAAGAGACATGATTGATGGCGTCTAGAGTAATCTATAAAATGTGTCGCTCTGGTGCACTAACTATAAGGCAGTCATCAATCCCATCAAGGCAAACATCGTCTGGTTCTTCCTGAACAATACTTAGTCACACACATTACCAACAGCCACCTGCGTGGGCATCAACAATGACAGAATACATTCGTTCGCGAAACATGTGGACCCTTATCATTCAGAAAGCTGCGAAGGGTGTCAGTGCAGTCAAAATCATGACATCTGCAGAAATGCCGCAACGAAGCCTTTTTCAGATGATGCAGGCAGTGGTATTGTCTGTGTAGGATATGGTTTAGGTTTACTGACGCAATCGCAAACACAGGTAGATATATTTGAGAAAGTTCAAAACGAGCCATTAGAGCTGTTTTAGGATGCACAAGAGATACACCTATCGTAACCATGAATTTTCTCCTGGACCTACCAAGCATCAAATCGAGACATAAAATAGCTAAGGTTAAAGAATACTTCAAGGTCACCAATAATGAGCATAGCCTCTTACACCAATCTCTAGACAACACGAAAGAACGGCGTATCAAGAGAGGAAGGTCATGGATGGCAGAAACAGAAGATACCGTACTCAGAGTTTGTGAGCTGGAGGAAGTGGGAAGAGGCTGTGAATGGGTAACATTTGGCAAAGAAAGAAAGTTATTGACAACAGTTGTGATACAGATGGGAAGAGAGTGCCGCGACTGTGCTGCCAACAGAACAGAGGGAATGATCCAAGAACTCATACTGCAGCACTCTAAGCCACTCGATACGATAATTTACATAGACCGCTCAGGAACATAAGAAACAAACAGGTGTGGTTCGGTTTCACGACCTACCAAAATGGCAAGAAATTAGCTGAGAAGTCAGCTGCGTACCCCACTACAACATCGAGTATTACCTGGCGACGCAACTACCAACAGACTCAGTGATTCTAACGGACTATCAAAGTATCCTGCGCAAGATAGAAAAGGGTATGATCAGAACTGAATAGGTCACTCTGCTCAACAACGCGCAGAGCATTACATAGAGTCATGCGTAAAGCCTTGGTGAACGGCACCGAGATGAGAAGAGACAGGATTGAATTCATTAGAGCAGTCATGGATACCCTACGAGAAGACGAGGAGGAAGTCGAACGAGACGATGTACATACTCAGAGAATGGTAGAAATAGGAGTGACTAGAGAGGATGGGAGAAAGTTCTCCCTCTCCAGAAAGATCAGAAGAACGAGTAATCAGCAACTGACTGGGACACTGAGTTTATACACTTTGAAATGGCTGACGGAGCGGCAAGCGGAGCATATATGGGAATGCCCTCAGTGCTGTGATGCTTGTTCCTAATCGAGAATTAAGAACAGATATAGCGTACAGTCTATAGAATGGATTAGATCAATTGTTGATATGGTGCAGAACATACAACACTGTAATAAAAACCTCGAAAGCAATGGTCGCCTGGTACTCCAATAATAGTCTGATGAATTATACAATTCAAGCTGTCAGTTTCATTGACTTATTCATTGAATGAGAACAGGATCTTAAATATTTTGAGATAACCTTTGATTGAAGACTCTCATTCAACAAACACATATAATTCAGAAGGCTAAAAGAGGAATCAGTTATCAAGGTTATGGCGACTTTCGACATTCAGCAATGGGTACTGTATCTGCTTTTAAAAGTGATGGTACTAACTGACATAGATTATGGCCTCGGATTACTAACACTGTCACAGACACAACTCGAAAGATTGGAAACAAGTGTCCAAAATGAGAACGGTACTTGGGAAGTGTACCGTGGATACACCTATCTCTGCAATGAAATTTCTGCTTGATTTCCCCAGTATTAGAGTGCAACATTAGGTAGCACATGTTAGGTGGTACCTTAAATTAACAGAGTACAACCACCACCAACGTCTATATGAGTCAAAGGGAATTTCAAACGTGGCAGATCGTGGATGGCAGAGGCTGAAGACACACTGCGGAGTGTATGTGAGTTAGAAGAAATAGGAAAAGTTTTAAGATCATGTGTTTTCCCAGTGGTAATATATGGATGCGAGACTTGGACTTTAAACAAGACAATATCCAAAATAATAAATTCATTTGAAATGAAGTGCTACAAAAAGATCATACGAATATCATGGACAGAGAAAAAGAAGAACATTTCTTCTTCTTTCCTTCCTCTTTTACCCTTTACGGGTGTCGAGGGAGATACAATGTTCGTGCTTTTCTGGCAGCTTCAGATAATGTTATTTGGCGTTCGTGTAATGTCTCTCTGATGTTGTCGATCCAGCGTACTCCAGGTCTACCCTTGGCTCTTCTCTCCGCCTCTTCTCTCTTCGTATATGCTTTATAAACTAATGAATCACACGGCATTCTTTCCAGAATTACATTGAAGAAGAACATTGAAGTTTTGAAATTAGTGAAACTAAACGAAGGGTGGCTTCTAAATAGCACCATAAGAAGGAAGCTACAGTATTTTGGACACTTAAAGCGACATGATGGTATCGAAAAGCTGATTCTAGAGGGCAGGGTGCCGGGAAGGAGAAAAATATGAAGGCAACAGAGACAGAGGGCGACAACGTGAGAAAATATTAGATAGTTTAAGAACTTGACACGGCAGCAACAACGATCCTCATTCATAATAATGGAGATAGAGAAATGTGGAGAGTCATGATCGTCTACACCAGCCGGCATGGCACCTGGTGATGATTTAAAAAAAAAAGATTACTGAAAATATGAAGATAATAACCCCAGACGACGGCTAAACACCTCAGATCTGGAGGTAAAACTCCATCTCTGGCAACGCTGAAGGCCCACCAATTTACAATTCGGCATTTTAATATTGTACACAATATTTAAAAAACGTACTGGAATATTGATCACAGTGATTACTTCTTATGCATCAAAGTAAAATGATATAAACAATAAAATCCTATATATTTATTTTAAGCATCTAATAATAATTGTTTGCAATAAACAATATAAATTTTACGAATATGATATTTATTTATATTATGAACACATTTTAAAATGTGGGTTGTTTCGTTATCCCAATTCCTCATGTCTACTGGTAGACGGTGAAAAGTTGGTGATAGTGTGTGCTGTGACTTAACGACAAAATATAGACGGTTTTTGAATGCACAAGTTTAGTTTACAACACTATATATTTAAGTTGATAATAGATAGTAAGTATATATATGTCTATGTATAACTGTTATAACATTTGAACATATTTGCCTGATCTGCATAGATAGTTGATGTCACTTAAGTTTGCGAGTTTAAATATCTCTGGATTAGACAGGCCTGCCAGCACAGACTACTTGAGTCTTAACAATTGTGTGTAATGAACTGTGTCACAGTGTGTGATTAAATTCTAGGTTTATCCTATCCGTGTAAAATAGTGTTGTATAGTAGTATTAATTAATCAAAATATTAAGTACCTAGCCTTAAAAGCAAATAATAAGTAGCTGGCGTACCGTAACCAAGTATCCTACACTAACACACTGACACAACACAGTGGCGAGTTGTGACACACTTAAAACACACACATTTGGTTGTGAGTTGAGTAAATAAGACCTACTACTACATACACTGGCCTACTACTACCCATCAATCAGAACTCACCAGTTGAACTGTAGTATTAGTCTACTCTTGTCAATTGATAAAACGGTAAAATTATTAATTTTAAAACTAAAGCTAAAAGACACTAAGGTTGTAGTCCTAACAAATTACATATAGCAAAGGCGGTGCGAGTACAGTATAGTTCTTCACTGTGACCTTTGCTCTAGTTTTGAGGTGTTACCTGACCGTTGTTGTGTGATTTGGTAAGCTTACGGGTAAGTACTTAAAGTAAGGTTAGGATTAGAAATAATGTTTCTAATGTGTGCGCGCACCTCGCTCTGTGTGTAGCGAGCAGAAATACTGATCGCTCACCACAAATAATAAAAAATTGTAAAAAATGTGTAATTTGGAAAACAAACAGATTATACATAAGTTCGTCTGTGTCTAGAGTTGAACTGTGTGATTGTTGGATGTGACGTCACGGCAGCCATTATTTTGATTGGTGTTACATGGGAATCCATGACGTGGATTGTTAAAATTGTCATCATTGTGCTATTTATAGCACAGTGAAGAACTAATCTGTACTTTTACCAGCATAGGCATATTAATTTTCTCTATTTCGCTGTTCAAAGTGGAGTGAGAACAGGTGTGCACTCTATCCCCTTATCATTTTGACATTTATGCAGATAATATAATGAGAAATGTAAGAGAACTACAGGAAAATAAGTTTCATTCATTAAATATTGGTGGGTACAAGATTCCAGAAATAAGATATGCAGATGACACATATTCCTAGTAATATCGCTAAGAGACAAAGCGAGAAATGGAGACATTAGACACAGAACCGGTACCACTCCAGTCGTGGAATATATTAAGATATAGCAGATAAAATGGTTTGCACACATCAGCAGACTACCATCAGACTGCATAACACAGCAAGCTATGCTACACAGATACAGTGAAGACAGACCTAGAGGCCGACCACAGAAATAAGAGGCAACAAACTCTACAATATACTCAGCACACATGAGGGTGATCCAAAGTCATTGAAAACAATACCAGTATTGGAACACATCAAAAGACAGCAGATCAAGTGGTTTTCACACGCTTCCAGACTACCGACATATAGCATGCCACAGATGGCCATGACACATAGACATAACGGTTATAAAGCCAGAGGCAGACCATGTAAAAGATGGATCACAGAAATCAAAGAAGCCACAGGAACAAGCTTACAAACAGCGCACAAGAAGGCCATCTCCAGAGAACTCTTCCACCCCTGACGCTGCAAGGCAAACAAGGGACACAGCATATAGATAGATAGATAGACACATGAGGGTTATCTTCAGAAAACTCTTCTACCTCTGATGCTGAAAGGCAACAAAGGGTTTAGCGAATAGATAGATGACACAGTCCTCCTTGCTACACATCCTGAGTGACTTAAACAGTTAATCACAACAACAAAGAAATACAGCAAGATCCAAAATCTATATCTAAATGCACAGAAAACAAGTTATGACAACAGACAAAACAAAGATCAAACCAATAATCAACATAGACAATATAGAACTAGAATGTGTAACAAAAATGACACTAAAATAAACCTTTTAAGATTATGTGTTTTTCCAAGGGCAACATGGATGCGAAACTAAGACTTAAGACACTAACCAAAGGAATAAATTCATTTGAAATAAAGTGCGACAGAAAGGTCCTACGAATATTATGGATAGAGAAAAAGAAGAACTTTAAAATTACTGAAACTAAATGAAGGGTGAAAGCAACATGCCGGTATCGAAAGGCTGATTCTGTAGGACAGAGTGCCTGGCGAGAGAAATACAGGAAGACCAAGAAGATGATGTATCAGTGACATCGGAAAATGTATGCACATGTCTCTGGGCAATGCAGGCCTGCTTATCTGGGACAGAGATGTGTTCATTCAGAGTATCCATATATATATATATAATTATATGTCCTAGACCAATGAATAATATGAGAATATCTGAATATGACTTGGTTCACTTATATATTTTTACTTTCAAATGATAAGGAAATAATTTATATACTTCTGAAATACTAATACTAATGAAGCATTAGTCCCCTAGACTTTCAGTTCTCATACCCCAAGTCTGTAAATTTTAATGCATTGTTTTGTAACTAGAGAAAAAAAATACTAGCTTATCTTTACTTGCATTGTAAAGTGTTCTTCTTCTTCTGTGTTTGTTCTCAAACTCCTGCAGATTAGCAGGATGTAGTCCCGAGAACGGAATGCATTGTGTCATAATCTACAGAATTGCCATGATATCTGCTCTTTTTGGTCAGACACACCCGACTTCAGCATGACTTTGGATCAATTTGACCCTATATGTGATGGTATAGCCATCTCAACCCCATAACCTCCTTAGTCGCCTCTTACAAAAGGCTTGGAAGGTAAAAGTGTTGCTATTTTTTTGCTCCCCTCTAGGCATCGGCAACACAAGGGTGCAAAATATTCTATATTCTTGCTCCATCACTGAGACCAATTTTAATGTCCCTGACATGAAGAAAGTGATATAAAATGTAGGTCCTAGTAGTAGCATCTTCATTGAGTAGTCATCTACAGGCAGTAAACAGGGATTTGGGCTTGTGTTGACAATATCTAGGCCTGTCTTATATGCTTATAATATGCTGTATTGAGTTTTCCATTGCTAGTGAACATGTCTCATATAATTAAGAGTCCATTACCACTTGTATCTTTGAATACTGAGCTCTTAAAAGTGCAAAAGGTATCACAGTGATCTAGGTCGGTAAGCGGATAACCAAGATCCTAAAAATACCTCCTCGTGGTGCATCCTGGGAAAAGATATGCCACAGCTAGGGAATTGTTTCTGGGTAAAACTTTAAGGGATAACATCTGGGGCTGTGGATGCTATAGATGGAATGAGAATTGATTACAAATAGACAAGCAATATCTCTGACTTCTCACAGCCAGCAGCATCATTGCCACATAGTGGCACAAGGCATTCTGACTCACACAGATTGGAATGGCTGCCAGTGTCATGTCCCAATATGAGTAGATGACAGTAAGGTATAGTAGCATCTAGAATACATATTGAATGTCTCTGGAGACGGCAAAGTGTGCTAGATGGCAGCATTGTGTAAGGGAAAAGCTATGGTGTCAATAACGTCTCAAATGTCTAGCACGTGAAGTGTTATTCTTTGTCGAAAACATTTAAGTCAAAATGAAATGTCGATACCAAAATGTCTCGCCATAATGGACGCAACAGTAGGAGCCATGCTTCAGGTATTGGATACTCTAACCTAGAGCAGGTTTAAGAAAACATTGAATACAGCTCTCCACTGCACAAAGGAAAAGCATTACAAAAATTTTCGGGAAGCCCATTCTGTTCAAACTCACTGACCGAAGTAGTCTTGAAACTCGGACTCTGTGTGTTGTGGGCAGGCTGTGTAGTCGAATCACAAGCCCTTATTTTGAGGGTGAAGCAATGAAGTCTAACTCGACTTGGAGTTAACCAACACGTCTTATACAGAGAAAATTGTGTTCAGTACTCAGAACACAGTGGGCAATGATATTGTCTTTCTTGCACAAGATATACTTGCAGGTTGCGAAGCTACTCATCAGAGATAAGCATAATCTATCCACTTCTTTGGATGGAAAACGCTATGGCTAAGAATTGAAACATAGCCTTCACTTGGCAATGGACTGGAAGACCATCATAGGTGGATGGAGTGATGCAAGGGAAATGCACAGGTCAAATACCAGACTGGATGTGTTTTGCGATGCAGCAGGCAAATGGACCTCGTCAATGAAGACAAAGCAACCACGCTGTTGCCCAACATGTCTCTACAGTGAAATTTGGGTTTGTTACCCAAAGGACACAGTTGGCAATGGTTTTCTAGCTATTCGGAGAATGATTTGCCAACTGCAAAGTACTTAGTCTGAAGATGGATGCACAATGGTCGACTCAACATGTCAGCTGGTCTCTTGATATAGACCCCTTCCAAGCAAAAGGCATCTTCAACTGACATTGCTTTATGCTGAAAGCTGAAGTCCCCTGTATGAAAAAAGTTTTGAAGAATAACCGCCCACTGCACTTAGGGAGCAAGATCTCTCTTATTTCCATGAAAGGCGAGGGTCATCATTGCTGCTTTTGATATTCAGGTCGCTGCCATCAGATCTTGCACCGCCGATGATAGATCTAGGTACGCTCTAGAAAATCATCTCATTTTTGAATTGGGTACACTCAAGCCTTTTGGACTCAATTCTGACCACTCTTATGTCTAGTACTGGGTTGGTATGGTTTTTGTCTTTATTCTTTTTGTTCCATCATTTACTCATCTTTTTGTTCATTTCCACATATATTTACATTTTTTATGTACTTTCTGACCTTCGGGCATCTCATTTCCATTTTATACGTTTGTTTGTTGTGATAATTTTTCCATTCTTTGTCTTTTCATGTTTTGTGTGTATTTTTATCTTGATAAAGACCTTTTGGTTGAAACGTTGAATATGATTTGTGTATTGTAATTTGTATGTTTTCTTGTGTGCGCATCATTACCCACCAGTTTTAGTTATAGTGTGTCATGTCTGATTGAAGCAATTATATAAACCTGTGTTTTGCGTAAGTCGAATTGTTGTTACGTTTCATGCAATTACATTGTATTGATTGTCATATGTTCTTGATACAGCCTTTTGGTAGAACTGCCAATTTGTGAGTGTAATCATGTGTATCCAGTGATTAGCATAACTTTCCCACCTTATTTCCTAGGTTCACCTGTTGGATTTCAGTTTTGCTGCAGTAATTACCCATTATCGATTGCTTAAATCCAATATTATAACCACTTCTGGATCTAATTCAAATTGTTCAGATATAAAATTGTAAGAATGATTTGGACAATTGCTCTTGTCATCAGATTTGAAAGAAATATAATCTCAACACTTGACGGTGTTGAAGGACGCTGAGTATGGATTACTCCAACTTAAACAGGGCACAACTTGGCTTTGATTACCTGCACACAAACTCGTAAGTCATTATTTGTATTTTATCACATATTTTCTTTGGTCGTTCTTTGTCTATGTTTATAAATAAATGTCTATGGAAGAATATGGATATATTGATGAATACGGAGAACATCATGGAAAGAGAAGAAAAGAAACAATTAGAAGACAGAATTGATGCCTTTGAGATGTGGATATATTGAAGAATAGGGAGAACATCATGGAAAGAGAAGAAAACAAAGAATTTCTAACAACACATAATATGAAAAAAGAACTACTAAGAGAAATAAAGATCAGGCAAATAAAATATTTTGGACACATTAAAAGACCTTATTGAAGACCTTACTTGAGGGTAAAGTAAAAAGGAAGCGAGCAAGAGGTAGACAGAGATACAAGTGGGAGAGTAACATCACAAGATGGATAGGTTACAGTCTAGCAGAGTGTACCACCAAAACAAGAGACGGGTTGGAGCTCAGTTTCAGCTAAGCTTTGTTGCAGAGACAGCTCATGATGATGATGATAAATGTATAATACCATCAATTATCACTTTCAAAATCTATCTATGGTCTATTGATAAAAGTTGTATGTTTTCAAGTCCTCTCTATATATATTTATATTTCAATTCCTACAGAGCAATAACCAACAAAAAATTAGATATTTCTGGATTTTTATTTCTGTCTGTATTCTGTCATGTGATGTACATCAGAAGTTATGAAAATTAGCAAGTCTTCAACACCAATGAATATAACAATAGATAACACCAAAGTGAAACAAGCCAAAGAATTTAAAAATCTATGCAGCATTTTTTCCGAAGATGGAAGACTAGACAGAGAAATAGAAACAAGGTACCAGAAAGCAAACACAGTGACTAACCAACTTTCACCATTACTTCTTCATCCAAAGATCAAGATGGAAATTAAAATACAAATAATATCTACAATTTTTATACCAACACTGTGCTACCAATGTCAAACATGGTCTTTAACAGCTTCGCAGAAAAGAAAAATCATCACATGTGAAATGAAGTGTCTGAGGAAAGCTGCAATGGTTACCAAACTAGATAAAATAAGGAATGAGGAAATTAGGAAAAGAGCTGGTATAATATTGTGTATCGAGCATATTGAGAGACAGCAAGTAAAATGGTTCGGTCACCTTATGAGAATGAAGCCAAACCAAATACCAATAAGAACATATAATACAAGAACATCCCGGTGTAAAGCTAAAGGTAGACCACGAAAACTGGTGGATAGAAAACATCAAGATAACCTTGAACAAACATGGACTAAATGCAACCTTGGCGACACATCTGGCCTTGAAACGACAGCTTAAGATACCACCCCTACACTTAACGGCAAGTGTGAATGCAATCAACAATCATTCACCTGGGGAAAGACAATAGATGTACATTGTGGCAGTGTGAGGATAAGTTTGGTTATCCATTTTCTCCAAAACATAAAAGGTGGTGCAGTTCTGTTGCAGGGACTACTTTCTGCTAGAGTGTCATGCCCATAAATAGATTGCCATACTGGGCTAAGTGTTCTATCTACACTTGTCCTCAACCGCCTGCTACCCAATTATTCCAGGTTTGCAACCACTAATCCTGAATCTGCATCATGACCCACTGGTAGAGGATCCCTGCCACCCACTGATAGCTGTGAATGGTGTGTATGAAAGCTGTTTGGTAGGTCCTATTGTTTCCTTGTGTCAGCAAGATCATTGCATCTTGGAAAATTGTGTATCCAAATTGGTGAACAGTATGGGTCTACCGGGTTAGGGAGCCACATTAGCGCAGTTGTTTGCGCACTGGCTTCGCATATGAGTGGTCCTTGGTTCATTCCCCAGTTGAGGCGGAAATTTTTTCAGATCACATCGGCTCCCTTGTCACCCTAACCTTAAATGGGTACCGGATTAATCCGGGAATTAACGACTGCAAGGGAGAGGAGATGTCTACCGCCCTCATTTGCAGAGCCTCTGAAATGTGAGATCGTTAACATCTCACACCCCTACGGCATTAATAAATGCTATGGGTTACTTTACTTACTTTTTTTATGGGTTTACCAACTAGGCTGAATGCAGGTTGGTCTGAGTAGTTGAGGAAGGGGATTAATTTCAGGATCATTGAGCTGTTCTGGTGTTTAGATATCAGAAATTATTGATGTCATTGCCTAGGGGTGGTTGATTTCGATGGTTAGGAATCCATGAGAGTTGAATTTCTGTTTAAGAAACCTGGGTGCAACAAATGTGGATACACAAGATTTCATAACGTTTACAGAAACCAGGTTGTGACAAATGAGGATACACAAGATTTCATAACATTTACAGAAACCTGGGTGCGACAAATGCGGATACACAAGATTTTTTAATATTTACAGAAACCTGGGTGCGACAAATGCGGATACACAAGATTTTTTAATATTTACAGAAACCTTGGTGCGACGAATGCGGATACACAAGATTTTTTAATATTTACAGAAACCTGGGTGCGATTAATGCGGATACACAAGATTTTTTAAATATTTACAGAAACCTTGGTGTGACGAATGAGGATACACAAGATTTCATGACATTTATTTCGGATATTTTTAATGTCATATTTTTAGACCTTGTCTAAAACCACCAAAGATTACGGAAATTTGAAAGTGAACCCATAGATGAGGTAGAAATTTCTAACTAAGCAGATGCAAATATAATTTGTGATCACGAGATAACTGAAAAATAAGCCGTTTTGATGCCTCTATTAACTCTTAGTGGAGCAGAGACACAACCAGCAAATAGGACAAAACAGCAAATAGGTTGTCATTTTGTCCACTATGAGTAATTATACCCATTCGAAATCTCCCTGCCATTCTCTAATGAGAAAAATGCAATATTAACAGTATAAAAAAAAAAAAATCAATATACCTATTACACATGTTAATTCGTCTAAATTTGTATTTTACCAACAGGACTACTCATGAGTTTCTCTTTGGTGCTCTTGCAGAGCTGCTGGACAATGCCCGGTAAGATTAGGAAGAAAGAAAACCTGTTCATTTTATATTTCTGCAAACTATCATTGAGTCTAAATAACAGCATCTTCTATTGACTTGGAATGTTTGTCATTGTGTGAATTGAAGAAAGCACAAACAGTTTATTGCAATATTTCAGGAAACAAAAAGTTGGAAATATTGGAAAACCTATTTTGATATAACCTTCTGTTAGTCCCACTGGCCTTTTTTGTCATACAGCAAAGTTAAGCTGGTTTGTGTTTACTCTGTTGTCATCAGGACGTGGGTACTAGAACAGTGTTCCTGGAAGTTCAAGGAATAGCACCATAGCTACCAGACTAAGTGCTGAAGGACTCATCTGTTGCCCAAAGGGGGAAAAAAAAATAGCACCACTGAACCTGACATGCTTGGTGTAAGAGGATAAGTTGGATGTGTCAGGCCAAAGATATATATATCGCATCTAAGCTGTAATCCATAACAATGCATTCCATTCTCTGGACTACATCCTGCTAACCAACAGGAGTTTGATAAGTGCAGAAGATTTTGTGCAGAAGGCAGCACTAGTTGAGAGTTGTGGTAGAATGCTGGCAAGGCAGAATGTAAGGTTAAAGAAGACCATGAAAGTAATTGTAATATGTAAGGATATTATACACTTTGGTTATGTGTATGTGTTTGATGAATTCATATTCTATTCATTTACTGTTTGATGAATTGATGTTTTATAAATGTTATGTTTAATTATTTTTATATACCGTGCATTTAATTAATTGATGTGTTGCCATGCAATGTGTTCCCGGACACGTGGGCATGGAGGGAAACAAACGGGCCGACCAATTAGCTAGCCTCGCCACCACAACAGACAGCCAACCTATGGACTGAGCGGACATACTCATTGCCCTTCGTGAGTCCTCACGATCAGAGGATTTTGAGATGAATGAGCAGGAGTCAATATTGAGAATGCAAGGATGGGTGTGGCCCTTAGAGAACCCTGACAAAGATATAAAAAAGAGCAGTGAACCAACATAGAACCGGAACCATCAGCCATTATACCCTGAGAGATTTAATGAAACGGAGATCGGAGCACCTATGGATGTGTCCGGTGTGCGAAGAGGATAATCAACAGACCTAATACCTAATGTAATCTAATACCATGCTGAAATTTTGTACATTATTCTTTTAATTATTAAAATTAACGAAGTAGTTGAGAGGCATTTTAATTTGATGGTAGTCATAAGAAAATTATATTTTTGTTCCCACAGCGATGCATCTGCTACAAAAATGAATATCTTCACAAGTGAGTGTTGCCATATTTATTGTGTTTCTTTGACCTCAGATCAGTTTCTTATGTTGTATCGTTGTATCACTGTTGACAGTGAGTCTAATATTGACCATGCGTCACTTAGACAGGCTACTGTGTCTTGTATCGTTGTATCACTGTTGACAGTGAGTCTAATATTGACCATGCGTCACTTAGACAGGCTGCTGTGTCTTGTATCGTTGTATCACTGTTGACAGTGAGTCTAATATTGACCATGCGTCACTTAGACAGGCTACTGTGTCTTGTATCGTTGTATCACTGTTGACAGTGAGTCTAATATTGACCATGCGTCACTTAGACAGGCTACTGTGTCTTGTATCGTTGTATCACTGTTGACAGTGAGTCTAATATTGACCTTGCGTCACTTAGACAGGCTGCTGTGTCTTGTATCGTTGTATCACTGTTGACAGTGAGTCTAATATTGACCTTGTGTCACTTAGACAGGCTACTGTGTCTTGTATCGTTGTATCACTGTTGACAGTGAGTCTAATATTGACCTTGCGTCACTTAGACAGGCTGCTGTGTCTTGTGTGATCTATGAATACTATGGTTCTCTCTATTATGATATATATATTTTTACTTTATAAATAAGTAATTTAATAAAAGAAGTAATTAACATTTGTTGAGTGATGGGTAATCTTGTGTGAAACGTCACAAACTTGTGTGATGCTTTGCAAACTTGTGTGGTTTTGGCAGATGATGAGGCATGATCCCCCTTTTCCCATGACTGTGATTCAGGGGACAGTTGATGGCAGTAGAAGAGGGGAAATGGAAGGAAAATACCAAGAAAGTGATGGATACACGATATTAACAATTCCCTTTGCCTCATAATAGTAATAGCCATAACCAGTTAAGAGTTTGTCAGGGTGCCACATTGCTAGCAGCACAAAAATAATGCAAATCTGGAGTTTAACAGTAATGCAATTCTTCCTGGGAAATTTAAACGTCATCTTGTGCCAATGTTTCAATGGGACATTGCTTGGGAAAATTTTTAACTTGGTGGTATCTTCTCACTAAAACTTCAAAATCGTGGTGAATCAGGAGTAACACTGTTGACCAGCACAATTTTTACCAGACGCAATAAAGGTAATGGAAAAGATTAATCTATATAAATCACTAATGCTGTCTATTCTTTTGTGTGTGGATGTGAAATTTGGAACCTCACTGCAGACACAGACAGAAGGGTTCAGGTGCTTAAATGCAACTGTTATCGCCTGTGTTGCTGGGGCCTGAAAGGGAAGCAAAGAATAGAAACAATGTTTAACTTCCATGTTAAACCTTCCATGAGGTTTTGGGGGTGGGGACTGGCTGTCTCATCCCATATATGGTAAGTGACCCTGAAGTCAGATGTGTCAGGCCGAAAAGTGCATATATTGCAGCTAAGCTGTAAACAATGGCAGTGAATTCTGTTCTCTGAACTGCATCCTGCTAATCTGCAGGAGTTTGAGAATGAATGAAGAAGAATACAAATATTACAGACATGCATTGCCAGTTTATTTTCAACAAGATAAAACGGTACAATGATCGCAAATAAACCACAGTTGTGCAACAAGAGAAATGAGGTTTTCAGGCCTGTTGTATGTGTGTTTGTTTCATGTCCTTGATTGTAATCGCATGCTGAATTTCACACACAACAAATGATGATGTCATAGCAGAATATGTCGAAGAATTAGCAAAGATGTAGATTTTTATTTCATGTCCCACACTGCACAACTTTTGACCAGGTATAATACCATATCGTTGCAGAAATTCCATCGCTGTCTTCTCATTTGTAGACAGACTCATTCCATTAATTTTTTGTGACAATTTGTTAACAGCAGTTGTGTTGTTAGCCATGGTGCCATTAGTCAATTCACTGTTGTGTCCATTTAAGGTTTATTTCCCGGTGCCCTGTGGTGTGTCAGTGATTCTCTAATTTTGTTTCCCACAAAAAAATGGGGTTGAATTGCGACCATTGTACTAAAGAAAAAAAACATATTTGTCCGGGACAAAATAACTGAACCAGCAGGTCAACATGAAGCACTATAAACAGTGGTAAATGATATAATGTTGCATCTTTTGGGCATGTACTGAGGTACCATTTGCTTTCGAAGATTATACTGTAGGTACCAGTTGTGGGTTGGAGGCGAAGAGGTGAAAGGAATCTTGACTTTGTAAAATCAATGAATTACCAAGTGTGATTTTCCCCAGACTCCTCCGCATGAAAAAGGATAGGGACATTCAGCAACATTTTTGTGCTGATGGTTCCAATATTTCACCCCTGCAACCCTAACAGTTGCGGGTTTTATTATTATTAATGAAGACGGAAGAACTGATCAATTCTTCCAGACTTGATGTAATGAGAGTGATAATTAATTACTTGTCAGCTTCCAGCACGATCATTCCGTATTTATGCCCAAAATAACTCATAAATTCTGTATGTTTACCCAACATTCTGTCCATATTCCATATAAAGGGTACTTTACCAATGGGTAATACTAAATATCTAGCACTGGACAGAGACATCACATTAATTTTTACATTGTATTACCCTTGCAACGGGTGCTTTCAATAAAGTACATAAAATCTGGTCATCAAACACACTAAGAAACACCACAAAACTCAAGTTATTTAACTCCAACATTATCCCTATTCTATCATATAGATGCGAGTTGGAAAACCACAAAAGTCACAGATAAGAGACTAAACACCTTTGAAAACAAATGCCTACGTACCATTCTGAACGTTAAGTGAAGTGACTTTAAATCTAACGACTGTACGAGAGGAAAGCAAACAAGCCCATACATCTTCCTTCATTAGACAAAGGCGTTGGACTTACATCAGCATGTTCTCAGAATGAACAGCCTAAGAATTCCCCAGCAGTCACTAAATTGGGTGCAACTGGGAGTAAGAAGAAGAGGGAGATCTAGAGAAACTCTACAAAGAACCATTAATAGAGCAGTCAATGAACCTAATCAACATCCAAGAACTGAAAGACCCGGCAACACAAAGACAGAAATGGAAAGCTATGGTTTCTGCCCTATGCGCTGCCTATGGCCCTGGAGGAACATAACATAACAATACTAAATGCCAATATGGGCACATTCAATGAAACCTGGGTATTTTCTGTACAATGTAAAATCTGTACTAGTCGACGATAGATAGGCACTGATGGTCAGTAATGCACATGTTACATAATGTTTGTACTTACAGATGCTCTCATATGTTTTCTATATTAGTAAGTTGTTGTTTACAAAAACATATCGCTTATTGAATGTTGTGTATTTGTTTCATAATTTCAGTCAGTGATTCTACACTGCGTGGAGGATATGTCTTGTGTTTCTTGGACGATGGAGAAGGAATGGATCCATGTGAGATAATTTATATATATATAAATTAGTTTAGATTAGTTTTCTGAATCGACGTAGATGTACTCTTGGCAAACCATAGAGGATCTGCCTATTCTAGCGGATGATGAAGAGTGTGCATGCTGATTGATCCTGTAGCTCGCTGCATATATACGTACCTTACACTTCAGTCATGTCCTAATTGGGGGGGGGGGGTTTGCAAATTCTTTTAGTCACATTATCATGTCTCCTTGCAGTCTAGTGTCCTCACTTAGAAAATATTCATGTAAAGATTTTTATTCTTGTCCATAACAAATTTTCCTAGTATTGTTGCTTTCAGAATAACTCCAGATAATTCTCAGATCAGAATGGGCAGTGTGCTCAATCCACACATCTTTGATCCACCCATTCTCGATCTTTTTACAGACAGCCAAGAAAACTAGTGTAGATGTCCTCAGAGATGATGGAATAAAAAGACAAATCACAATAACTAGAAGTGGATAGTCAAGATTTTTTAGTGCATGTGATGAGAAAAGCAAAACTTGAACATTTAGTAACCACCGGAAAGCTTAAAAGGGAAAAGAGACAGAGGAAGACAAAGAGAGAGACAGACAAAGAAAGAAATTTCTTGATTGGTTGTCACTGTGACACAAAAATATGTCTCAAACTGAACTTATTAACAACACAAGGGACAGAAAGTTGCGGAGAAACATGATCGCCTACGCTACACGATATATCACTTGATTGATCATGTATGTTACCAGTGATTAACAAAACTGCATTACCCTGTTCCAAATTGCTCTTATGACATGCATATCAAGTAATAGTGATGTTATTCTTTTATCCTCTTTCAGACCCTGGTAACACACAGATGAATAAATATGATATATTATTATTAAAACACATTAATTAATTAACTTTTATACTTTGTCAATTTAACAACAAATTACTGTAAGAAATTGTAAAGATAAAAAAGTAAAGTTAAGATGTGTTATGAATCAGTTAAAACACACAGTTATTTCATGGGTGCTCGCTCAGTTGCCTAGTCAGTGGCTTACTAGAACTATTTAACTTATTGTGTTTTCCCATTTGATAGTACATAGTTTTACTGCAGTCACCTTTATTTCAAATTTAAAATATGCGTACCATTATTCTTTGTTATAGCTGAAACTGCCAGTATTGTCACATTTGGTAAATCCACCAAGAAGTCAGATGATCTGCACCAGATTGGCATGTATGGAAATGGTCTCAAATCGTAAGTCCACTCAACTTGATTTCCTTATTTATGGTTGCAATTTATTCTTCATTGAGAAGAGTGTATGTTCATAAATATTTGGGATGTGCATTGTTGCAGCGACTTGTGTGGGATGTGCACAGTGTTGTGGTGACTGGTGTGGGAGGAGCAGTGTTGTGGTGATTGGTGTGGGATATACAGTGTTGGGGTGAAATGTGCACAGTGTTGTGATGACTGGTGTGGGATGTGCAGTGTTGTGGTGGCTTGTGTGGGATATGCAGTGTTGTGGTGACTCCCCTATAGATACTCCCATTTCTGACATTCTATGTATGTGTACGTTCTCGGCCTCATTGACATGAATCATCATCTTGAAATGAATTCATTACTGCCTTGATCAAGTCTGCTTTATCTCTTCTCAGTATTGTGCCACCTATCTCTGTACTGTCTGCCAATAAGTCGGCTCTCTCGTTTCCTCTGACCCCAGCATGACCAGAGCAGTATGTCCATGTAATGCTCAGGACGATTAAGTTATTCAATAACTCAATTCATTCCTTTTTCAGCATGTACTTTTCTATCTTACGCAGCATACTTTGAGAGTCTGTATTACCGTGTGTGTTGATGTATCAGTTATCAACCAATTAAGAGCTGCTGTAACTCCCTCTATCTCCATTTTCATGCTCGATGTGACAGTGGGATATGTTAAAGATTTCTCAACAAACTTCACGCCTGTTCTGTAGGCAGAAAACCCCAACCGCTTTTATTTATGTTTCTGTTAACGGACCATCAGTGTATATAAATACATAAATAGTCTTAACTAAAATTAATTCATAGATGAAAAGCAATAACATTTACTCTATTTGTCAAAGATGCAGAATTTTAAGATTGTTAATATCTACAATTTTCATACCAACACTTTGGTACCGGTGTCAAACATGGTCTTTAACAACCTTGCAGCAGAGAAAAATCATCACATGAGATAAAGTGTTCAATGTTTGAAGAAAGTTGCTATTGTCACCAAACTAGACAGAATAATAAATGACGATATTAGAAGAAGAGTAGGAATAATGCCTTGCATCGAATATATAGAATGTCAGTGGATAAAGTGGTTTGGTCACCTTGTGAGATTGGACCCAAGCCAAATACCATTGAGAGCTTATAACAAATGATCATCTGAATACAGAGCCAATGGTAGACCAAGAAAAAATTCACAGATAACATCATGACAACCCTCCACAAACATGGACTCAGCACGACTCTGGCATTGAACAGAAACTTACAGCTCCCACCCCTACGCTTATCGGCAGGTGTGGATGCTATCAACCAGCTTCCACCCGAGGGTAGACAATAGTCAAAGAGACACAGAGAAAATATTTGATAGCCGCCTTTAAAAAATGTTTAAGCATTCATTTTTAGCTTATAATGTTGATGATAATAACTAAAGTGCCAGAAGATATCCGACAGAGGAGAGTGCCGCACGCACACAAATAGGAAGTGATAACATTAAGGATAAGATGATGTTATCAATTTTAGCTTGTATATGTGTGGTTTTTTTGTGTGTGAAATGAACTAATTTTGTCTAGAATTGTTCTGCAGGGGTTCCATGCGTATAGGCAATGATCTGATGCTGTTTACTAAGAAAGGTGATACGAGATCATGTCTCTTCTTGTCTCGTACCTTTCACGAGGAAGAAAATATCGATGAAGTTATTGTTCCAATTCCATCATTCGAGTCTCGCTCACGCAAACCAGTCACGCCAGATGCTCGTGCTAAAGATAAGGTTGTTATTTATTTTAATTCATTTTTTAACTACTCCAGAAATCATAACATTCAAATGCAGAAATGACAATTATGAGAATTGCAAAGGAAACTGAAAATTATGAGAGTTGCAAAGGAAACTGAAAATTAGTTGCCAATCCTTAAGATATAGTAATTTACTAGACATAATTGGATATCAAACAATTCGGGTGGTATTGGTCAAGTATGGATAGAACACTAGCCTAGCAAGGCAAAATCTATCTATGAGTAGAACACATGAACAGAAGCAGGCCAAGTCCACTGAAGTCATAGCGGCATTAGCCTTTGTAGCATGTAGGAATTGAGTGCGCATGCTTATTCTCAGTGATTGTGAATCCATACAGAAGTCAGATATGTTGGTCGAAATTTTCTGCTGAGTTTTAAGCCAGGACTACATACATTGAACCTGCAGGGGTTCGATAATTAATGCAGAATAAGAGAAGAACCAACACAGCTATAGATTAAAGAAAGCAAGCCCAGAAACTGCCTGTGTGTTGTGGAGTTCAAAAGGGGAGCAAAGAATAGCAACACTATTTACCTTCAATGCATGTCGTAAAAGCGTCTAAGGAGGTTATGGGATGGAGTTGGCTGTCCCATCCCATATAGGGCCAGTGATCCAAAGCCATGCTGAAGGCTGAACTAAGCCCTGTCACCACTTCAAGATGTTGGCCTTGATGGGGAATAATATACATGTTGAAAGTCTTGACTAAAATTGCATATTTTTAGGGATGTGGTGTGATCAAAGACGGGAAATGTGTTGACTCAAATTGTGAGGCGAGTGGGTGCCATCTGAATGGACCTGGTTCAAATCCCATTTAAATGTAATCAGCTTCCTGCAAATATCCATGTGCAGAACTGCTCTCATACAAATAACAATGTTAAACACCTTCTCATGGAGTGCCTTTCCTTTCAATTACCAGGAAAGCTAGCCTGTGTGTTGCAGGTGCTCGAAGAATAGCAATGAATAGTAACTCTGTTTCCTACCAAGCATGTTGTTAGAGGAGACTAAGGAGGTGGGGGGGTGGAGTTAGCTAGCCCATCCCTTATAGGGTCACATTGATCCAGAAGGCCTTGCTGAAGTCGGATGAGTTAGATCAAAATGCACAGATATCGTAGCTAAGCTGTAAACCATGATATAAAGCATTCTGAGTCTCCCGACTACATCCTGCTAATCTGCAGTAGTATGAGAACAAATGCACAATAAGAAGGATCACAACCAGTAGGGTAGTATTCAAACTTTCGTCATTCAACTCTCTTGTTATTCATTTGATTCATTTCATCGATCCTAGCTCCTGGGAGACTACAGCACTTGATTGCTCAGCCAGATCACTGTTGGCATCACGAAATTTGAAAAAGAAAGAACACTGCCAGCAATCCTCAAGTACAAGAAGCGAAAGGACAAATCCGTAAATTCTCTTACCCTGCTCCTGCATGCACTGCAATAGAACTTTCTGTGCTTGAATCGGACTCATCGGGCATCTACGAACTCACAAACCAAATTAGTTAATTACCAATTTTAATTATTATATCTAAAATTTTTATTTTTTTCATCGCATTTAATGTTTTTTTCATGCCATGCTCATCTTCACTTGCGAAGAAGGAACACCATCATCATTTGATTAAGTTTCCACTGAGAAGATGGTAACATTTTCATCTTGTGTACCCATGCAGCATGAAACAGAGATGGAAATTATACTCAAGTACTCACCATTCAAGACCATAGATGATTTCTTCAGCCAATTTGACAGACTGGATGGACAATCTGGCACGTTAGTCATGGTTTACAATCTTAAACTTCTAGACTCTGGCGATACTGAACTTGATGTCACTACTGATCCACACGATATTATCCTGGCTAATCCTAGTACGCATGATTTTGATTCTGATGAAGGGTATGATTGCTTTATCCTTGATTTGACATTCTTGTTAATTTAGTTCACTTTTGTTTGTCAATAATGTTCTGAACAAACAAATGATATATCTTTGAAGCAAACTAGTAACACAACACATTTCTGCTCAAATATATCAATCTTGGAAGTAGTAAGGAAACAGAAGTTAAAAGGAGAATTGGTATGGCTAAAAGTACCTTCAATGACATGAGGAAATTATTAACATCTAAACAAATTACAAAGTTAAAAATGAGAATTATAAAATGCTACATCTATTCCATATTAATGTATGGCTCAGAAACATGGACACTAAATAAACAATTAGAAGACAAAATTGATGCCTTTGAGATGTGGGTATATAGAAGAATGGGAGCAGCGTTAGCGCACTGGCTTCGCATATGAGTGGTCCTGGGTTCATTCCCCAGCTGAGGAGGAAATGTTTTCCGATCGCAACGGCTCCCAGGTCGACCCAGCCTTAAATGGGTACCGGATTAATCCGGGAAGTAAAGACTGCGAGGGAGAGGAGATGGCTACCGCCCTCATTTGCAGAGCCTGTGAAATGTGAGATCGCTAACATCTCACACCCCTACGGCATTAATAAATGCTATGGGTTACTTTATATAGAAGAATAGGAAGAACATCATGGAAAGAGAAGAAAACACATAAAGAGGTGCTAAATATGAGGACACGTAATATGAAGAAAGAACTACTAAGAGAAATAAAGATCAGGCAAATAAAATACTTTAGACACATTAAAAGACATGACACCTTATTGAATACCTTACTTGAGGGTAAAGTCAAAGGGAAGCGAGCAAGAGGTAGGCAGAGATACAAGTGGGAGAGTAACATCACATGATGGACAGGTTACAGTCTAGCAGAGTGCACCACCAAGACAAGAGACAGGAGATGTTGGAGATACGTTGCAGCCAACCTTCGTTGCGGAGCCGGCACTTAATGATGATGATGAAGGGTTTATTAATTTAGTTATATTTATTGTACCAAACCGGATGTCCTTAATTTCGCACATACACTGTGAAATCCCATACGTGAAGGGTGACCTAGTAAAGCTTGTTATAATTTTAAAAAGTGGATGTTAATATCATACGTGTGTGCATTATCAATTTTTTTGGGCAATATTGTACATATATATATATTTGACCATATTGTTATTGGTGACAATAGAGACATCACAAAGCAAGTGTGAAAATTATCAGCCATAGGTTTTGTATTGTGGTATCAAATAAAGGTTGTTTACTCATGTGCAAATACTACTCTCAAACCATACTGCAAAAAGGGGGGGGGGGATTCTGCGTAGCGAACTGGCTTCGCATATGAGTGGTCCTGAGTTCATTCCCCAGTTGGGCAGGAATGTTTTTCAGATTGCAATGACTGCCTGGTCGAACCAGGCTTAATTGGGTACCGGATTACGGCAAGTAAAGACTGCAAGGAGGGAAAGGAGATGGCTACTGCCTTCATATAGCAGAGCCACTGATATGTGAGACCCGCTAACATCTCGCACCACTACGGCATTAATAAATGCTATGTTTAACTGTATTTTTTTTTTACTGCAAATCGCGTTTTAGCTGAAACAGCATGAGACAGACTGCACAGATGATGAATCAGATCACCATCACGGCACTCCGGAAACTCATATTCAATATGTCTTCGCCCGTGTGTTGCCAGTGCCCGAAAGGGGAGCAAAGAATAGCAACACTTTTTCACCTTCCACGCATTTCATAAAAGGTGACTAAGGAGGTTATGGGATGTAGTTGGCTGTCCTATCCCATATAGGGTCTGTGACCCAAAGCCATGCTGAAGTCGGATGTGTCAGGCCGAAATGCGCAGATATCACAGCAATGCTGTAAACCATGACACAACACATTCCGTTCTCCTGTCTACATCCTGCTAATCTGCAGGAGTTTGAGAACGAACGCAGAAGAAGAAGAAATATGTCCTTCGGCATGTGGTTACTACCTGCTCTGGTTCTCTGGTGTTGATTGATAACTCTTGATTTGTCTGGAGTATGTTTAAATTGAAGGGGATAACATTGTGTGAGATCAAAGAGCATAGGAAAAAAACAATATTGCTATGAGAAATACTGACGTCAGAAACATTGTAGAAATACATTGATTGTCAGCGTGTGGAAAAGCATGATAAAATGGGTTGGTTAACCAATGAACTTGAAGACAGCTATTATGTGGTGCCTGCAACAGAAGATGATCTGACAGTGTGAAGAAGACTGTGAGGATGATGATAATTAGCATCAAAGAAATAACATACACACTAACTCACAACCTCTGCAGTACACAGAGTTGTTAAAAAATGAGAGCTTAAACTACCTAAAATTCAGCGAGGCAAAATGTCCTACTGAGCAAATACCCAATAAGATGTCATTCTGGTTGCCATAACCTTTTAACTAATCAAATAACCAGAACGTCAGAGTAAATCCAACAAACGGTGAGCTGCAGTAACACAGATGAAAAGGAAATATGAACCAACGATTAATATTAAAGTGTTTTATGTGATGTTTTCTTTGAAGAATGTTGTCCTCACTGCCACTCTGTAAGTCTTCTCGGTTCTGTGCAAACTGCCCAGCTTCTTCTAGTGTCATGTTCAGAAGGTCTTTGATGTCATGTATCCATCGTATTCTTGGTCTGCCTCTTGTTCTCTTTCTGGAACTTTTCCACCTATGATTATTTTTCTAAACTGTTGTGTCTCTTTATATGTCCGAAATATGTTAACTTGCGTTTTTTGATAGTTTTGAGGAACCAGTATTCAGGTCTTTGCAAACGTCTGTATTTCTTTGTCTTTCTGTCCATTAATGACCTTTCTATAACATTTTATTTCAAGTGCCTATATTTTCTTTTACATTGCTGATGTCATTGACCACATCTAAAACCATATGTGCCAGTGGAACAATATAGTTCTTAATAGTTGTAACTTTGTTTTTCTGTTTGCCTTTTGCCATAGATTATTCATTTGTGATGTTTTTTTGTAAGGCCATTGCTAATCACTTTCCAATCTCTGCAGAGCAACATTCTCCTGTGATGTTGATGGTTGACCCGGGATATTAAAAGTTGCTGATATTTTCTAGTTGTTCTTTATCAATGACTTGTAGGTGTGAGTTCATCTCTGCTGATACCTGAAGAAAACCATACGAGAAGTGAGCATCCAAAGAAGGGTAGTACTACAGTGGATACCATCCCACTGTGGCATACCAGGAAATGAAGAGGCAGACAGACTGGCAAAGGATGGAGCAATACAGGAACAAAAAGGCCAAGAAATCACCTACCAAGAAAAGAAGACCCTCATCAAAGCCTTCAGGAAAGTCGATCACCCAAAAGACAATTACTACTATCTCGACAGAGCAGAGCAGGTTATTATCTTCTGCCTCAGAACAGGACACAATGGATTAAACAGCCACTTAAATAGGCTAAGATTGGTTCCATCACCTCTGTGCCCTTGTGGGCAGGCAGAACAGACAGCTGAACATATCTTGCAAGACTGCAATACACTAAACCAGTTAAGGGAAGAACACTGGCCTACAGAGATGGATATCCACAGAAAGATGTATGGGAGCACTGAGGAGCTTTAAAATACAGCAGCATTTATTAAGATAACAAGAATTGCTGTGTAGACATGTCAAACTGCGAACGAGAAGAAGTAGAATCTCTGCTGATATGCATTATATTTGTTTATTTTGCATTGAGAAAAAGATTGTGTGCCTCGCTATGATGTTTGACTGACATAATTTCTAAACCTGTGGGGGGCTACTTGATATTAGGATGGTGTCATCTGCATACCTAATTTCTGGGTTCTTATGCCCTCCGATATTAAGGGGTTGAATGTTCATAATGTGGGTCTTCTCGTACATTTCGCAGGTGGATGTTTTCTGCGTATATGTTGATATACAGGTGTAGTGAGAGGAAACATCCCTGTCTGACTCCTTTGTGGACCTCAAACAAGTCAAATGTTTCTCCCTCCAGGTGGACAGAAGCTTGTTAAAGCATTTTAATGAGCAATTTTTAGATTATGTGGGAAGCCTGTTCTTTCCATTGATGTTCTATAATTTCTGGTGTGTTAGTAGCCCTTTTGTGGTCATTATGAGTTTCTTGGCATTGTATAAGACACCGCAGTTTTCCATTGCTTTCTGAGCCGGTTAGTAAAGTGCTAATAATAAAAATTAATGGAGTATAATGGAATAACAACTAATACATTGGTATAAATAATATGGACAAAATAAATTAAATGTTTCTGTAATAATGCCTTTGTCAAAATATTTTGCTGCATTTTACCCATCTTTCCAACTCATTTCTGACCAATTATTGATGTTGTGAGTGATTGTCTCAAATTAATTCTGAGTATTTGTTAATTTCAGTTTAATGCCAGAGAGAAAGTCATTCCGTGCTTACGCTGCTATTTTATACATGGATCCACGCATGCGCATATATATACAGAATAAGAAAGTGCGGACCAAACGTTTAGCATGTACGTTATATAAATCTAAGATGTACAAGTATTCTTCAAACCGGTTCAAGACGAGGGCTGAGAATGAGGCCAAGCGTGCCATTGATGAGGCATTAGCGGCAGAACATAAGGCTAGAGAAGCAGAAAGTAAAGCAATGTAAGTGTGATGATTTCAATTTTGCTTTGTCATGAAGGTTAGAGGTCCTTTTTCTGACTAACAAAGATACTAGAGAATCTTTAAATGCTTCAAGCAATAAAATTGTGAATACTATTTTATTGTTGCCTGTTGATTGTTGCCAGGACCACGAAAGGGGGGCTAAAGAATAGCAACACTGTTTACCTTCCATACGTATAATAATAATAATACTAAGGATAATGTAATGTTACTATTACTAATGAAATTAATATCAGTAAAAATACTCAATGTAAAATATTGTAAAAGAAAAAAATCTAAAGAAACAAGGACTTGAAGTTGGAGAATGAAAGAAGAAAAACTTTTGTGATCTCATGAAATCTTATGCTCTCATCAGTTCGTCCAAATTTAGTGAAATAGCAGAATATTAATTTGTCATATTTTGATGCAATTTTCAGAAATTTGGAGACTAGAACAGGGTCATCCACAAACAAAGAACAAAGGGTAAATTGTGAAACTGCTCTTCTGAAAAGTAAAATGTGTTGTTTTTGTCTATCTCTAATTTTATGTTAATGATAAGAGCCTAGTGCTAACTGATTCCGCTCTGAGTAGGCAAATGTTATATCTTGAGACTGAAGATACTCCTGTGAGTCTTGTAATCTGTAACATTTATTTTGTCATTTTCGGTGTTTGTATCACCACAAAGAAGGTTCCGATCAAAAGTGTAATGTATCCACATTACTTCTGGCATGATTTTGATGTGGTATGATATCAGTTTTGTACGTTATTGGTGTTTTGAACACGAGGGTATATGATTGCATATTTCCTTATATTTTGTATACATTTTTACAGGACAATGTGGCTTGCATTGTCCAGCGATGTATTCATGTTATCTTTAATTGACTTCCGCCAATATGGCCGTCAAGAACGAATGTGTTCTTTTTACAGTGTTCAATTTGCGGCTGTTCCTTCCCGAAAGTAATGGCAAACTACTGGAATATTGTGCCTAGAATTTTCCAGTGGATCAATCTAACCTTTTTTCTAGGATTGTGGTTTTGTGGTGTAGCATTAGCAAGAATACTTCTGTAGAATAAAATAAGTGTAAGGTTAGTAACAGGATGAGGTGATGATGATGTTCCTTATTCGCAAGCGAAGATGAACATGGTGCAATCAAATCTCAGTCTGAGAACTCAATCCCCAATATTTTTGGCCAGGTCCTTTGCATGAGCTTTGAAACAAACATCCTGTGTATCAGCATGCACCACAAGGAGGTGTCATAAGAGGTCTTGACTATTTGCTAGTTTTGAGAGTTGCATAAGATCTGTGTGAATACATTTGCATATCAGATATTAGATGAATAGTTGTTGTTGGTGTGTTAACTGTTCTTGCTGTTGTGTTTGTGTGTTTGCTAGCTGCTTACACATATGATATTCTGACATTATTCAGTTGACATTACGTAAAGCACAAAACTATGCAGCCGAGAGTAGAGGACATGCCCAAGTCAAACGACAGATAGCAGAAAGGAAAACAAAGTGAGTATTATTTTGTTTATGCTACTTTTTCTTCTTTAATGTGTCATTTTGTTTATATATGGGCTGCTTGCTGCTGTGGTAGCTCAGAAGTTAGTGCACTGGTTTCCTAGTTGGATGATTCAAATAAGATTCAAATTCCAGTTAAACTAGAACTTCTGCCTAGTGGCCAGAGGATACAGATTTGAGGCAAAAGCCATTGGACAGCTGCTGTGACCTGGAGAAGACAGTAGACTTTGCCCTGGCGACAGACCTGACAATCTAGCATGACCACAGATGATGAATACAGAAGAAGATTATGCATGTAGTCTGATATTGGTCATATATTGAGTGTGTGGTTGTAAGCTCCCTATGATTTGTTTAGCAGAAATGCTCCCATCGACCAGATTGTTGTTTTGTGAACAGTGAGGTTGGGCAGTCTTGTAGTATGCGCTTTGGTAACTGTGTTGTTGCTCTGCAGATCAGGCTGTAGAGTTGCTGATGTTGATTCAGTGTAAGTGTGCATTTAACTAGTATCCTTTTCTCAGTCGAAATGTTGTGATTTATTCATGTCCATTCAGCGTGAACCACTTTTGGCAGTAGTGAAACAGCGTAAACTTGTTTGGTTTGGACATGTAACGAGATACGACTCACTTTCTAAAATTATTTTTCAATGAACAGTTGAGAGTAGAAGGTGAAGAGGACAGAGAAAATCTTGGATTGATAACACCAAGAAATGGTCTGTGTGTGATTTTTCTACACTCTCAGAATGGCTGATGATAGAGATGTTTGGAGAACTTTTTGTGCTGATGCCTCCAGTGGGCACCCCTACAACCCTGATGGGTAATGGGTTTATTATTATTATATTTAGTGTGCTGGAGCCAGGGCTTGTAAAGGGAGCAATGAATAGCAACACTGTTTACTTTCTATGCATGTTGTAGAGGCGACTAAGGATGTTTTGGGGTGGAGTTGGCTGTTCCATCCCATATAGGGTTAAAGTGACTCAGAAGCCACGCTGTAGTCAGATGTGTCAGGTCAAAAAGCGTGGATATCACATATCACAGCTATGCTGTAAACCATGGCACAATGTATTCCATTCTCCGAATAACATCCTGCTAATCTGTAGGAGTTTGAGCAGATGAAGTTGTTCTCTCCATTGAAGTGGCAGAGATTGTTTCAGCAGAGTCTTTGCTTCCATGAGATTTACTTCTTCAGCCAACTAGCATTCGGGATTTACTACAACCAATCAGCATTGGAGATTTACTACAACCAGTCGTAGAGATTTACTACAGCCAACCAGCCTTGTAGATTTACTACAGCTAACCAGCCTTGGAGATTTACTACAACCAACGAGTATTGGAGATTTACTACAACCAACCAACATTGGAGATTTACTACAACCAACCAACATTGGAGATTTACTACAGCCAACGAGTATTGGAGATTTACTACAACCAACCAACATTGGAGATTTACTACAGCCAACGAGTATTGGAGATTTACTACAACCAACCAACATTGGAGATTTACTACAACCAACCAACATTGGAGATTTACTACAGCCAACGAGTATTGGAGATTTACTACAGCTAACCAACATTGGAGATTTACTACAACCAAACTGCACTGTGGAGATATCACTTAATAGGTCACCTTCTAGAGAGTTAATTGTCACACACATGTGCATGTACCTTCTAAATTGAGTTAGGAAGCGTTGCGCTAGAACAAAACTGTTACAGTCACTAACTCTGTATGAATCTCTAAGTCAACTTACTTGATCTGTGACTGATCCAAATGTAAAGGAGGATATGAAACCATGTCCATTGCAAGCAATATTGAGCAACCGGTTTCCTATGCTTGCAAAGTATATTTATTCGTAGCATCCTTTGCATTTGGGTCAGTCGCATGGATATGGACACTATCGCGAATTCTCATTGTCGCTTGGAGTCACTTCTATTGATCACCAGGCCTTAGAGAATCATAGGAAAGTAGCATTAATTACTTTAACCTGTATCTTTATACTGGAAGCATGGAAAAGAACAAAATAAAAATGAATCAACTGATAACAAAGAAATGAGGAAGTTAATTGTGTTTAAAGATCTGTTAATTGCTTTGAGAATAAATCTATGTGGGGTTTTATGGCTTGTACAAGGATACAGTCATCATAAGGTTGAAGTTGTGCTAAGTATGTTCCTCATTTCGATCTGTATATACAAAATATAATGCTGATGAAATAATCCCTTCATCTGTGAGCGGGCAGCTCTGGACAGTCCATAGTCTTTCTGACAAAAGCATAGGACCACTTCAGATGAGCAACTGATGTGATACCCAGACTTGTGTAAGGGTGTCTCAAAGACCTGAGCGTGTTTATGGTGGTTTATAGATGTATTTAGTCCCCGAAGGGAGGCTTTCCAGAGTGACAATATCCCAGGATCATCTTCTTGCAGATCATTAGAACTGTCCGCAGTGATATTGCATCTAGGATTCTCCACCACCTAGTAGTCAGCCACAGAAGGACAAAGATGCTATGTCTTCATCATCCATGGGGATAATTTGATGAAAGGAAAGTAAGAAATTGAGACAAGACGTCCTGTAACAATGATGATTTTTTTTTTTCGCCGGTGACATATTGTCAGCCTTTCCCCCAAATTTCCCTAGTTGCCTCCCACGACATGCCTGGAAAGAAGACATTAAACTAGCCGTACAGGTTGTTATGCGGGTGATGTACAAAAGAAGAATTGAATATATTTCCTAGAAAAACTAACATATTGATATTGACTTTTTCAGATCTCTGAAAGATCCAAAGACTTTAAATTTAATCTTTGGACTTAATCTTGAAAATCGCTGTCATGATGGTGTGTTTGTTTATAACTGCAGCCGTCTCATCAAGATGTACGAGAAGGTTGGGCCACAAAATGAAGGAGGGGTGTAAGTAATTTTATTTTTATTTATGACCCCTACCAATCTATTTAAAAATACACAATGAAGAAAAATTAATCATGAAGGGAAAAATTACAGGAAAGAGAACTGGAAGTAGACCAGGACTACAATGGAAGCAAGGTATAGAAGACCTGAACATGAGGCTGTACAGCTTGTACAGAATTGAGAGGCTTACAGAGTGACAGTGAGGACAATGTTCTGTAAAGAACAAATCACATAGTCCGATAGAGTAATCTACAAATAATTTGATCCTTTTTTTTTCTGTTTTCATGTTGCTGGCTCATGATAGAGCATCAAATTTGTTAACATAATTAATTTCGCAGGTGTAGAAAACAGTCTCACCAGTGGCTAGCAATTCGTCTGTTGTAGGCTGATAGACTCCAGACTACATTCTGCTAATCTGCAGGAGCGTGAGATGATAGACTCCAGACTACATTCTGCTAATCTGCAGGAGCGTGAGAATGAAAACAGATCAGCAATCAACCAACCAACCATTGAGTTCTGAAACTTCATTGCAAATAAAAGACAGAAATGTAGCTAATATTTTCACGTAACATCCTGCATCATCAGTAGATTGAAGATCACTTTTTCAAGTCTGCTGTTCTAAGAAAACACAGTACAGTAATCATGTAGTAATCACAGTGACAATTTTCACAAGAACAAAAGAAATATTGTTTCTTCTTCTTCAGCGTTCATTCTCAAACTCCTGCTGGATCTCTATTGCAGTAGGACAATGGCCCTATTAGATTTCCAGCAGGATATAGTTCAGAGAATGGAAATGCGTTGTGTCGCCGTTTTATTTGCGCCAATAGCCCGACACATCCGTCTTCGGCGGGGAAATATTGTTTAAAACTGTGTTAATACGTGACTAATGTCATATTGATGGTAGATATTTTGCAGTTATCATGAATTTCAATACATAGAAATTGTCTCTATGCTGGCACCAAGAAAATTATGTTTCCTAAGTGCAAGTGGTAATGTTGAATACCGTATCACTACCGTACCATGACTGGATTAATTATCACTTTGCTGTACCATGACTGGATTATCACTTTGCCGTACTATGACTGGATTATGATAAAGATAGCTGAGCTACTAGCTAAACTGTTTTTTGCTCACAATCACATAGCTGTCTAGCTAGTAATTGACTAAAGAATGGTGTAGTCTTCAGCAACTGTAATGTAGCCTTCAGCAACTATAATGTAGCCTTCAGCAATTATAATGTAGCCTTCAGCAACTATAATGTAGCCTTCAGCAATTATAATGTAGCCTTCAGCAACTATAATGTAGCCTTCAGCAACTATAATGTAGCCTTCAGCAACTATAATGTAGCCTTCAGCAACTATAATGTAGTCTTCAGCAACTATAATGTAGCCTTCAGCAATTATAATGTAGCCTTCAGCAACTATAATGTAACGATGATGCCACTTCACATCGTTCTCATGGTATGTATTATAATACATGCTGAGATTGACTAGGTTTACCACAGGATTTTTTTGTGGAAACAGCAAATTGATGGCATTCCACAATTTCTCCATTCTTTTTGGGTATTTTGTGGGCTAGATCTCTGATGAGGGAACTTGAACTCACGAATAGGCTGCTTGGCTGTATGTAGGAAAGCACACATTCATTTCATTATAGTTATGTAGTATTAAACTGATAACAGAGAAACATTGTGAAATTTTTGTGTTGATGTTTCCTTAGTGGCACCCCCTACGACCCAGAAGGGTTGTGGGCATGATGATGTTGGATTTTCAAATAGAAAATATAGCTCTTTTTATAATTTTCTGTTCAGTATAGTTTCGGTGAGTGGTGGGGAGAATATAATTAAGTTGGGATTATACTGAATCCTTGGCGTGTGGGAAGAAGGGGTTAAAAAATTGTTGACGTAATTTGTTGACATATCCTTTGAGAACAAGTACCAAAATGTCTGTTACCGAAGAATTGTTCTAGCCACAATTCTGTAAAAGAGAAAAGGTCAGTCCAGTGATGATGAAGTGTTTGGTAGTCATACAGGAACAAGGTACAAAGGCAAGATTTTATCACAGCCTGCAATTATTGAGGAAGTAAATATTGGGGGAAAAATATAAATAGGGTTAAATAGTACTTTTTACATTTAACAGTACGCAGGATCTATGTTTTGACCAAGAAGTTTTTATCAAGAAAGGGATAAACAAACACAGAAAATTTGGTCAGAACATTGATCTTGTATATTGTTCAACATAAAACTGCTATTTGATCCTTTTTATATATATTCCCACATCCCAATATTTACTGACCATATGCTGCAAGTTTTACTGCAGCCTTCCAATTACTGAGTGATCAATTACTTCCAATCACTGAGTGATCAATCACTTCCAGTTACTGAGTGATCAATTACTTCCAATCACTTCCAATTACTGAGTGATCAATCACTTCCAATCACAGTGATCAATCACTTCCAATCACAGAGTTTATCAATCACTTCTAATTACTGAGTGATCAATCACTTCCAATAACATATCACTGAGTGATCAATTACTTCCAATCACTGAGTGATCAATTACTTCCAATCACTGATATCACTGAGTAATCAATTAATTTCAATCACTGAATGATGAATCACTTCCAATCACTGAGTGATCCATCACTTCCATTCACTGAGTGATCAATCACTTCCAATCACTGAGACATGTCCTTAGTTTTCAGAGCATTGCACTTGGTAATAACAATGAAGTCTAATAGTTGCTGATTTACTGACCAATATCTATTCTATCATTTCAGATTCTGTAGTGGAGTTGTTGGTAAGTAAGGCCAATTTATTATTTGATCTGTGAATTTATGTGCATCGGTTCTTTGCAATGATATTCTGTGTACCAGACAAGATTGTTCCACAATGATATTCTGTGTACCAGACATGATTGTTTTACCCACAATGAATCTTTATGAATCAAGATTATGTTGAACTTCACTGTATGACCTACCATATATTTCAGATTATAAGCAGCACATTTATGTATTTATATCCACTAATGATGTATGGAGGTCGGCTTATAAACAAGTACAACAGAATTCTTTTAAAATTTAGAGGTGTGTCATGTGACGTATTCCTTCCAGAACGTTGTCTTCCCAATGAACTCTCTGAACCTCTCTCTGTCTTGGGCGATGTGGCTTGCATTTTCTAGCGATGTATTCATATTATCTTTAATGTCGTCAGTCCATCGTCTTCTTGGTCTGCCCCTTCTCCTCTACCCAGGTACTCTTCCCTCCATTATTTGAAATTTAGAGGTAGAGACACAAAAAGCCCAGAATATTGTCAAATACCAGTAACAGGAAAAAATCTTACTGGTAAAGAAAACTTCTGGAAAAGAAACAGTGACTCACATGTTCATGTCCGACATATTCAAGCCAAGATAAAAATCCCTATTCCCAGGTATGTATTTAGATGTAGAGACGTAAAAAATAATAATACAGAACTTCAATTACCAGTAACAGAGGAAAGAAACTCCACAAATCGATAAATTTCGGCTTAACATATCAGTCCCACATGATACGAATCGGAAGAACGATCATCCGTAAGATGAATTCTGAACACGTGAAGGTCATGGTTTTAAATTACAGTAACCCTGGGCAGATTCAAAATTGAATATGATCCTAGTGAAACAAGTAAAAATAACGACTCCTGGAGAAATATGGGAACCCCGTTGCAATACTGTTACTAAAAATAGCTCGTCCAGGAAAATATATTCTTCCAAAATTATGGCATAAGTGATAAACAGTCTATAGATGTGAGATTGTATCCCAGGGCTTTGAAATTCATTCAGAAAGTTTCCATTGTGTTTTTCACAGGGAAATTCTGCAATAATTATGATGCAGAAATCCAGGCAATTAATGTAGCAACTAAGAAACTGCTGAACTCCAACTCTGGCCTGCAACCTGTGGTATTCCTGACAGATGCAAGGTCAGTGCTTCAAGCTCTCCAGTCTGGAAAACTAAAAGACTTGCAAAAACTACTTAATCAATTGTCTTACCAGTATAGGGTAACCATGCATTGGATACCATCTCACTGTGGAATACCAGGAAATGAAAAAGCAGACCGACTAAGGAAGGTGCTGCCGAAGACCAACCAGATGTACCAATCACCTACCATCAGAAAAAACAGATGATCAAGTCAATAAGAAAGCCACAAACACCAACACAAGATGACTATCACATTTTGAACAGATCAGAACAGGTTATAATTCTATGCCTCAGAACAGGACACAACCGACTCCGCAGCCACATGTATACAAAGTTCAAGATTGGCAACACGGCCATGTGGACAGGCAGCACAGAGTGCCAAACATGTACTTCAAGAGTGTTCTGAGCATGAAACGCTGAGGCAGACATATTGGCCAGAGGAAAAAACACTGGAATCAAAGCTCTATGGACCACTGTATGAACTACAAAAGACAGTGAGTTTTATTAAGGAGACAGAATTACAGATATAGACATGTTTCAAGTGAACGAAAGAAGAAATTCAGAAAGTGCAAACAGATCATGGAAAGTAACTTGCGTGAAAGAGCCTTGAAACTTTCTATGTGTCGTAACAGTCCGTATAAAATCAAACTTCAGCGAAAGAGCCTTGAAATTTTCTATATGTCATAGTTAATGTTTGCACTTTTGGTTGCTGGGGCATGACCGTCAACAGTATTTTTATTGCAAATGGTCATGGCTGGGGATGCTGCAACCCCCCCCCCCCCCCCGTGCAATGTTGTACTGTGTTTATCTTTGATGTATTGTTCGCAGTTATTCTTTTCATTCATTCAGTGACTGTGAATGGAGCAAATGAAAGAAATTACCTTGAGTCTTATGGTTGCTGACGTTTGTATTAGTTTCCATTTAGCATGATTTTGATTGTCCCTTCAATCTTATAACAACACGATTCCACAGTGTTATTGCCAGCATTATGTTTTTTGTGCCCCAGTCTGTAATCAGATTTTAGACTTTAGACATTTTCTGGACGTTAAAATCACCTCCTCCACTGGTTTCAGTTTATATTAGGAAATAAACGGTAAGATTGTATTAAACTTGTCTGCTGGGAGTATGTTAAACTTGACTGTGTGGAGTAAAGTGGTGTTGAGATTGATTGTATGGAAAGAGATTGCGTTAAATGTGACTAAGATTGTGCTGAACTTGACTGCATCAAGTAAGATTGTGTTGAACTTGACTGCATCAAGTAAGATTGTGTTGAACTTTACTGTATAAATATTACGTTGAATTTGACTATAATAAGGAAGATTTGACTATAGAGGAAGATTGTGTTGAACTTGACTTTTATAAAACAATGTTGTGTTCATTTGACTTCATGATATAATAATTGTGTATATTCTCCAGTCTTTTGTGACATGCAATGCACGCATTTATTTATAATCTGAATCAATCTCAGGATTTAATGGAAGAATAATAAATAATCTTAGCAATACAAATCAGACAGTATTTGTTTAAATATAAGTAGGAATAGCAAAATCATATATATATATATATATATATATATATATATATATATATATATATATATATATATATATATATATATATATATATATTTTATATGTGCATTAAAAAAAATGAAGATTATCTATTAGACATTTATATTGAAAAAATGAAACAGCAAAACCACCTAGCACCACAACCACGATCCATCATACATTATTATCACCCATATGACATGGTAAGTTGTGTGAATTCATTGTCTTTCTTACAGGCATTGTTGATGTCCCATACCTTGTACTGGAACCAACCCATAACAAGCAAGATTTTGCAGATGCCAAAGAGTACCGGCATTTGCTGAGAGCCATGGGTGAACACATGATACAGTACTGGAAGGATGTTGGAATAGGTGAGTGCATTATCACCCCCATCAAGGCCAATACCTTGAAGTGGTGATGGGGCTTAGTTCAGCCATCAGGGGCTGGAAACTAAGACTGGCTGGGCACTCCCACTCGAGCAGGACCATAGTCCGGCCCAAGTAAGCAGAGTGCTGAAGACGGAGGCAACCAGCCAAAAGGCACACAGATAATCAAGATGCCATGCACAAAACACAATAGAAACATGTCTGCATCTATAAACAGTTATGGTGCCTGCTCTGTGGCGGACGTTCAGGCAGTGACGGTGCCGGGCCCTATACCTCGAAAGGGCCCAACCTCAGTTACTGGAAGTCCTTCTCAATTGCCCAGAGGAGCCAGGAGGCAAGGGAATAGAGCTACTGGCCAAACAAACAAATGACCAATAAACAACACTAGAATCAAAGCTCTATGGGACACTGTATGAACTACAAAAGACAGTGAGTTTTATTAAGGAGACAGAATTACAGATATAGACATGTTTCAAGTGAACGAAAGAAGAAGAAATTGCTGTCTAGATAAGACATAAGACATTTAAGTTGTTTAACTATCTCACGTATGAATTTCGAAATCTTTGTTACGTGGTAGGAGTATGAAACAATCTTCTGCTCTAGCTTTTGCTTTCTAGATCACAACCTCCCTGTGAAGGACATATCCATTTAGGGCATGGCTGCATATATCACTAAATATTCCCTTACAGTTGTAAAATATACCAATAGTAGTTGTCCACTATACTTGCACACAATGTTTGAGATGGTTTTGTTGTTTGTCCATCACAAGTGATGATGACCATTTGTTACATCCACTTTTGAAAATTCAATTAGAGTTATGTTATTGATTATGAGTTCGTAGATGGCTAATGAGCCGTATTCGAGCTGTAAATGTCCTTGGACAGTTCAGGCATGGAATGACCACTGTAGACGGATCTTGGTCTATCCGTGCCTTTCTACCTACTCTCCGCTGTTGAGCTGCTGCATTTCTCCTCTTTTCAAAAGATGATGTGCTTTTTTGTATTGTAAAACGCCATTTAGATCTATTTTGTGCAAGTTCTTCCCATGTATCTTGGTCTATTTCAAAGGCTTTCAGTGAGGTCTTTAACGAGTTCTTGTAGCGCTTCTTTTTGCCACCTTGAGTAAGTGTATCCTTCTCCAGCTCACCATAGAGAAGTAATTTTCATGTATGTGAAAATGACTTGCACTGGGGATTTTAATTAAAGTGAGGAGGAGTTGAGATGGTTTTACTGCAGCCATTGCAGCTCAGGATCAAATCAACAAAATAGTTGCTTTTTCTTCTGTATGAACTCTTTGCAGACATGACTTTTTAGCTGTTTTAAAAACAATTCTGGGGTCATTTTATAAAAGGATTTGTGTAAAATTTAAATTAAATGATACAGTAATGTGTCATTTATAATTATTTTTTTTTCCATAATACAATGCTCTTGGTATCCTTATCACAAATGTGATTGTTCACTGTCCATATTTTATATTTATATTTTCATATTTATATTTGTAATTTTTAATTCAACATTTTGCATAAATTATATAAATACAACATTGACAAAGAACAAAAAAATGCGTATGCAATAAAAATCATTTAGAAATGAGTTTTTATTACATCTAGTGCATTTATGTAAAACAGAAGATTATATTAATATTATAATAATATTACCCTAGCTATATAAAAACAACTTTCGTTACTGCATGTTTTCCTGTGAAGGAGTGCAGGGAGACTTTCTACGGGCTACAATAAAGGCCACTTTGCCATAGCAGATGCTGCGACATGTACAGGAAGGATTTTGATTGTACCTCCGAAAGAAAGACAAACCTGTCCCAACCCAATCCTGTAACCGTGCTAAAGTTAAGTGTATACACATTGTTGTTTCAAAATGTCAAAATATTGACTAAATCCACTACATGTCCTTCAAATACCACGGAAAAATCTATGTGCTGGTTCACTCTAGTGCATAGTTATTATAAAAGCACTTTCGGAAATTAGCGTGGCTGATTGTTGTTCGTGGCAACAAATGGCAAATTTAGTGTGTGGGATAAAGTTACCAACCTGGTCTGTAACTAGGGGAATATAATTGCCAATAGGTTGCTAATAGTTAAACAAAAGTCTTGTCTTTTTTTGGGTTATGGCTCATATTTTTTTTAACTTGTTCGAATCATGACAATTCAAACTATACAATTAATTATCACTTGTTTGTGTTTAGTGAGTTCAAATTAGCCGCATATCTTAAAAATTTCCCCTCTCCTGAGTAGAAGGAATCCCTCTCCAATAGGCATTGCACCAAGTCGAAAGGTGACGTCTCCTTGGTATGAAACAAAGCTCAGAAACTTCCCCATTGCACATAGGAAGTATGAGCTAATTGCCCGTAATTCCTTGGGTTCTGAAACAAACAAACATCTTAAAAATAGCCATTATGGTTACATGGCAATACAACCTAACAAAATCTGCAATATTTCTCCTTTCAGCTCAACAAGGCATCACAAAGTTCTGGTAAGTGAGGACAGGATTTTTCAAGATGTTAGTTTTGAAATGTAAATGTTGTGCATACCTGTATGCTTAAGTGTTGATAACGTTAAAAGTAGCATGAATATGTTGTTGGAAAATGCAAGCCGCCTCGCCCAAGACAGAAGGGTTCAGGGAGTTCATTGGGAAGACTACGTTCTGGAGAGAATATGTCATATGACACCATGCCTGTATCTTGAAAGGGGAGTATAGAAAAGTAATACTGGCTTGCCATCGATGTTGTAAGAGTTGACTAAGGATGTCTGGAGATGAAGGAAACTGTTCTATTTTATAGCTTAAAGTGATCCAAAAGCCAAGCTGATATCAGATGTGTCATGGAGGAGGCACAGATATCGCAGCTACGCTGTAACTGTGACATAAAGCATGCCCTTATCTGAACTACATCCTGGTAGCAAGTTGATTTATATGTCACGTTTAAGTCTTTGTGTTTGATCCCATAAAGATTTATTTAAAAAGCATATCCTGTTCTATCTTTCTGTTTCTTCAGCACCGATTACGGTGCATAGGGCAGAAACCAGAGCTCTCAAATTCAAGCAATGTGATACTACAGTGTATAATTCTTGCATGTTTTTTGACATCCATAGTTATACCGTCTTTGATAGTTGTTCTGCAAAGAATCTCTTCTACTCTGCTTCTTATGCCATCTGGTACCCATTTTAATTGAATCTGTTTCTATTACACCAGTTTTTCTATGATAACACCTTGTTATGCCGTTTATTAACCTGGTGTCCAATTAGATATTTTTAGGATTATCGGGACCGATTACTGGGCTGTTATTTACGTGATTAGTTATTAGATCACATAATCGATCCGATAATCCTGTTCAGGACATTACTATCCAACTATTACTAAATTTTGAGGCATCACTAATGCACCCTATTCTATCGCCAGTACAATGGGAATAGTCAACATTTGAACTAAGTGCTAATTTGATGAGTTGTGTTTGTGAGATGAGCTCAATATCATCTCTGCTAACCACATAAATATTTAGTTACTTGTACGAGGTAGCTTCCAGGAATTAGTGATTATACAGAGATCAGTAACAATAGAATTATCTACACTACATTTGCTTCAAAGTAGTTCCATTTGGCAGCATACAGCTGCTGGAAACATTTGTGGAACTCTTTCTTTGACATCTCACCTGTCTTGTTGCATTAGTGATAGCATCATCTGCATTATTGTCTTGCTGTCCTTTCAGTCAAGGGAACAAGAAAAAAATAAGTCGGTGTAAGTTCGGAAGAATATGAAGACTGTTCCAAGGTGAAAGAAACATTGTACTTTGCGAGGTACTGCTTTATCAGTAGGGATCAATATGCCAGCGCATTGTCATGCAGCATAATCCAACTGTGTGTCGACTTTCATGGAAACACTTGTGCCATACAAATATTTGCGACCTCTTTATTGTGGTATCCCCATAGAAGTGATACTAGGGCAAAAAACAAAGTTAATTAAATCATTTCGGCGAAGAGTCATTGCACACCCGCGTGCCCGTCGACAGATAGGCAGGCTGATACGGACTAGGTAAGCCTACTACCTGAATTAAAGGCATGACGAAAATGGATGTACTGGACCCCGGATGTCCAGACCACAAAGTGGCCAATTGTGGTGCCAATAACACAGTTTTTATCATTGTGGTATCACCATATGAGTGATACTAGGGCAAAAAACAAAGGTAATTACGTTATGAATCAGTGTCATAGCTCACATTTATTGCATAGAAAATGGTTGACCAGAACATGTCTGACTAGTGTTGTTCAGAACTCACTCAATAACTGTAGCAACATTCCTCTACTTTCCCAGAGATTGAGCCATGGTACCCATTTTCTTGATGGCTGAGTAGATCACAAGAATACAATTTTCTGTTGTAGAAAACCACGGATGACCTCAAAACCCAGATTAGCTGGTCAGTTGATGAGTGACTTAGACACTACACCTACAACTGCTCACAAGATATTAGGGTTGTTAAGAAAAGTAAAGAATATATACTCTGCGACCTGCATTGTATTGTATAAATAGGAACTAAGGAGGGGCGGGGGTTTACTACCCAATCAAATTGATGGTCACATGGTTATGATATGAACAATTGTTTGTCAGCCGTCATACTTAAATTCTCGCTGTATCTCCTTAGTAGCAGGACAATGATTTTTCTATATTTCCAGCAGGATTTAGTCCTGAGAACACATTGTGCTGCTGTGTGATTTGTGCCAATGGTCTGACACATCCAACTTTGACGGAATAAGAAAATATTGAACCTAATCATCCAGAATAAGAAGGTCTTCCAAGAGGAAGGGATGTCACCAACATACTTTCTAAACTGTATGACAGAAAATGATGTGCACTGAGTTTAACACACGGCACATACAATCTCGACTGCTAATCTAAAAAAAAAAGTATTCAGATTACAATAGCAAAAGCAATTGTGGCATTGTAGTTGCCTAAATTATTGTCTGATCCTCACATGCGGTAACAATTTTAGAGTGACCATTGAATATAACAGGTCTGGAAAACCTCAAGAAGCCAGAGTAGCTGAAAAATTTTTAAAATAGGTACAAGAGGGGTAGCTAAGACATAGTAATAATGAAAAGTGTTTGTTCAAGACGGAAAAAGATGGAAGATATTATTTATGTAAGAATTTTGCTCTAGAATAGAAAGTGAAATGGGTGCTAAAAATATAATTTGTTTTATTTTGTACATTCAAGGGAAAGTTTTGGTTATGTAAGTTCAGAGTGGAAAGATTGTCCATCGGATGACATCAAGTTTGTACGGAAGAGGGTTATGCAACTCAGTGTGACATTGCAATGTGGTAAGAATTTTTGTAATGTCATAATTTAATAATCCACATGGATCTCAAACAAAAATTCACTTTGTAAACGAAAAGTCACGAGCCGAAATCGAATCTAGTACGTCTTGATCACAAGGCAAGTGGCTTAACAACTGTATCAGGGAGGTCCCCCTCTGTACAAATACATTATGATATCCAGCCTCTGCTTCTACATTCTGTACCGTATCTAAGATCACACACTGATTCAGTCTCAAATTATAGTCAAATATTGATTGCATGATCCTACCAGGAAAAATAGACTGCCAAATGTATTGGTGATGCTTCCATGCTCCTACTTCAGAATGTATGGGAAGAGTCTTTCCATAATCCAACATCAGAATGTATGGGAAGATTCCTTCCATACTCTTACTTTAGAATGTATGGGAAGACCTTGTTGGTGATGCTTCCATGCTCCTATTTCAGAATGTATGGGAAGAGTTCTTCCCATAATTTGTTTAGACAAATAACGTTTCATATTTCTTTGTTGAGGTCATAGGTTCTGCTATAACATCAATCTTGCAGCCAGGACAAAGTCTTCTCTAGACCCACAATTCTTCAAGTATATACATATTTGTCCTCATAAACTTTAATCTCATTTTATATTTGTTCATTCAGTTTCAATGATATACCCACAATTCATATTGTAAATCTCACGTATGTGTGGAACAAAATTCAAAATCCAGAAACATGTCCTTCAAACTATTTCCTCTACCAGAAGCCCCTACTCTGGCTGCAAAAAGCTACACCAAAAGCACAATTAGGGGCACAAAAGATGATCTCAATGGACAGCAAGTTTTATCCAGGAAATATCAAGGCAGACAGACTAACACAGAAGGGAGCAAGATGAGAACAGCCATACACACAAATGACAGTGCACACAGTTGAAATCTTGGAATAAAGATACTTGTCTGAACAGATGGACCATGGGAAATCTATAAATATTTGACCAGCCCAAATCCCCAAAACAACATGGAAAAACCTGGGACGGAAAGACCAAAGTATCATCTTACAACTTCGCACACAAGTACAGCTTAACAACCACCTGAACAGAATACAACCACAACACATTCCAATGTTCCGGCTGTGCACTCATTTCTACAAACCTATTGGCCTCCACCTTTTTGAATGTCCAGTGCTGGATGACATCAGGAAAATGCTTCTCTCTCAGTGGCCAGATAAATAGAGCACCTTATATGGAACAAAGCAGCAGTGCACAAACACATGTATATATATCACACAATGGCAGTGGGTCAAATGGAGTGAGCCCATGGTCTGCTGGATCAGCAACTAACCAACCATCTAGAAAACAACGCTAAAATGGGATGTGTCAGGCCATTGGTGCAAATAGAACGGCGACACAACACATTTATGTTCTCTGGTCTGTGTCACTGTCAATCTAGTAAGAACTGCTACAAAAGAGATCTCATGGGAGTTTAAGAACGAAGACACACACAATTTAAACAAATCTAGGAAATGAATATTGTAGTGTGATGCAGGAGACCATGAAACTCACAGGAAGAAGAAGATAGCATTCTGTATTACCTATAAACCCCTTAACTAGTTCGGATCATAAATATTCTCCAATAGATGCATCAACATATAAAGTTCTCAAGTGACTTCTTTCTTCAGCTGTGTGGAAAAGTGTAGAAAAATTGTGACCTTTCCATTCTTGTTTAAGATATCAGTCCACGAATTTCCGTGTCTTCTCATCTATATTGCCTCCATCAAATGTTCCCTGCAAGATCATTTTTTTACATGGTTTCATGTCGGGTAAACTGTGTAAGTACCTTCAATGACATGAGGAAATTATTAATATCTAAACAAATTACAAACAAGTTAAAAATGAGAATTATAAAATGCTACATCTATTCCATATTAATGTATGGCTCAGAAACATGGACACTAAATAAACAATTAGAAGACAAAATTGATGCCTTTGAGATGTGGGTATATAGAAGAATAGGGAGAACATCATGGAAAGAGAAGAAAACAAATAAAGAGGTGCTAAAGACACTTAATATGAAGAAAGAACTACTAAGAGAAATAAAGATCAGGCAAATAAAATACTTTGGACACATTAAAAGACATGACACCCTATTGAAGACCTTACTTGAGGGTAAAGTCAAAGGGAAGCGAGCAAGAGGTAGGCAGAGATACAAGTGGGAGAGTAACATTACACGATGGACAGGTTACAGTCTAGCAGAGTGCACCACCAAGACAAGAGACAGGAGATGTTGGAGATACGTTGCAGCCAACCTTCGTTGCGGAGACGGCACTTGATGATGATGATGAAACTGTGTAAACCCTGTAGATTCTTGTCATTTTACTATTGAAAGTAAGATTATTTTTTGTGTAGACATGATTGATAGCATCAGGAACGGTGAACCAGGAACTACTAAGATGATGCCTGACCTCCCAATAGTGATCATGTACCTGCATGGAATCTGTGGCTGCAACATGGCTCCTTCTTCATTCATTCTCTAACTCCTGTTCGGGAGCAGGATGTAGTCTGGAGAATGGAATATGTTATGTCATGGTTTACAACCTGGCTGCGATATCTGTGTAATTCCTATTGACACATTTATATTCAGCTTGACCTTTGATCATGATATGATATGAGACAGCCAACTTCATCCCCAAACATCCTTAGTGTCTCTATGACATGCATGGAAGGTCACATTTTTACTATTCTTTACTCCTGGTTCAGGCACTAGCAAGACGTGGACATTATTCTTCTTCTGCGTTCAGCATCTGTGGTCATGCTATATTGTCAGGCCTGTTGTCAAGACGAAGTCCACTGTCTTCTCACGGTCAGAGCGGCTGACCCATAGCTTTTGCCTCAAGTCTGTATCCTCTGGCCATGTCTGCTATCTCTGCTCTTTCTATGTTGGGCAGTCCTGAAGTATGTGTTCCTGGGTCTGAGTTCCGGATCCACATGGACATTCATCTGTGTATGAGATCCTTAATTGGTAAAGGTGACCCAACAGTCTGCAGTGGCCTGTTCTAAGCTGAAATATTGTGGTCTGTTGATATCTTTGGAGGAGATGTATTGCATCATGTTCGTATTCCTCTTCCATTTGTTTCTTCAGACATTATTCTGATATAAAGGTATTGATTGAAGAGGAGATACAACCTAGTACCCAAAACTGACACGCTGAAGTTGTACATGTTCAATCAAAAGGTGCAAATATTGCAGTCAAGCTGTAAAAACATGATACAACAAACATCATTCTTTGAATTACATTTTTCCGCCGAAGACTGATGTGTTGGGATATTGGCGCAAATAAAACGGCGACACAGCGCATTTCCATTCTCTGGACTGCATCCTGCTGGAAATCTAGTAGGACCATGGTCCTGCTACAAGAGAATTCAGCAGGAGTTTGAGAATAGAGAATGAATACAGAAGATTGCTTTAGCATGTGTTTATAAAACATTTAGTGTTGGCCAGAAGAAACAACACTGGAATCAATGCTCTATGGGCCACTGTATGAACTACAAAAGACAGTGAGTTTTATTCAGGAGACAGAATTACAGATGTAGACATGTTTCAAATGAACGAAAGAAGAAGAAGAAGAATTTAATGTGTGAAATACACATCATCATCATTCTCTGGATCTAATACTGTATTTATTATCTCTCAGATATGTGCCTCAAATGGAGAATGATCCCTTTCAACTCCAACAACATTGGCAAAGATTTTCCTGACCACTGGGTCTGTACGATGAACTCAGATCAGCAACACAACAAGTAAGACAATATTAGAATTATATACAAAAGAGTTGGATGTTACCTGCCCTAAAAGATGTTTTATATACTTATAAAAGTATATAATATATAAGCGTATACATATAAAAGTATATAATATATAAACATGAACATATAAAATTGTGTTGCTTGACGTTTCTGTTGCAGAATGAGTCTCTATCGGTTTTGACTAGTTAAACCACAATGAGATGGTGTGCATGGCCATGTGGTTAGAACTCCGTTCTCAGACCCTTGAGGTCCCATGTTCAATCCACAGTTGAGACATAATTTTTTTCTTTCGGAGGTACAAACAATATCCTTCCTGTATATGTTGCGGCGTCTGCTATGGCAAAGAGGCCTTTATTTCCACAGCCCATAGAAATCTTCTCTGCACTCCTTCACAGGAAAACATTCAGTAACGAAAGTTTACTCCACAGAGAGAAGAGCTGACTTCCTAACCCAAAACTTCTTGCACGGTGCTAGCAAAATGTCATGAATACAATCATCAGAAAGAGATTCTGGCACACATTGAAAGTAGTTCTATTGCGAGAACTGTCTTGAGATTGGCACTTGAGATTAAGAAAGCACAAACACTCTAAGCCAGGGTAGAACATGAATTAAAACTAATGAACCAAAGCTGAAGGACAATACAGGAAATAGTCCAAAATAGAGATATATGGCATCTCCTAGAGCAGCGGTTCTCAACCTGTGAATTGCGACCCTTTTGCGGGTGTCTTCTAGGACCATTGAAAAACACCTGAAGTAGCTACAAAAATAATTTTATCGATGAGGGTCACCACAACATGAACTGTATTAAAGGTTCATGACATTAGGAAGGTTGAGAACCACTGTCCCGGAGCTTTGCTGCTGCCTAAAATGCCAGGGGCATAACAGTTTAATTGATGATAATATTTGACAAGAAAACTGACTGAAAATATTTATGTATAAATATATTACTGAGTTAATAATTCTTTGTTCACAGATGTTCATCATCAGAACAGAAACTGAACATTCCAGAAGGTGTTTTGAAGAAGGAGATTAAAAGTCAAGATCAGAAGAAGAAGGATTTAGAAGAGGTTGGAGTTTTCTCTGTTTTGCTGTATTGTCATTAGTTTGGTGTTTCTGGTTTGTTTCTTTGCATTTGATTGTCCTGTCATAAACAGGCTTTTCATTTAAATGTCTAAATTTTTCTGTCTGAGTCAATGTTAAACTTCTGACTATTTTGTCTATTGTCTTTTCTCAGGTGGTTTGTTATTCACTCTTGCTGTTAAGTGTAAAAAGCGAGAGTGAGACTAATTTGGATGATGATTCCTTTTCAATGGCTAGGATTATAGATCAGGGATTGAAATGCAGTGTTGCTAGAAGTGAACATTTTGGAGGGCGCAGAAGAATGATGGTCAACCAGCATAGGACCGGTACTGTCAGCAGAAGTGTAATGGCGGATACACTCAAGGAGAGATCGGAGCAACTATGGACGTGTCCAGTTTGCAGTGATGATGATCCGACGACTAACTAACTAACTAGTGTAAAAAGCATTATGTGTACTATCCACTATTCTGTGCATAGATAGGAACATTGACAAAATAAAGGTCTACTTCAAAGATCTGGGCTATGAAATGGATGTCTCTTATCACGATTTCTCTTCTTGCTAGCTATAGATTAGATCATGAAATCAACAATAAAAATAATAAGACCCATAAAACCTGTCAGGGTCGTCGGGGTGGCACACTGGATACATCAGCTCAAAAAAGTTCTACAAACAACTCTATCCTCAGCTATTGGAAGGAGTGTAGAAAAAGTCACACTCAGACCATTCCTTGATGTTATGAATCCAGAATTTTTTCCCTCTTCTCCTTCAACCCTCGACTGTTCCTTGCAAAATAATTATAGAAAGCGAGTCATGTCTTGCTACATGTCTAAGCCAAACACGTTTACGATGTTTCAACACTGCCAAACAGTGTTTTTGATAAAAATACAAGTTTGTTTATTTACTTCAGAACAAATATATTTGTCCTGTGTTCTATATAGCTAATTCTTAACAAATGCCAAAACAAATCAAAAATAGCAAATAACAGATTTGGAGCCTAATGGACCGCAGTGAAACAACTAGAGGGCCTAATTTTGTAAACAGCCATGCATTATTATCTCTCAACTACACTCAAGATGGACGAAGGGATTAACATTCTAAATGACAAGTCACAACAAATGGGCTTAAATATATACAGAGAAAATACACACATTATAACAATAAACGCAGCTATTGGATACATTACACTAATTGAAACAGACCCGCTGGAGGTAGAACTATACATGTAACTGTAGAACAACATATAGTGGCATGGATATTGGGATCATCAGGTGCATTGCTGGATGGCATAGGCGATCATGGCTCTCCACAGTTCTCTGTCTACAGTATTATGTATCAAGATGTTGTTGTTTCCCTGCTGTGCTAGATTGTCAAACTGTCTAATATTTTCTCACGTTGTCGCCCTCTGTCTCTCTTTCCTTCAATCTTGCCTGTTGTGACCATGTTCTCCAAACCTCCTTGTCTCATGAAGTGGCCACAAAATGAAGATTGTCTCTTTCTTATATTATTGATTAAAGTCCATTTCACTCTTTAAACATCTCCACATTAGTTTTTCTGGCACTCCATGGTATTCTGAGCATTCTTCTGTAGAACCACGTCTACTTCCTCTAATCTCCCACTTTCCTGTGTGTTTATTGTCCAAGACTCGCATCCATATAAGTAAGAACGAACACTGGAACAATATGGTAGAGGTTTGTCCAAGGTCCTATGCTTCGCAGGGAGTGGGAATAGAATTAAATTTCTGAATCATTGGACACACAATAGTATGTATACTTTTTAATTTTCTCTTCAGTTTCCACAATCCTCTATATTCATATTTATCATCCTTATGTTTTGTTTTGGCTGTGTCTTTCCCTCATTTGATTGTATTTTATTGCAGGAGATTATACGCAAGACAGAAATGCTAGAGAAGTTACAGGTAAAGTTGATAATATATCTGTCAGTGTTCTAAAATTTGATGTCAATTGTCAACAGAAAATAATTGGTAGGGATAACATCACATATATTTGAAACACTACTGGTCCATATGGGGAACTGCAGCTCTTCCCAAATAGGTAAATGCTGTACTTTACACAAGAGTGTTTACATAAGTAGATCCAAGAGTGTTTACATAAGTAGATACAAGAGTGTTTACATAGTTGGATCTAAGAGTGTTTACATAAGTAGATCCAAGAGTGTTTACATAAGTAGATCCAAGAGTGTTTACATAAGTAGATCCAAGAGTGTTTACATAGTTAGATCTAAGAGTGTTTACATAAGTAGATCCAAGAGTGTTTACATAAGTAGATCCAAGAGTGTTTACATAAGTAGATCCAGGAGTGTTTACATAAGTAGATCCAAGAGTGTTTACATAAGTAGATCCAAGAGTGTTTACATAAGTAGATCCAAGAGTGTTTACATAAGTAGATCCAAGAGTGTTTACATAAGTAGATCCAAGAGTGTTTACATAAGTAGATCCAACAGTGTTTACATAAGTAGATCCAAGAGTGTTTACATAAGTAGATCCAAGAGTGTTTACATAAGTAGATCCAGGAGTGTTTACATAAGTAGATCCAAGAGTGTTTACATAGTTAGATCTAAGAGTGTTTACATAAGTAGATCCAAGAGTGTTTACATAAGTAGATCCAAGAGTGTTTACATAAGTAGATCCAAGAGTGTTTACTTAAGTTGATCCAAGAGTGTTTACATAAGTAGATCCAAGAGTGTTTACATAAGTAGATCCAAGAGTGTTTACATAGTTAGATCTAAGAGTGTTTACATAAGTAGATCCAAGAGTGTTTACATAAGTAGATCCAAGAGTGTTTACATAAGTAGATCCAGGAGTGTTTACATAAGTAGATCCAAGAGTGTTTACATAAGTAGATCCAAGAGTGTTTACCATAGTAGATCTTGATTGTTAAAAATCATCTCATGACCTAATATTGATTTATATTATGCTGAAAAATATTAATTTTCTGTCCTTTATTTTATCCTATTCCACATTCTTTTTTAAATGTATTAGGGCCATGGGTCACTTTGCTTTTATAAATGGGTGCCTCGACCTAAACAATGTTGGTAATCTCTGGTCTATAATGTGTTCTAAAACATCTAAGAATGTTGTTGTGGTAATATCTTCCATCTTTCTGTCCAGAAAATGAAAGTTGTTCCAACATCTAAGAATTTTGTTGTGGTATTGTTTTCATCTATGTTTCCAGAAAATGAAAGTTGTTCCAACATCTAAGAATGTTGTTGTGGTAATGTTTTCATCTATATTTCCAGAAAATGAAAGTTGTTCCAACATCTAAGAATGTTGTTGTGGTAATGTTTTCATCTATATTTCCAGAAAATGAAAGTTGTTCAGACATCCAGGGATGTCAGTGTGGTACTGAAGAAAGATGACAGTCTTATTGAAAACCGGTCGAGTTCACGAGGAGTAAGTAATGGTCCTATTATAAAAACAATATACAATGAAATTATATTCACTTTATTTACTTTCTACGTTACGCCACATCTTACAGCAAAATTTCTGTCTTTGATCTCCTACACATTTTCTGAGGCTAGATCAATCTGGGACTTTTTGTGGTGAGAATATTTTTCCAGATGAATAAGATATCAAAAACTGACCTCTGACTAGGCAGCCAGTGTACTGACTATTTAACTGCTGCTCATGGAACCAAATACAAGCATAAATTATGGTTAGTTGGTTGGTTGCTGATCCATCGGTCCATGGGCTCATGCCCTTTGACCTAATGCCATTAAATGGCATTATTTTGCTGGAAAGTCTGGATTTTCAGCCCACCCCGGAAAAGAGCCAGAGCATAATTATCACACCACCAGGAAAGTAGGTTTCAACCTATGCACTGCTCCTAGCCACTGTAGCCAAGATAGGGTTCACTGTGCTCATTCCCCGCCATCAATTGACTACTGGTTATGTCGAGCTTCTCTATTGCTCCAGGCATGCAACCAAATGTTCAAGTCAAAAGGATTGTCACGTCCTGAGTCACTGTGCTTCTATGATGGGTTTCAGCCATAGGAAAAAAAAGTGCTGTCAGTTTCCTCCTCCCCAGTGCTGCACAGTACATCTCTGGCTCCCTCCGATCCACAGAGGGTGCATACATATATATTCAGATAAACATGAAACACATTTTAACAACAAAATAAAAACTTTTGTATAGATGACGTGCCATGAAGCTTCTCTAAGAAGATAACCTCAATATAACGGCATGTCATCCACTGTTTTCTGTTGCATGGGCGGTATGTCTAGTGGGCCATTGGTGAGACCCACAGACGCAACCACATGCATGCATAAATTATGAAAAGACCACTAACACCAACTATGATTGTTCTAAACCTAAGCAAGTGGGTGCAGTTTGAAAGGAATGAACAACCAGGCTAGCAGGCAATGCCAGTGTGATAGATGCATCAGCAGACTGCGGTGATTAAAAAATATTTCTTCCAGAGATGTCCAGTATATGAGTATCGGAGAAGACTTCCATGGCAGTTACCAGTGCAGGTCGAGCTGTGTTAGAGATTACAGCCAGGCTATGATGGCTACTGTTTTCTTTGAATGTTCAAGTTAATATCCTATAGTGTAGAACTAAATGCAGATGTAAATGTAATAATTTTTTTGTTTTGAGTGTTAGAATTCCAATTTGATAACATTCTGTTAATCTCTTGAATATTCTACGGAGTCATTGAAATGATCTGTCATTGAAAGAATAGTTATAATAATATTAGTTTTATACTATATCAGTATAAAAATATTACGGATATTTAGATTCAATATTAGTTTTAGTTTTATTGAGTGGTTGTTTCAAACAATTGTGTTTCCCCAAATATAAGACGTATCCGGAAAATAAACCCAAGCATGATTATTCAGGATGTTTGTAGCATAGGACCTGATATTTCCGGCAAGCTGTTGATATTGTCATTTTTAGAACCTTTTGTGTCGAGAAGCAAATGATATAGTTATTTTGAGAACCTTTTGTGTTGAGTAGCCGCTGATATCAATATTTTGAAGATCTTTTTGTCTAGAGTTGTTTAGTGTCTACTTAGGCTTGGGAAATATTTGGGAAACATATTAGGTAATAAGTTCTACATTAGTTTGGTGGCAACCTTGAATTGTTATCGGATTACAATGAAAGTTTAGATGATATGTAAGCACTTTTTTCTATTTTATTGTTGCAGAGATCAAATAATGATTCCCACTAGGATGACTCTTATCTCCAGACTATTGATATTGCAGTTAACACACTTTAAGGACCATAGAACGACCAATATCGGACTAGATGCATGGTGTAATTGATTTTAGAAATGTTTTTTTATTTCGTTGTCGTTTCAAACTAGACTTGCTGTTAGTATTATGCCTCTTCTGTCTTCATTCTCAAATTCCTGTGTTGTGCTGAGGTGTAGAGATTAACTGCGATATCTGCGGCTTTTGTCCTAACACATCCAACTTCAGCATGTGTCACTTTGGCGATTTATGGGATAGGATAGCCACTTCCATCCAAAACCTCGCATCTTATGACATGCATAGAAGGTAACAGTAGCGCTATTTTTTTAGCCCCCACATTACTAGTGCTAGTTATTCCTTTAGGGCCAAAGATGGCACATAGGATGTCACAGATTTCCATGTCTCGCAATTTAGTGCAATTTTGTCTTAGATCTTCATTGTTTCTGATGCCGATGGTGAAATGTTCTCTTGTAATAGTTCTATGTAAGGTCTCTCTTGGTCTTCATTTTCTCTTGCCCGTTGGGGACCACATCAAAGCTTGACAGGAGAGTCTTTTGATATCCATTCGCAGCTCGTGTCCGATGTAATTCCAGTGACGCCTTCTGATATAGGTGGATACATAATCTTGTTTTGCTTCTTGCCTGATGACTGTTTTAAAGTCCGACCAGTGGATGTTCAGTAGTCGTTTTAAGACATTTGTTTTTAAAGATGTTTAGTCTTTGTTCGATGTTTGATGTTGCTTTCCAACTCTTACATCCATATGTTAATGTTGGAATTATGCAGGAGTTGATGATTTTGAGTTGTGTGTTGTTTCTTAGCGTTTTTGAATGCCAGATATTTGATAGTTTATTGAATGCTTATTTATGTTTATTGAGTTTATTAAATATTATTTATTTAAAAATAAATACATAATAATACTAAGTCACACTAGTAATGATGTCACACTAGTAATGATTTCACATTACTAGTGTGACTTAGTATTATTATGTATTTCTTTTTAAAATTATGCTTTCTCTTATTTGTATTAGTGCTTCTTTCAAACTAGGCTCGCTATTAGTTTTAGTGTGTTGTTTCAAACTAGGCTCGCTATTAGTTTTAGTGTGTTGTTTGAAACTTTACAATAGGTAAATGTACTATTCTAATATAAATGTAGACTTTGTCTGATGTTGTCCTTTGGAAAACTGAGACTTTATGTTGAGTCTTCCATTTTTTTTTACTGAACACTAGAAGACCAAAGCTAGATCTCCAACTCCACCTTCCTCTCCTGAGCCACCACCAAAGTCCAAATCATCAGTTTCACAAACAAATATCTCAGCAAAAAAATCCAGAAGGAGTCCAACTCCGCCTCCTCGCTCAACTTCCAGATCAACAGCTCCAAAACCAACCCCTCGGACAACAGTTAAGCCCACAAGAAGCCCAAGTCCGCCACCTAAACATAGTGTAGCTAGCAAAACTAAGGTAAGTTTACTGCCATTTAGTACAGTAATCTTTGTTCAGTTTATATATTCATACAATTTCTAGAATGGTTAGGTTAGATATGTTGATTATCCTCATTTCACACCGAATATATCCATATGTGCTCAGATTTCTGCTTCAGTAAATCTCTCAGGGTATAACGGCTGATGGTTCCGGTTGATGTTGGTCCAGTGCTCCCTTTTGAAATCTTTGTTATGTGTTGTCATAAATCTCACATATTCTCACTACTAAGTCGCGCATTCTTGATATTGACCCGTGCTCATTTCTCTCAAAATTATCTGATCGTGCGGTTTCAGGAAAAACACTGAGTGTGTCTGCTCGATCCATAGGCTGGGCCATCTGTTATGATGGTGAGGCTAGATAATTGGTTGGCCCGTTCATTTTCCTCTATATCAGTGTGTTCGGGGACAAAGATAAGCGTGATTTTCCACAGCGAGGCCCACATTATAGCTCTTTCTAATAACTCCCTACATCACCTACATACATCACCTACATACATCACCTACATACATCACCTACATACATCACCTACATACATCACCTACATACATCATCTGCTTTGACTTTCTGAATAATATTCACTGACTCATTTAGTATACATGCATGGGAATTGGCTTGCGATTTCAGTCAGTTGGTTGGTTGCTGATCCAGAGGTCCATGGGCTCATGCCCTTTGACCTAATGCCATTAAATGGCATTATATTGCTGGGATGTCTGGATTTTCAGCCCACCTCAGGACAGAGATAGAGGATAACTATCACACCTCCAGGAAGATTGATTTCAACCTATGCACTGCTCCTAGCCACTGTAGTCAAGATAGGGTTCACTATGCTCATTCGCCGCCACCAATTGACTACTGGTTATGCCGAACTTCTCCATTGCTCCAGGCACGCAACCAAATGTTCAAGTGAAAAGGATTGTCATGTCCTGAGTCACGGTGCCTCTATGATGGGTTTCAGCCATAAGAAAAAACAGTGCTGTCAGTTTCCTCCTCCCCAGTGCTGCACAGTACATCTCTGGCTCCCTCCCAACCACAGAGGGTGCATACACATATATTCAGGTGAACATGAAATACATTTCAACAACAAAATAATAATTGTATAGATGACGTGCCATGAAGCTTCTCTAAGAAGATAACCTCAATATAATGGCATGTCATCCACTGAGGTTTTCTGTTGCATGGATGGTATGTCTAGTGGGCCATTGGTGAGACCCACAGACGCAACCACATGCATATTTCAGTCAGTTAAGTGTCTGCGTTATGGCAAATACTTTCATTGTGAGACTGCTTGTTATTGCAGTAATGGCTCCACTGGTTTTGTGTACTGTTCTTCCTTGTGATCTGGCAGTAAAGGCCCATGTGCACTGCTTGTGGGGAATGACTAACCCGTCCATGTAAATCACAACATCTGTGTCATCAACATGTTTGCAGATGATTGTCTTGACCTCAGCATCCACACTCACAGGGGTACGTTCCCTGCACTCTATTGAGCGTAATGACTGTCTTGACTGCCTCCTGAAATACAATAGCAATAGGTATTCATTCCTCACCAGGAGTTATACCGAATGTGACGCAAAGCTGTTTAACGGTATCCTTGGCGCAACCCATCCATGATTTGCCTCTTGTGAACTTGCTTCCCTTCACACAAGAGTGTGCTCTGTGTAGTGTGTGATCTGTCAGAACTCACTCTGAGGTATTCATGTGCATGCTACATATCGATTCTGTGAGATGTGTTTCTGGAAAGATACTTAGAACACAAGGTACTGAGTTTTACTGTTCACACACTATCAGACTAATGGACATGAAAAAATATAGATGATAGTATACACAAAAAAAGACTAAATCTACATTAGTTCAACCATATGGTCTTTCTCAAGAAAAATGCAGTTTTCAAAGTCCTGCATGTTGTTCGTCCATCACAGGTGATGATGACCATTTGTTTCATCCACTTTTGAAATTCAATTTTAGTTATGTCCTTGATTATGAGTTCGTAGATGGCTAATGAGCTATAAATGTTTTCACTATTCGAGCTGTAAATGTCCTTGGACAGTTTGGGCATGGAATGACTACAGTAGAAGGATCTCGGTGTATCCGTGACTTTCTAGCTGCTCTCCGCTGTTGAGCTGCATTTCTCCTCTTTTCACAAGATGATGCGCTCTTTTTGATTTTAGAACGTCATGTAGATCTATTTTGTGCAAGTTCTTCCCATGTATCGTTGTCTATTTCAAAGGCTTTCAGTGAGTTCTTTAACGAGTCCTTGTAGCGCTTCTTTTGGCCACCTTGAGATCGTGTGCCCTTCTCCAGCTTACCATAGAGAAGTATCTTTGGCAGACGATGGTCTGGCATACGCACCAAATGACCTGCCCAACGAATCTGTGTCTGCATCAGGATCGTGTCAATGCTGGGGATACCAGCTCTATCAAGGACAGTGGTATCTGGAATCTTGTCCTGCCTATTAAAAGAACGTAACACAGAATAGAATACATAGTTTATTCTGTTTATTATGGTATCATAGTTTATAGCTTATCTTTGCTTTATCTGCGCCTTTCGGCCTGATGCATCCTACTTTAGCATGGCTTCTGCGTCACTTTGACTATGTGATGGAGCAGTCAACCCAGCCCTGAAAACCTCCTTAGTTGCCTTTTACAACATGCATCGCAGATATCAGTGTTGCTATTCATAGTTCACTGTTGGGTTCTAGCAACACACAGTACTGTTTTTTAATCATTTTTTTTTGGTTATAATTATTTACCATATGATACACAGTTTTTCTGCAGTCCTCCGTTCATTCATTATCTGTGATGAGATGACAAACAATATCTGTGATGAGATGACAAACAATATCTGTGATGAGATGACAAACATCAATATCTGTGATGAGATGACAAACTATCTGTAATGAGATGACAAACTATCTATGATGAGATGACAAACTATCTGTGATGAGATGACAAACTATCTGTGATGAGATGACAAACTATCTGTGATGAGATGACAAACATTTACTGTGATGAGATGACAAACAATATCTGTGATGAGATGACAAACTATCTGTGATGAGATGACAAACTATCTGTGATGAGATGACAAACATTTACTGTGATGAGATGACAAACTATCTGTGATGAGATGACAAACAATATCTGTGATGAGATGACAAACATCAATACCTGTGAGATTACAAGCAATATCTGTGATTAAATGACAATCTATATCTGTGATGAGATGACAAACAATATCTGTGATGAGATGACAAACTATCTGTGATGAGATGACAAACTATCTGTGATGAGATGACAAACTATCTGTGATGAGATGACAAACATTTACTGTGATGAGATGACAAACTATCTGTGATGAGATGACAAACAATATCTGTGATGAGATGACAAACATCAATACCTGTGAGATTACAAGCAATATCTGTGATTAAATGACAATCTATATCTGTGATGAGATGACAAACTATCTGTGATGAGATGACAAACTATCTGTGATGAGATGACAAACAATATCTGTGATGAGATGACAAACTATCTGTGATGAGATGACAAACTATCTGTGATGAGATGACAAACAATATCTGTGATGAGATGACAAACATTTACTGTGATGAGATGACAAACATTTACTGTGATGAGATGACAAACATCAATACCTGTGAGATTACAAGCAATATCTGTGATTAAATGACAATCTATATCTGTGATGAGATGACAAACAAATTCAACTAGTTTCTAATTCCTTCCCCCGAATATTCAAATTTCCCTTTGTATCAAAATCAAAACATAAAGTTTGTCAGTAAATCAATAGATATATCAATTCTTCAAGTGGATGTTTACAGGTCAACTACTGCTCTCAAGACTCATCATAAAATTTTGAGCACGAGTATGTCTATGAAGCAGCCTTGTTATATGCAAAACTTGAGCCTTGTCATCATCATCAGGTGCCATGCTGGCAGGCGTAGGCGGTCATGGCTCTGCACAGCTCTCTATCCACAGTATTATGTAGCAAAGTCGTTGTTGTTTTCTTGCCGTGCCAGGTTGTCAAACTGTAATATTTTCTCACGTTGTCGCCCTCTGTCTCTGTTGCCTTCAATTTTGCCTGTTGTGAATATGTTCTCTAAACCTGCCTGTCTCATGAAGTGGCCAAAAAAAGATTGCCTTTTTCTTATATTGTTGATTAAGGTCTGTTTCGCATTTGACTCTTCCAACACCTCCACATTAGTTTTTCTGGCAGTCCATGGTATTCTCTGCATTCTTCTGTAGAACCACATCTCTGTTGCCTCTAATTTCCCACATTCCAGTTTGTTTATTGTCCAAGACTCACACCCACATGTTAGCATAGGGGTTATATAGCACTGCAGAACTCTCTTTCTCACCTCTAATGACAAGGTAATATTACACAGTATATTTACTTGTTATATACTTGACTATATACTTTATATACTTTGTTATATACTTTGGAGCAAAAACTTAGGTGATTGTCTTGTATCATATATTTATATATCACTGTCATGCTGAAGTCGGATGTGTCAGGCCGAAAGGCGCAGATATCGCAGCAATGCTGTAAACCATGACACAACGCATTTCGTTCTCCGGACTAGATCCTGCTAATCTGCAGGAGTTTGAGAACGAACGCAGAAGAAGAAGAAGATATATCACTGTTAATAATCCACATCTTGTGTGGCTTTATTTCTTTGGTTAGGTTGAATCTAAACCAACTCCAAAGCCAGAGCCTAGAAAGCGCATACAGAGGCCACCAGAGTCATCTTCGGAGGATGAAAAAGAAGTAGAAGAAGATGAAGAAGAAGAACCAGAACTGCCGAAAGGCAGAAAAGCAAAGAATCAAAACAATAATGATCAACCAGAGACTAAGAAGGATGCCAAAAGGATGAAGCCCAAGGTATTACACATTTTTTGATATAAATTGTCTAACTTTGTTATTGTTGTTGTTTCACTTCCCAGGAATTACAAGCTCGTTCTCTTACTTCTTAAGTGCAGTAGTATGGTTTCTCCTGAGCTTTATTTCATACCCAGAAGACTAAAACTACTAAACGGTATGCAATGCTTTCAGAAGTTTCTTGTTCAGAGGGAGTAAACTCAAGAGATTTTTTTTCTTGTTGGGGGGGGGGGGGGGGGGTGTGTGTGAACTTGAGAATTTTTTTTGTTCAGAGGGGGTAAACTCAAGAGAAATTTTTTTGTTGTTCAGAGAGGGTAAACTCAAGAGAAATTTTTTTGTTGTTCAGAGAGGGTAAACTCAAGAGAAATTTTGTTGTTGTTCAGAGGGGGTAAACTCAAGAGATATTTTTCTTGTTCAGAGGGGGTAAACTCAAGAGAAATCTTTCTTGTTCAGAGGGGGTAAACTCAAGAGAAATCTTTCTTGTTCAGAGGGGGTAAACTCAAGAGAAATCTTTCTTGTTCAGAGGGGGTAAACTCAAGAGAAATTTTTCTTGTTCAGAGGGGGTAAACTCAAGAGAAATCTTTCTTGTTCAGAGGGGGTAAACTCAAGAGAAATCTTTCTTGTTCAGAGGGGGTAAACTCAAGAGAAATCTTTCTTGTTCAGAGGGGGTAAACTCAAGAGAAATTTTTCTTGTTCAGAGGGGGTAAACTCAAGAGAAATTTTTCTTGTTCAGAGGGGGTAAACTCAAGAGAAATTTTTCTTGTTCAGAGGGGGTAAACTCAAGAGAAATTTTTCTTGTTCAGAGGGGGTAAACTCAAGAGAATTTCGTGACTTTTCTACTTTTATGCAATACGCAGAAAGCAGTCTTGAACTTCAGATCCCCTGCCAAGCATTATTTCTTGTCAGAGGTGTCCATAGCATTCCAGCACTGGACCATGGTGACTGGGATGCCTCGGGCATCCAGATATGCATTCCAAATTCCTGCTATTCAAGAAGATCTATTGTGCAAAGCTATTGTTTGTCTGAATCTGGGTTCTCAAAGGCATGTCGCGTCCTACACAGAATTTCTTTTAATCGAACTCCATGCGCAACGAACCTCCAACAATCAGTATCTTGCCTTGTTGATGCACTTTACTAGACTTTAACCTGTTCATCTTGTAATGTTTCTCTCCCACTCTCGTCATATTTCTCTGCCTAACTCTTGCTCGCCTCCCCTTGGCTTTACCCTCAAGTGAGGTCTTTACCAATGTGTCATGTCTTTTAATGTTCAAAATACTTTATTTGTTCAATGTTTATTTCCTTTAATAGTTCTGTTTTCATATGAAGTGTTGTTAGTGTCTGTTAATTTTCTTCTCTTTCCATGTTGTTTGTTCATTGTTCATGTTTCTGAGCCATATATCAATATAGAATAGATGTAGCATTTTATAATTCTCATTTTAGTTTGTTTAGATGTCACTGAGTATATAAATGTGACTAGACAACATTAAAATATGATATAAAAATCTCATAAATAAGCACAAATAGTAAATATAAATGATTAAAAAAAATATATAAAAAAAAATTTTGAAGAAAAAAATTGAAAAAAATTGGCTTTGCTGCCAATGGGCATTTATCAAGAAACATCAACCAAACCACACCAGGACAGGACACAATGGACTAAACAACCATTTAAATAGACTAAGACTGGCTCCATCAATTCTGTGTCCATGATCGAAAAGCCATGTTGAATTTGGATGTGTCAATCCGAAAGGCGCAGATATCGCAGCTAAGCTGTAAATCACGATACAACACAATCTGTTCTCCGGACTACATTCAGATAAATCTTCATAAGTTTGATAACGATTGCAGAAGACGAAGGCAAAGAATATCTCACAAAATAAAATGGTGTCCCAGTGCTATATGAAGAAAATGTCACAAGAATGTTATATTTTATGAGCTATTTCCATTCCATTTTCATTGTGTTTTGCTAATGTTTCTTCTTAAGGGTATATTGGCCACAACGTAGAAAATATCTTTGATTTCATTTGTTTTTATACTTAATATTTACTACTATTTGTGCTTTTTTATGAAATTTTCTTTAAAAGTAACATTTATATACTTATCCTCTGCAGAAGACGGATGTGTCTGGCCATTGGCACAAATAAAATAGTGACAACTCATTTCCATTCTCTGGACTACATCCTGCTGGAAATCTAGTAGGACCATGGTCCTGCCACAAGGGATATCCAGCGGGAGTTTGAGAATGAACGCTGAAGAATATACTTATCCGTGTTGAAGTCGGATGTATCTGGCTAAAAGGCACAGATATCTACTTTACTAAAATGTGGGGAGAGGTTTGAACCCTTCAACCCCCACTTTATCTACATGCTTGTCCTTGTTGTATGCCTTTTGGTATCCACTTGCAAATGTTTATAGTTTGTCCCTTCTGTTGTCTGTCATGAGTATCGCTAATTTCAATAAAGACAAAACTTGCTTAGTTTGTTATTTTGGACATATAAGCTTACATGATTGCATGTCAAAAAACAATCTTGCAGTTGAGGGTGGAAGAAGCAGAGGAGGTAAGAAAAGAAATGACAGATTTCTGCAGTGAAGGTAGAAATCAATGGGAGATTGTGTGTGTTCACACATCCGATTGTAATACCCTTACAATCCTGCCAGGTTAGGGGTTTATAGATGGGTGTTTCTGAACCATACAACAGCACTAGTGTACGAGTAACATTTGCTTTCTAAGGTAAGGTATGTCCCATGGCAGCAACCTGCCGTCGGGATGAAGATAATTCTTCATGTACTAAGCCGCAGCAACTATTAGATGGGATGGTCAGTTCCCTTCCTTGCTTTCTATCTCATAGTTAACATAAATTTATTAGTGGAATCCCATTATAACAACTTGGTCCGGAGTGGCTAAATATGTTTATAATGACAGAAATTTGCTATATACAGTACAAACAATAAAGAATAAATACAATTGGGAATTTTAAGTTGAAAAGTGTTGTTATACAGGAAAAGTGTTGTTATACAGGAAAAGTGTTGTTATACAGGAAAATGTGCTATAAAAGGAAGCATTATAGAGGGATTCCACTGTACTTGTTTCCTTATTGTGAACATATTCATAGTTTGCTCATTTACAGGTGATTGAATATCATGATTTGCTCACCTACAGGTGATTGATTATCATGGTTTGCTCATCTACAGGTGATTGAATATCATGGTTTGCTCACCTACAGGTGATTAATTATCATGGTTTGCTCATCTACATGTGATTGAATATCATGGTTTGCTCACCTACAGGTGATTGATTATCATGGTTCGCTCATCTACAGGTGATTGAATATCATGGTTTGCTCACCTACAGGTGATTGAATATCATGGTTTGCTCATCTACAGGTAATTGAATATCATGGTTTGCTCGCCTACAGGTGATTGAATATCATGGTTTGCTCACCTACAGGTGATTAATTATCATCGTTTGCTCATCTACAGGTGATTGAATATCATGGTTTGCTCACCTACAGGTGATTAATTATCATGGTTTGCTCACCTACAGGTGATTAATTATCATGGTTTGCTCACCTACAGGTGATTAATTATCATGGTTTGCTCATCTACAGGTGATTGAATATCCTGAGATACCTGTAAAAAAGCAGAGAATATCACACTTAGCTTCTGAAAATATTGAGAAAAAGATAGCAAAACCAGCAGATGTTCCGGCGGATATAAATAATGATGGAGATGATAGTGTGTCTGTGCGATCCACGAGGACTAGGGGCAGATCAAGTAATCTAAACTCTGAGGTCAGTTCATTTAATATATTATTTGAGAGTGTTGTTCATGAATTCAACAACCCGCCAAAGACGGATGTGTCAGGCCATTGGTGCAAATAAAACACAGCGCATTTCCCTTCTCTGGACTACATCCTGCTGGAAATCTAGTAGGGCCATTGTCCTGTGACAAGAGAGATCCAGCGGGAGTTTGAGAATGAACGCTGAAGAAGAAGAGTGCAACAAAATTTTCAGTTTCTTCTAGGGCACAGGTCTTCAAGCATATTCTATTCTTTTTTTAATGTCTTATGCTGTTCTCCAGTAGGAACTTTGTCAAACCTATTGGGCATCACATGAACTTACTGCCTAAGACACGCTGATGTTGACAGTCTGCTTCTTCTGTGTTTGTTCTAATACACCTGGTCTGCATGCTGTAGGTACAAAAGTCTCACTGTTGGTCTATCCGACCGAATATTATTTAACATTACATTCTCAGTAGATTCTTGATTAGAAACTGGCTTCACAGCACACGGGACATTCCCATAAGTGCTCCGCCCTCCGCTCCAGCAGCCATCTCAGTGTACTCATAGTTCCGGTCAGGTGTTGATTGTGCGATCTTTGGGACTTTCAAAAAAATTTACTTTTCCTTCCCTCACCTCTAGATACTCCCATTTCTAACATTCTCTGTATGTGTACGTTCTCAACCTCATTGACATCATCTGCATCTTGAAATGTTACTGCCTTCATTAAGTCTGCTCTATCTCTTCTCAGTAATGTGCCGTCTATCGCCGCATTGCCTGCCAATAAGTCGGCTCTTTCGTTTCCTCTGACCCCAGCATGACCAGGGCAGTATATCCATGTAATGCTCTGGACAACTGAGTTGTTCAATAAGTTCCACCATTCTTTTCTTATGAACTTTTCTATCTTGCGCAACATGCTTTGAGAGTCTGTGAGTATTACAGCGAGTGTTGATGTATCAGTTATCAACCAATTAAGAGCTGTTGTAACTCCCTCTATCCCCATTCTCATTAGATGATAGGCTAATATAATGAGGCTTTCTTCTTGTGGAAGCCCCTGGGCATTTCATCTATAGAATTATTTTTCCTGTTGTGGTGAAACAATTCATCCAGCACTGCACATCACACTGATGGAGTCAAATGAGCTTCAATCCTAAACATGGTTCCTTTAGAAAACTGAATCTTGTAAGTACTTCTGTTTTATCAAATATTATTTTTCCATTTTTATCTTTAATGCATTTATAGGATTTTTGTGATTTGCCTTATGCATTAATTTAGACTTCTGTTGTATGGACATCTCCTCTATTTCACTGCATTTTGTTTCTAGCCATTGTTTTTTTGCTGTTCTGCACATGTTACGTATATCACTGTCTATAATTGAGTATTTTGGGGTATTTTTAGCTTTCTTTCTTTCTGACATTTTCTCCAATATTTCATGTTATCCATGTTTGCTTGTTCTTGACTTTTCATATTGGTAAATTTTCATTTGATTTTTGGATACTTTTCCTCAGACTGTCCCATTTATTGTCTATTTTTTTCTGCTGAATTTTCCCTTCTGTATTGTTCCATGCACTCTATCATTAGATGTTCATATCTATTCCTTACATTTACAAGGTATTTTTGTTGTATGTCTGGTTGTTTTAGTGTTGATGCGTCTGTCTGTGGATCTGGAATTATTCTATGTTCTATCTTTTAAAGCTTGACATGTATTTTGCACAGTACTGGATTATGGTAAGAGCTGATATCAGCTCCTGCACATGTTTTAGTGTTCTTGACACTATTTATAATTCTATTGTTGATCATAATGTAATCTATTTGGTTCCTCTTTCTGTCTCCAGGACTTTTCCATGTATATAATCTTCTATTTCTATGTTCGAAGAATGTACTACATATGGTCATGTTGTTCTCCTCACAGAACTGTATAAATCGTTCTCCTGTCATTTCTTGTCCAATAACCCTACAATGTTCTTGTGTCTTCCTTTCCCTAATTTTGCATTCATGTCTCCCATGACTAAAAATGTCTGTTGATTTTACTGGTTTGAATAGTTGCTGTAGGTCTTCATAGTAATGTTCTATTTCTTCTTCAGTGTAATCTGTAGTTGATGCATATGTTTGTATAATGGCTAGATCAAACGGTTTTGCTTTGATCTTTAGCATCATCATTTTGTCGTTATATGCCCAGTACCCGCTGATATATTTTTCTATTTCTTTCTTGATCAGCATTCCTACCCCTCGTTCATAGTAATCTCCTCCTAAATGTATAAAACTAACTTTTCTTGTGTACCCAGCATCTTTCCATCTTGTCTCTCTGCTATTCTAGAATATCTACATCTAATGCTTCTGCCTCCAATATTACATTTTCTTGCTTCCCTGACTGGTGTAGTGTTCTAACATTCCATGTTCCTATTCTATGTTGTTTCCTAATCTTTAGATATTGTTGATCCGTTGCTTGGCTTTGGGGTGTACGTGGTAAGGTCCCAATCTTTTCCACGGTGGCCAGCCAACATTCATTGTTATGCCATGAACTTGCCTCTTGTGTGCCACACTCTTTGCTGTTTTGCCGTTGATCCATATGGATTCCTCCGCTTCGTGTGCCATCACATACTTTTTGTCTAGGGATGGAACATCCCTGTCATTGCCTTTTGCATGTCTCTTTGTGATGGCATTCTAGGCTGTGAGATTAGCTGTTAACTGGAGTAGTCGAGGCGCCATATTTGTGTCTGTATCGAAGATAAGGATTTCGCTAGTCGGAACAAACTTGAATGATTTACACTTCACCTATAATTGACTAAGAACAAAAACACAGATCCTACAGGTAGGAACTACAGGTAGTGACTTGGCATCACACTGTCACCAGTAATACGCTAACCACACCATCGAAATTCGTGTAATCCAGAAAACACAAATGTAAACATGTAAACACGTCATCACATTCTGACAACCGAATCCTCTAGGAATCCTCTACAATTGTTTTCTCTAAAACTGAACTCTTAGTGGACCAGGGGACAGCCCAGCAAATAGGGAGAAATGATAAATAGGTTGTTGCTTGGTCCACTATGAGGTAAACTTGCAGCATGATGTAATGGAATGAGTACGTATGGGGGGATGCTAGTTTTAAAAAAATGTTTTCTAATGTTTTAAAAATGTGTGATAGCAAAATAATTGTATTTCTTTTCTTGGGTAAAGTTGGTAATTGGAATGTTTGATTCTATCAATGAACTTTCTGCAGAAAACTGTTTTCCAGACATTAGTTGATGAAAATGAAGCTCAGCCCACTGAGGTTAAATCATCTGATACTACAAATGAAAAAGGTAGGTTCTAGTGTAGTACTTGTTTTTTTTTTAACGCAAGTTTTTTTGTTTTAAAAGTAAACTAAAAATGAAAATTATAAAATGCTACATCTATTCTACTCTAGTGTATTGCTCAGAAACATGGATAATGAATGAACAGCTAGAATTAATTGAGATGTGGATATATAGATGAACGGTGAGAACTTTATGGAAGAGAAGAAAACAAAGAGGTTCTGACTTCTTCTTCTGCGTTCGTTCTCAAACTCCTGCAGATTAGCAGGATGTAGTCCGGAGAACGGAATGCGTTGTGTCATGGTTTACAGCATTGCTGCGATATCTGCGCCTTTCGGCCTGACACATCCGACTTCAGCATGGCTTTGGGTCACTGACCCTATATGGGATGGGACAGCCAACTCCATCCCATAACCTCCTTAGTCGCCGTTTATGACATGCGTGAAAGGTAAACAGTGTTGCTATTCTTTGCTCCCCTTGCGGGCCCCGGCAACACACGGGCGAGAGGTTCTGACAACTTCGTAACTGGCGGAACTGGGAAACTTTCACCTACAAGATGTGATAGCCAATTCCACCTAGGCCTCATTACCCTCCTCTTATCACATGCATGACAGGTTTTAGCAGTCTTGCTATTCTTTACTCCTCTTTTGGGCCTCAACAAAATGGAGATGAGAAAATATTTAAACTGGTATATTTAGAAACACAAAGAATAAGAAGCAGAAATAAGTCACCATATTACAGCTGGGTAAAATAGTAAATTAACCTGTGCCCCTATTTTCTTTCAGTGACAACTAACAGGTTGTATCACAAACATCTAGATTATACAAAAGAGCTGAAAAAAGCTTTTAAAGGGAATGTATGTAAAATAGATAACATACTTTGAAGATAATTAAATGATATGACACCTTTCTGAAGACCTGAGTTGAGGGTAGACAAGCAAGAGAGAAAGTGGCAGGGAAGCATCACAAGTTGGACATATTACAATCTAGCAGGAGTGCAATGCAAGCGACATAGGATGTTGGAGTTCCGTCGCAGCCAACCTTCGTTGCTTAGACAGGACTTTACAATGATAAAATTGTTGTTGTTTTTCTACTATTACCACCGAAAGATCTTTTAGCCTGTTTTGTCCATGATACTTTTGGTTTGAACACAAGCATTGTATTTCTCTTTCATTTTCTATCCTTCGTATCAAGTTCCAATTTTGAACAATTACTCCCATGTGCTGCTGAGGTCAGAAATCGGAGCAAAGGATAGTAACACTGTTACCTGCCATGCATGTTGTACAAGGCGAATAAAGAGGTCTGCGAGTGTAGTTGGCTATTTCATCTCATGTGGGGGCTAGAAAATCACTGACGCCATGCTGAAGTCGGATGTGTCAGGCTATCACAACAAAGCTGTAAACCAAGACACAACACATTCTTTTCTCCGGATTGCATCCTGTTAATCTGCAGTAGTTTGAGAACAAGCGCAGAAGGTTCCTGTTCAATAACAACAACAGCAGAAGAACCAACAACAATGTTCTTCTTTAATTCTTGTGCATTCTTTCTCAAACTCCTGCAGGATGTAATCCGGAAAATTAAATGCACAGTGTCATGCTTTACATGTGACTACCATTCTCTCTAGTGAGTAGATTTGAGGAAAAAACAAGTGCAATTCTGTCTAGTGAGTAGATCATAGTAAATCATACCTACTATTTTGTCTAGTGAGGAGATCTGAGGTAAAATCATACCTGCTATTTTGTCTAGTGAGATCTGAGGTAAAATCATACATGCTATTTTGTCTAGTGAGATCTGAGGTAAAATCATACATGCTATTTTGTCTAGTGAGATCTGAGGTAAAATCATACATGCTATTTTGTCTAGTGAGATCTGAGGTAAAATCATACATGCTATTTTGTCTAGTGAGATCTGAGGTAAAATCATACATGCTATTTTGTCTAGTGAGGAGATCTGAGGTAAAATCATACATGCTATTTTGTCTAGTGAGATCTGAGGTAAAATCATACCTGCTATTTTGTCTAGTGAGATCTGAGGTAAAATCATACCTGCTATTCTGTCTTCTTCTTCATCATTCTTCAGTCAGATATCAGGTTACAGCACCAATAGCTTCAGTCAGATATCAGGTTACAGCACCAATAGCTTCAGTCAGATATCAGGTTACAGCACCAATAGCTTCAGTCAGATATCAGGTTACAGTACCAATAGCTTCAGTCAGATATCAGGTTACAGCACCAATAGCTTCAGTCAGATATCAGGTTACAGCACCAATAGCTTCAGTCAGATATCAGGTTACAGCACCAATAGCTTCAGTCAGATATTAGGTTACAGCGCCAATAGCTTCAGTCAGATATCAGGTTACAGCGCCAATAGCTTCAGTCAGATATAATGTTACAGCACCAATAGCTTCAGTCAGATATCAGGTTACAGCACCAATAGCTTCAGTCAGATATCAGGTTACAGCACCAATAGCTTCAATGAATTGTGTGATTCGCTTCAGGTCATCCATGGAACCCTTCAAGTCAGGAAGCAGTGCCGTCTCAGTAGGCCATATTTTCTCCCTCTCTTCTTGGTAGAGTTGACAGGCATGAAGAATGTGTTCTGCAGTCTCTGGGCTCAGTCTTCACAGTTGCACAGGTCTGTCTCACCAATCTTCAGCTTTTGGAACATGTGACTTCTCAGTCTGTTGTGACCAGTTCGTAGTCTGAAAATGATGGTTTGTTTCTTGCGTGACATTTGGTGGTAGGGGTCATTTGGTTCTGCAGTTGGGTGCATTTGCTTCCACTTTTTCTTATATTCTGCTTTTAACATGGTCTTACTTTCATAGTACATATTATCATTTTCTATTTGTTCCAGTGATCTCCCTTTCCTTGCCAGGAGATCAGCTTTTTCATTTCCAGGTATGCCACAGTGACCTGGGATCCACTGCAGTACTGTTTCTTTGGTAGTACTGCTGAGGTGTAGTAAGCAGGCTGTACGTTCATTCATGCTCATGTTCTTTGGATCTTTCAATGCCTGCAATACTGACTTTGCATCCGTTAGAAATACTACATGTCTGTTGTGACTCGGCAAGCAATTCATGAGCATTTTGGCTGCCTCTATTATGGCTTCCATTTCTGCTTTGAACTATTCTGTCTAGTGAGGAAATCTGAGGTAAAAATCATACCTACTATTCTGTTTAGTGAGGAAATCTGAGGTAAAAATCATACCTACTATTCTGTTTAGTGAGGAAATCTGAGGTAAAAATCATACCTACTATTCTGTTTAGTGAGGAAATCTGAGGTAAAAATCATACCTACTATTCTGTTTAGTGAGATCTGAGGTAAAATCATACCTACTATTCTGTTTAGTGAGGAAATCTGAGGTAAAATCATACCTACTATTCTGTCTAGTGAGATCTGAGGTAAAATCATACCTACTATTCTGTCTAGTGAAATCTGAGGTAAAAATCATACCTGCTATTCTGTCTAGTGAAATCTGAGGTAAAAATCATGCCTACTTTTCTGTTTAGTGAGGAAATCTGAGGTAAAAATCATACCTGCTTTTCTGTTTAGTGAGGAAATCTGAGGTAAAAATCATGCCTACTTTTCTGTCTAGTGAGGAAATCTGAGGTAAAAATCATGCCTACTTTTCTGTCTAGTGAGATTTTCCATGTACTAAGTGTTAATGAATAGGTGTTAGATGTTAAACGTAGATAAAAATCTCAAGCCAATTAAGGCAATCTATCTGTGGGCTAGGCAGATACGTAAAAAGCAATTCCCAACAGGACCAGCCTTTATGCATTTATCACTTCTATCATAAACCGAGGGACACAAAGAAAGCAGTCACTGATTAATTAATTTTGCCCCATTTCTTCAGTGCTCAAATCTGCGAGCACTTCTCCTTTTTTGTGCCACTTGTTGTACTAATAATTTTATTTTCATGTTATAGATGAATCAATTAATATTTAGATGTATCTGTGAATGCATGTGTCTACCTGTCTGTAGATGAACCTATTTTTGTATCATATGTATTCATAAACTATGGCCTCTCCTTCTCCTCAGATGTTACAGGCACCAGAGTTGAAGCACAAGTCAACAACAAATGGTGAGAGGATATTCATAAACAAGTTCATCTCCTGCATGCTTTCAAGCACTGTCTACCTTGATATGTCACATACTCTAGCCGCTCATATTTAGTTATATACCTCCTGCATACTTTCAAGCACTGTCTACCTTGATATGTCACATACTCTAGCCGCTCATATTTAGTTATATACCTCCTGCATGCTTTCAAGCACTGTCTACCTTGATATGTCACATACTCTAGCCGCTCATATTTAGTTATATACCTCCTGCATGCTTTCAAGCACTGTCTACCTTGATATGTCACATACTCTAGCCGCTCATATTTAGTTATATACCTCCTGCATGCTTTCAAGCACTGTCTACCTTGATATGTCACATACTCTAGCCGCTCATATTTAGTTATATACCTCCTGCATACTTTCAAGCACTGTCTACCTTGATATGTCACATACTCTAACCACTCATATTTAGTTATATACCTCCTGCATGCTTTCAAGCACTGTCTACCTTGATCTGTCACATACTCTAGTCACACATATTTAGTTATATATCTCCTGCATGCTTTCAAGCACTGTCTACCTTGATATGTCACATACTCTAGCCGCTCATATTTAGTTATATACCTCCTGCATACTTTCAAGCACTGTCTACCTTGATCTGTCACATACTCTAGCCGCTCATATTTAGTTATATACCTCCTGCATACTTTCAAGCACTGTCTACCTTGATATGTCACATACTCTAGTCGCTCATATTTAGTTATATACCTCCTGCATATTAACTGGCTACTGTATTATGTCACATATTCAGATATTTAGTTATATATTTACTGTGTTCATTTGCAAACTCATGTTAGTTGGCAAAATGTAGTTCAGAGAACAGAATGCATTATGTTAGTTTGCTGCGATATATGTACATTTCAGTGTGACATATTTGATTTAAACAGGACTGTGACCTATTGGATGAGGCTCCTAAAATCTTATTAGCCATCTCTTATGTTCTGTCTACAGGACTGATATGTTGGCCTGAGTTCCCAGCCTCTCACATCCAGGTGCAACTGTACAGGAAGCTACTGTGTGCCCTGGTAGTATGCTTCTAGATGTATGGTGAGCTACTCAATGAAAAATCAATCAATCAATCAATAAAACCCATAACCCTTCAGGGTCGTAGGGGTACCACATTGGAAGCTTCAGCACACAGAGTCCTCCAGCGAATTCTATCCTCAGAGATGCGGATGAGTGTGGAAATATCTAGCCCTGTCCATTCCTTGATGTTGTCTGTCCATGTCTTTATTTGTCCTCCTCTGCTTCTTCCACCCTCGACAGTTCCCTGCAGTATTGTTTTTGACAAGGAATCGTGCCTGCATACATGTCCGAACCATGCTAGTTTTCGTCGTTTCACTATTGAAAGCAATGGCTCTTGGACACCTGCACACATCTCTACTTTATTTCTTATGTACACATTGGTCTTATGTTCCCTATAGGAAATTCGTAGAATTCTTCTGTAGCATTTATACTCGAAAGCCTGTAATCTTCTCTCCATGTCCTCAGTGAGTGTCCAACTCTCACAACCATACAACACAACGGAAAGCACCAGCGACCTATACAGTTTGATTTTCACTCCAACACTGATGTTGCTTTTCCAAATCACAGTTAGCCTTGACAAGGACGCTAAAGCCATCTCCAGCCTTATTTTTAGTTCTGCTTTGCATTTGCCATCACTGCATATACTGGATCCGAGGTATTTGAAGGTATTCACCTCTTCAAGCTTATGTCCATTCATCATGATATTAGTCTGGTTTTCTGTGTCTCTGCTGTTTACCAAGATTTTGCTCTTATCTGAATTGATTTCCATTCCGTACTTGCTGGTAACTTTTTCTAACTTTGATGTTAATTCTTGCAATGATTGTTCTGACCCAGCTATAAGATCAATATCATCAGTGAAACGCAAGTTGCAAATATGGCGACCTCCGATCGATATAGACGTGTTGTAGTCATGCAATGTCTACAACAATGAAAAATGACTCCTGGTGAACAGATGAAACACTTCAAGTGAAACTAAAAAGCTTTAGCATCAACATTTGCGCATGCGGTTGCATCTGCGGGTCTCACCAATGGCTCACTAGACAAACCAACCATGCAACAGAAAACCTTAGTAGATGACATGCCTTTATATTGAGGTTATCTTCTTATAGAAGCTTCATTGCACGTCATCTATATTAACCTGTAGTCGTAACCTTCATTAACAGTTACCATGTTGTTCCGATAGGCTGACGTTGTGCTTGAACTAGTTACAGGCACAGCGTGGATGGGTGGAACAACAAAGAAACCTGTCGCAAGGGCCAGAGTTGTGCCCTGATGACGACGTCTGTTTCGGCAACATTGGACTAAAAACACAATCAACTCGAATGGCTGCTGGAACAGAGGGCGGAGCACTTTTGGGAATGCGGGAATGCCCCACGTGCTGTGAGACCAGTTTCTAATCAAGAATTACAACCAGAGGGAATCTGTCACTCAGAATTGCTAGATATAGTGAAGTAATATCAGCAAAAGGGCTTGCATCTCTGAGTGGCATAAAATCTTAGAGGCACAGAGAAAACGTGCTGCTCAAAAGGGGCTTGCATCTCTGAGTGGCATAAAATCTTAGAGGCACAGAGAAAACGTGCTGCTCAAAAGGGCTTGCATCTCTGAGTGGCATAAAATCTTAGATGCACAGAGAAAACGTGCTGCTCAAAAGGACAAAAACAAATATCACTTGTTTATCACTTATTTTGACTTACTCGTGTGGATATTTTTTCTGGTCATACTGGAGTTGTGGGAAATGACCCGACAGGCTGGCTTCAGAGGTATCAATGACAGACTGGATGGATAGGAACAGGAAGACATCGTGATTTTCTTCTGAATGTACCATTTGGACAAGGGTATATTAATGGGCAGGACTGTTAGTGTAAGATTTCACATGTATACACTATTATATTGTTGGGATCATAAAGGCATCAGAGAATAGCTACATTCTGACCTGCTATGCAACCTAAATAAGTTTTGGGTTGGATTTATCTGCCCATCTCATAGATCAATGGGACTCAGAAGATGTACTGAAGTCGGATGTGTCAGGCAGATATTACAGCCAAACTGCAAACCAAAACATGCAATAGAAAAAGAAATGGTAGTATGGAATAATTTTGAGAGAAAACCGAGATAATTGAGGGCTACAGGAGCTGTCCGCTTCTAAACCACCTTTTCCTGAAATAAATAGAATGCCAGTGGGTATGCCCTCAGTGCTCATGTTTACTTCTAGAATGCCTGTGGGTATGCCCTCAGTGCTCATGTTTACTTCTAGAATGCCTGTGGGTATGCCCTCAGTGCTCATATTTACTTCTAGAATGCCTGTGGGTATGCCCTCAGTGCTCATGTTTACTTCTAGAATGCCTGTGGGTATGCCCTCAGTGCTCATGTTTACTTCCATCAATTGAACTGGTTAAATTGTTAATGGCTTATCAACTCACTTCATTTAAATGTTGATCTATTCTTATTGATGTCGATACAGGCCATCTTTGAGTCTTTTGTTTTACTGTAGCACCATTTTGTTTTACTGTAGCACCATTTTGTTTTACTGTAGCACCATTTTGTTTTACTGTAGCACCATTTAAGACTGTTCTTGTAGTCAAGTCATTTGTTTTACTGTAGCACCATTGAAAACTGTTCTTGTAGTCAAGGTAGTGTGTCTCTGTTGGCAGGTACCCTGGTTCAGTGATACAGGTCAACTCTGAGGGCAAGTGGAAGGTCAAGTTTGACCATCATCCAAAAGACAAATATGATAAATGGTAAGTTGTGTTTCTGTTGATTTGTTGTCTGTTCCCATATGTGTTTGTTTGTGTTCCCATATTTGTCTGTTCCCATATGTGTTTATTTGTCTGTTCCCATATGTGTTTATTTGTCTGTTCCCATATGTGTTTATTTGTCTGTTCCCATATGTGTTTATTTGTCTGTTCCCATATGTGTTTATTTGTCTGTTCCCATATGTGTTTATTTGTCTGTTCCCATATGTGTTTATTTGTCTGTTCCCATATGTGTTTATTTGTCTGTTCCCATATGTGTTTATTTGTCTGTTCCCATATGTGTTTATTTGTCTGTTCCCATATTTGTTTGTTTATCTGTTCCCATATGTGCTTGCCTGTTCCCATATGTGTTTATTTGTCTGTTCCCATATGTGTTTGTCTGTTCCCATATGTGTTTATTTGTCTGTTCCCATATGTGTTTATTTGTCTGTTCCCATATTTGTTTGTTTATCTGTTCCCATATGTGCTTGCCTGTTCCCATATTTGTTTGTCTGTTTCCATATTTCCAAAATTATCTTCTATGTCCAAAAACTACTTGTATTGCCCCAATGCTGCCGTACTGGATTAGTCAGAATAGACCATGGATTATGAACCATTTAGCATACTACAGAGCTGGATAATTGTAATATTTTAATATATGGCATTCATAAATATGAGTTATTATTTGTGAGAGGGATCCCGGATATTTCTTGGTGATCTAGGGGCCTCCATAAGGTTTAACATGGAGTTCAAAATGTGTCTATATATCCTGCAAAGTTGTCTGTCTATATGCCCTGCAAAGTTGTCTGTCTATATGCCCTGCAAAGTTGTCTAAACCTATCCTACAGAATTTATGTGAAAATTGAGAGAAGTAAATATATGAATGCAAGTAATCAAATTTGTGGAATGACAATACTCTGGTGGCTTCAGTTGCATAAATATTAAAATTGTCATTTTGTCTAATATAATAAAGATAGACTCACACTATCATTTGATATTCCACAGTTATTTTATCTATCTATACACTGGGGCCCTTGTTTGCCTTGCGGTGTCAGGGGTAGAAAAGTTATCTGGAGGTGGCCTTCTTGTGTGGTATTTGTAAGCTTGTTCCTGTGACTTCTTTGATTTCTGTGATCCAACTTTTACATGGTCTGCCTCTGACTTTATAGCAGTGATGTCTATGTGTCATGGTTATCTGTGGCATGCTGTCTGTTGGTAGTCTGGAAGCATGTGAAAACCACTTGATCTGTTGTATTTTGATGTGTTCCAATGCTGGTATTGTTTTGGTATTCTGTCTGAAGTTATCGTTTCTAATTCTATCTCTTAAAGATACTCCGAGTATTCTTCTTAGACATGTCATTTCTGCTGTCACTACTTTTCTTTACTCTTGTGCTGTCATTGTCCAGGTTTGGCACTGGTAGCACAGTGATGGGATAATAATAGTCTTATATAACGCAACTTTAGTGTCTATGTTTACATTTTTGTTCTTGAAAATATGTGTCATCTTTCCTAGAATTTGGTATGTTTTGTTGCATCTATTTTGTATCTTTTACTGTTTTTCCCTTCGCTCAATATAATGCTTCCTAAGTGAAATTCTTTACCTTCATACTGTCTAATATAATAAAGATAGATTCACATCTGTGGTTGAAAGGGCTTGCACAAATATTCCAATATGTTGTATACAAATATTAAGTGATATAAATGTTAATCAAATAAAAGATTGTTAATTCTGGGGTTTAAACTAAATAAATGTGTGTGTACCTCTGTTGTGTGGGTACACAATTGGAATATCTCTACGGCATGCTCAAACAGGAAGAAATATTTGGCAAGGATGTTTCACTATTTCATTATCAGAGCTATCAAAAATATGTATCATGGTGGTTCTCATTTCTTACTGGTTTTCATCTTCTCGTTCTGTGTTCACTCTCTGATAAACAACATGAGAGTTCACATGATTTCCACTGCGGAGCATGGAGTAAGTTGTGCTGCTGGTTTGAAGCTGTTATTTTGCGCCTTCTGGCCCAGCGTATCTGTTTTTGGCAATTTACTGGCTATATATGTTATTTATCCGTCCCATATCCGAGTTCTTGGGATTAGAACTAATATCTTCTTCTACGTTTGTTCTCAAACTCCTGCAGATTAGCATCATGTAGAACAGAGAAAGGAATGCATTGTGTCATGGTTTACAGCGTTGTTGTGATATCTGTGTCTTTCAGCCTGACACATCTGCCAGCATGGCTTTGGGTCACTGACCCTATATGGGATGGGACAACCAACTCCATTCCATAACCTTCTTAGTTGCCTCTTACGATATGCATGAATGGTAAGAAATTGCTATTCTTTGCTCCCCTCTTGGTCGCCGGCAACACACGGGTGAGAACTAATATGAATCCCAGAGACAGATTAACAGAATAGTGCATTTTATTGCTCACAAATCTCGTCTGTCTGGATTCTCACAGATGCTGCTAACTTGTCATCCCAAATAGGGTGGCAATAATGTGATCCACACCTGGTTTGTGGCGATGTGATGTGAAAAAAATTAGCATTCTGAACAACGCTAATACTCCCAATACTCCACTTGTAATGTCTGCAAAAAAAATCTGTAGCTTCAATGTTTTGTAGTGAGTGTGTGTGTTAAATAATGGCATAGGTAAATTCCATTTCCATAGACATCTAGATATATAGGGACATGTTACAGTGTCACAAAAATAGTCAGTTGGGAACATTGTCCTGATTTCCCGTACAGTAAAAACCGTCCTTTTTCCAGAATAATTCTGGGTGCTGTTCTTACACAGCTTCACTCATCTTGGCTGATCAGTAGTTCCTTACACAGCTTTACTCATCTTTGCTGATGTGACTGATCAGTAGTTCCTTACACAGCTTCACTCACTGTGGCTGATGTGACTGATCAGTAGTTACTTACACAGCTTCACTCATCTTGACTGTTCAGTAGTTCCTTACACAGCTTCACTCATCTTGGCTGTTCAGCAGTTCCTTACACAGCTTCACTCATCTTGACTGTTCAGTAGTTCCTTACACAGCTTCACTCATCTTGGCTGTTCAGTAGTTCCTTACACAGCTTCACTCATCTTGGCTGTTCAGTAGTTTCTTACACAGCTTCACTCATCTTGGCTGATGTGACTGATCAGTAGTTCCTTACACAGCTTCACTCATCTTGGCTGTTCAGTAGTTCCTTACACAGCTTCACTCATCTTGGCTGTTCAGTAGTTCCTTACACAGCTTCACTCATCTTGGCTGTTCAGTAGTTCCTTACACAGCTTCACTCATCTTGGCTGTTCAGTAGTTTCTTACACAGCTTCACTCATCTTGGCTGTTCAGTAGTTCCTTACACAGCTTCACTCATCTTGGCTGTTCAGTAGTTTCTTACACAGCTTCACTCATCTTGGCTGATGTGACTGATCAGTAGTTCCTTACACAGCTTCACTCATCTTGGCTGTTCAGTAGCTCCTTATGCAGCTTCACTCATCTTGGCTGTTCAGTAGTTCCTTACACAACTTCACTCATCTTGGCTGTTCAGTGGTTCCTTACACAGCTTCACTCATCTTGGCTGTTCAGTGGTTTCTTTAGATATACTTTGTATCATCAACCAATGAAAAGTCTGAAAAATTGTTGGATAAGCCAAGATAAGTGATGCTGCATGGCATCAGAATGCAGGACCATTATGGAGAACTTTGTATATAAAAAGCTCATAATTCTCTAGCTCATAATTCATTCTTCGGTATAATCCTACATTCCGAGTCATTCATTATGGCAGGTCCAAGTTTTCCTTGGTCACCTTTCATATACTTTGTGCTGTGTCACTAAAAAAAACATGGGAAAAGTTCAATAGCATAACATTTAGAGTGATCAAAATAGTAAGATCGTAAAATAGAAGGTATACAGTGTTGCCATTCTTTGCTCCCCTCTCGGGTCTGCTAACACACGGGTGAAATAGTGAATTTAATGATGGTGATGTTTCTCCTTCGCAAGCGAAAATGAGCATGGCATGAAAAACAATAAAATGTGATGAAAGTAGAAAAAAAAACGTTTGTGATTATAGACATTTGTCTAATTTGGTTTGGGTTTGTGAGTTTGTAGATGCCTGATAAGTCTGATTTGTCCAGGAAAGTTCTATTACAGTGCATGCAGGAGGGTCCTGAGTAGGAGAGTTTTCGGATTTGTCCTTCCACTTCCATCGCTTGAAAATTGCATGCAGTGTTATTTTTCATATTTAGTAATCTGTTTGGGCCAAACTGAGCAATCAAGGGCTGTAGTCTCCTAGGAGCTAGGATCGATGCTGCAGTGCTTGAGAACGGTTTTTTTTTGTTTGGTGATCCTTGAAGCGCTTTTTCTGCCATACGTAGGAACGTTTACCACAGCACAGCTCCCCATAGAATAATCTCTTTGGAAGGCACTTGTCTGGCTAGTCTAGCGTAGTTGAGACCTAGTCAGTAGGACGTTGATGCTTTGCGTATGGGACTTTTGAAGCATTTCCGTGTCTGGTACTCGATCCTGCCAATGTACTCCCATACGGTTTCTTAGGCAGCGAAGGTGGAAAGAATTAAGCTGTCGAACGTGTCTCGCATAGACAGTCCAGGATAACACAGCATAAGGCAGTGTTGGTAGAGCCACTGCTCTGTACACGTCCAGCTTAGTTGGCAAACTGAGATCACACCTGGTCCAGATGTTGGCATGAAGGCTCTCGAATGCTGCACTGGCACATGCAATGCACAGGATAACATCCTCGTCAATTGTCTAGTTTGTGATAGGGTGCTGCCGAGATATACATACTTATTGGTAGTATTGAGTTTTGTCCCTTTACTGTGATTACTAGTTCTGTGTTGGGGACACCTGGTGCTGGTTGATACATTACTAATGTCTTTGGGTTCTGATGGTGAGACTGAATGCATCACAGGCCAAAGAAAAGAGCTCCATGCTGTCCTGCATGTCTTTGAGACTGGTAGTGTTTAGTTAGTACACAGTTGTCCGCGAACAATGTCCATCTTAGTTTTGGTCTTGGCCTTCAATCTACTAATATTTAATGGCCCTCCATCAGCTCGAAGGCGTAATTGGAGGGGGCAATAGAGGGCAGAAGAGGTAAATGTTGACTAAGACATTACTGGACAAGAGATATTCAAGAATGCATGCTCATGTCACTAGAAACGTCAGGACAACTTGCCAGAGCCCGTAGGGGTTTCTAGATTCATAAAGAAGACTACTTTCTGGAAAGAATATGTCACACGACAGCAAGACATAATGCTACATTTCAATAGACCAAGTTACAAGCCAGCGGAACAGCCGGAAAGAATATGTTACATGACAGCAAGACATAATGCTACATTTCAATAGACCAAGTTACAAGCCAGCGGAACAGCTGAAAAGAATACGTCAGATGACATCAAGACATAAGGCTACATTTCAATAGACCAAGTTACAAGCCAGCGGAACAGCTGGAAAGAAAAAACTAAGATGCTAAACCTAATTAGACACCAGGAAACTATGGAAACTGGTAAAACAGCTCGGTGACAAAGTACTGGAAGAAATACAAGTGTCGCACTCTATATAGATCAAAAAATTCTAACAGGTAAATAAGTAAAACAGTTGACTACTTTGCTGAAGACAACATCAAAGTTTGCCCAGAAAAATAACAGGAATTTAGTGAGAAGTGACAAAGTATGATATAAGACTACCTTTCCTTAGTGTTAGAGTATGCTTTCCAAGATAATAAACAGGTACTAGCAACATGGATAGAAGTCAGAAATTGTGGGGTGAATTGTAGGATGTATAAAAGCACATTTACATAGCACACTATGTGCAACTGGGTGGCTACAACAAGAAAGTCCTACTAAGTCACTGTATACCCCAAGGAGGGAGGCATCAGTGATCTAGTTACTGAAATACCACATGGAGTCAAAGTTGTAATGTATGTAGATGACCTGGAAATCTGGTGCAGTGAAGAAAATGCAATAGTGACCAACAAATAAATACAGAGAGCTATAGATGCCTTAAATTTATTGGCAAATATATGTGTCAGCATTAACAGTTAAATGCAGAGTGACACCATTTAATCGCTCACGAAAACAAAATCCCTGTGTTATAATGATAAATGGAGAGTCCCTGGGAGAAGACTTACAGCACATACACAACAGAGTTAAGTTTACCATACGCTTACATGGAAGCAACACATCAACAAAGCAACAGTTAAAGGCCATTTCAAGATGAATATGTTCCTTCGTAGGCAACTCTCAGAACTAACTCCTTGGAGAAAGAAGCAAGGATACATATAAGAGCTATGTAAAATGAATATTCAGTCAGGATGAACAGAACTGAATGCAATTTAAGACAGTCACTCTCATTTCCTTGGGCAATGAATATCCACATAACATAGACCTATGGTGTCAGAGTATGTTGTTGTTTGTCCATCACAGGTGATGATGACCATTTGTTAGTACCACTTTTGAAAATTCAATTTTAGTTATGTCCTTGATTATGAGTACGTAGATGGCTAATGAGCCCTATTCGAGCTATAAATGTCCTTGGACAGTTCGGACATGGAATGACGACAGTAGACGGATCTTGGTCTATCCGTGACTTTCTAGCTGCTCTCCGCTGTTGAGCTGCTGCATTTCTCTTCTTTTCACAAGATGATGCGCTCTTATTTATTTTAGAACGCCATGTAGATCTATTTTGTGCAAGTTCTTCCCATGTATCGTGGTCCATATCGTTCCCATGTATTTCAAAGGATTTTAGTGAGTTCTTCAACGAGTCTTTGTAGCGCTTCTTTTGGCCACCTTGAGATCGTGTACCCTTCTCCAGCTCACCATAGAGAAGTATCTTTGGCAGACGATGGTCTGGCATACACACCAAATGACCTGCCCAACGAATTTGTGTTGCATCAGGAAATGCAGACACCTATGGTGCCAGAGTATATGCCTATGGTGTAAGAGTATACACGGATGGATCAGCAAAAGGTGCAATACGGATATATGTATATATATAGCAGACGTATATATAGAGTACCCAAAATATGCTCGAAATACGTTCAGAATACCAGGAGGAAAATGCTGTAATAATTAATAATAATTCGACCAAATTCAGAAATTCGGGCAATCAGGGTTGCATCTGGAAAAAAAATGTTGAACTCCAGCCTTGATCCACAGCTTGTGGTATCTGACAGATGCAGTACATCAAGCGCTTCAGTATATAAATATACCTGTAGTTGAATGGAATGTGACAGACCGAAATGCGCATATATATTGCAGTCAAACTGTAAACTTTGACACCTCGCATTCCGTTCTACAGACTGCATTCTGATAATTTAGCAGGAGTTTGAGAATAACTCCAACCGCAATACGTGACCATCTACTATATAAAACATATTGGGCAATATGAAGTCACGCCTTCTTTAATGACTCGTTTGACTATTTCCGTGGTTTTCATTGGTCACTATGATTATACTATGATTAGACAGCCAATGAAAATCAAGGGAATAGTCAAATTATTTTAGAAAAGCTTGATTTCCAATTAGCAAATATGTCTTATATTTCCAAGGGTCACGCAGCAACGGGGATAAATTACCGTACTTGGCGTATGCGCCTCGGAGATTACATTTTTCTGTAAAATTAAATGTGATTTGGGCCACCCTGTGGGGAGAAAAAGTAACAAATAGGACTAAGAAGAACAGGGCACAGAATGTCAAGAAGGTTATTAGCGTTAGTTGCCAGCGTTTAATTGCGTGTTGAAGTAGCCACGGATCGTCTGTATTGTACCGGTGCCAATACGTGCAGATTGCCTTTATGGCTCACGCTGCACGGAACAACGACGGTGAATACGGTAAAGGACCATAACTCACAGGTCCATTGCTGTCAAGGAGAAATTTGGTCTCACAAAGTTGCTACTGGTTGTGAAGTGAAGTTTTGTAGAAATTCTGCAAGGTTAACACAGTGTAGTGTTTTTTTGTGTGTGCTATTTGAGACCGGTACAGATAGTTGTCCTGTTCTGGGACGTAGTGGATCAGACGTGTCTGTGACGGTCCGAATTCGATCCCCTCCACAGGCAGTTGTGCATCCGGACTGTTCAGAAAGAAATGGAATACTACTGAACATATTTATATTGCCTAGAAAATAACTATATCACTATAGAAAATCAAAAACTGCTGAGTTGATTGATGGCTACGTCTTGAATAGTATAAATTAGCAATTTTTTCTTACAGCAGATAAGTATGCTTGGTGGCTGTGTCAGTTTTTTCTTCATCTTCGCTCGCTGCCTTGTCTTCCATCCGTGTGTTGCTGGGGGGGGGGCGAACAGGGAAACACTTTTACCTGCCAGTCATGTCGTACGAGGCGGCGTTTGGGGGTAGAGTTGGCTGTCCGTGACTCAGAAGCCATGCTGAAGTCGAATGTGCCAGACCTATAGACACGGAAATCACAGGCAAGCTGTAAACGTATTCCGTTCTCCTGACTGTATCCTGCTAATTCTGAAGGAGCTGAGAACGAAGAAGAACCTCTTCGATTTCTCAGTGAAACAATGATATCCATAGAAAATATGCCAGGAATATCAGCTGGATGACATAATATGCCAGGAATATCAGCTGGGTGACATAATATGCCAGGAATATCAGCTGGATGACATAATATGCCAGGAATATCAGCTGGATGACATAATATGCCAGGAATATCAGCTGGATGACATAATATGCCAGGAATATCAGCTGGATGACATAATATGCCAGGAATATCAGCTGGATGACATAATATGCCAGGAATATCAGCTGGATGACATAATATGCCAGGAATATCAGCCGGATGACATAATATGCCAGGAATATCAGCCGGATGACATAATATGCCAGGAATATCAGCTGGATGACATAATATGCCAGGAATATCAGCTGGATGACATAATGTAAACAACCTGCGATATGCTGATGAATTTTGATAGCCGAAAATGAAACATTTACTAGAAATGATGAATATCATCGCAAAATGACGTCAAAACAAAGGGCGTCGTCTGAATAGCAGAAAAACTGAGGTCATGTTTATATCAAAAACTAAATATGTCTGCCGTTAAGCGTCGTGGTGGGAAGTTGTAGTTGTCTGTCTTTGGTCATTTGGGTCGCATTTTGGACATGGTCAGCCCATGTCTTAGTTGCAACATAAGTAACCGCGCGGGAAGGTTGTGGAGAAACGTGTTTCCATGATTGTCTGCATCCATCTAGTTCGTGGTCTTTCTTGTGACTTGTAGCCCATCTACTGCTGTTATATACACGGAGGACTGGTTGCGTTGGTTTCACTCTCATAATGTGGCCAAACCACCTTGGTTTGCCAGGTAATCTTGATTGTAAAGTCTTTATTTTTTTTTTTACTTCTGATATCTTCATTTCTTTTCTTCATATCGTCAGTCTCTTTTCGGTGACGTTTATAGATTCATCAAACATCTTATGTCACACGCTGTTATCGTATTCGCGCTAGTGCCTTAACCAAGGGCCATGTTTGACATTGGTAACGCAGAGTTGGTATAAAAATACTATTTATTAAATGTCGTTTTGTAGCCACGCAGTTTATGTATGTGTGTTTGAATATTGGCGACTGCTGGTAAGTCACCAACATTCAGTCACCCTAATGTCAAACATTCACCTTATTATCAAACATCCACCCTATTGTCGAACATCCAACTTATTGTCAAACATCCAACTTATTGTCAAACATCCACCCTATTGTCAAATATCCACCCTATTGTCAAACATCCACCCTATTGTCAAACATCTACCATTTTGTCAAATATCCACCCTATTGTCAAACATCTACCCTATTGTTAAACATCCACCCTATTGTCAAACATCCACCATATTGTCATACATCCACCATATTGTCAAATATCCACCCTATTGTTAAACATCTACCATATTTTCAAATATCCACCATATTGTCAAACATCTACCCTATTGTCAAACATCTACCCTATTGTCAAATATCCACCCTATTCTCAAACATCCACCATATTCTCAAATATCCACCCTATTGTCAAACATCCACCATATTCTCAAACATCCACCATATTCTCAAACATCCACCATATTCTCAAACATCCACTCTCCCAATACTCAAACATCCACCCTATTGTCAAACATCCACCATATTCTCAAACATCCACCATATTCTCAAACATCCACCATATTCTCAAACATCCACCATATTCTCAAACATCCACTCTCCCAATACTCAAACATCCACCCTCATGTCAAACAAAATGTAAGTTTAAGAACTAAGAAAGACATTGATATTATAACATTTTCCCGATTTCTTGTTAACTCTAGCCCAACTTTCCGCAACCCGAAACATATTTCAGCCATCAGGACAGGATTGGATTTAGGTGCGATGTTGTAATGTACACCTTTCCGACACGTTAAGCGAAGAGTTCGGTGGGGGGTCGCAGTTTTCCATCCCATCGTCACCTTTGTCCGAGATGTTGTGTTACCTTTAAACTCTGATTGGAGGATTTTTGTTCTACACGCCCCCATCATGGACATCAAACGGGCCGAGAATGAGCAGGGGAAAGTAATACCGCACAGGCCTGAATATATGGATTCGTTATTTTAAAGCTTTACTTGAAATTACAATGAAACTGGAAAAAATCATGAAGTAACTATGGTAATGGGAGACTTTAACACAAAAGTAAAAGATAACTGGTTGGTTGCTGATCCAGCGGTCCATGGGCTCATGCCCTTTGACCCAATGCCATTGTGTGATATATGCATGTGTTTGTCGTGAGCTTTTTTTCCCCCATTTAATGTATTCCATTTATCTGGTCCTGGAGGGAGAAGCATTTTCTTGGTGCCATCCAGTCATCATCATCATCAAGTGCCGTCTCTGCAACGTATCTCCAACATCTCTTGTCTTGGTGGTGCACTCTGCTAGACTGTAACCTGTCCATCGTGTAATGTTACTCTCCCACTTGTATCTCTGCCTACCTCTTGCTCGCTTCCCTTTGACTTTACCCTCAAGTAAGGTCTTCAATAGGGTGTCATGTCTTTTAATGTGTCCAACGTATTTTATTTGCCTGATCTTTATTTCTCTTAATAGTTCTTTCTTCATATTAAGTGTCTTTAGCACCTCTTTATTTGTTTTCTTCTCTTTCCATGATGTTCTCCCTATTCTTCTATATACCCACATCTCAAAGGCATCAATTTTGTCTTCTAATTGTTTATTTAGTGTCCATGTTTCTGAGCCATACATTAATATGGAATAGATGTAGCATTTTATAATTCTCATTTTTAACTTGTTTGTAATTTGTTTAGATATTAATAATTTCCTCATGTCATTGAAGGTACTTTTAGCCATTCCTATTCTCCTTTTAACTTCTGTTTCACATCTGCCATCATTTGTGACTATGTGTCCAAGATATTGATACTGTTTTACTTGATGTAGTTTCTCTCCCTGTATGTTTATGTTTACCTCCTGTTCTTCTGTGTCTTTGCTGAAGAACAGGAGGTAAACATAAAGTGCCATCCAGTGCTGAACATTAAAAAAAGGTGGTAGTCAACAGTTTCATTGCCGGCACTCTGGAGTGTGTTGTGGTTGTATCCAGGTGATTGTTAAGCTGTACACGGTGTGTGAGATGATAACAAAATAAGTGACGTATCGAGGAATGAGTACCAGCAAATACTTTAATAATAGGGAATACATGGTTCAAGCAACATCCAAGAAGGCGCTGTGTACATGGATTAGCCCATTAGGTAGTAAAAAGTAAAGTTAACCCATATCATTTATTAATGCAGTAGGGGTGAGATGTTAGCGATCTCATATTTCAGAGGCTCTGCAAATGAGGGCGGTAGCCATCTCCTATCCCTCGCAGTCTTTACTTCCCGGGTTAATCCGGTACCCATTTAAGGCTGGGTCGACCCGGGAGCCGTTGCGATCTGAAAAAAACATTTCCGCATCAACTGGGGAATGTACCCAGCACCACTCATAAGCGAAGCCAATGCGTTAACCACTGCTCTTCGCGGCTCCCATTAGGTAGAAAAAACATAGAAAAAATCACAATGTCTACGAAAACAAGACTATGTGCTGACAGCAACAATGATCATATACTACTGGTGGGGAAAATTTGTATAAGATTTAATCAAGAGATCACAAAGAAATATGAAATTAGATTTAGCATTATTGAAATCAGATGATAACATCAAAGAAAGATACAATATAAGTGTACATAATAGATACAATACTATTGCAAAGACTCAGAGTATTGAAGATCAATGGGGTACACAGTTGGGCTTTCGGAAAAATAAAAGCTGTACAGATGCAATCATCATCCTCAAACAACTTTCAGAAAGAGCGACAGAACATAACCAAGACTAATATCTGGCTTTCGTGAACCAAAAGAAAGCTTTTTACAGAGTGGATAGAGCGCAACTAAGGATAACACTACATGCATACGGAGTTCTCCAACATCTGATAGGCCTATGTCACAGAATATACGCCAATAGTCAATGAGCAGAACGAGAACAGGTACATCCGATTTTCCAAATTCACTCCTGAGTGAGAAAGAGATGTCTACCCCCATGTTTCCCCTATTATTCATAATATACATATATCACATCTGCAAAGTAGCAAATGCAACGGAAGAAAACAATCTGAAGGATAATTTATACGAATTGCTATTTGCAGACGACCAATCACTAGCATCAGAAGAGCAAATAAAAGACAAATAGATTACATCAAACATACCAAACCTTTAACGTGAAGATAAACATAGACAAGACCGAAGTAATGCAGATCTTATTTCTTTTCTACTCGCAACCTCACGAATTGCTAGCAATTAGCTATTACTTCCTATGAGCATTGGGGAGGTTTCTCCGAGCATTCTTTCATACCCGGGAGGCTTCAGCTTATTGCAATGCCTATTGATGGATGGAGCCTTCAACTCAGAGGATGTAAAAAACAATGAAGATGGAAAGAACAGACAGGAGCACCAATATATATATATAGGAAACAACAGACATAGAGAAGTGACATAATTCACATACCTATGAAGCAATATAACAACAGACAGCAAGAGAAACAAAGAAATACACAATAGATGTAAAGCATGCCAAGCCCTAGGGCAAGTGACACCAATCTTCAGAAACAAAAATGTAGATTTAAACGCCAAAATAATACTATTCAAAACGAGTATTATACCAACGCTGTGTTACCAGTGCCAAACATGGACAACGACTGCACGAGACAAACGTAACTCTGTGACAGCTTAAATGGCATGCTTACTCAGAAACCTAGGAATGTCGCTAAGAGACAGAGTGAGAAATGAGGACATTAGACACAGAACCGGCACCGCCCAAATCTTGGAATATATTAAGAGTTAACAGATCAAATGGTTTGCATACATCAACAAACTACCATCAGGCAGCATACCACAGCAAGCTATGCTACACACAGTGACGGCAGACTGAGAGGACGACCGCGAAATCCATGGACCACCGAAATGGTTGGTTGCTGATCCAGCGGTCCATGGGCTCACGCTCTTTCACCCAATGCCATTAAAATAACATTATATTGCTGTGAAGTGACCACCCAAATAAAAGAGGCGGCAAATTCCACAATATACTCAGCAAACACGAGGGCAATCTCCAGAAAACTATCGCTGACTCTGAAAGGCAACAAAGGTTTTAGCGAATAGATAGATAGATCAAATAAAACGTGTTTACACATTCGATAAACCAAACATCTAAAGAAAGAAATACCAACACAAAAAAAACATACATCAAAACAAAAGTGAATGATAGAAGATATATTAGAATTAATGAACACCAGACAAAAAATAAACACAAAATAAGAATATCATAAAATACATAAGGAGATAAGAGAGAAATGCAACGTAGCAAAAGAAAGCTGGCTGAACAAGAAATGCAAAGAAATTGAATCGCATTAGAATCAATACACAGCATTACTACATATACATATGCACATTGATGTGATAACAGGGAAAAGAACGCAAACAGTTACAGGGTGTCTAAAATCTAAGACAGGGCAAGTATTAATGGGAAAAGATCGCATAGTACAGAGATGGTAGGAATATATCAAAGAACTTTGTGAGGACAATAGATTCTATAAAATTCTCAGAATCATCACGAAAAGAAACAAAATAAAAACAGATATAAGTTCTGAACAATGTGGCTTCGTAGAAGGCAAAGAAACCAACAATGCTATAATATATTTTGTGAACAATAATAGAGACGTCTATAAAGGTAACAACAGATCTGTACCTGTTTTATAGACTACACAAAAGCATTTGAATAAAGTTAAACATAGTGAAGTTATACACATGCTAGAGAATTTGAACATCAACAGTAAGGCTTTAAGAATCATCAAGAACATATACTGGCAAAAAACAGCAGCAATAAGAGTAGAAATTCAATGTCGCCCCTTCCAACAAATAAAACAAGGAGTTAGGCGGGGATGTGTACTTTCACCAGACCTGTTCTCGTTATACACTTACAGTGAAAACATAATGCGTGCAATAGTTGATATCCCAGGAATATCAGTGAATATCAAACATAACATAAATTATTTAGGGTATGCGGATGACACTGTTCTGATTACTAAATGTGAGGAAGACCTTCAAGTATTAATGAATGTAGTAGTGACAGTTAATAAAATGTCATGGGAAATAGAAACGAAAGCGATGAGAGATTGCTCAATTGTTGCTTGGTAAATAATTTAGCAATCATGAATACGTTTTTTGAACAACATCCTCGCCCGAGTGTTGACAGGGCCCAAGAGGGGAGCAAAGAATAGCAACATTGTCTACCTTCCAGGCATGTCATAATATCATAATAGACGACTAAGGAGGTTAGGGGTGGAGTTGGCTGTCTTATACAATAGACGGTCACAAGTGATCCAGAAGCCATGCTGAGGTCTGTTGAAAGGCGCACGTATCGCATCCAAGCTCTAAACCATGTTCTCCGAATCCATGGTGCTAATCTACAGGAGTTTGAGAGCCAACGCCGAAGAGTGAGATTTAACAAATTGTACATGACGTGATGCCATATTGTCATAACATTCGCCACGGGGTGCAAGTTATGACTTCTAATTGTCTCTCATAAGTCAGTCCCTACCATGATTCAAACCCGCGCCCCAGCTATTATGAGAATGACCTCTAACAAATCGGTCATTCTATCACAAATATATATGACACGGATATACTACTTAAATGTAACAGAAACTTCAAATCTTGTCAATGAAAACAGTTTACATTTATCTGGTGCGGACTCTCTTTCACTTGTGTAAATACTCTGCCGTACGTGAGAATAGCCAATTTTGGATGAACGATCAAAAGCTGAAGTCTCCAAACTTAACAGACGCGGTATCGATAGAAGACCCGTAATCCTGCTGCCCCCATTTGTTTACGCGGATCGTGATTAGATTTTAATTTAAATCAATTGTTTTGTGTGGCCAATCTATGAGCCTAGAATTAGCGGTCTCGCGCACTGGGAGTATTCTATGTCGCTACCGCCCGTCGAGCCCTGATGGGTCCACACGACAAAATTACAGGGAGATGATAGCTGAGTTGAAAAATCTCATCGCATCTACTCAAAGTGGCCGGGACATGGGTACTTTAAAGAGAGAGGGCTTGATCGTTCTTTGTGAACTTGTGATGTCAAATGGCGTTTGTGAGATGAAAAAAGAGCAGGAAAATGAGACACTTTTCCAGAAAGCTGTAATTTTCAGAAGTAAAAATATTGGTGTGGCACCTGCTTCGATAGTTCTTTGATTCTATGTTTTGCATATACACAGTACAGGTTCATGGAAGTGCAATACATCATTACACTTGTAGGGCTAGTAAAAAGTAAAGTTAACCCATATAATTGATTAATCCCGTAGGGGTATGAGATGTTAGCGATCTCACATTTCAGTGGCTCTGCTGTATGAGGGAAGTAGCCATCTCTCCTTGCATTCTTTACTTCCCAGGCAAATCCGTACCCATTTAAGGCTGGTTCGACCAGGGAGCTGTTACGATCTGAAAAACATTTCTACATCAACTGGGGAATGAACCTAGGACTACGCATATGTGAATCCAGTGCGCTAATCACAGCGCTATGCTCTCCCCCCCCCCCCCCCCATTAGAGGGCTAGGGAACAATTAAAATTAACAGATATAGACAACTTTCCACTCATGGTGCCAAACCCCTTTTATCTAGTTCAAAGTGTCAGCTTCCGAACACTTGCTGTAGCCACAAGAACGGTTCTGTTTAAAAGGAAAATATCTAAAAAAAAAGGAAACAGTAAACTTGTGTTGGTATTTGGCTGACGTGTATATGAAGAAAGAACTACTAAGAGAAATAAAGATCATGCAAATAAAATACTTTGGACACATTAAAAGACATGACACCCTATTGAAGACCTTACTTGAGGGTAAAGTCAAAGGGAAGCGAGCAAGAGGTAGGCAGAGATACAAGTGGGAGAGTAACATTACACGATGGACAGGTTACAGTCTAGCAGAGTGCACCACCAAGACAAGAGACAGGAGATGTTGGAGATACGTTGCAGCCAACCTTCGTTGCGGAGACGGCACTTAATGATGATAATGATGATGTATTGACAGGGAACCATCAGCAAAAACGACTTGTGATAACCTCTGAACTGACAAAGTATAACTTGTTACAAACCCCACTCTCCATATTTGGATACTAAATGTAGATAGTTTTTTTCCCTTCATATTAGTATAGTAACAACATGTTGTGTTATTCGTTCTCAGGACCTCAGAGACTCTATATAAATTACGGGGGGGGGGTGTGTGGGGGTCTGTTCATGTTTTACAATTATTGGGGGGAGGGGGTGTTATTGTGATAAACCTAAAAAAACTGAAGTCCTACAGAAAAACTGTTTTATAGAAGAATTAAATTGTTTCTTCTTCAGCGTTCATTCTCAAACTCCCACTGAATCTCTCTTGTAGCAGGACCATGATCCTACTAGATTTCCAGCAGGATGTAGTCCAGAGAATGGAAATGCGTTGTGCCTCCGTTTTATTTGCGCCAATGGCCCGACACATCCGTCGTCGACGGAATTAAATTGTTTGGATAATGATTATTCATCATTATCACACCATAACCCTTCAGGGTAGAAAGGTTTGCCACCCTGGAAACCGTAACACACAATCCCGTCACGCACCTCTGTTCGTTGCAGTTTCCTGTTTAAGAAATCTACAATACACACTTTTAAATATACAATTATTGGTCAAAAACTATTTATATTATTCTGTCTTCGCACTTGGCAATAGATTATAATTTTTCTGTCTTAATTGGCGTGCTTTACTGTCAACTTTCTCCAAAGTTGAAGATTTTGTTTGACTCTTGATATATATTCATTAAATTTTTCAACATTTCATTGAAAACACAAAGGAATGTAGATACAATTTCAATTATCCTGACATCAGTATTCAAATGGAAAATTTCGTCCGTGTTTTGCCAGGGTCCGAAAGGGGAGCAAAGAATAGCAACACTGTTTACCTTCCATGCATGTCGTACGAGGCGACTAAGGAGGTTATGGGATGGAGTTGGCTGTCCCATCCCATATAGGGTCAGTGACCCAAAGCCATGCTGAAGTCGGATGCGTCAGGCAGAAAGGCGCAGGTATCGCAGCAATGCTGTAAACCATGGCACAACACATTCAGTTCTCAGTACTACATCCTGCTAATCTGCAGGAGTTTGAGAACGAACGCAGAAGAAGAAGAAAATGGAAAATTCTACCAGTAGTTGAAAAGGGTCAGCTATTGGTTATACAGTACAAAAAAAGTCTAAATTTCGTGTCAATTGCACACATTGCGCATAATAAAATATATTAAGAGTATAGTTATCGTAGTGACAATTAATGCCTACCTACGTATTTTATGGTTAATTAATCTAAATATTTTATCAAAAATTAATTTAAATATTCATTTTTTAGGGTTGTGGGTTAGTTATGTTTTAACTATTCATTTTGCAAGTAGACCATTCCACTATAAAAAAATACTTTTAAGTGATTAAAAGATAAAGATGGCATGGCAGCAACCTGCCGTCGGTAATGAAGATAACTCTTTATGTACTTAGCCGCAGTAACTATTAGGTGGGGTGGTCAGTTCCCTTACTTGCTGTCTTTACCTGCCCTAACTCATATGTCAGGTACTCATTTACAGCTGAGTCGCCTGGAGGAGTGGTCATGTCAAACGAGAAATCACAACCCCGATTTCTTTTTGTTCCGACGTGGTTTCAAACCTGGCACGCTGTAACCTTGTGATAGCAAGCAATCACACTATCAACTAGGCTACCGCGCTCCCCTAAGTGATAGCTACAGCAAAATCCCTACAGCCAAAAAATGCTGGGTTGATGACTACGCCCTGAATAGGATATGCTACCAATTTTATTTTCTTGTGCGCAGTAGTAAGTCTAACACAACTATAAGAGAGGAAAACAAACAAACCTATATATCTTCCTTCATTAGACAAAGGCGTTGGACTTACATCGGCCATGTTCTCAGAATCAACAGCCTAAGAATTCCCCATCAATCACTATATTGGGTGCCACCCGGAGTAAGACGAAGAGGGAGACCTAGAGAAACTCTACGAAGAACCATTAATAGAGAAGGCATGTCAATGAACCTAAACAACACGCAAGAATTGAAAGACCTGGCAACACAGACAGAAATGAAAAGCTATGGTTTCTGCCCTATGCGTCGCCTATGGCCCTGGAGGAACATAACAACATAACATAACAGTAGTAAGTACATATCCTCGATCAATGCTGGATAAGTAACTGCTCTATCAGCCAGTCGACACCCATTAATACTTCTCACCAATCTTCAGCTTTTAATTAGATTCAAGCAAAATGTACGAGTCTGATTACTTTTTTAGAAATATACGAGTTTAGTACTGCAAGCGTTTCTTATACACTTTTGGAGTAGGGTAGCTTCCTAAAATACAGCAGGAAAAGCCCTTCCTGACAGAATGGTCTTTGATGTTTAGTATTAGTCACCGTACCCAATACTGTTCACAACGGGAGACGTAATTGATACTGCAATTTTGAAAGTTAAAGAATGTCTGCTGTGGACTGAGTGAAGGTTTAATAACCTGAGTGTCAGGAAAGATCAAAGTTATCGAGTTTACTTTATAGAAAACTGTCATGCCGTGACACTCGGTATAAAAGGCATGCGAGCATATTCAAAAGAAGCCTTTTTACGTAATGTTTTCAATTTCTGTGCATTTTGTTGACATTTTGTGCATTCTGTACATATTATTATTCCATCACTGTGCTACCAGTGCAAAACATGGACAATAACAGCTCAAGACAAAAGAAAAATAGTGACAGCAGAAATGACATGTCTACGAAGAATACTCGGAGTGTCATTAAGAGATAGAATTAAAAACGATAACTTCAGACAAATAACCAAAACAATACCAGTATTTGAACATATTAAAAAAACCCAGATCAAGTGGTTTTCGCTTCCAGATTACCAACAAATTCAATGCCACAAATGGCCATGACACATAGACATAACGGCTATAAAGTCAGAGGCAGACCATGTAAAAGATGGATCACAGAAATCGAAGACGCCACAGGAATAAGCTTGTAAACAACACACAAGAAGGCCATCTCCAGAGAACTCTTCCACCCCTGACGCCACAAGGCAAACACAGGCCACAGCGGATAGATAGATAGGTAGATAGATAGATAGATAGATAGATAGATAGATAGATAGATAGATAGATAGATAGATAGATAGATAGATAGATAGATAGATAGATAGATAGATAGATAGATAGATAGATAGATAGATAGATAGATAGATAGATAGATAGATAGATAGATAGATAGATAGATAGATAGATAGATAGATAGATAGATAGATAGATAGATAGATAGATAGATAGATAGATAGATAGATAGATAGATAGATAGATAGATAGATAGATAGATAGATAGATAGATAGATAGATAGATAGATAGATAGATAGATAGATAGATAGATAGATAGATAGATAGATAGATAGATAGATAGATAGATAGATAGATAGATAGATAGATAGATAGATAGATAGATAGATAGATAGATAGATAGATAGATAGATAGATAGATAGATAGATAGATAGATAGATAGATAGATAGATAGATAGATAGATAGATAGATAGATAGATAGATAGATAGATAGATAGATAGATAGATAGATAGATAGATAGATAGATAGATAGATAGATAGATAGATAGATAGATAGATAGATAGATAGATAGATAGATAGATAGATAGATAGATAGATAGATAGATAGATAGATAGATAGATAGATAGATAGATAGATAGATAGATAGATAGATAGATAGATAGATAGATAGATAGATAGATAGATAGATAGATAGATAGATAGATAGATAGATAGATAGATAGATAGATAGATAGATAGATAGATAGATAGATAGATAGATAGATAGATAGATAGATAGATAGATAGATAGATAGATAGATAGATAGATAGATAGATAGATAGATAGATAGATAGATAGATAGATAGATAGATAGATAGATAGATAGATAGATAGATTTTGTTGACATTCAACACAAGGTATATGGATAGTGATGAAGTGTAAACAAGGATCGCTAAGGCGAGTAGCACTTTCGGCAGATTGTACACAAATGTTTGGCATAGAAATGGCGTTAACCTAGCGGAGAATTTAGTCTCCTAATTTCTTCATTTCTTATTTGATCTAGTTTAGTAACCATTACATCTTTTCTCAGACACTTCATTTCACATGTGATGTTGTCTCTGCTGCGCGGTGACCAAAATAATTTTCATCATTCTTCTAAAAAAGACCACGACTCAGTAGCCTCCATCTCACATGTACAATATGCTAAAACCTATCAGACTTCACATCCTGTGGCACTATTAGCTTTCCCTTTCCGTTTAACGTCATATCAAGATGAATTTCTTTGCTCGTGGGGTTGAAAATTTCGACTCGAAAACTATGCCCGTAATTCTGCTTAAATGTGGCCGAATATTGCAGCTTGAGGACTATGCCTAAGGATCAAACAGCACAGATTGAGAAACACTTTGCCAAACAGCGGCGGAAAAAGCCAAGTAACTGAAACCGGGTTTCCAGATTTGCTCGATTCCTCGCTTAGTGGACACGGACAATAGCCGAACAAATGTTGCTCTCTTCAACGAGTAGTCGGGTCATCTAGGTTGAATTACCGCTCTCCGATCTGGAAGTGTGAAGCTTAGGGAACTGTCCTCCAACGAAGAATTCTCCCTCAAACGTTATTTGATTCACTATTAATTACTACTATTGGGGAAGATTTGTTATTATAAGTTTCTAACCGCTTTTCTCAAATGCTTGTCTTCTTTGTTAACGGCCGGCTGTTCTTGTTGTTTTACTAGAAAGGCGGCAGTTGCTGTTCAGAGGACTCCCTTCCCCAAATTAACCATTTTCCCCCTTCATCAGATGTATCGACCGTATTGGATTCAGTTTTGACCGTATTGGATTCAGTGTTGACCGTATTGGATTCAGTGTTGACCATATTGGATGTATCTGGATTGACCGTATTGGATGTATCTGATTGACCGTATTGGGTCAATGGATTGACCGTATTGGGTGTATATGAATTGACCATATTGGGTGTATATCGATTGACCATATTGGATGTATCTGGATTGACCATATTGGGTCAATGGGTTGACCATATTGGGTGTCATGGATTTACCGTATTGGATACATCTAGATTTACCATAGTGGGTGTATCTGTTTTGACCATATTGGGTGTATCTAGATTGACCATATTGGGTGTAAATAGATTGACCATATTGGGTGTATCTAGATTGACCATATTGGGTGTATCTAGATTGACCATATTGGATGTATCCAGATTGACCGTATTGGATATATCTGGATTGATCGTATTGAATTTATCAGGGTTGGATTCAAGTGTGATATAAAGTGGTCAATATCGTTGATACCTCCAAATCCGTGCATGGGATTAACTAGGGTCGTAGGTGTGCCACATTTGAAACACCAGTACAACAAAGCCCGCCAAACATCATCCATGTCTTCCATCCTGCATGTGACACAAATCACACCCTGGCCATTACATGATGTTGTCAAGGATTTTCTTATCACCACTTCTCCATATATACCCTGAACTGTTCCCTGAATAATCTTGGGTAATCTATGAAAATGTATGGTGTCTCGTTACGTGTCAGAACCACGCAAGTTTACTTTTATTTACATACTATACGTAAACAGACTTCCTCACTCTCACACGCTATAACTAGTAAACAGACTTCCTCACTCTCACACGCTATAACTAGTAAACAGACTTCCTCACTCTCACACGCTATATCTAGTAAACAGACGTTCTCACTCTCACACGCTATATCTAGTAAACAGACGTTCTCACTCTCACACACTATAAGTAGTAAACAGACTTCCTCACTCTCACACGCTATATCTAGTAAACAGACGTTCTCACTCTCACACACTATAAGTAGTAAACAGACTTCCTCACTCTCACACGCTATATCTAGTAAACAGACGTTCTCACTCTCACACGCTATATCTAGTAAACAGACGTTCTCACTCTCACACGCTATATCTAGTAAACAGACTTCCTCACTCTCACACGCTATATCTAGTAAACAGACTTCCTCACTCTCACACACTATAACTAGTAAACAGACTTCCTCACTCTCACACACTATATCTAGTAAACAGACGTTCTCACTCTCACACGCTATATCTAGTAAACAGACGTTCTCACTCTCACACGCTATATCTAGTAAACAGACGTTCTCACTCTCACACGTTATAATTAAACAGGCTGCCTCAGTCTAGCATACTGTAATACTTAAACATACTTTAACTAGTAGACACATTTGAAGCTGTGAATACTTTGAAACTTGCACTGGTATGCAGATTTGAAGCTGTGAATACTTTGAAACTTGCACTGGTAGGCGGATGTGAAACTGTGAATACTTTGAAACTTGCACTGGTAGGCGGATGTGAAACTGTGAATACTTTGAAACTTGCACTGGTAGGCAGATTTGAAGCTGTGAATACTTTGAAACTTGCACTGTTAGGAAAATTTGAAGCTGTGAATGCTTTGAAATTTACGATTACGAATTTATCTATGTTCCTTACTCCTTTTAATTTTGGCGTAAGAGATAGAATTTGATGATGGTGGTTCTAACATCCATATTGCATTGTCCCTTGCAGGCTATGTATGATCTGTATGCTGTACCTTAAATGATTTACCATATGAAGACATAATTATATACACAGACGGCTCAGTCAACAGAAATACAAATACAAGTGGTTGGGTTTTTGTTGCTTTCAACAATGGCGTGAAGTTGGTTGAGAAATCTTCAGCATATTACATTGTCATATCGAGCATGAGGATGGAGATAGAGTGAGTTACAGCAGCACTAAGTTGATAACTTATATGTTAACACACTCGGTAATACTCACAGACTCTCTAAGCATGCTGCGCAATATAGAAAAGTGCATACTGAGAAAGAAATAGTAAGATTTATTGAATAACTCAATTGTCCAGAGCATTACGTAGTTATACTGCCCTGGTCATGCCTGGTTCAGAGGAAACAAGAGAGCCGACTTGGCAATGCGGCGATAACTGGCGCATTGCTGAAAAGAGATAAAGAAGAATTAGCTACGGCAGTCATAAATTCATTTCAAGATGAAGATGATAGCATTGAAGCTGAGAAAGTACACATGCAAAGATTTTCAGAAATGGGAGTGTTTAGAGGCGAGGGAAGGAAAGTGGTTGTTTTTTATTGAAAGACCCGAAGATCACGTAATCAACACTTAACTGGGACTCTGAGTCTACTTACACTGGGGTGGCTTCTGGAACGGAGGGCGGGGCAGTTATGAGAGTGCCCGCGTGTTGTGATGCTAGTTTCTTATCAAGAATCAGGAACCGTATGCAGATTTTCTTTCGATGACACGAGGTAGCCAGTTGGTAACTGAAACCATCGAATTGGTCATGTCAAATACATGGAAATAAACGCGCATGATAATTCTTAACGCACATAATTACAAATGATGGTAAATGTGAAATAGAAGTTAAAATGAGAAGTATAATGACTAGAAGTACTTTAGATGTCTTGAGGAAACTACTAACATCCCCCCACCCCCCCCCCCCCCCCCCCCACCACCAAAAAAATATTTTCCTTTAATGTAGTTTTTGTATATTCTAATTCCAGTGTATGTTTTTATATTGACAAAGGCCTTGTGGTCGGAACGTTGACTCCGACCCCAACTCGCCTGTATGTAACACCGAATTTTAACCATATTTTAAATAATGTGTTTATTGGTTTACATTTTTTTTTCAAACAGATTACAAACTAAAAAATGAGAATGAATTAATGTATGGCTCATAAACATGACTTCTTCTTGGTTTCCCTCTGCATCTTGATGTTTCCATTATCATGTTGTATGCTCTTGCCGCTAACGAAGAATGATTCATTCTCATTAAATCTATATTACACTGTGTAGTTGTTTGTGTGCTTTTTTTATTACTACCTACTTCAACTCAAATATCTTCGCCATTTTTATGTTCACAATTTTAACGGTTGTTTCCCTTCAAAATTCGATGTTTTTTCCCAGTGTAGTCCTACCCTTGAAATTTTCAGATTTCAGGATTTGTATAATATTCTGCAGCAATTAAATTTGTAATAGCATTTTTTTCCCCAAAACTGTGTATACAATTTAAAAAAAATAATTTTACAACGTATATTTAAAAAAAAATTTAGCTTCTTATTTAGTTTTCTAAAATAAAATATTGAATATTGATACATCTTTAGTTTATTTCGCATTCAGTTTTTGTAAAAATATACTCCTTTCCCTCCAAAAGTCTCCAGAGAAAAGTGTTCCACGCACATAGAAACATTAATGTACATTTTTTCCAATTTATTTTTCACATATTATGCATACATGAACTTAATAATCTTGTCATATTCAGTAATCATATTTCTGTCATGGAAATCCTTGAATGATGTAATAGATAGTTGAGTAGACTGAACTATTTTAGTCTTTGTTTTTTTCAATATATTATATATATACATATATATGGGGAGGCATCAGAATTTTAGAAGGCTTAGGTGGGGCATAGTTAAAAAAAAAAGGTTGGGAAGCACTGGTCTATGCGATGGTAAGCGCTATCTCTATCAACACAGCTAAAGGGGCTGTGTCATCATTGTCTTCAAGAATGATATGAGTCAATTCTTTCTTGGTATTTGCAATTCATCCTTGTTTGCGAACTAATAATGTCTGAAGCTGTACTGTTAGTAGTGTCACTTCATTTCTCAAATGTTCACGTTTTTTTCGTTGATAAAATATTCCTCACATCTTGTAGTGCTGCGCAGGAGTTGCGCAGCCGTGTCAAACTCCGCTGCTAATCCCCGATTCATTCCGTCCAGTTGGACACTATTTCTTCGTATTCTTCTTTTGCGTTCGTTCTCAAACTCCTGCAAATTAGCAGGATGTAGTCCAGAGAACGGAATGCGTTGTGTCATGGTTTACAGCATTGCTGCGATATCTTCGCCTTTCGGCCTGACACATCCGACTTCAGCATGGCTTTGGGTCACTGGCCCTATTTGGAATGGGACAGCCAACTCCATCCCATAACCTCCTTAGTCTCCTCTTACGACATGAATGGAAGGTAAACAGTGTTGCTATTCTTTTCCCCCCTCTCGGGCTCCGGCAACACACGGGCGGGACACTTTCTTATACCAATTGTAGTATCGCATTATCTCTCTGTATGACAAGAGTGTCGAATTACTATGATTCCAATAACATAAATTTGTGCTGCTATCTTCTTCATCTTCTTCTGAGCTTGTTCTCAAACAAGATTATCAAGATGTAGTCCGGAGAATTGAATGCGTCTTGTAATTGTTTACAGATTGGCTGCTATATCTGCGCCCTTTGGTATAACACATCCGAATTCAGTATGGCTTCTGGGTCACTTGGCCCTCAGTGTTACAGGACCGGCAACTGCACCATAGTACCTTCATGGTCGTCTTTTACGACGAGCATGTTCCCTTTCCGGTCCTGCCAAGAGACGGAGGAAAGGGGGGGGGGGTGGAATATTGCAGTTAATAACGATTTATTGAATTTCTTCTTCTTCTTCTTCTGCGTTCATTCTCAAACTCCTGCAGATCAGCAGGATGTAGTCCGGAGAACGGAATGCGTTGTGTCATGGTTTACAGCATTGCTGCGATATCTGCGCCTTTCGGCCTGACACATCCGACTTCAGCATGGCTTTAGGTCGCTGACCCTATATGGGATGGGACAGCCAACTCCATCCCATATTGAATTTTAAATCCTGCCTTCAGTTGTCTCATCAGGTCGGACCAGGAATATCCACAGGATATATGGGTCAGAGTGTACACAGATGGGTCAGCACAGAATGCTGTGAGGAATGGAGGTGCAGGTGTATATATAGAATATCCACACAAGCCTAGATATACAATCAGAACACCGACAGGAAAATTCTGCAATAATTATGATGCAGAAATCCAGGCAATTAGTGTGGCAGCTAAAAAACTGCTGAACTCCAACTCTGACCTACAGCCTGTGGTATTCCTGACAGATGCAAGGTCAGTGCTTCAAGCTCTCCAGTCTGGAAAACTAACAGACTTAAAAAAACTACTTAGCGAATTGTCTTACCAGTATAGGGTAACCATGCAGTGGATACCCTCTCACTGTGGAATACCAGGAAATGAAAAAGCAGACCAACTGGCTAAGGAAGGTGCTGCCGAAGACCAACCAGATATACCAATCACCTACCATCAGAAAAAACAGATGATAAAGTCAATAAGAAAGCCACAAACACCAACACAAGATGACTATCACAATATGAACAGATCAGAACAAGTTATAATTCTACGTCTCAGAACAGGACACAACCGACTCCGCAGTCACATGTATACAAAGTTCAAGATTGGCAACACGGCCATGTGTACATGTGGACAGGCAGCACAGAGTGCCAAACATATACTTCAGGAGTGTTCTGAGCATGAAACGCTGAGGCAGACATATTGGCCAGAGGAAACAACACTGGAATCAAAACTCTATGGGACACTGTATGAACTACAAAAGACAGTGAGTTTTATTAAGGAGACAGAATTACAGATATAGACATGTTTCAAGTGAACGAAAGAAGAAGAAGAAGAAGAAATCAGGTCGGACCAAATGATTGCAAGTGACATGGGTTTCTCAACCCTGTCATAGGGCCAAATCCACATAGCAGTATTGCTGAAACAGGATTTGTCGGGGGGGGGGGGGGGGGGGGGGGGGGGGGTGAAAGGCGCATATATAGCAGTTAAGCTATAAACCATAGCACAACACCGTTAGGCACACAATAATCGTATCATTGTTCGACTCATATTTACTGTAGAGTAATAATTTGTGTGCCAACTGTTTTCATGATGTGTCCAATCATGTAGTGTCTTCCTGTGTTATAGAGGTTGTTACCTTCACTCAGCCCTGAACTGTGAACATCCAATCATGTAGTGTCTTCCTGTGTTATAGAGGTTGTTACCTTCACTCAGCCCTGAACTGTGAACATCCAATCATGTAGTGTCTTCCTGTGTTATAGAGGTTGTTACCTTCACTCAGCCCTGAACTGTGAACATAAATTAAATGCCTTCATATTGTATGTATCGCCACTGCCTTGCCGTGGCCCCGAAAGAAAGCAAATAATAGTAACACTATGACCTGGCATGCATGTTGCCAGAGACGGCTAAGATGTGTTATATCACATGTTTGGGTATCCTTCCTTCAGGATGAAGTGACAACATGGCATTGTTGTGAAATCTGATTTATTTGGCCGAAAAAAGGTGTCTCTCTCTCTTTATATATATATATATATATATATATATATATATATATATATATATATATATATATATATATATATATATATATATATATATATATATATATATATATATATATATATATATATATATATATATATATATATATATATATATATATATATATATATATATATATATATATATATATATATATATATATATATATATATATCGTCTGTGTGGGTGTGGTACAGAGAACGCATGTGACTGTCAAGGTACCGGGTTCGAATTCCGTCCCAGGCAGTTGTGCATCCGGACCGTTCAGAAAGCAATTGCATACTATTGAATATATTTATATTGCATAGAAACTTACTACAGCCAAAAAAATGCTGGTTTGATGACTACGTCCTAAATATGATACGCTACCATTTTTTTAAATATATATATCTCAGGCACGCTGTAAACCGTGACAGCGTATTCTGTTCTGCTGACTACGTTCCGCTAACCGGCTGGAGTGTGAGATATAATCAGGAATATACTGTCCCACCCCAGATATGATCAAAGTCAATCGTGCTGAAATCGGATGTGTATGATCGAAGAACGCCGATATCGCAGCAACGCTGTAAACTACGACACAAAGCATTTCGTTCTTCGGACGATTTCGGCCTTCATTACCTTCTTCATATCTACAGTGTGATAGAATCAAGAAAAGTAATATTGGATGTCAAAATAAACGTGTAATGTTGTGTAAGGGAGAATACTTGCTTGCATTTCTGGTCTCCCAGTTTTGTCACATCGCCATAAAACAACTGTCCGTGACGTTCGAATTACCGTTCTTGACTGTCAGAGAAATTAATTTCCCTTGCCATCAGTATCATTCTCCCCTCACCCCCCAATAGAAAACTTAATAGCAAGAGAAAGATGATGCCCACTTCTGGACAGATGCTGCGAGAGATTAATCTTGAGGGCCGACGCCGCCTCTTGACTCCGCCCAGTTATTATATATTCATAAACCACCATTGTGATCTATGACGTAGTTAGTACAACTCTTGTGTGGCAACATTCTGCCTTCGTTCTCAAGCTCACGGTGGTTAGCAGGACGTAGTCCGTTCAGAAAGCAATGGCAAACGACTGAACGTATTTATATTGCCTAGAAAATCACTACATCCAAAATATATGCAGGGTTGATGGTTACGCCCTGAATAGGAAAAGCTGCCAATGTGTTTAGTTCAGAGAGCGAAATGTGTTGTCGTAGTTTACAGCTTGGTAACAAAATCTGCGCTATTCGACCCGAAACGCCCAACTTCAGCATGCAATATTTGAAATCTTTTTTGACCATGGACGAGACGGGGTAGTCACCATATTCCCCTTAGTCGCATCTTACTACATTCATGATAGGTCACTGTCACTTCTTTATACGTTCTCACACTCCTACAGGCTACCAGGATGCAGTCCGAACAACGAAATCGTTGTGTCGTAGTTTGCAGCTTGGCTGCGATGTCTGCGTTCTTCGATCCGACACATCCGATTTCTGCACGGTTTATGTTTGACTTTGATCATGTGTGGGATGAGACAGTAAACTTCACTCCCAAACCAGAATTGTCGCCTCACACGACATGCGTGGCGAGTAACAGTCGCTATGCTTTACTTCCCTTACGTGATCGACGACACACGTCCACAGAAGGATATAAGATCTCTATTGCTCATAATTCCAGGGGGACCGAAGTTAATAAACCCCAGGATGTAACGATGCATATTTCTTTTTTTGCATTAGTTCTCAAACTCCTGCAGATTAGCAGGATGTAGTCCGGAGAACGTAATGAGCTGTGTCATGGTTTACAGCAGTGCTGCGATATCTGCGCCTTTCGGCCAGATACATCCGACTTCAGCATGGCTTTGGGTCACTGACCCTATATGGGATGGGACAGCCAACTCTATCCCATAACCTCCTTAGTCGTCTCTTACGACATGCATGGAAGGTAAACAGTGTTGCTATTCTTTGCTCACCTTTCGCGTCCCGATAACACACGGGCGGATGCGATGTCTGCGTTTTTTTTAAATCCGAACATCCGATTTCTGCACGGTTTATGTTTGACTTTGATCATGTGTAGGATGAGACAGTAAACTTGTTATTCTTTACTTCCCTTACGTGCCCGACGACACACGTCCACAGAAGGATGTAAGATCTCTATTGCTCATAATTCCAGGGGGACCGAAGTAAATAAACCTCAAGATGCAACGATGCATATTTCATATTTATGTAAATATATTAAAGGGTCAATGAGAGGGAAGTGAAGATGGTGCAAGATCATGCATAAAGTGGTTGGTATAAGATTGAAATTGCCGCCGTGTGTCGACGAGGCTCGAGAGGGGAGCAAAGAATAGCAGCACTGTTTACCTTGCATGCATGTCGTAAACGGCGACTAAGGAGGTTATGAGATGGAGTTGGCTGTTCCATCCCATATAGGGTCAGTGGACACAAAGCCATGCAGAAGTCAACTTGACGACAAGTTCTTAAGGCCGAAACGCAGATATCGCAACAGTGCTGTAAACATGACACAACGCATTCCGTTCTCTGGACTGCATCCTGCTAACCTGCAGGATTTTGAAAACAAACGCAGAAGAAGAAGATGATTGGAATTGTTGGAGGTATGCTGTCAATGTCTCACATAGCGTGTACCAAGTTTTACTGCAATCTCCTGTCTACTGATATGTCATTGTTTATTTGCTTTAATTCATATCTCCCTACCCCCTCTCTCTCATTCACTCTCCTTTTCTCTATCTTTCATAGTCGCACTTACTAAAAATGACTTGCGTTGTAAACCGCATAATGGTGTGTGCGATGGATAGATTGATAGGTATAGATGGATAGATAGATAGATGGATGGATGGATGGATTGATAGGGATAGATAGATAGATGGATGGATGGATTGATAGGTATAAATGGATAGATAGATTGATGGATGGATTGATAGGTATAGATTCATAGATGGATAGTTGGATGAATGGATTGATAGGTATAGATTCATGGATAGATAGATGGAGGATGGATTGATAGGTATAGATTCAGAGATGGATTGATAGGTATAGATGGATAGTTAGATGGGTGGATGATGGATTGATATGTATAGATTCATAGATGGAAAGATGGATGGATGTATTGATAGGTATAGATTCATAGATGGATAGATAGATGGATGGATGGATTGATATGTATAGATTCATAGATGGATGGATGGATTGATAGGTATAGACTCATAGATGGATGGATGGATTGATAGGTATAGATTCATAGATGGATGGATGGATTGATATGGATAGATAGATTGATGGATGGATGGATTGATAGGTATAAATGGATAGATAGATGGATTGATAGGTATAGATTCATAGATGGATAGTTGGATGAATGGATAGATAGATGGAGGATGGATTGATAGGTATAGATGGATAGTTAGATGGGTGGATGATGGATTGATATGTATAGATTCATAGATGGAAAGATGGATGGATGGATTGATAGGTATAGATTCATAGATGGAAAGATAGATGGATGGATGGATTGATAGGTATAGACTCATAGATGGATGGATGGATTGATAGGTATAGATTCATAGATGGATGGATGGATTGATAGGTATAGATTCATAGATGGATGGATGGATTGATAGGTATAGATTCATAGATGGATGGATGGATTGATAGGTATAGATTCATAGATGGATGGATGGATTGATAGGTATAGATTCATAGATGGATGGATGGATTGATAGGTATAGATTCATAGATGGATGGATGGATTGATAGGTATAGATTCATAGATGGATGGATGGATTGATAGGTATAGATGGATGGATGTATTGATAGGTATAGATTCATAGATGGATGGATGGATGGATTGATAGGTATAGATTCATAGATGGATGGATGGATTGATAGGTATAGATGGATGGATGGATTGATAGGTATAGATTCATAGATGGATGGATGGATTGATAGGTATAGATTCATAGATGGATGGATGGATTGATAGGTATAGACTCATAGATGGATGGATGGATTGATATGTATAGACTCATAGATGGATGGATGGATTGATATGTATAGACTCATAGATGGATGGATGGATTGATATGGATAGACTCATAGATGGATGGATGGATTGATATGGATAGATAGATAGATGGATGGATGGATTGATAGGTATAGATTCATGGATAGATAGATGGAGGATGGATTGATAGGTATAGATTCAGAGATGGATTGATAGGTATAGATGGATAGTTAGATGGGTGGATGATGGATTGATATGTATAGATTCATAGATGGAAAGATGGATGGATGTATTGATAGTTATAGATTCATAGATGGATAGATAGATGGATGGATGGATTGATATGTATAGACTCATAGATGGATGGATGGATTGATAGGTATAGACTCATAGATGGATGGATGGATTGATATGGATAGATAGATAGATGGATGGATGGATTGATAGGTATAAATGGATAGATAGATGGATTGATAGGTATAGATTCATAGATGGATAGTTGGATGAATGGATAGATAGATGGAGGATGGATTGATAGGTATAGATGGATAGTTAGATGGGTGGATGATGGATTGATATGTATAGATTCATAGATGGAAAGATGGATGGATGGATTGATAGGTATAGATTCATAGATGGATAGATAGATGGATGGATGGATTGATAGGTATAGACTCATAGATGGATGGATGGATTGATAGGTATAGATTCATAGATGGATGGATGGATTGATAGGTATAGATTCATAGATGGATGGATGGATTGATAGGTATAGATTCATAGATGGATGGATGGATTGATAGGTATAGATTCATAGATGGATGGATGGATTGATAGGTATAGATTCATAGATGGATGGATGGATTGATAGGTATAGATTCATAGATGGATGGATGGATTGATAGGTATAGATTCATAGATGGATGGATGGATTGATAGGTATAGATGGATGGATGGATTGATAGGTATAGATTCATAGATGGATGGATGGATTGATAGGTATAGATTCATAGATGGATGGATGGATTGATAGGTATAGATGGATGGATGGATTGATAGGTATAGATTCATAGATGGATGGATGGATTGATATGTATAGATTCATAGATGGATGGATGGATTGATAGGTATAGATTCATAGATGGATGGATGGATTGATAGGTATAGATTCATAGATGGATGGAGGGATTGATAGGTATAGATGGATGGATGGATTGATAGGTATAGATTCATAGATGGATGGATGGATTGATAGGTATAGATTCATAGATGGATGGATGGATTGATAGGTATAGATTCATAGATGGATGGATGGATTGATAGGTATAGATGGATGGATGGATTGATAGGTATAGATTCATAGATGGATGGATGGATGGATTGATAGGTATAGATTCATAGATGGATGGATGGATTGATAGGTATAGATGGATGGATGGATTGATAGGTATAGATTCATAGATGGATGGATGGATTGATAGGTATAGATTCATAGATGGATGGATGGATTGATAGGTATAGACTCATAGATGGATGGATGGATTGATATGTATAGACTCATAGATGGATGGATGGATTGATATGTATAGACTCATAGATGGATGGATGGATTGATATGGATAGACTCATAGATGGATGGATGGATTGATATGGATAGATAGATAGATGGATGGATGGATTGATAGGTATAGATTCATGGATAGATAGATGGAGGATGGATTGATAGGTATAGATTCAGAGATGGATTGATAGGTATAGATGGATAGTTAGATGGGTGGATGATGGATTGATATGTATAGATTCATAGATGGAAAGATGGATGGATGTATTGATAGTTATAGATTCATAGATGGATAGATAGATGGATGGATGGATTGATATGTATAGACTCATAGATGGATGGATGGATTGATAGGTATAGACTCATAGATGGATGGATGGATTGATATGGATAGATAGATAGATGGATGGATGGATTGATAGGTATAAATGGATAGATAGATGGATTGATAGGTATAGATTCATAGATGGATAGTTGGATGAATGGATAGATAGATGGAGGATGGATTGATAGGTATAGATGGATAGTTAGATGGGTGGATGATGGATTGATATGTATAGATTCATAGATGGAAAGATGGATGGATGGATTGATAGGTATAGATTCATAGATGGATAGATAGATGGATGGATGGATTGATAGGTATAGACTCATAGATGGATGGATGGATTGATAGGTATAGATTCATAGATGGATGGATGGATTGATAGGTATAGATTCATAGATGGATGGATGGATTGATAGGTATAGATTCATAGATGGATGGATGGATTGATAGGTATAGATTCATAGATGGATGGATGGATTGATAGGTATAGATTCATAGATGGATGGATGGATTGATAGGTATAGATTCATAGATGGATGGATGGATTGATAGGTATAGATTCATAGATGGATGGATGGATTGATAGGTATAGATGGATGGATGGATTGATAGGTATAGATTCATAGATGGATGGATGGATTGATAGGTATAGATTCATAGATGGATGGATGGATTGATAGGTATAGATGGATGGATGGATTGATAGGTATAGATTCATAGATGGATGGATGGATTGATATGTATAGATTCATAGATGGATGGATGGATTGATAGGTATAGATTCATAGATGGATGGATGGATTGATAGGTATAGATTCATAGATGGATGGATGGATTGATAGGTATAGATGGATGGATGGATTGATAGGTATAGATTCATAGATGGATGGATGGATTGATAGGTATAGATTCATAGATGGATGGATGGATTGATAGGTATAGATTCATAGATGGATGGATGGATTGATAGGTATAGATTCATAGATGGATGGATGGATTGATAGGTATAGATTCATAGATGGATGGATGGATTGATAGGTATAGATTCATAGATGGATGGATGGATTGATAGGTATAGATGGATAGATAGATGGATAGTTAGATTTATAGATAGATGGATTGATATGTATAGATTCATAGATGGATAGATATATCCATAGATAGATGGATTGATAGGTATAGATTCATAGATAGATAGATAGATGGATATATACAAATCATTTAAATATATTGCATTTAAAATCAGGAATTGATTGCAATACAGATTTATCTCATTAAAATTCAGGTTTTGTAAGTCCCTACAACATATTCATGTATTTTTTTTATATTATTAATTTCTTCCCAGTTTTAATTAGGCTACCTTGTATTGGGTGCTTAGACGGACAGCATAATAGAGATGCCATCTCGCGTACATCAGTGTATTTATTGATATCTGACGACTCAGGACCTGATGTTATCCGGTAGTATTGCGTCGACGAGATCTCTCGTTTTATGATCAAATATCGGTGTCAGCTGCACGACTGATTTTCAGGTGACGGCGGAGATAGAGAGCGTCATCACACCCTTACAGCCGTCGACTCGCTGGATTATTTTTTTTTGGGTTATAATACATGGTTAAAGTTTTGTGATATACCTGACCTGTTGCGGTGGCTTTGTAGGTGTTTGGTTTCTGAAATGAGGGTGTGTTGAGTATGATATAGGCAATATATTAGTTGTGACATATCTTGCATGGGATGGACGAGAAGAAGGCCTCCAGTTGTAATTAGCGACGCAAGTGTCACCAGCTGCTTGAGTCTGCTCAGTTACCTTGTCAAAGGGGATCTATATCTCTTTTATTGAAGGGCCCCCATGGGCTGGCTTATCAGGGGCCATGTATTAGCACATCTTTTGCTTCGTCTATTTGAGAAACATTACAACATTCATAATAATCATCGTCCGCGTGTTGTCGTGGGTTCAATAGGGGAGCTTTGAATAGCAGCACTGTTTACTTGTCATGCGTGTCGTACGAGACGACTAAGGAGTTTATGGAATGGAGTTAGCTGCTCTGTCCCATATAGCCTTCTCGCTCACATAAACATAAAAATAGAGTTCTTTGGTTGTATACCTTCCACTCACGCACTGCATAAACACGCACACAAACCAACACAAAGTTATTAGATTATGTGAGTAAATTCAAGTAGCAAGCATGAGGATTATATGAGTAAATTCAAGTAGCGAGCATGAGGATTATATGAGTAAATTCAAGTAGCAAGCATGAGGATTATATGAGTAAATTCAAGTAGCAAGCATGAGGATTATATGAGTAAATTCAAGTAGCAAGCATGAGGATTATATGAGTAAATTCAAGTAGCAAGCATGATGATTATATGAGTAAATTCAAGTAGGAAGCATGAGGATTATATGAGTAAATTCAAGTAGCAAGCATGAGGATTATATGAGTAAATTCAAGTAGCAAGCATGAGGATTATATGAGTAAATTCAAGTAGCAAGCATGAGGATTATATGAGTAAATTCAAGTAGCAAGCATGAGGATTATATGAGTAAATTCAAGTAGCAAGCATGAGGATTATATGAGTAAATTCAAGTAGCAAGCATGAGGATTATATGAGTAAATTCAAGTAGCAAGCATGAGGATTATATGAGTAAATTCAAGTAGCAAGCATGAGGATTATATGAGTAAATTCAAGTAGCAAGCATGAGGATAAATGAAATAATTCTTTTAGATGACAGATGGCGAGAATTGAACCAGGTCCATTCAAGCAGCACCGAATCGCTTCGCAACACAGGTTTTCCGTACTTGACCAACCACATCCCCAAAAGAGATGTGATCTCGTCAAGACATTCAACCTGTGTACTCAAGTCCCTGAGAACGGACCAATCGAAACAAGGACTATGACATCAACGAACATCCTGTACAAGTATTAAAGTATCATCAGGAACACAAACACAGAACATGCATATTCGTACACAAGGACCAATAGGTCTTCTTGTAAACATAAATAGCATAGAGACAGAACAATGTTGCTTCAAATAATATCTTATACAAGTAAATTCAAGTAGGAAGCATGAGGATAAGTGAAAATAATTCTTACAACTGACGGTGATTGAACCAGGTCTGTTCAAGCAGCACCGAATCGCTTTGCAACATAAGTAAACAGGTTTTCCGTACTTGACCAACCACATCCCCAAAAAGATGTGATCTCGTCAAGACATTCAACCTGTGCACTCAAGTCACCGAGAACGGACCAGTCGAGACAAGGACTTTTACAACAACTAACATCCCGTAGAAGTATTGAAGTATCCTCAGGAACACAAACATAGAACAGCTATATATAAGGGCCAGTCGGTCTTCTTGTAAACATGATTTGTACATTGTATTCCCCCAGGTAAACATTCACACACACCAACAAAGAATTCCATGATTGTATGCCCTATTCCCACACATAAACACGCACACACACACGGTAAATATAAATGGAAATGCTGTGACATACCAGTTGTCACCTTTGCTTTTGCACCCAAAAATCAACATGGAAATAAAGGAACAAATGATTAAGAACATTTTTATACCAACACTATTCTACCAATGTCAGACTTGGCAACTCACATCTACACATAAGAGAAAGATGGAGACTTGCGAAATGAAATGTCTACGGAAGGCTATTGGAGTCACTAGACTCGACCAAATGCGCAGTTAAAACATCAGAAAGATAATAGAATATGTGTAACATCATGCATCGAATATATAAAGAAACAACAGATAAAATTGTTTGGACATCTTATGAGAATAAACGACCAACTTCCCATACGAGCTTGTAACAAGATGCAATCAGGATAAAGAGCCAGGGGCAGACCTAGGAAAAGATGGATAGACAACATCAAGATCATCATGAATAAACATGACTACACCTCGACCAGAGCAACTGGTTCTGGAAGTTGGATCTGAAACACAGATTACATCTCCTTAACAAACCACTACGCTCAGCGGCAAGTGTGGAAGCTACGACAACACCACCTGGGGATAGACAGTAAATATAAGTGCCAACATATACAAACAACCTACTGGAAGGGTCTGAAAAGGGAGCAAAGAATAGCAACACTGTTTACCTTCCATATGTATTGAGCGATCAAGGAGATTATGGGGTGAACTTCACTGCTCCATCCACTATAGGGTCAAAGTAACCGGAAACTCTCCTAAAGTTGGATGTGTCGGACCGAAAGACGCAAATATCGCAGGAAAGTTGTAAACCACGGCACGTTCAGTTCTGCAGGAGTTTGAGATGAACTCATAAGAAGAAGAAACAAACAATTTAAAAAACCTCACCGCAAGAAACATGTGCCGACAGCACAGAATTCATGCACAGGCCACGAAACCTCCTTGTGTTTCTCAATTTCAAACCTCTACTCCATTGTTCTGGTCTCGTTCTTAATTACCAGGCTAGGTGTCACCAGTCTGTTCTAGATGTCAGCAACCTTTGAGATCGGTTTCCCAGTCCGAACCCGGATTGACTTACACATTAGTTCTGCATTAGCAGACACCCCAGCACCTTGTGCGTATTGAGTCACTTCGACGGGCACGAAACCGAATACTAGGTGGTAGCAGGAAAAGAGAACATATTCCTTTGCAGTTGCCGAAAGGGAATATTCACAGGATTAAGATGAGACTTGGAAAGGAAGATTGAGTTTGATTGATGTGAAGATCGGCTAAACTTGAGTCATTCGGGAGAAGCCGTGAGCGCAGTGGATATACTTTGACCATCTTTAACTTTGTCACGATAAATTGTCCCCCCAAAATAAGTACCACGAACGTTGTCAGCGTTTGTATTTTGATTCTGAGACAACCACTTGATGACTTTCACACGTTCGGAAGCTATCGCTTATTCCCGCCTCCGCCATAAACACTTGTCTCATCGCGGAACTTGAACAAGGTAACAAAAAAGCCGTGCAGTTTTCACGTGGAAGCGTTATGTCTTCTTTATTGCTGATATTGTATACCGTCTTAAAGCCTCCTCTGGCGTCGTTCCCATGCTGTTAAACTTTTCTGTAGTTTTGTTTTCATCAGTTGTCTTTCCGCACAATTATTAATTATTTTAAGATACTTTAACAAGACTGTGCCTTGTACTGCAACTGAATTTCTTCTGTTCCGTTCCCTTCCAGACTTTCACGTTGACGACTGACAAAAATAGCAGTCATCTGAAGGCTCCTATAAAAATAGTACAGGGTCAAGTTCTTATCTCTTTACTTGACAGACCTATTAGTTAACTTTGGGGTCTTTGTTACCTCTAATATTTTATGGTAGTGTGTCATGATATAGCCTAATTGAACTTTGTTGTCCGCTGGTTGAAAGAAGCGCGCCTCTCCAAAAGATAGGCAAACTTATTAACCTACCAACCTACAAATCTTATCTCTTTTTCTTTCGTATGTTAGGCAAGTCTGCAACAAGTTTTCGGCTGTGATAGGGCTTATTCCATAGACGCAAAAATTACATGGTGTCTATAAAGTAGTTGTGCACTCAATTACATTACTGGTGATACTACGTCACATGTATTGCTGGTATTTAGTGCGGATATGTCTGACATCATTTAATACAACACTTAAGGGAGAAAAACGCTGCTCATGCCAAGTGCGTATCGGGTAAAGAGTCTTCCACCACAATACTGTTATTTCTATATTAGCTATATATTGGGACTTGTGCATCGGGAAACCTCTGAGCGAATTCTCTAATAAATTCTTCCTTATTACCTCCATTTGTAAACACTTGTTCCATCAGGCATACTCTTTGTTCAGTTGCTATTTATCCTTGATAAACTATACGAAAAAGCAGCAAGCTAAACGAAAAAGGCAAAAGCAGCATTCCAGAAGATGAGGAACATCTTGTGTAATAATTCATTATCAATAGCAGTAAGAAAGAACATACTTAAATGTTACATATAACCCATACTGTTATATGGCAGTGAAGCATGGACAATTGACAATATTGCAAGACAACATATAGAGGCCACAGAAATGTGGTTTTATAGAAGAATGTTGAAAATATCATGGACAGCTAAAAAGAGTAATAGTTATAATTCTACAACTGGTCAACTCAAATAGATAACTTATTAACTTATTAGAAGACGACAATCACAGTTTCTGGGGCATGTCATGAGAAGAGAGGGATGGGAGGGGTTTAGAGAACATCGTAACAACTGGAAAGATCGAGGGTAAGAGAAACAGAGGAAGACAACGTGAGAAAATATTGGATGGCTTGAAAGTCTGGCATGATGCAGAATCATCAGAAACTATATTTAAGTGTATAACAAACAGAGAACTGTGGAGAGACATGATCGCCTACGCCGAAAGGCATGTTACCAGTGAATGAATGAAAAACTACATGAATACAAGTTAATTCTGTAGCTAACAGTAATCTAATGAGCCACACTGTCTACTGACTGGGACTATGGAAATACACACTTTTTAGTGGAGTCATATTTATTCTGAAATTCCATGTACATCGACTTTATAGTCACTTTGTCATGCAAAATTATTTTTCTTGCCCATGTTTGTCATATATTATGTTTCCCACTCATGTTTGCCGTATATTCTGTTTCTCGCCCATGTTTGTCATATATTATTTCTCTTTCTTATTTACTAAATAATGTTTCTCTCCCATGTTTGTCATATATTGTTTCTCTCCCATGTTTGTCATATATTCCTCGCTTATGTGTGTCATATACTGTGTCCCGCTCATATGTGTCATAAATTATATTTCTCGCACATGTTTGTCATATATTGTTTCTCACTCACGTTTGTCATATAGTGTTCCCCACTCATGTATGTTATATAATATGTTTCTCATTCATGTTTGTCATATATTATGTTTCCCACTCATATTTGTCATATTATGTTTCCCCACTCATGTTTGTCATATATTGTTTCCCACTCATGTCTGCCATATACTATGTTTCCCACTCATATTTGTCATATTATGTTTCCCCACTCATTTTTGTCATATATTGTTTCCCACTCATGTCTGCCATATACTATGTTTCCCACTCATATTTGTCATATTATGTTTCCCCACTCATGTTTGTCATATATTATGTTTCCCCACTCATATTTGTCATATTATGTTTCCCCACTCATGTTTGTCATATATTGTTTCCCACTCATGTCTGCCATATACTATGTTTCCCACTCATATTTGTCATATTATGTTTCCCCACTCATGTTTGTCATATATTATGTTTCCCCACTCATATTTGTCATATTATGTTTCCCCACTCATGTTTGTCATATATTGTTTCTCACTCATGTCTGCCATATACTATGTTTCCCCACTCATGTATGTTATATAATATGTTTCTCATTCATGTTTGTCATATATTATGTTTCCCCACTCACGTTTGTCATATACTATGTTTCCCCACTCATGTTTGTCATATATTATGTTTCCCCACTCATATTTGTCATATTATGTTTCCCCACTCATGTTTGTCATATATTATGTTTCCCCACTCATGTTTGTCATATATTATGTTTCCCCACTCATGTTTGTCATATATTATGTTTCCCCACTCATATTTGTCATATTATGTTTCCCCACTCATGTTTGTCATATATTGTTTCTCACTCATGTCTGCCATATACTATGTTTCCTAACTCATGTATGTTATATAATATGTTTCTCATTCATGTTTGTCATATATTATGTTTCCCCACTCACGTTTGTCATATACTATGTTTCCCCACTCATGTTTGTCATATATTATGTTTCCCCACTCATATTTGTCATATTATGTTTCCCCACTCATGTTTGTCATATATTATGTTTCCCCACTCATGTTTGTCATATATTATGTTTCCCCACTCATGTTTGTCATATATTATGTTTCCCCACTCATATTTGTCATATTATGTTTCCCCACTCATGTTTGTCATATATTGTTTCTCACTCATGTCTGCCATATACTATGTTTCCTAACTCATGTATGTTATATAATATGTTTCTCATTCATGTTTGTCATATATTATGTTTCCCCACTCACGTTTGTCATATACTATGTTTCCCCACTCACGTTTGTCATATACTATGTTTCCCCACTCATGTTTGTCATATATTATGTTTCCCCACTCACGTTTGTCATATACTATGTTTCCCCACTCATGTTTGTCATATATTATGTTTCCCCACTCATATTTGTCATATTATGTTTCCCCACTCATGTTTGTCATATATTATGTTTCCCCACTCATATTTGTCATATTATGTTTCCCCACTCATGTTTGTCATATATTATGTTTCCCCACTCATGTTTGTCATATATTATGTTTCCCCGCTCACGTTTGTCATATACTATGTTTCCCCACTCATGTTTGTCATATATTCTCTGGCCTCTTGGTTATTATATACTAGTTTTAAAAAAACAAATCGTGTGATATATCGTGTGCTCTGAATATCATTAAGACTATCTCATGTTTGAACTGTGATGTTTATGGCTCAGTTGTATCTCATTCTAAAATGGTAAAAGTTTTTGGTAGTTCTGACATCTGGTATTTAATTCCTTGTTCACGCACCACATTTTCGACGATATACAGTCATACATGATGAATGAATTTTAAAAAAATGTAGCTATGATGTTTCAATATTGTTGGCTGTTAAAAATTGTGATTGAACACACACGTTAAGCGTGCGCTTCTCATGTTCACACGTACGTTTCTACTCCCGCCGATTAATGTATGCCATAGCGACAGCTGATTAATGCTATAAGCTTCACATATCGAGTGATTTAAACAGGTGTGCATGAGTGAATATTTTACCGGGATATGAGATGATATTCGGCCTTTAGTACATGGCAGGACATGGCGATATATCCCTTACCATGAGTTGGTTATAAAACTGGTTTAATGTTGGTCAGAAAGACAATACAAGGATATTTGTGAGGTCGGTGTGTGCGCATGTGAGGGTTTGTTGTGTCCATCAAGATTCATCACGTGAAGTGTAATTTTGTGGAAGAAATATGAGCAGTTCTTCCAATGTAATCTTCTTATTCAGTTTTTAAAGCTTCCCCTGCCACAGTCTACTTCCTTTTCTTAATAAGTTCCCCTTTCCCCTAAACTTCTTCCGTCTGTGATCTTCTTAAGCATTCCCCCACTATTCAGTGCTTAACTTCTTTCACATTACATTGACATTCTTAATTAAGCTCCCTTTATTTAGTTCGTATTTTCCTTTTATTAGTGAAAATATGAACTACTTCCCTTGATATTCTTAAGCTTCAGTTCTGCTCTTCTTCCTTTGATCGCCTTAAGCTTCAGTTCTAATCTTCTTCCTTTGATCGGTAACTAATAGTCCAGAGTTTTTGCTACTTACATTTAGCTGTGAACTTCTGTAACCATACCACTAGTATAGTAGGCCAGCCGTACAAGAGACATGGTTCTCGTACTTACACCAAATCTCAAAGCTAACAACGGCTACGCATTGTTTGACCTTTTCCCGCTGTCATGCGTCGCCATCTACATAGCCACAGAGGCCCACGATCCCAGATGATAGCTTGAAGCTACAGAGTTACGTGCAATGAGTGGTACTCTTGGCATAAGACGTCCTGCCGTTCGTATTCGCCTTTAGTGAGGCAATTTTGGGTTTACTTTGATCGTCTTCAACCACACTCAAACCATATTCGTCTCAGGCGACTTGCATAAGGAATGACAATGTTTCTATTATTTGCTATCATGTCGGTTTTTAAGCTGAATATGATGGTCTGTGTGTCTTTGAATTTGCAAAATTCATATATTCTTCTTGTTCTTCTTCTGCTTTCGTTCTCAAACTCCTGCAGATTAGCAGGATGTAGTCCGGAGAACGGAATGCGTTGTGTCATGGTTTACAGCATTTCTGCGATATCTGAGCCTTTCGGCCCGACACATCCGACTTCAGCAAGGCTTTGGGTTACTGACCCTATATGGGATAACTTCATCCCATAACCTCCTTTTACGACATGCGTGGAAGGTAAACAGTGTTGATATTCTTTGCTCCCCTTTCGGGCCCCTGCAACACACGGGCGGGTTCATATATTGAGTACCCAACAACAACAAAATCCATTCATATCTACATTTTGATCATAAAGATTTTACCCAGCACAAATTTCGTGACGCGTGTTTTGAACTTACCTCACTTGGATCACAGATTTACTGCTGCTTCACCTGTTGTAGATCGAGTCAGATTTACAACCATCGCCCGTGTGTGTTGTCCTATTGAAGCGTATTGATTGTCCATTCTGAATTTGACTTTTCGTTCTGGATTTGACTTCCCGGTAGATCAAACGAAATTGCTTTGCTTCATTCAGCAATCAGCTCGAGACGTACCATCAAGATTATCACTACTTCCATAGCATTGTTTCCCTACCTTTTCTTGGTTCGTGTACCAAAACATAGCAGTGTTTCCCTACCTTTTCTTAGTTCAAGTATCACAACATACTAGGTTCACACACAATATATTCACGACTAGGTGAGGTGTCCACACACAATATACTCATAACTAGGTGAGGTGTCCACACACAATATATTCACAACTAGATGAGGTGTCCACACACAACATATTCACAACTAGGTGAGGTACACACACACACACAATATACTGAGGTGAGATGTCCACACACAATATACTCACAACTGGGTGAGATGCCCACACACAATATACTCAAAACTTGATGAGTCGCTCACACACAATATACTCACAACTGGGTGAGATGCCCACAAACTCACACAAATCATGCTGGGTTATCTCACAAATCTGACTTGCAGCCACTGAATCTGAAATCAAAGATTCCTCATTCTACTCTACGTGTGCTGTCGAGGCTCAGCAAAAAAAAATCGCAGATACCATCTATACGAATTTAATATTCATCACCAAATCATCAACCCAGATCAATAGTAGTATAATTATCCCAGTGAGCACGCAGTTCGCGGGGAGACAGCAGGACCTGGTACGGTAGCTATCAGTACCGCCATGATTAGCTTGACAACAATAAACACTATAAGAAATTCATTGGCGAGTACATTATTGAAGTTATTGATGAGAAAGCAAGTCAGAGCTGTGGGCAATTTCAGTTTTATGATTGTATGCTGTAATGTCAGGTCCAGGCGTACGTTGTAGAAATTCAATTAACCTGGGCTATTTGGTATAACCTCAACTACTTAGGACTACGTGGTATAACTTCAGTTTCCCATGAATACATGGTATAACCAGGACCGGATTCACGTATAAGCTAAACACGTTATAGCTTAGGACCCAAAAAAATTATATTTGGCACTGATATATAATATCTGGACTTATAAAGGGTCCCATATCTCAAATAGCTTAGGTCCCTATCAAGTCTAAATACGGCACTGGGTATAAATAACTATGATTAATAAATGATGGTGGTATAACACCGACTTGCCAGGACTACGTGATATTACTGCGTGAGAACGGAATGTACTGTGTCATGGTTTACAGCTTAGCTACGATACAATGATGATGTTCCTCCTTCGCAAGCGAAGATGAGCATGACATGAAAAACAATAAATGTAATGAGCAAGTAGATAAACAACAAAACATTTGTAATTGTCTAATTTGGTTTGTGAGTTCGTAGATGGCCCGATGAATCCGATTTGTGCCATGAAAGTTCTATTGCAGTACATGCAGGGGTGTAGAGGATTTGGGGAAGGAGAGTTTTGGGATTTGTCCTTCCGTCTCTTGTAGATTGCATGCAGTGTTCTTTCTTTTTCAAATTTAGTGATGCCAGCAGTGATCTGTGTGTGTCAAGCTGAACGATCTAGGGCTGCAGTCTCGAAGGAGCTAGTATCGATGCTGCAGTGCTTGAGAGAGTTGATCCTTGAAGCGCTTTTTCTGCCCTCCGCTTGAACGTTTACCAGCGTACAGCTCCCCATAGAATAATCTCTTTGGAAGGTGCTTGTCTAGTATACGGACTATGTGGCCAGTCCAGCAGAGTTGGGACCTAGTCGGCAGGACATGATGCTTTGCTTACGGGACTTTTGAAGGATTTCCGTGTCTGGTACTCGATCCTGCCAACGTACTCCCATTAGGTTTCTTAGGCACCGAAGGTGGAAAGAATTAAGCTGTAGAGCTTGTCTCGCATAGCAGTCCAGAATCCCGCAGCATAAAGCAGTGTTGGTAGAACCACTGCGCGGTACACGTCCAACTTAGTTTTCAAAATGAGACCACGCCTGATCCAGACATTGGCATGAAGGCTCCCGAATGCCGCAGTTGCGCGAGGAATATGCAGGGCGACATCCTCGTCAATTGTTACAGTCTGCGATAGGGTGCTGCCGAGTTATACAGACTTATTGGGTTTTTGTCCCTTTACTGTGATTACTGGTTCTGTGTAGGTACATCTGGCTGCTGGTTGATACATTACTAATGTCTTCACGATGCTGATGGTAAGACCGAACAGGCTAAAGAAAACAAGGTTCATGCTGTCCTGCACGTCTTTCAGGCTGGTAGTGTACAATCATCAGCGAACAAGAGGTCGTGAACAATGACCATCTTAGTTTTTGTCTTGGCCTTCAAACCTATTAAGATAGAGTAGCCCTCCATCAGATAGCGAAAGCAAATTCTTGCAGTTATTCTGGAATGCATCATTTAACATGATGTTACAATATATATATACATTTTGGTCTGAGACATCCGACTTAAGTATGTGCTATGGGTGACTGATCCTCTATAAGATTGGAGTCAACTCCATACCCCAAATCTCCTTAGTCGCCTCTTACGATATTTATGACAGGTAACATTGTCACTATTCTTTGCTCCACTTTCTTTCCCAACAATACATGGTCGATCCAATCACCTGGTTTATAGAACAAGTCACGCACCCATGCTTCACCTCAACAACCAATGACCTGGTTTGTAAAAATAAGTCACACACCCATGCTTACTGTGATGTTCTCATCATCATCCTGTATGAAGTGTTGCATAAACATACTGTTATAATTTTTCTTACTATGTATCATTGGAAATCAAACTTGTTTTTTTTAACCAATATATACTACAGGTTCGAGAAATCAGGACCAGATGTACGGTTGTTGGATATCAGAAAGGTACGTCTAAATGTTATATGATTCTCTCACAATCAATGTTCGACGTTCCCTCTCAATTGTTTCCCGTGTGCGCGGTTCAGAAGATGATTTCGGCGGTGTAAAACTGTATATATCATTCTTGAGATGATATGTCATGACCTGCCTGTTAGGTTCCTAGACCTGAATTTTATGCGTGACGTTAAATTGCGTGCATGGCACTTTCTGACCAAGTGCACGCGTACTTCAGACGGTTACGCGGTGGTACTGTTTAGAGGATGTGCTGATCATAATGATAGTACTGCAGAATAACGTCGTCACTTTTTTAAGTAAAACAAAAAACTTTATTGAATAGGTTTAATAAATGAATGCATTAATTGTTATCAGACTGGTCCGTCTACGGTCATAACGCAGAACTAGCGACTGACGCGGGGGAGTTGTAAGAACGAACGGCGTGAATATCATAAAAATAAGAGTTATAACTCAACACAGAACGGGTGCAGTCAGTTACAAGCTGAAGGAAATACCGTTAATGAATACGAGATTGAAGCTCATTGTGCGTGTCTGCAAGCTCCATGACGATGATCTGGTCAGTCAGGTTAATGAGATGAACATACTTAACGTAATAACGGAACCTGAAAGTCAACATTTCAGTAGAAGCAAGCTTATCTGTTTGGTGACTAAAATATGATTACAGGCGGATTGCGCTTACTGTGTGTGTCTTTTTCTTTACACATTTCAGGTTTTATAGCTTCTTGAAAAAGTCACAACCAATATAGATAAACAAAATACCCTATTTCAATGTATAGGACTACATCAAGCTAGACAATAACTCTTGCCATGTCCATGAGTAGATGGACAATGTGGGAAGATTCAGATTATATGTATCTAGGACTTTATGGATCTAGACCCGTAGATAAGGGGATGGGGGGGGGGGGGGGTTCTAACACATAGATAGATCCCACCCACAGCAAATCGGAACATGACTTTTAGCACTTGGAATGTGATCCAAATGCAAGGATCCAAAAACCTCTCCCTAACCAAAAACCTCTCTCTTACCAAAAACCTCTCCCTTACCAAAAACCTCTCCCTTACCACAAACCTCTCCCTTACCAAAAACCCCTTCCTTACCAAAAACCTCTCCCTTACCAAAAACATCTTCCTTACGAAAAAAAAACTCTCCCTTATCAAAAACCCCTCCCTTACCAAAAAAAACACACCTTTTCCCACACTTTTTTCCACAGAAAAAAGGTAATCAATTTTAGTGTTTAAAAAAAGATGATCTGACACCTGATAACACACAAATGGCTTATTAAAAAAAATGTAAACTCTTTCTCCTCCCCCCCCCCCGCTTATGAGATCAAGTCTACGACCCTGTATAGACTCTCCAACTGAAAACATTAAATTTTACAACGTGTCATGGACCGGTAGGAGAATGAAAACGCAGGGCTCCGGCTAGAAGAAGATATTGATATTTGAAACAGTTTTTTATTTCATGCCTGTAGAGTTGTACAAGTTTTCTTCTGTCATTCTTTATGTTCAGGATTCAAATGCGACACCATCATCTCCTTCCTCGCAAGATGTTGCTGAGGCCCCCACATCATCAACCACCACACCGGCAGTGACAAGTCAGATAACGGAGGACATTGCTAATGGTTACAGGTATGTATGCGAATGTGCACATGGGATTAAAGACAGAAATTGACGTTGCAGAATTTCAGTTTCAAATCCATTCTTTATAGCTATATAGCTGTCAGTTTCAAAGCCATTTAATATAGCTATACTGCTTTTTGATTGGGACAGTTACAGAAACTTGGCTTATTATAAAAAATATTGATTTAACAAAATAGACACCAATATAGAGATAGTCAATCAGAAGAGAAAGTGAGAACAGAGACATTAAGTAAGGGAGAGAGAGAGAGAGAGAGAGAAAAGGGGAGAAAGGAAAGAGACAAAAAATGAAAAACAGAGAGTATGAAGTATGAGACAGACAAGAGAAAGTAGTGACATAAAGAGGTAAACAGAGAAGAGGATAGACACAAAGTGTGAAGAGCGAGAGAAAAATATGTGACAAAGAAATGTACAGAAAAAAAAATAGACAATCATCTAGAGAGACAGAAAGGTAAGAGAGACAAAAATCTTGAGACACAGAGAAAGAAAGAAAGTTTTAAGACATGGTACAGTACTGAATACATCATACAGTAGGAAGAATCACACAGTAGGAAGAATCATACAGTAGGAAGAATCATACAGTAGGAAGAATCATACAGTAGGAAGAATCATACAGTAGGAAGAATCATACAGTAGGAAGAATCATACAGTAGGAAGAAGGTCAATTAGCTTTAGTATAGCGAAACAAGCATTGTCCTAAGACATAAAGGAAACAGGAAGAACCCGAAACTCAAATAGGAAATAACTTCAGGTCACTAAAGGGATCAATCCTGTAGGTAAAGGGGAGGTTCAAACACCCCTCTCCCCCCCCCCCCCCCTCCAACAAATCAGAACATGACTTTTAGTTCTAAGAACTTAGCCAAATGCCCACATAATCAACCCTTCCCCATGAATGCCTTTTTAAATAGGGAAAACTTCCTTTGAGGGAAATGTGTGAAAAAGGGTACCGTACTGCTCTTGGCGGACTCAGGGTTAGCAGATAACCAAGATCTCAAAAGTACATCCTCATGGTGCACCCTGGAAACAGAAATACAGTGACGCTTGTCAGTCCGGTCCTAGCATTGGAGGGACGGCCAATGAAAACGACATGAAAAGGTAGATGCATAGCGAGAAATGAAAAGATAACATACTGAGTAAAATGAGAGGGCAGCACAGCGCCAGAGGGCAGTGCTAAGTGCATATATAAAGGGAAAACTTTCCAAGGAAATCAGAACTACAAGATCTGTTAGCTCGAGACAAGCTTCTAGTTACTGGTGCTCCTTACGGGCAGAGACTCAATCGTGGATGTTGGGCAAAGACAGCAGCCCTGACGCAACTCTATACCAGAAACATGCTCGTGGAGATAAAGGGTTCTGTACTTGATGGGCTCAGGCACAAACAGCACAATGAAGGCAGCCATGGCCCAACTCTACCATCGAGCATCCTTATACCGGAAACATGCTTACAGAGAGAAAGGGTTCAGTACCTGATTGGCTCAGGCACAAATGGTACATGGTCATTCAGCTCGAGAACACGCTTTGCTCCCAAACGCGTGGTCAGACTTGAACGAGGTATTCACGATGTCGGTGAACGACACCTCAGCTAAGAAGGTGTTCTCAACTCCAGGTGAACTTGGGTTCAAATCTTCTGTCGAGTTCTTCCTTAACTGGAATCAAGTTTATGGATGAGAAAAGCTTCAGTATCCGATGGACACAGGCAGAGAACGTGTAATTACACGAGGCAAGTTTGCTGACGGCCGAACACTGTGCGGGAGATAGACATGAATGACAATTGTTTCAGTGAAGAGTCTTTACACACCCGCTCCCGTAGACAGATAGGCAGGCTAAGTAGGCTAAGGAAGCCCACTACCTGAATTAAAGGCACTACGAAAACGGATGTACTGGGCCTCGGATGTCTGGGCCACAGAGTGAGCCAACCAAGGTAGGTGCAAATAACAGTTCAACTGTGGAACTATCAGTAAACGTACTTCATACTACCTGGTGGAAATCACACAATTTATTCGTTGTTATTTTTCTTCATCTTTCCTTCACTTGAAACATGTCTATATCTGTAATTCTGTCTCCTGAATAAAACTCAGTCTTTTGTAGTTCATACAGTGACCCATAGACCTTGATTCCAGTGTTGTTTCCTCTGGCCAATATGTCTGCTTCTGTATTTCATAATCAGAACACTTGAAGTATATGTTTGGTACTCTGTGTCGCCTGCCCACATGTACACATGGCTGTTGCCAATCTTGAACTTTGTGTACGTGTTACTGCGGATTCGGTGTGTCCTGTTCTGAGACGTAGAGTTACATCTTGTTCTGATCTGTTCATAATGTGATAGTAATCTTGTGTTTGTGGCTTTCTTATTGACTTGATCATCTGTTTTTTCTGATGGTAGGTTATTGGTACATCTGGTTGGTCTTCAGCAGCACCTTCCTTAGCCAGTTGGTCTGCTTTTTCATTTCCTGGTATTCCACAGTGAGAGGGTATCCACTGCATGGTTACCTAATACTGGTAAGACAGTTCATTAAGTAGTTTTTGGAAGTCTGTTAGTTTTCCAGACTGGAGAGCTTGAAGCACTGACCTTGCATCTGTCAGGAATATCATGGACTGTGGGCCAGGGTTGGAGTTCAGCAGTATTTTTAGTTTCCACACTAATTGCTTGGATTTCTGCATCATAAATTATTGCAGAATTTCCATGCTGATGTTCTGATTGTATCTCTAGGCTTGTGTGGATATTATATATATACACCTGCACCTCCATTCCTCACAGCATTCTGTGCTGACCCATCTGTGTCTACTCTGACCCATATGTCTTGTGGATATTCCTCGTCCAGGAAACTGGGGGTGACTGTCCTTTGCTGAAACTGTTCTGTTTATCCTCGCTTAGTATTTTTTTTACATGGTTTCTGAATGTATATTGGTATTCCATGCTTTTCACTCCAAAGGGTTTGTTCTGGTATAGACCGTAAGGGACTGTCAACTTCAGGTAGGTCTGTAAGTTGTCTACGGAGTCGATTAGCTTGGTGGATAAAGCTGCTTCTTTTTAGTCACCCCATTGCTAGATTTTGGAATTTTTCCTTCAATGGATGACTTGGCATACACTGAAACTTTTCTGTTTGTATTAGCACATTTGTGTCTCTGCATTCACCAAGTGTTTGCAATCTTCCCATTTTCTGTATCTCTTCTATGGGCGTTGTGGTTATCAGATAGCAGAAGAAGAGGAAGAAGAGGGAAATGTATTTACAGCCCTGAAAGAAATGTAACTAGTAAATTCTTTGCTTTATGAAAGGATTGTGGACAAGTTTACCGTTTGTTAAAAAAATTTAATAAACATTTTAAATTATTTTAAAAAATGTAAAACATTTATACAAAATATTAAAGAGCAACATGAAGACTTTCATAATTGTTTGTCTCTTGCCAGAACTTGCCTGCGATACTTTCTTCCTCCACAATGGATAATGGATAAAGATGCCATCACAGCTATGTCATTGCAGGAGTTATCTGACTTTCCATTGGATGACTTCTTCGATCATTATGAGAGGGGATTGAGACGGGTAAGTGTGGTGGTGATGAGTATGTGATCAGTTTGATGGTGAGTGTGTAAGGGAAGCTATGATAAGTTTGATGATGAGTGTGTGAGGGAGTCATGGTAAGTGTGATGATAATGAATGTGTGGGAGAACCATGATACGTTTTATGGTGATAAGTATTTGATGAAACCATCAAATTTTGATAAAATTGATGGTGAGGGTTAGTCAACTCTGCCACATAACTTCCTTAGTTGCCTCTTATGATATGCGTGGAAAGTAAACAGTGTTGCTATTCTTTGCTTCTCTTTTGGGCCCATCAATACACAGGCAAATTATATATTTGAGAAGGATATTCCACAGACTTAACCGATGGGTCAAACGACATAACTGAACTACTCTTTGTTGACGATCAGTGCCAACTCCACAGTTCAAGTGAAGAGCTGCAAGATCACATAAATCTACTCAACAAAAGCTGTCTCAGTCACAACGTGAAGATCACTGGAAAAAAAAAAAAAAGAGGTAATGTCTACAGACATAGATCCTAATACAATCAGCATTAAGATAAACGATCAACTTCTGTAACAAGTACAGGAATAAAATATCTTGAGAGCATTGTTACAGACAACGGAAGAATTGACAGAACTCCAGACAAGAAATCAAAAAGCTAACTATGTAAATTATGAACTTAAACTAATTTTGAAACAAATCTAAACTAATTTTGAAACAAATCTGTCCCAATGGAGACCAAAGGCAAATCATAAATTCAATCTTCATATCAACATTATGTTATCAATGTCAGACATGGACACTAACTAAAGAACAAGAGAGAAAGCTTATTACGTTTTTAATGAGATGTCCAAGAAAAGCAGCAAATAGAACGAGAAGAGATCATGTGAGAAATGAAGAGATAACAAGAACTGTTTGAACAACATCTGTGGTCAAATATATTGAAAAACAGAAATGGTTACTCCACTTAATGAGAATGAATTCTTAATTGGCCAGCAGCAAGAGCATACAACATGAGAATGAAAACAGCAAGAGTCAGAGGAAGACTAAAAAGAAAGGGTATTGATAGAGTTACCAACATTATGAGATATCACAATATTACTGCATATCAAGCACCCAAACATGCCGTAACATGAAAACCGATCGTCATCCAGGCCTGCGAAGCTTAACAGCAGAAGAAGACAATAGATAAATAGATAGATATATTCCACGGACATCTAGGTACCAGGAAGGACTCACTACAAGATTTATCACATCATAGTAACAGATGGCTGTAAACAAACATTTTCTGGATTTCCCTTACAGTAAATACATTTTCTAGATATATACAGCTGAAAAGTGGTTCAAGGACGTGATATCCAGTTTGACAAGCTTTCATTAGAACTTTAAAGAAATGTACAGAAAACTATTGCAAATGAAATCAAATTGTTACTGTGACATGGCATATCCAATATTTCGTCCTCGCTTGTATCCTGATGTCCGTGAACACTCACACAAAGTGTCCTGGTAGAAGGGCAACCGACCCTAATCAGGTGTATAAAACTGGGGCAGATTTAGGTGACCTTCATTCAGTGCCATCTAAACCAGTTGCATTTAAACAAATAAACAATCATGGATCAAGCTGAAATGATTGTTTTCCCAGCAGGGAGCTCGTGGGAACAGATGCTCACAAGGATATACTCAAAATATCAGATGACAAGATTATATCAAGCAATCAGGATTCTGTTCCCTCTAGCTACATGAAATAATTTCTGAGTACATAAAGAAACGTGCAGCCAAAATTGATTTTGTGACATCACCACTCTGTTAGACACCACCATCTTCTGCTACAAAAATGAGTAACACTGACCTGCCATTCATATCATAAGAGAGGACACTGTGTTGAGTTGATGATCTCATCCAGTAGGTGGTCATAGTGACCAACATTGCTGAAATTAGATGTATCAGGCCAAAAGGTACATGCTTCAATTCCCTTTAAATGTGAGCAGGTAAATCTTGACCGTCCATATCCGTTCTGGCACAAGCGTAGGCCCTCGGTTGAGTAACTGAGGTTAACTCTTTCAAGTTAACTCTTATGCCAAGCTGAAATCAGATGTATACGGCCAAAGGGCACAGATATCACAGCCAAGCTGTAAACCATGACATCACTTATTCCATTCGGTAGACTATATCCTACTTATCTGCAGAAGTTTGGAGAGAATACATGTACAAGGTAATGCATGGTTTACAGCTTTGCTGTGATATCTGCACCTTTCAGCTTGACTCATCAGTGTTTTTAATGGTTGACAGTTTACTTGTAGTTGTTTTATGACTGTTAATTGTTACCCTCTCCCACAGCTTGTGAGTAATTTTCAAACAGAGGCAACAGTACGCAAACAGGAGTGTGAGGAAGTCAAAACAAAACTTGTGTCTGTTAGAAAACTCATTGCTAAGTTACTCAAATCTACAAATGAGGTAAGACCCAAGTTCACTCATCTGTCCACATTGTTTTCTATGTGATTGTTCCACCTGTTTCTTCCAGATGACGATTGAATTTCAAGTGTGTTGCTTCGTCCATGTGTTGCAAGGACTCGAAGGAAGAAAAAAAATAGCAATACCGTTTACCTTCCATGCGTGTTGTACCAGGCTGTCAATGTTACCCAGATGCCATGCTGAAGTCGGATGTGTCAGACCGAAAGTCACAGATATTTCAGCTAAGCTATAAACCATAGCACAACGTATTCCGTTCTCCAAACTACATCATGCTAATTGCAGGAGTAATCAATCACCCTAGAAGAAATGTGCTGTTTTAATCATTGTCATTTGCAGAAGATGGATGTGTCTGGCCATAGATGCAAATACAACAGCGGCACAACACATTTCCATTCTCTGGATTACATCCTGCTGAAAATCTAGTAGACTGGTCCTGTTACAAAAGAGAGCCAGCAGGAGTTTGAGAATGAACGCTGAAGAAGAAGAAGAAGAAATATTGTCAACCATGATTGCTGCTGTCATTTCCCGCTTGATCGTGTATTTTAAATTTATATCATCTCGACTTTGTGCAGCCAGTGTCCAAAAGGGAATTAAGAATATCACCGCTGTGACCTGCCATGTATATTGTAAGAGGTGACTCATTTAGATGTATTACTTCGAAATAGACCCAAATTCATGGGAGAATCTTGCACAAAACAGATCCAACTGATGTTGCAGAATCAAGAGTGGTGCAGCAACTTCAGAGAACTCCCAGACATCAAGCTAAGCAACAAAAATGTGCAAGAAAGAACAGCAGGAGCTGCTCAATGTCCCACAATGTTCTATAACAAACTGGTTCATATTTCTGATTACCTGTACCTTTATCCTGTGTAGGATATGCTATCAATTTTTAAATTGTATCCGTTATTCATTCTGGCACACATATATTCAGCACATTTTACACACTTGGTACACACTTAGTTTACGTGTAGGGATAGTATCTCGAGGGGAGTAGCTTCCACTTTCCCTTGGGAAGGCTAAGATCCTATTTTGTTCCCCCACTACTGTATAGCTCCACGAGTCTGCTTGTATACAACGCCACTCCCGCTTCGGACAATGACCTTAGCTATTCCACTGAACTACGTGAAACTACTCAGCAAGGGGATGCCCTTCTCTACTGTATACACAATTGATTGTGGAGAAGGTGGAAGATTGTATTATCGACAACGGCTTTGAAGGCAGGAGTTGAAAAGGCCCCGTATTGGGCTGAGGGTGCATTGAGAACGGTAACTGATACACGACCAGAACCGGCTCTGAAGAGCAATGGCAAACTTCGGACACTTATACAATACCAAGAAACTCAATGGAAGAAACTGAGCAGCTTGCACAGAACCGAGAGGCTTACAGACTGGCAGTGAAGACAACGTTATATACATACAGAGAGACTTTGATCATGACTTGCTGAGTCACTCAGTTTATCTTCCTACATTGATCTTGATTTGTTGAGTCACTCAGTTTATCTTCCTACATTGATCTTGATTTGTTGAGTCACTCAGTTTATCTTCCTACATTGATCTTGACTTGCTGAGTCACTCAGTTTATCTTCCTACATTGATCTTGACTTGCTGAGTCACTCAGTTTCTCTTCCTACATTGATCTTGACTTGTTGAGTCACTCAGTTTATCTTCCTACATTGATCTTGATTTGTTGAGTCACTCAGTTTATCTTCCTACATTGATCTTGACTTGCTGAGTCACTCAGTTTCTCTTCCTACATTGATCTTGACTTGTTGAGTCACTCAGTTTATCTTCCTACATTGATCTTGATTTGTTGAGTCACTCAGTTTCTCTTCCTACATTGATCTTGACTTGTTGAGTCACTCAGTTTATCTTCCTACATTGATCTTGATTTGTTGAGTCACTCAGTTTCTCTTCCTACATTGATCTTGACTTGCTGAGTCACTCAGTTTATCTTCCTACATTGATCTTGACTTGCTGAGTCACTCAGTTTATCTTCCTACATTGATCTTGACTTGTTGAGTCACTCAGTTTATCTTCCTACATTGATCTTGACTTGTTGAGTCACTCAGTTTCTCTTCCTACATTGGTCTTGACTTGTTGAGTCACTTGCTGAGTCAGATCACTATGATGATGTCTTCTAACACTGCCTTCACTGGTAGTACAAATAAATTTTAAGTAGGAAACCAGAGGACAATTTTTTAAAAATTCTTGAGACTAACGGGAATTGAACCAGTTCTTTCTACGGCACCAAATCGCCTAGCAACAATTGCACACGCGTTTTTCAGTACTTGACTAACCGCATCTCCAAAAAAAGATGCGATTTCATCAAGCCATTCAAATCGTGCACACAAAGTCACCCGAACGGACCAATCGAGACAAGGACTATTACAACAACAACAAACATCCCGTACAGGTATTGAAATATCCTCAGTAACAACAAACACATAACATAATATCCGTATTAGTTATACAAGGGCCGATAGGTCTTCTTGTAAACATGGATAACATATATAGACAATACAATTTTGCTTCAAATAATTGTTTATATACAAGTAAATTAAAGTAGGAAGCCAGAGGACAATTTTTTAAAAATTCTTGAGACTAACGGGAATTGAACCAGTCCGTTCTACGGTTAGTCAAGTACTGAAAAACGCGTGTGCAATTGTTGCTAGGCGATTTGGTGCCGTAGAACGGACTGGTTCAATTCCCGTTAGTCTCAAGAATTCTTCACTGGTAGGCAAAGTATCATCATTATCAAGTGATGTCTCCACAACGAAGGTTGACTGCGACAGATCTTCATCATCACCTGTCTCTTGTTTTGGTGGTGTACTCTGCTAGACTGTAACCTGTCCATCTCATGATGTTACTCTTTCACTTGAATATCAGCGTACATTTTGCTCGCCTCCCGTCAACTTTACCCTCAACTAAGGTCATCAACAATGTGTCATGTCTTTTAATACATCCAAAATACTTTATTTGGTTGCCTTTTATTTCCTTTTATGATTCTTTTTCATATGAAGTGTTAGAACCATTTTGTTAGTTTTTTTTCTCTTTCCATGAAGTTCTCCCTATTCTATATACCCACATCTCAAAGGCATCAATTCTGTTGTCTAATTATAATTATTTAGTGTCCATGTTTCTGATCCATACATTAATATAGAATAGATGTAGCATTTTATAATTCTCATTTTTAACTTGTTTATAATTTGTTTAGATGTTACTATTTTCCTCATGTTATTGAAAGTAATTTTGGCCATTCCTGTTCTCCTTTTAACTTCTGTTTCACATCTGCCATCGTTTGTGACTATGTGTCCAAGACATTGATAATCATATTGACATAGCAGTGCTGTTGTTGACATAAGTAAAGTAACCCATAGCATTTATTAATGCTGTACGGGTGTGAGATGTTAGCAATCTCACATTTCAGGGGCTCTGTAAATGAGGGTGGTAGCTATTTCCTCTCCCTCGCAGTCTTTACTTCCCGGATTAATCCGGTACCCATTTAAGGCTGGGTTGACCCGGGAGCCGTTGCGATCTGAAATACATTTCTGCCTCAACTGGGGAATGAACCCAGGACCACATTGATATATTGACATAGCAATGACTTGGAAATGGAAATAGAAATGGAGTTCAAGAAACAACGAATCAACACTGCTACTTTAAATGTGTACTGTCTCTGTGACAAGGTGGTAGAACTAATTAGCTTTATGGAGAGAAGTAAAATTGAAATTTTAGGATCATACACCAGGAAAAAAAGGTAGAAATATCAAGGAAAATGACAACCACTATGCACTGGTATAGAGCGGAGTTGAGTTGATACACGAATGTTTAATATACGAATCTGAGAATGAATTACAGCAGCACACACACACACACACACACACACACACACACTTGCTCCATACAACATGTCAACAATACAACATGAAACTAAGCACATCTAAAACTGAGACTTATGAAGATAAACAGAACACCAGGCCAAGATGTTAAGACATCTATTCGTGATTTGATCTTTGCAATGGATCGCTTTTACGCAACTTCTTATCTCATTATATGTTTTTTTTATGTGCATTCATCCTCTTAAACTCCTGCTGGATTAAGCTTGTAGTTGGACAATGGTCCTACTAAATTTCTACCAGTATATAATCCAAATTGAGAGAAAGAAGATGCGCTGTACTGCCATTTTATTACACATCTGAACATCAGCGGTTCTCATTTTAGGAAATGTGTTGCTATGTCCTCATAACATTTCCTTGACCAAACAAATCAATTTTTTTTTTTATTTCATCAATATATTTGTTTTGAAAAGGGAGCAAAGCCTGCCATGCATATTGTAGGCAAGTAAAGGGGTTTAGGGGATTGGTCATTCTATCCCAATAGGTCAGGGTAACCCGTGATGAAGTCTGATGTGCCAGGTCTCCAAGGTGCAAATATCACAGCCAAGATGTAAATCATGACAGGATACCTTCTTTTCACTAGACAATAGCCAGCAGGAGTTTGAGAACAAATGTTGAAGAAGACAAATAACAAATGCACTTAATATCAATGATTCTTCTACTTGTATGTTCTAATTTTTTTCCCAGGAGGATGGCAACCAGGCATGTTTCTATTTATCAAATTCTGAATTTCTCTTTATCAAATATTGAATTTCTGTTTTACTTTTGTTTAAACAATGTTGATGTTCATGGCCATTTTTTGTTGGAGGATATTTTTTTATTTCTTTTGTCATTTTGTTTTATTTTATTTGATCCTATTTTCATGTCCTGTTTCTTGACATTTCTGGTACTTGTTTTTTTTGTTATATGCAACTAATTTATTGTTATACGAAACTTGTTTATTGTTATATGTTAGAAAAAAATTAAGGGTCAACTCTCATCCTTCTATACCAAGAGTGGGAAAAGTACAGTCCCTGTGCCATATTCGGCCAGCAACGCCATTTTTACAGGCTCATCAGGCTGATCTAAATTTACTTTTTGCACTGGTCTTTAATCCCAGAAAATATTAATTCACATAATATTCAAATATTAATGTGGCTATCTTAGCCAAACTTCCAGAGTTCTGTCCATATGATGTTTGGGGAGGACAGAACATCTGCACTGTTACACGCCATGCATGTTGTAGGGACGAGTAAGGAGGTTTTGGAGTTGGAGGTTGGTTGTGCATATCCTATAGAGGTCAAAGTGACTCAGAATGCATGCCGAAAGTGGATGTATCAGGCTGAAAGGCGCCGATATTACAGTTAAGCTTTATTTGACAACACAACACATGTCGTTCTCTGAACTACACCATGCTAAACTGCATTTTAGCATTTATTACTGTGAGAATTAATGCCTAAGGCCTCCAGAGAGATGTTCAACATAGGAGATCAAATCTTTGTTTTCATGTCCCACTGTCAACTTTTGATGTTCAACATTGGAGAAGACACAGTCTTTGACTTCATGCCCCACTGTCAACTTTTGATGTTCAACATTGGAGGAGACAGTCTTTGATTTCATGCCCCACTGTCAACTTATGATGTTCAACATTGGAGGAGACAGTCTTTGATTTCATGCCCCACTGTCAACTTATGATGTTCAACATTGAGGAGACAGTCTTTGATTTCATGCCCCACTGTCAACTTATGATGTTTAACATTGGAGGAGACAGTCTTTGATTTGATGCCCCACTGTCAACTTATGATGTTCAACATTGGAGGAGACAGTCTTTGATTTCATGCCCCACTGTCAACTTTTGATGTTCAACATTGGAGGAGACAGTCTTTGATTTCATGCCCCACTGTCAACTTTTGATGTTCAACATTGGAGGAGACACAGTCTTTGACTTCATGCCCCACTGTCAACTTTTGATGTTCAACATTGGAGGAGACAGTCTTTGATTTCATGCCCCACTGTCAACTTTTGATGTTCAACATTGGAGGAGACACAGTCTTTGACTTCATGTCCCACTGTCAACTTTTGATGTTCAACATTGGAGGAGACAGTCTTTGATTTCATGCCCCACTGTCAACTTATGATGTTCAACATTGAGGAGACAGTCTTTGATTTCATGCCCCACTGTCAACTTATGATGTTTAACATTGGAGGAGACAGTCTTTGATTTGATGCCCCACTGTCAACTTATGATGTTCAACATTGGAGGAGACAGTCTTTGATTTCATGCCCCACTGTCAACTTTTGATGTTCAACATTGGAGGAGACAGTCTTTGATTTCATGCCCCACTGTCAACTTTTGATGTTCAACATTGGAGGAGACAGTCTTTGATTTCATGCCCCACTGTCAACTTTTGATGTTCAACATTGGAGGAGACACAGTCTTTGACTTCATGCCCCACTGTCAACTTTTGATGTTCAACATTGGAGGAGACAGTCTTTGATTTCATGCCCCACTGTCAACTTTTGATGTTCAACATTGGAGGAGACACAGTCTTTGACTTCATGTCCCACTGTCAACTTTTGATGTTCAACATTGGAGGAGACACAGTCTTTGACTTCATGCCCCACTGTCAACTTTTGATGTTCAACATTGGAGGAGACACAGTCTTTGACTTCATGCCCCACTGTCAACTTTTGATGTTCAACATTGGAGGAGACAGTCTTTGATTTCATGCCCCACTGTCAACTTTTGATGTTCAACATTGGAGGAGACACAGTCTTTGACTTCATGCCCCACTGTCAACTTTTGATGTTCAACATTGGAGGAGACACAGTCTTTGACTTCATGCCCCACTGTCAACTTTTGATGTTCAACATTGGAGGAGACACAGTCTTTGACTTCATGCCCCACTGTCAACTTTTGATGTTCAACATTGGAGGAGACACAGTCTTTGACTTCATGCCCCACTGTCAACTTTTGATGTTCAACATTGGAGGAGACACAGTCTTTGACTTCATGCCCCACTGTCAACTTTTGATGTTCAACATTGGAGGAGACAGTCTTTGATTTCATGCCCCACTGTCAACTTTTGATGTTCATCATTGGAGGAGACAAAATCTTTGACTTCAAAGAAATCTTTTTCAGTAGTTGGCGACAGAAGCTATGTCATCGTTTGGAATGTCAAAAGGTGAAGAAAAAAATGCTTTTCAGCTTGTTTATCTGGCAGGTGTGGTCACGTTTAGGATGAACAATTATGAATAGTCCAGTTTGAGATGAACAATCATGAATTGGTCCTGTTTGAGATGAGCAATCCAGAATTGGTCCTTTTTGAGGTGATCAAAAAAGGTTGCCCACCTCTGATCTATAGCTGCAGTTGCTAGAGATAGTGATTAACTTAGTTGTTATATATCACGGGCGCCCATGTGTTGCCAGAGCCCGAGAGGGGAGCAAAGAATAGCAACACTTTTTACTTACCATCTCATAATTACTTCATACATAGACCAACTCATGATAACTTGATACATAGACCAACTCATGATAATTGGTGTATAGACAAGATGATGACACTTACAACGTGAATTAATTGTTTTATTTTGGTAATAGTTTATTGTTTGAATTTCTTTACTGTTTCTGTTGTTCATAATAGTTAACAATTGTATAGAATATTTTCGTGCGGAAATCAGATATGCTTGGCCAGAGAAAAACAAATAATGCAGCTTCGCTGTAAATCAGTAGCACATTGTATTTCATGTTCCCCCGCGGAAATCACACAATTTTGTGCTAGCTATCTGAGAATGAGCGCAGAAGAGGAAGAAGATCGAATTTATTAGTTGAAGAAATAATTATATTTTCATTTTGGTGGGATCTGTCAGTGTGTACACAACACTCTATTGAAACTCCACTCAACCATAAGTTGCTGGCCAGTATTTGGTGGGATCTTTAGTGTGTACACAACACTTTATTGAAACTCCACTTAACCATTAGTTGCTGGCCAGTATTTGGTGGGATCTGTTAGTGTGTACACAACACTTTATTGAAACTCCACTTAACCATTAGTTGCTGGCCAGTATTTGGTGGGATCTGTTAGTGTGTACACAACACTTTATTGAAACTCCACTTAACCATTAGTTGCTGGCCAGTATTTGGTGGGATCTGTTAGTGTGTACACAACACTTTATTGAAAATCCACTTAACCATTAGTTGCTGGCCAGTATTTGGTGGGATCTTTAGTGTGTACACAACACTTTATTGAAACTCCACTTAACCATTAGTTGCTGGCCAGTATTTGGTGGGATCTTTAGTGTGTACACAACACTTTATTGAAACTCCACTCAACCATTAGTTGCTGGCCAGTATCACAACTGATCCATTTACAAATTTAGTCAGTATGCTCCATTGTATATTAGCTAGATAATGGGCCTGAAAGGGAGCACAGAATAGCATCACTGTTGCCTGCCATGCATGTCCTACAAGACAACTAAGGATGTATTGGTGGTGGGACATCTGTCTCATCTTATAGTGAGTTACAATACTCTGATGGCATATGCACGTCAGATGTGTCAAGATGAATACACAGATATCACAGCTCACCAGTGTGTTGCATAGAACCTGAAAGGGTAGTAGAGAATAGCAACACTTGTTTATCTTTCATGCATGTTGTAAGGCAACATCCGGGTTGTGATTTCTCGCTTGACACGACCACTCCTCCAGCTCCAGTCGACTCAGCTGTAATTGAGTACCTGACGCTTGAGTTAGGGGAGGTGAAGACAGCTAGGAAGGGAACTGGCCACCCCAACGGCAGGTTGCTGCCATGGGACATACCTTTACCTTTAAGAGGCAACTAAGAAGGTTTTTGGGTGGAGCTGGCTGTCCAATCTCATATAGGGGCAAAGTGACCCAGATGTCATGTTGAAATCAGATGTGTCTGGCCAAAATGCATGTATATTACTGCAAAGCTGTAAACAATGGCAACACACTCCATTCTCTGGACTACATCCTGGTAATCTGCACGAGTTTGAGAACAAAAACTGAAGAAGAAAAATCACAGCCAAGCTGTAAACCAAGACACCACACAATCCGTTCTCCTGACTAAGTCCTGCTAATCTTCAGAAGTCTGAGAATAAGTTGATGAGAACAAAAAGACAATGGAAATTCTTTAACCTGGCACTGTCAAGTCTTCAGCACTGCGCATCCCTATATCAATGTATGCCATGCAACTCTTGACCTTGTCCAATGTATGTTTATATCATAGTGAGAGCAAGTCATTGCTATCTGTCACAGATATCACAGCTATATATATATATATATATAATATATATATATATAATATATATATATATATATATATATATATATATATATATATATATATATATATATATATATATATATATATATATATATAATCTATCTGTGTGTCTATCTATCTATTGGCATTTGCACTTGTGCTGTTACGTGTCGTGGGGGAATTCAGAGTTTATGTCTTTGGCAATTTGAGTTACATTGGCCATGGTAAGGTTGTGTCTATTTAGTGTTTCTATGATTGTCTCTGCTCATCTAGTTCTTGGTCTTCCTCGTGCCTTGTAACCAGGTCTTCTGCTGATGTATGCATGAAGGGCTGGTTGCACAGGTTCCATTCTCATGACGTGACCAAACCATCTGGTTTGCTGCCCCTCGATGTAGTCTTGACGTGTAATAGTCGTTACTTTTTTCCTGATATCTTCATTTCTCCGGTGGTCTCTTCTCGTGACATTTATAGCTTTCCTCAAACATCTCATTTCGCAAACTGTGATATTTTTCGCTAGTGTCTTTGTCAAGGGCCATGTTTTACATTGGTAATACACGGTTGGTATAAAACTACTATTTATTATATACTATTGGGAGCCGCGTTAGCGCAGTGGTTAGCGCACTGGCTTCGCATATGAGTGGTCCTGGGTTCATTCCCCAGTTGAGGCGGAAATGTTTTCAGATCGTAATGGCTCCCAGGTCGACCCAGCCTTAAATGGGTACCGGATTAATCCGGGAAGTAAAGACTGCGAGGGAAAGGAGATGGCTACCGCCCTCATTTGCAGAGCCACTGAAATGTGAGATCGCTAACATCTCACACCCCTACGGCATTAATAAATGCTATGGGTTTTTACTTTACTTACTATTTATCAGTTGTCATTTTATAACCATACAGATTGATGGATGTTTAAGTATTGGTGACAGCTGGTAATTCACAGCATTGGATTTTTGGCACCTTGCTTCAATCTCTCTGTCGAATTTGTCATCCCCCGTAAATATACTTCCTGTGTATTTAAAATCTGGGATTTGCTGTAGTTTTGTACCATCAAAATTTAACTGGCCTAGTGATCTGCTTATATTCATAGTCTCTGTTTTAGATGTGTTTAGTTTCATGTTGTGTTGTTGACATGTTGTATGGAGCAAGTGTGTGCGTGCGTGCTGTTGTAATTCATTCTCCGATTCGTATATTAAACATTGAGTGTCTGCAAATAACAGTTGGTTGAGTGAGCTGTGATCTTCATTTGATGTTTCTGCAGGGGTGAGTTTGTTTCTTGGGTCTGCTTCTTTAGTCCATGTATGTTACGATCAGAATTGGTTATAGTACGCAGCCTTATCTAGCGACTTTTTTGGGTGTATCAAAAATCCTACCCCACATGTTGCTCTCTCCTTTGTATCAACTCCGCTCTATACCAGTTGCATAGTGGTTGTTGACTTCCTTGATATTTCTACCTTTTTTTCCTGGTGTATGATAATCCTAAAATTTCAATTTTACTTCTCTCAATAAAGCTAATTAGTTCTACCACCTTGTCACAGAGACAGTACACATTTAAAGTAGCAGTGTTGATTCGTTGCTTTTTTTTAGCTCCATTTCTATTTCAATTTCCAAGTCATTGCTATGTAAATAATAAGTCATTGCTATGTCAGTATGTCAATAATATCATTGCTATGTCAATAATATCATTGCTGTCAATAATATCATTGATATGTCAATAATATCATTTCTATGTCAATAATATCATTGCTATGTCAATAATATCATTGCTATGTCAATATGTCAATAATATCATTGCTATGTCAATATGTCAATAATTGCAAGTCAATAATATGTCAATAACATCATTTCTATGTCAATATGTTAATAATTTAATTGCTATGTCAATAATATTGCTATGTCATATCAATAATATCACATTGCTGTTAATAATATCAAGTCATCATTTATGTAAATATGTCAATAATATCACATTGCTGTTAATAATATCAAGTCATCATTTATGTAAATATGTCAATAATATCACATTGCTATGTTATTATGTTAGACATAATCTTCTTTTCTTGATTCACAGGATTTTGACATTGACCCTGAGGAGTCCGGAGATCAAGTTGATGAGCTCTTGGCTGCATGTGTAAAACAAGCAACTTCCCAATCTTCATGAGTCCATGATCTGGTGTGTAGCATCAGAGAGATCGGCCAACTTCTAACACAAACTTTTCCAGTTGTATGTTTAGTCAGACATGCATCTGGACCATGTTTGAGCTGGATGTTCTTGTCCTGGATGTAGAGGCTGAATATGGACACACAAACATCTGAGTGTGATGAAAGCACTTGAGAACGTAGAAGAGTGTGAACATGAAATATCCACAAAATTAACTATATTGAATCCGAGCCTTCTCCACCTGCAGAACAGGAGATATTTAAACCCTGTACAGTATTTCTATTTTTATTCATTTGTTTCGTTGTATAACTATGAGAGTTCATATATTGAGTTTAGTATGACAGTTATATTTTGTTTTCTTTGGGTGGAGATAGTTGGTTAGTCACCTGACATTTTTAAATGGTGCTGGTTCTGCACTGTTTAGTATCTTCTGTAGTTTCTGATTAGTTTGGGTGTTTCGTGTGTTTTTTGTGCAAGCAGACATGAAATTGCTAAACTGAAATCCCTCAATACAGATTTGGTCATGATTTTGTTACTGTGTTTTGTTTAGAACAGTTTTGTACATTAAGATTTAGATAAATTGTATGTCCTAATGACATCTGCAATGGAAAATATAATATCGACATTCGAGATTAAATATTATTGAAAGATCTGAAGAAAATCGTGGACAGAAAGACAAACCGACGCAGATGTCCGCAAAAATATGAATATTGAAGGAGAATTTCTCCTCAAAACTATAAAAACATGCAAATTAATATATTTCAGACATATAAAGGGACACAATGGTTTAGAAAGATTAATCATGGAGGACAAAGTTCTGGGAAAGAGAACAAGAGACAGACCAAGGCTATGATGGACACATGACATCGAAGACCTTCTGAACATGACACTGGAAGAATCTGGGCAGCTTGCACAGAACCGAGAGGCTTACAGAATGGCAGTGAGGACAATGTTCAATAAAGGACACGTCACATAGAGAGAGTATGTCATGAAGGACCTGCATCCAATTGTATGTCCTTATGGACCTGCACGGAAACAGGGAATACCTAGGAACTCATGGAGAAGAGAGGCAGTGCAGAACTTGACAGAGATGGGAATTACATGACATGAGGCTGAAAACATATCCAAGGATTGAGACAAATAGAAAATTCTTGTCCTTGGCTTATGAACCCAAAGTTGTGTAAATATTTTAGGAGCCACGGTCTTGTTTAAAATGTTTGATTGATTCATTGTATGTCCTGAAGGACATTTAGCGAATCTCATAACTCAGTCTGTCTTCTTGAGACATATTTGTCCAGCTTACAGGTAACATTGTTCAGTGACAAGCTTGGTCGCACCACACTAACTTGCAGGTAACATCATTCGGTGACTAGGTGCTAGATTTGAGCCATTAGAGACTGGTGGTAGAAATAGTCGAACTGTATGTTTTTGATGAACTGGACCTGCGTGTAGTCAGCAAAAAAGAACTATAAGCCAGTTAGACATAGAAATGTGAGAAAGTAAAGTCCTCAGTCCAAAACAAAAGTAATGGCTGTCTCAAATAAATATTCACCACCAAGATGTAGTGTAGTGAGCAATGATACATCATTAAATCAAGTGGATAAAGTCAAGTATGTTTGCATCCTTTGAACATCAGATGGCCAGTGTTCCAATAAAATAATTAATGTAGACCAAATTAACATTTACAAAAATGAGAAATATTCTGTGCTATGGAACATTATCAATGAATGCATATGAGAATTCTTGAGTAATGAGGTGTAATATCACTTTGACAATTTTTATCTATGGATATGAGATATTGACTGCTAACAAAAAGTTCAAGAGTGAATTTGAGGTTGCTAAGATGTGGTTTAATGATGAATATACTATGAACAGCTAAAAAAGCTAATGTAGATATCATTACAGTTGCTGGAGTAAAGATAAATTATTAAAAGATTAAAGGCATAGTGTAGATTTATAGAGCATGTGATGGGAAGAGTAAAATGTCAACATCAGAAACATCAAGGAGAGAAGATACTGGATTGGTTGGGGAATGTCACCAAGTGAAAATTTTAATAAAACAAGAGACAGAGCTGTGTAGAAACATGATCTGTTATGTCATTTGACAAAGCAGCTTCCTGGTTATTACTGAACTTAATGTTGATATGTAGCCGAACATCAATGTGGTTATGGAACCATGCCAGACAACATTTTAGCCATAACCTGAAAGAAGATGAAAGCATAGTAACAATGTGAATTTGCCATGCATTTCATTACGACAATCAATACAAAGTAATGCATTTTATAATCCATTACATAAGAGTCAACTAAGAGTTTTGGGAGCGGAACTGTTTCACCATCATTGCCACTTCATGTCTGGTCTAGATCTCTTACTTTTATTAAGTGTTTCCCATGGGTCAAGAAGAGATGCATGTCAGCAGACATTGTACCTGTGTCCATTTCTGGAAGACTCCTTGCTAGCAGGGAATGTTAAGTGTGCCATCACTGTGGATGGGTCAATAGAGATGACAGAAGAATGATGAACTAGTTGTCCCAGAAGTATATTCTGTGCACTCTTCGCAGGGCATTATGATCCTCAGATACTGCCCCACACTGAAATTCCTCTCTTTTTGGGGCTAGCATACATCCGTACATCCCCCCTCCCCTCCAACCCTTTGATATTGCTGATCCATCATCTTTTTGGTCTTCTTCTCTTTCCTAGTGCTCTGCCCTAAGAATCAGCCTGTCGATACCATCATGTCTCTTTAAGTGTCAAAAATACTGTATCTTCCTTCTTATGATGGTATTTAGAAGCCACCCTTTCAGTTAGTATTTTTAAAACGTCTACGTTCTTCTTTTTCTCTGTCCATGATATTCATAGAATATTTCTATAGCACTTCTTTTCAAATGAATTTATCCTTCTGGATATTGTCTTGTTGAAAGTCCATGTCTTGCATCCATATGTTGCCACTGGGAAAACACACAATCTTAAAAGGATTGTGCCATTAGTCAATAATAAATGCAGGTTTAACACCATATTCCCCACTATGCTCAATGGTGATGATAGAATGCTCAGAAAGTACATGTTTTTCCCCTATAGTGTGGCGCATCGCTGAGAGGTTAGAGCTGGTCTCACATCCATGAGGCCCAGGATTTTACTCCCAGTAAGAACTGGGGTTTTTTTTTAAAATGTTGGGGGTAAATTTTTAAAAAAACATCACATTTTGAACATGATGTATTCAAGGGCATGTTGACTTTATTATAGAAACCACATACAGTTACCTCACAAGAAAAGTGCAGTATTGATATTTCCCTATTCCAGATTGTTGAGTTTGACTTTCAGCTCCAGCTTGGTATGTCTATAGCATTCTTTTTTCCATGAGAGAGATTTTTCCTTATCTTATTTGAGTCCCATATTTCTGTTCTTCTGTTTTGTTCATTCTCAAACTTTTGCAGATTACAGAATGTAGTCAAGATAACGGATTGCACTGTCATAGTTTACAGTTTAGCTGCAGTATCTGTTCCTTTTGGCCTGACACATCCGACTTCAGCATGTCTATGAGTCACTTTGATCGTATTTGGTATTGGACAGCCACCTCCATCCCCAAAACCTCCTTAATCGCTTTTTCTGTATCACTTTTTTTTCCTTTTCCTTTGGGCACCGACAACATATGGGCGAGAAGTCTTTACAATTCAACATGGCGGTAAGATGGGTGACCAAAAGCTGGGCTGTTTTCAAATCTGGAAAGGACGTTGCTGTGCTGTCTTGCTATCTGGGGGCATATTACAGGTAACAGGATTGACTTTCTCCCAGATGTTCAAACATGGGTCATCATAAGGTTTAATCACAGTGGAGATTGTTGGAAGGGGGCAGTTAACCCCACTTCCTCCTTAATTGTCTCTTATGACATTCATGGCAGTTTTCTTATTCTATGCTGCGCTTCTCTGGCCTGGTAAAGCAGGACTGTAATGTTTTGGAAAGTTCTTTTAGCAATTCTGTCCTCATTTAGAGATCAAACTTTCTTCATTTTTGCTCTGTGAAAGGTTAGAGGTAATATTTCATTGTTGCGTTAGAGTTTATATATGAAAATTAAGGAATGTTTAAGTATGAGACGTGTTGTTGTTGTTATTGTTGCATTGGATAAAATTTGATTGACATGCATACATAATGTTAGTAGTGTCATTGATTGTTTTACATTGTGGTGTTTAGTCATCTCACCAGATTCATGCTTGACACTGCCCGTGTACTGTAGAATAGTTGCACTGGTATCTATCATGCATGCCATAAGTCGACCGAAGACGGATGTGTCGGGCCATTGGTGCAAATAAAACGACGACACAGCGTATTTCCATTCTCTGGATTACATCTTGCTGGAAATCTTGTAGGACAATGATCCTGCTACAAAAGAGATCCAGCGGGAGTTTGAGAATTAACGCTGAAGAAGACGAATGTCATAAGTAACATCTCAACTAAGAAGGATTAAGGGTGGTCCCATCCGATAGTGAGTCAAAGTCACCCAAAAACTATGCTGAAATCGGTTGTGTTAAACCAAAGGGTACGGTCTGTAAGCCTGGTGGCCAACACATTCCATTCTCCAGACAAAATCCTGCTAATCTGCAGGAGATTGCAAACCAAAGTTGAAGAAGAATCTGATGATGATGATGTTGTTCCTCCTTCGCACGCGAAGATGAGCATGACAGGAAAAATATAATAAATGCCATGGGGGGAAAAAATTAAAATTAGTAATTATCTAATTTGGTTTGTGAGTTCGTAGATGCCCGATTAGTCCGATTCGTGCACGGAAAGTTCGATTGCAGTGCATGCAGGAGTGCTGAAGGTTCGGGGTAGAAGAATTTTCAGATTTGTCCTTCTGCTTCTTGCACTTGTGGATTGCCCGCAGTGTTCTTTCTTTTTCAAATTTCATGAAGCCAGCAGTGATCTGGGTGTGCCAGGCTGAGCGATCAAGTGCTGTAGCCTTCCAGGAGCTAGGATCGATGCTATAGTGCTTGAAAGAGCTTTTTAGGTGATCCATGAAGCGCTTTTTCTGCCCTCCACTTGAACGTTTACCTTCGCACAGCTCCCAATAGAATAATCTCTTTGGAAGGTGTTTGTCTGTCATACGGATGATGTGGCCAGTCCAGAGGAGTTGGGACCTAGTCAGCATTGCATGAAGAAGAATATGCACACCGTGGCTAATTTATATAAATTCCTTGTTTTCTGCATTTGTTATACACCCGTAGTTCGCCGGATGTAGTCTGACAAATGTAATACCTTGTGTAATAGTGTGATTGCATCTTCTGTGTCATCTCAAACTCCTGCAGATTGGCAGGATGCAGTTCAGATTATGTAGTGCATTGTGTTATGACTTACAGCTTGCATGTACATTTTTGCCTGGCACATTCAACTTCAGCATGGATTTTTATGTCACTGACTTTCTGTTGAATTGGACAGGCTCAAATCATATGCTCCTCTCATAATTTGCTACTCTTTGCAGACCAAAAGCTCTAACAACATGCAGACACTTGGATCCAAAATACGCACCTTTCAGCTGGACACATCGGCAACACTGTGATGTATTATACATGACACATCGGCAACACTGTGATGTATTATACATGACACATCGGCAATGACTGGTATCTTCTTCTGCATTCATTCTCAAGCTCCTGCACATTAGCAGGATGTAGTCCGGAATGCGTTGTGTCATGGTTTACAGCATTACTGCGATATCAGTGTCTTTCGGCCAGACACATCAGTCTTAAGGATGGCTGTGGGTCACTGACCCTTGTTGTTCGTCCATCACAAGTGATGATGACCATTTTGTTACATCCACTTTTGAAAATTCAATTTTAGTTATGTCCTTGATTATGAGTTCGTAGATGGCTAATGAGCCCTATTCGAGCTGTAAATGTCATTGGACAGTTTGGACATGGAATAACGACTGAAGACGGATCTTGGTCTATCCGTGACTTTCTAGCTGCTCTCAGCTGTTGAGCTGCTGCATTTCTCTTCTTTTCACAAGATGATGTGCTCTTTTTTTTTTAGAACGCCATGTAGATCTATTTTGTGCAAGTTCTTCCCATGTATCGTGGTATATTTCAAAGGCTTTCAGTGAGTCCTTTAACGAGTCCTTGTAGCGCTTCCTTTGGCCACCTTGAGATCGTATACCCTTCTCTAGCTCACCATAGAGAAGTATCTTTGGCAGACGATGGTCTGGCATATGCACCAAATGACCTGCCCAACGAATCTGTGTCTGCATCAGGATCGTGTCAATGCTTGGGATACCAGCTCTATCAAGGACAGTGGTATTTGAAATTAATGACAGTGGTAACTGACCCTATATGGGATGGAACGGCCAACTACATCCCATAACCTCCTTAGTCGCTTCTTACGACATGCATGGAAGTTAAGGAGTATTGATATTCTTTTCTCCCCTCTCGGGCCCAGTAAACACACTGGCGAAACGCTGATGTATCATACATGACACATCGGCAAATATTGTCATGTTATACATGACACATCGGCAAACACTGTCATATGTCATACATGACACATCGGTAAACACTGCCATATATCATATATGACACATCGGCAAACACTGATGTATCATTCATGTAATAAGAGACGAGTAAGGAGGGTTTTTGTGAAGTGAACTATCCCAGCCTGTAATATAATGTCAAAATTGAAAGCTTAGGCCGAAAGGGTCAGCTATTGTAGCAGTGCTGTAAGCCATGACATTTCTTCTGCGTTCGTTCTCAAACTCCTACAGATTAGCAGGATGTAGTCCGGAGAACGGAATGCGTTGTGTCATGGTTTACAGCAGTGCTGCGATATCTGCGCCGTTGGGACTGACACATCCGACTTCAGCATGGCTTTGGGTAACTGACCCTATATGGGATGGGACAGCCAACTCCATCCTATAACCTCCGTAGTCGCCTTTTACGACATGCGTGGAAAGTAAACAGTGTTGCTATTATTTGCTCCCCTTTCGGGCCCGGCAACACACGGCGAGCCTTGACATTTCAGGCTCTGGAAAACATTATGCTAGCTGATCAGAACAGACAGATATGACATGACAAGTGACGCTGTGTCAGATGTGCGCGCAAGAATACTCGGAAGATGGACTTGTTCTCTAACTATATGGGTCGTCCATAAATTGCGTCAGCAATTACAAAAGGTGGGGTGGTGGTCTGGAAAAGTTGTTACAGTTGTAATACGACAAAAGCTGATGTCAATAACATAGTTTTTATATGGCAATGAGAAATGTTTATTTAAAAAAAATGAAAAAATATGACGTTTATTCGCAAAACAATTTATGTACCAGAGTGGGTCCCTGAATTCTTGACAGGTTGTTGGCATTGGTGGGGGGGGGGGTTGTTAAAAAAGTTCTAATATAGCGCCCCCCCCCATAATGAGAATTGACTTACGACGGAAATTTCCGCAGGAATGCTGATTGACAACCAACCCGTGCTATGACTAGTTCAGCTAGTAGTTTTATATGAAACTGTTGACCACCACCTTTTTGAATGTCCAGCGCTGGATGACATCAGGAAAATGCTTCTCCCTCCAGGGTCAGATAAATGGAACACATTATATGGAACAAAACAACAACTCACAAACACATGCATATATCACACAATGGCATTTGGTCAAAGGGCATGAGCCCATGGACCGCTGGATCAGCAACCAACCAACCAGCTAGTAGTTTTAGATGTTTCTGTCTGAACGCACAAAGCGTCATTTATCTTGGTATATTAGATTTTTGCTCTTAATTATCATTGTCAGGCGAGGCAAAATATGCGCATAGCGACACAAATCATCACGCGCGTCAGCATTGATGAGTGGCAACTGTGAGATTAGAACGCAGGACTATTTAGTGAAATGACTTAGTAAATACTATAGGTACTATGGGAAGTGCCTGCAATGATTGTTGACAACCGCCTTTGCTGTGACGCCAGTAGTTAGTTCTTATGTCTGTCTATAATTGCAATGCTAGGACCTATTTAGTAACAGCCTGTAAGAATGCGCACTCGGCATGATTCCCCAACACCATCGTGCACCAAGAGACGCAAGTAATCATGACGCTAGCCACAAAATCACCGGACGAAATACCATTAGATCTCAAATTTTCTTGATTCTTTCATTACCCTTTGCTGACGCTGGTCAAGAAACTACTTTCTCATTGCAGACTTTTTCATTAGCCGAAAACATTTGATTACTTCCGTGTTTGCAGACGTCCACACAGGAACTGACTATCATCACGTGAGCGAGAAAACCAATCAGATGCGTAGATGAAACATCACACTTGTTCCCCTCGCAAGCAGTGTGACTTTCTCACAGTAGCCTCAACAAATTCATGGAGTTAACTACTGCGAATGGCATCTTCCCCCTTTCTAGTAACTTCTAGGTGTCATTTTCATTTATTTCTATTTGAATTGGTGTATGATTTTTACGGTCCATCTCTCGTTTATATAGGGCATACATATATATTTTTTAAACATAATAATCTGTACAAAAGGTATAAAGTCAGAACGAAAAGTAGAAAGTTTTAAAAAACCGACTAAATCAATCTATAAAAAAGTTAACAGTACAAAAAAAAACCCCGACTGAATCCACGTTTCGACCATTTTATGTTTAAAAAGAAACTATGCATGACAAAATCGGAAAATTGTACTTACTGCGCAAAACTAAAATTCAACAGATAGATCCAGGAAAAGGGTAACAAAGTTTTGCTAACACCAGATAACACACACAAATCGACGTTTCGACCAAAAGACCTTTATCAAGACAGACAATTGAAACAAAATCCTGACAACTCATATCAATGTGACCGTCGATGTTATTACTGTTCGCTTTCTATTATATGTTTTAATTTTGTTTCAATTGTCTGCCTTGATAAACGCCTTTTGGTCGAAACGTCGATTTGTGTGTGTTATCTAGTGTTAGCAAAACTGTGTTACCCTTTTCCTATATGCATGACAAACATAACTAATACACTGTATTGCGAACTGATTAGACTGTAGACATATTCTTCTTCTGATGTGTTCGTTCTCAAACTCCTGCAGTTTAGCAGGATGTAGTCCGGAGAACGGAATGCGTTGTGTCATGGTTTACAGCATTGCTGCGATATCTGCGCTTTTCGGCCTGACACATCCGACTTCAGCATGGCTTTGGGTCACTGACCCTATATGGGATGGGACAGCCAACTCCATCCATAACCTCCTTAGTCGCCTTTTACGACATCGTGGAAGGTAAACAGTGTTGCTATTCTTTGCTCCCCTTTCGGGCCCCGGCAACACGCGGGCGTTCTAGACATATAAGGATCACTGAACACTTGACTTACTGTGACATGTATGGAGCAGCGGGCTTCAGCATGACTTCTGGGCCGCTTTCAGCTACGTGGTGGGACAGTTACGCCAATGCCTGAATCTGCTTTGTTGCCAGATCAAGCAGGTAGATAAATGAGAGCCCCTTTCCTCCCCCACTCCCGCACTCTTCATTGTGGAAATATTACAAGACGTTTAGTACTAGGAAGCAACAACAAAAAAAAACAAAAGAAATCTTCTTCTCTTCTTCTTCGTCGTTCTTCAGTCAGATATCAGGTTACAGCACCAATAGCTTCAATGAATTGTGTGATTCGCTTCAGGTCATTCATGGAACCCATCAAGTCTGGAAGCAGTGCCGTCTCAGTAGGCCATATTTTCTCCCTCACTTCTTGGTAGAGTTGACAGGCATGAAGAATGTGTTCTGCAGTCTCTGGGCTCAGTCCACAGTTGCACAGGTCTGTCTCACCAATCTTCAGCTTTCGGAACATGTGACTTCTCAGTCTGTTGTGACCAGTTCGTAGTCTGAAAATGATGGTTTTTTCCTTGCGTGACATTTGGTGGTAGGGGTCATTTGGTTCTGCAGTTGGGTGCATTTGCTTCCACTTTTTCTTATATTCTGCTTTTAACATGGTCTTACTTTCATAGTACGTATTATCATTTTCTATTTGTTCGAGTGACCCCCTTTCCATGCCAGGAGATCAGCTTTTTCATTTCCAGGTATGCCACAGTGACCTGGGATCCACTGCAGTATTGTTTCTTTGGTGGTACTGCTGAGATGTAGTAAGCAGGCTGTAAGTTCATTCATGCTTGTTTTCTTTCTCCTCCTTAACGGCATTTCCAAAAAATGTTACAAAAAAGAAGTTAAACCTCCTCCTTAACGGCATTTCCAAAAAATGTTACAAAAAAGAAGTTAAACCTCCTCCTTAACGGCATTTCCAAAAAATGTTACAAAAAAGAAGTTAAACCTCCTCCTTAACGGCATTTCCAAAAAATGTTACAAAAAAGAAGTTAAACCTCCTCCTTAACGGCATTTCCAAAAAATGTTACAAAAAGGAAGTTAAACCCCCTCCTTAACGGCATTTCCAAAAAATGTTACAAAGAGGAAGTTTTTGTGATCCCTCCTTAACGGAATTTCCAAGAAATGTTTTTAAAAAGTTAAACCTCCTCCGTAATGGTCTTTCCAAAAAATGTTACAAAAAAAAGAATTTAAACCTCCTCCATAACGACCTTTCCAAAAAATCTCACAAAAATGAGATGAGCTTTTTCTTAGACAAACGCCTTTCCCTTGAAATCATATTCACGGCCCTGAATAATATCGTCATTATGGTACTCCGGTCACCTCCATAGGTAATCATATCTCATATTCAGTATGTGCTTCAACATGTGATAATTGATCGCTCTGGTCTCATATTAAATATTTGCTTCAGCATGCGGACAGAAAGAAGAAGAAGAAGCTTCAGCATGCCTTAACTGATTGCTCCGATCTCATATTCAATATTTGCTTGAGCATGCGTTAACTGACTGCTCCTATCTCATATTCAATATTTGCTTGAGCACCCTGTAACTGGCTGCTCCGATGTCATATTCAATATTTGCTTCAGCACCCTGTAACTGACTGCTCCGATCTCATATTCAATATTTGCTTCAGCACCCTGTAACTGACTGCTCCGATCTCATATTCAATATTTGCTTCAGCACCCTGTAACTGACTGCTCCTATCTCATATTCAATATTTGCTTCAGCATGCGGTAACTGACTGCTCCTATCTCATATTCAATATTTGCTTCAGCATGCGGTAACTGACTGCTGCTATCTCATATTCAATATTTGCTTCAGCATGCGGTAACTGACTGCTCCGATCTCATATTCAATATTTGCTTCAGCACCCTGTAACTGGCTGCTCCGATGTCATATTCAATATTTGCTTCAGCATGCGGTAACTGACTGCTCCGATCTCATATTCAATATTTGCTTCAGCACCCTGTAACTGGCTGCTCCGATGTCATATTCAATATTTGCTTCAGCACCCTGTAACTGACTGCTCCGATCTCATATTCAATATTTGCTTCAGCACCCTGTAACTGGCTGCTCCGATGTCATATTCAATATTTGCTTCAGCACCCTGTAACTGACTGCTCCGATCTCATATTCAATATTTGCTTCAGCATGCGGTAACTGACTGCTCCGATCTCATATTCAATATTTGCTTCAGCACCCTGTAACTGGCTGCTCCGATGTCATATTCAATATTTGCTTGAGCACCCTGTAACTGACTGCTCCTATCTCATATTCAATATTTGCTTCAGCATGCGGTAACTGACTGCTCCGATCTCATATTCAATATTTGCTTCAGCACCCTGTAACTGGCTGCTCCGATGTCATATTCAATATTTGCTTCAGCACCCTGTAACTGACTGCTCCGATCTCATATTCAATATTTGCTTCAGCATGCGGTAACTGACTGCTCCTATCGCATATTCAATATTTGCTTCAGCATGCGGTAACTGACTGCTCCTATCTCATATTCAATATTTTCTTCAGCATGTGTCTTTTCCAGTTCTGTGTTGACTTCTACTTTTTCTTATTTTTCCTATACATATCTGATTTCTTGCAGCTCCACTCGTCACAACCAGGACTTGAACTCAGTACAGCCATAAACCCACACCCGTCAGGGTAATGTGAGTGCTACATTGGATGCGTCAACACGCACGAGTCCTCTCTGTCCAAAGAATAGCGAGCAAATGGTAGACAGAGATACAAGTGGGAGAGTAACATCACAAGATGGACAGGTTTCAGTCTAGCAGAGTGCACCACTAAAACAAGTGACAGGGGATGTTGGAGGTCTGTTGCAGCCAACATTCGTTGTGAGATGACACTTGATGATGAGTCGATATCTGTATTTTTAGCCTGACACATTCGACTTCAGCACGGTCACTGGGCCACTTTCACCCTTAAAGGGAAGAGCTCCTTAGCCGCCTCTTTTAGCACATATCTTTGCTCTCATTTCGGTGGCCACGGCAACACATGGGCGATGTACAAATCAGAGGAACATTGACTAACGTCATATAGTTCTGTCTTCAGGCTCGCATATTATTTATTTATTTTACCCTTGCTGGCTCATATACTATTTGTTTATTTTTTCCCCATTCAGACTCGTATAGTATTTTCTTTATTTTCCCCATTTAGGCTCATATAGTATTTATTTATTTTCCCCATTCAGATTCGTATAGTATTTGTTTTATTTTTCCCCATTTAGGCTCATATAGTATTTATTTATTTTCCCCATTCAGATTCGTATAGTATTTGCTTTTTTTTCTATTCAGGCTCGTAATAGTATTTATTTATTTTCCCCATTCAGATTCGTATAGTATTTGCTTTTTTTCTATTCAGGCTCGTAATAGTATTTATTTATTTTCCCCCCGAACCATTTGCAACTTACCCATTAGCTTCCTTTCTTATTCCAGAGAAATGTTAGAAAGTTCTGGAGAAAGCATGCAACTCTGACGCACTCCTGTTTCCGTCCAGAACAATTCGTCAATTTATGAAAATAGCACTGAATTCATCTCTGTAGATTGCTGTTATTTTTATTCTCAGAAATTACGAACAATTAGCTCTTACTTCATATTTGCTACTAGTGGTTTCTACAGAGCTTTATGTCATAATCAGGAGGCAAACAATCTACAGATTGTGCAGTGTCTTGTCGAAGAAGTCTCCTACTCAGAGGGGGGGGGGGGGGGTAAATCTCTGTAGATTGTAGATGTACAGCTGTGCCACAAGTAGAATTTTTTTCACTAGATTTGACCGTCCTCTTGGTTGCTTGGGTTATTTTGGCCAAATGTTCCTTAATCTATGTTGTTTTCATAAAATACTAGGAATTTAAAAAATGAGAAAATCTTTCCGATATCTTACAGAAAGGTCACCAAAAGTCTCAGGAAGACTAAGGATTTTGGCATCAAATTTGACGAACGATTTTTTTTTTCATATTCTTTTTATAGGTAATTAACTACTACCTTTGTCTTATTCTTATTGGTGTATCAATCAATCAATAAACCCATAACCCTTCAGGGTCGTAGGGGTACCACATTGGATGCTTCAGCACACAGAGTCCTCCAGCGAATTCTATCCTCAGCGATGCGGATGAGTGTGGAAATATCTAGCCCTGTCCATTCCTTGATGTTGTCTGTCCATGTCTTTATTTGACCTCCTCTGCTTCTTCCACCCTCGACAGTTCCCTGCATTATATTGGTGTATATTTTCTGGGGATTATCTTTCTGTTTTTATAAATTCAATCTGGGGTTATTTCTAAAACTTCAGTGACAACACTGTAGATGTATACTTCCGGCATGATGGCGTAGAACGACAGTTGTGAGCCATATTAAAGGAAGTCTGGAAAATTTTGGGTGTCGTCGAGTAAAATTTTGCCCAGTGCTACGTTGCACTCCAAATATCAGCACAGTAAACCTACTTAGTCGTCTCTTACAACATAAATGGCAGGTCTTGATATATATATATATATATATATATATATACATTTTATTTTGATGTTTTGCTTCCCATTCAGACCGTTTAAATAGAAAAGATGGCGCTAGATGCCAAATTCTACCCGTTAATAAAAGACCTGTACATGCCGTGGTGATAGCAAGAGCATGCGGCTTTTATCACACAGCTATTCAATCTCCTCCCTGCAACACTTTAACAGGAAAAATGCAGTATTGACAGTTTAATAAAAGGAGGTTGTGGTAACTTAATCGCAGACGGGTTTCTTCATATGTAATGTGTCTTATATCGCCAAACTGCCTTCTTAGACAATCGTTCACAGAAGAGAAAAAATATTGAGGAAAAGAATGTTCTTCAATTGTAATCAGCATGACTTCAACAATTAACGCTGTCAAACAAGAACAGATAATATCCTAATAAACTGTACTTGTGGATCGTCTCCCCCTATTTGCATATTTCAAGCAAGGGGGGCGGTATCAAATCTTGCTTGTTTCATAGATTGTTTCCATACAAAATGGCAAAATCTCGGCGCCAACGTCTCGTCTCGTGACACTTAAAGGTGCAGTAAAAATCAACCTGAGGTTTATTTTGTTTTAAAAGGGTCTTCAGTTAAATAAACCAGGATGTGAGGACATGGGTAGGAACATTAAATAAGTAATTGAATGTGCCATGTTTTAATGTACAGAAGTTAATGTATTGTACGCCTGTTTGTCTATTAGTATGTATAAGTATGCCATAATCATTATCATGTGACATATAGGGATGCAAAGACGATCATAATAATAATTGAATTATTTCGTGTACAGGACATCGCTTTTCAACTGTTGTCGAATTTGCAGTCTTAACTTATAAATTTCAGAACTCGATCATAGAGGAAACATAATACATTCTTGGCAAAAAGTATCTTAGGAGAGAGGAACATTGACTTCACCCCCGGGCAGGTAGTGCTCATTAACCATGGTTGGCAAGCCGTCTACGATTTCGGTTAGAAGGAAAGTTGCACAAGTAAACCCTCACTGTCGTGTGTTCAATCCTCGGATGGCTAACAAGTAGGGAACCAAATTCTGACTCAAACAAAGATGGAGAAATCGGGCCAAAAAGTGCAAAATAGGTCTGTCCTAACTTATAAATTTATAACGTCTTAACTTATGCCTGGTCAGTCCAGGCATAACTGAAAACCATAGGGTTGCCAGATTGTTGAAAGTGATTTTTTTTTACTAGCAAAAGTTCAGGTAAAATATGGCCAAAACTAGCCAAATTCCTAATGTTTAATGCGTTTTGAAATTGGCCAATAGTAGGGGGGGGGGGGGGGGGGGAATGAACATAAATTTCAGTGCCAGTGACACTTTTGCAAAAACAATTGCAAAATTTATAAAATTTCGCAATGAAATTGCAAATGTCAGCAACCCTGCAGTGCACTGCAAGGACTCCATATGTTAACTTATAAATATCAACACACGTGTATGTTTACAATGGAAACTAACCATGACGTCAGAAATCACGTGATTAATGCCAGAGTTAAACAATCCTTTTGCAAATCTAAATCCTACTGAAAATTGAGTATGGTCATTGTCCTGCTACAAGAGAAAGAGTGGATCAATTTGTTATAAAGAGATCGTATGATGGTTATATTTGATGTTTATAAGTTAGCCTTTCGTGTATTGCCACGGCCCGAAAGGGAGGCAAAGAATAGCAACACTGTTTACCTTCCATGCATGTCGTAAGAGGCGACTGAGGAGGTTGTGGGATGGAGTCGGCTGTCCCATCCCATATAGGGTCAGTGACCCAAAGCCATGCTGCAGTCGGATGTGTCAGGCCGAAAGGCGCAGATATCGCAGCAATGCTGTAAACAATAGCACAACGCATTCCATTCTCCGGACTACATCCTGATAATCTGCAGGAGTTTGAGAACGAACACAGAAGAAGAAGAAGATGTTTTACGAATTTTGATTGATGAGATGTCGAACCATCGCTGGTACAGATTTGTTGTGTGAACAAGAACCAAGTTTTTAGACGAGGTAAAGACCACATCGCATCTGATTGGCGCATTCAAATTGCCAGCATTATTTTCTTTTGAAAAATGTTAATACTGTACATGCACTGGTCTGCGTATACCTAGTTGGGCAAGAACTATAGTTGCACTGCTTGAGCGATGTTTACACACACATTGTATCGTTAATCGTATTCTGTGTTCATCATTTGCGGTCACGTTATATTGTCAGGCCGGTCGTCAGGGTAAAGTCTACTGTCTTCTCCGGGTCCAAGCTGCTGCACCATAGACTACTTTTGCATCAAATCTGTATTCTCTGGCCAGGTTGCTCGTCTTTGCATATTGGGCAGTCCTAGAGTATGTGTTCATGTGTCTGTGTTCCGGATTCACAAGGGCATTAGTTAGTCGTCGGATCATCATAACTGCAAACTGGACACGTCCATAAATGCTCTGATCTCTCCCTAAATGTATCCACCATTATACTTCTGATGATAGTACAATGCAGAGATTCTCATTGATGCTGTCGTAAAAAGATCAATCATATCAAACATTAGGGGCAGACAGTCAAGGTTTCTAGGGCATGTGCTGAGAAGAACAGCTAGAACACTTAATAACCACTGGAAAGATCAAAGGGAGAAGAGATACGAGACGACAAAGAGAAAAGTTACTAGATGGGCTTGTATCGTTACACGGTAGAAGCTCACCAACCGAGCTTATTGACAACACAAGAGACAGAGAGTCGTGGAGAAACATGATCACCTAGCCAATCAGCATGGCACTTGATTGATTGACAGTATCGGTCCTCTTCTGTTTGACCATCATTCTTCTGCGCCCTCCAAAATGTTCACTTTTGGCATCACCGCATTTTCAAACCATGATCTTTAATCCTGGACATTGAAAATGAATCCACATTAGTCTCACTCTTGCGTGTTATATCTCTTAAAGAACTCAAATCGTCAGCTCGATCCATTGCCCCATCGCCCTGTGCCACAGTCGTGCATGATGCCAGTTGATCTGCTCTTTTATTGCCTCGAACACCCACATGTCCCGGCACGAAAATAAATGTAACTACTTTCAAACTCGCCTTTCTAAAAGCCTCAATCCACTGTTCGCGAACGAGACCCACTTGTACCTCCCTAATCATAATCATAAAGTCACTCAAGATGCAGACCCATGTTACCTTCTGTGTGACTACCCACTCAAATGCCTTTGTCACCGACCGCCATTATCTCCATGGTCATGCTACTCGTAGTCAGCAAAGACCACATTCTCCTCTCTGATCAGTTTACTTGCGCACTGAGCTGTGATGGCCCAAGCACTGCGAACATGCCTAATCACAGATCCATCAGTGTATATAATCACATCCCCCTTTTTGGTATTTTCCCTGACCAAAACCTGCACCTCTTGCTCAACGGCCGTGAGACACCATTCTCTGCATTCCCTGCTAAGTGATATTACTACTCTCAAACAAGTTTCGAAATTTGTGGGTATACTTATCCATTCCGCACATGCGGCCACATTTTGCAATCTGCACATGCTTTGTATGACATCCTCAGCACGTCCCATCCACAACTTTCCTCTCTAAGTCTGTTACCTTTAACTTTCTGCATTTCGGAATGCAATGGATATTCCTTATCTACATGTATCTGAAGGTACGCCCATGCACAGCAATACTATAATCTGTGTTCTGCCGTAGGACAGTCGAGTAGGTATCGCATAGCTCTTGTTGATGTGTCTCTTGTACACCCAAGTATGATGCGCATTGCTGCATTCTGGATTCTATCCAGTCTTTCGATCTGAGTTTGGCTCTAAGAGTCAGAGTGCATATTCCACCACAGCCACCACCAAACCCTGGCACAAAAGAAATAACCTCTGCTCAAATTGCGCATCAGCCATAACCATTTGTCTCGACATTCATCTGTGTATGAAATACTCAGTCGGTAAAGGTGACTCACAGTCTGCAGTGACCTGTTCTAATGTGAAAGTGTGATCTGTTGACATATTTGTATGCGATGTTTTGCATCGGGTTTGTCTTCCACTTATATTTGTTTCTTCCATTTTGACGTATAGTTCATCATTAAAAACCTTAAATGTTGTAAAAGTGGTGAAGTTGTCCCTAAACGCTTGTTCTGACCACCACTTGAAAGCGTACCTGCGCACAAATCACCACAGAACAGTTTCTCCGCAAGATCCTCGTTTGGGATGCGGAAAAAGTGACCGACTAAAGGAAATTGGGATCGTATCAACATGGCATGAATGCTTTGATCTTGGAATTTTGCAGAATGACCGTGTGAGAGATATGACCCTGCCACTATAGAGCGTTCTCGTGCACCGAAGGTGATGATGATGAATTAGTTACTTTAGCAGTAAGCAGATAAAATTTCAACATCCCATAGCCTTTCTGACTAAGACACGAGTTCTGTTTATTCATAATCTACATTGTGATGTAGATATGTATTGTGGATGGTTGTAAAGTGATGTATAAACTAAAATAAACTAATTTGGGATTAATGAAAAATAAACTAATTTGGGATTAATGAAAAATAAACTAATTTGGGCTTAATGAAAGAATAAACTAATTTGGGATTAATAAAAAGAATAAACTAATTGTGGATTGTGAACAAATCTGTTAAGAATAAGGAGTTATGTTATACACGAATGCGCTATAAAGGGATTCCCCTGTAGAAGTTTTGTGGAATACATGATTTTACCTATTTATTTGTGCGCAGTGTGTTTTACTACAATCCTCGTGAGCCTATCAATAGTACAGTTCTGCTGACTCTCGCAAATCATCCTTCTAAAGTGATGCTATTCGACTTTTCTTGTGCTTGTATTGGCTATCGACACAAAATGATCAACGTTTGGGCACGGAGTCATTCTCGGTGAACCTATTTTGTTACCACCGTTGAAGTCGGATCTGTCCAGTCATTTACAAAAATTAAACCGTGGCACAACGCTTATGCTTTCTGGACTTACATCTATGGACTAGATTGCTGAAAATTTCATTGGACTATTCTTCTGCTACAAGAGAAATCTAGTGGGAATTAGAGAACGCACGGGAGAAAAAAATATGTACAGAAACGGTTCGATAAAGATGCATATTATCACAAGTGTTACTCAATAAATTATTAGAACACTCCATGCAGAAATTCAACAAATAATTTCCATCAGTGGCCACATTACGTGTAACTAACATTTCGCAAATAATAGTGTTTATCTTTTATATGAAATTAAAAATAAATTACCTCTAAGAACATTTATGCCGTCCTATCTCTAGCTACTGTTTCCATTTATTTATACTGTCATTGAACTCTTTTGTCCTATCTCTAGCTACTGTTTCCATTTATTTATACTGGCATTGAACTCTTTTGTATCTCTAGCTACTGTTTCCATTTATTTATACTGGCATTGAACTCTTTTGTCCTATCTCTAGCTACTGCACCCATTTATTTATACCGCCATTGAACTCTTTTATCTCGTCCTATCTCTAGCTACTGTTTCCATTTATACCTGGATTGAACTCGTTCCTTTAGTTATTTCTTGGACATCACACTTGCGTAGTGGTTAAGCCGTTTGCTTTAATTTGTCGGTGGCTCAATTCTCGTTAGCCCGTAACGTTTTCCTTATAAAATGTTGGTGATCCATAGGGCTCTTTTGAGATGGGTACAATATGGCACAAGTAGAAGTGGAAAACCAAGAAGGACTTCCCAGAACAACCATCAAAGAGTATGACTATCGGTCTCAACATGCAAGAATTACACATAGTTGCATCACATCGTTCGAAGTGAAGAGCTCTGGTTTCTGTCCTATGCACTGTGTTTGGAGCTCAAGCAATATATATATTGCGCACTGTGGGTACTTGCTATATATATATATATATATATGATTGTTGTAGCTATGGAGTTATGTGCCGTGAGTGGTACTCTCGGCAGGAGTGCCGCCTCCTAGTTGACAGAGACGGAGTGCATATAATTGAAAGCTGGTAACGCCCGTGTGTTGCCGGGGCCCGAAAGGGGAGTAAAGAATAGCAACACTGTTTACCTTCCACGCATGTCGTAAAAGGCGACTAAGGAGGTTATGGCATGTAGATGGATGTCACATCCCATATAGGGTCAGTGACCCAAAGCCTTGCTGAAGTCGGATGTCATGCAGAAAGGCGCAGATATTTCAGAAATGCTGTAAACCATGACACACCGCAACCCATTCTCCGGACTACATTCTGATAATCTGCAGGAGTTTGAGAATGAACGCAGAAGAAGAAGAAAGCTGGTAAGATGAAAGATATTCTATTGCTTAAGCTAAAAGATCCTCCAACGTACTACTGAAGAGCGTGGCAAACCACTTCCACATCAGACTTGGCATTGTACTCTGCAGACCTAGCATGGGAAATCAACAGAACAGTGGGGAAGCAACTTGGAGGTAGTGACCACCGACCAGTATTTCTTAGTATTAAAAATGTACCCACAGGGCCATCCCAAGATCAAGATGGAATTATAAAAAAGAATTATAAATATCTCGTGTACAATGACATCAATCCTTGCTACAGGGTGCAAATAGCGCCGCATTGCTCTCGTGCGGACTCAGGGTTAGCAGATAATCAAGATTCTACAAATACCTCCTCGTGGTGCATCCTGGAATCGCGTATAAGGTTTTGTTAGAGGGAATTCCAGCTGGCTATCCGCGTTGACTGATCCACATATTTCAGTGTTCACGTTGCGAATATTTTACGTCGCTAACCAGTGAAATGCACGGATCAGCAAAGGGAAGTAGCTAAGAACGGATTTATAGCTCTAATTTAATTATTTCATTTCAGATCCATCATTTCAGAGCGCAGAGGCCGCCTACATGTGAACGAATGAAGCAAGTACCACATACATACATGTGGATGATTGAAGTAAGTACCTTATATATACATGTGGTCGATTGAAGCAAATACCTCATACATACATGTGGGTGATTGAAGCAAGTACCTCATACATACATGTGGGCGACCAAATAAAGTACCTCATACATACATGTGGACGACTGAATCAAGTACCTCATACATACATGTGGGCGACTGAATCAAGTACCTCATACATACATGTGGGTGATTGAAGCAAGTACCTCATACATACATGTGGACGACTGAATCAAGTATCTCATACATACATGTGGGTGATTGAAGCAAGTACCATACATACATGTGGGCAATTGAAGCAAGTACCTCATACATACATGTGGGAGATTGAAGCAAGTACCTCATACATACAGGTGATCGATTGAAGCAAGTACCTTATACATACATGTGGGAGATTGAAGCAAGTACCTCATACATACAGGTGATCGATTGAAGCAAGTACCTTATACATACATGTGGACGACTGAATCAAGTATCTCAACATACATGTGGACGACTGAATCAAGTACCTCATACATACATGTGGGAGATTGAAGCAAGTACCTCATACATACAGGTGATCGATTGAAGTAAGTACCTCATACATACATGTGGGCGACTGAAGCAAGTACCTCATACATACATGTGGGCGACTGAAGCAAGTACCTAATACATACATGTGGGCGACTGAATCAAGTACCTCATACATACATGTGGGCGACTGAATCAAGTACCTCATACATACATGTGGGCGACTGAATCAAGTACCTCATACATACATGTGGGCGACTGAATCAAGTACCTCATACATACATGTGGGCGACTGAAGCAAGTACCTAATACATACATGTGATCGATTGAAGCAAATCCTTCTCCAGATAGTCCTGTTCGTTAATTTTAAACATCACATATCTTGGCTGATCCGTCTGTTTGTGTGTTATTCATTGGCTGACGATACAACGTGATCAATGCTCTGTTGCATCAGCCAAGATAAATGACACTGTTTGGGATCAGCAAGCAGGACTATTCTGCATAAGGACTAGCCTGAAGCCACTATAACAAAGAATACATATGTATTCAACAGAGGCTGTGTTAATTGATATGTTCCGGTAGTTGTTTATTTCTTCATTCACATAATACACACTCATACATTGAAGGTTGCAATTAGTATACACAATGTCGCAGTTCATATTCACTAAGACAACGGAGTCATCTAAAGCTCTGCCGAAAGTTTTCATGTTAGGCATATCACTGGAAGCATGAAGACTAAATAGAAACGGAATAATATCTCCTTTTATATATCTATTTATTCAGGTTTGAACTCCCTGCTGTGTGTAGTCCCTCAACCAAAGTAAGGTTACTTTTTCTTTAGCTCAACGCATTCAGATAATTTCATGGGGTGCACATGGTACTGCACTGCTCTCGGCGGACCCAGGGTTAGCAGATAACCAAGATCCCAAAAGTACTTCCTCGTGGTGCACCCTGGAAACAGGAATACCGCTGCTCGTGTTGATTCTGGTTACACCTTTTGGGGAATCTGTCCGTGAATGTGGAGGCAGCAGATGGAAAGAGATTTGACTGCAAAAGAAACAGTCAATATCTCCGACACCACTGCGCCAACACAGTGACGATAGTCAGTCTGGTCCGAGTGTTGGAGGGGCAGCCAATATAATTGGTACGAAAAGGTAGATGCATGGCGAGAGACGAAAATATAATATACTGCGTACACTGAGAGGGCAATACAGTGCCACGTGCTAACAGAAAAGAAAAACGTTCCAAGGAAATCGGAACTACCAAGTTCTATCAACCCGAGACAAGATTCTATTTACCGGTGCTCCTTAGGAGCAGAAACCTAATCATGGGAGCCCGGCAAAGAAAGCAACCACGGCCCTACTGTCGAGCTTTCCTATACCGGAAACAGGCTCGCGGAGAGAAAGGTTCAGTACCCGATGGGCTCAGGCACAAATGATACAAAGTCGTTCAGCTCGAGAACACGCTTTTCTCCCAAACGCGTGGTGTGACTCAGACTTGGACGAGGGGTTCAAGATGTCGGTAAACGACACATCGCCTAAGAAGGTGAAATAACCTGGGCTCAACTATTCTAACCAGTTCTTCCTAAACCGGAACCAGGCTCGTGGATTTGAAAATGTTCAGTACCAGATTGGCACAGGCACAAAACGTCTAATTACACGAGGCAAGTTCACTGGCTGCGGAACGCCTCGTATAGATAGACGTGAACGATAATCGTCTCGGAGAAAAGTCATTACACAGTCACTGCCTGTTGACAGATATGCAAGCTGTCTGTCGCAGGCTAGGGAAGCCCACTACCAGAATTAAAGGTATGACGAAAACGGATGTGCTGTACCTGTGCCGTCCGGGCCACCTTGTGAGCCAACCGAGGTGCAGAAACACTGTTTTACTGTGGAACTATCAGTACAATGTACTTTACGCTCCCCTGCGGAAATCGCGATTCATTCGCGGTGGTTATCAGACAGCGAACGCAGAAGTAGATCATTTCATGTCTTGACTAAAATGTAACACTAAGAAGGAGCCATTGACTTATAGCCATTTCTGATTGCAAATTAGTTTTATGTTTTGTATGTTGTACACATTCTTTTGAGCGTAAACCTGTGCTCTGTCGTCGATAACGTGGTGAGGAAACGATATTGTACAATAAGTCTCTAGCCATCACTGAAAGTAGGAGCGACGACGTCACGCCAGCTGCCCTGGGAAGTTCATATTCATAACATGCATGTTTGCGGCTAGATGGTGAGGGTTGTAGCTGTGCTGAGGCGGCTGCATGTATGTACACGATGAGAGTGTGCCGTGCGGGCCTTGACCAACATTGGGTCTCAGGCCATAGCTTGATGAAGATGGCGATGATGTCGACGATGGCTGTCGAAGAGAGCAATCAGGTGAAGATTGGGCGGCTAGTCTGCAGGCAGCCATTTGTGAACTGAAACTAAGTCCTGGGTTCATGCTCTGAAGAAGTGATGAGGAGGTTGCGCTTGGTAAAAACGTACCAGCCCCAGACATTCGTCCAGATGTCGCGTGATGGTGTGGATAATATATAGAATCTCTACTAGCGCCCATGCAAGATACAGAACCGTACCCTCCAGACTTGATACCGCTGTCGTACTGGCAGTGACCAGGAGATGGTATAGGACTCGTGTCTTGTGTGTTTATTCTCCTGCTTGAGTCTGGTTTGCTGCCGAGGATGTGGCATGCGGCTGACGCCAGAAGATCGCGTTCTTGTGATGTATCTTCAGTGGAATCGGCTTGAGATAACTGACGTTCTTCTTTGACGATGTGTGGTGAGTTCATCCTTTGAGTGCCCATCTTCATGACCATCATGTCGTCCGGCCGACGTTTCGTATGCTCATCTGTTTAGAGAATAAACAAGAATTATTGTAAATGTTTTTTTCTCGTGTAAATGTTAAGAGTGTTAAAATCTGAAGACCTTACTTGATGGTAAAGTTGAAGAAAAGCGAGCACGAGGTAGGCAGAGATACAAGTGGGAGAGTAACATCACAAGATGGAAAGGTTGCAGTCTAGAAGAATGCACCACCAAAACAAGAGCCTTCGTTGTCGAGATGACACTTGATGATGATGTTTGTAAATGTGCTGATAAATGCTACAACACTCATATTGTTCTTAATTCTTGTTCGTTCAATCTCAAACTCCTACATATTATCAGGATTTGGTTCATACGGTGTGCCATGGTTTATTAGCTGCAATGTCTGCGCCTTTCAGTCTGACACATTCAACTTCACCATGACTTCTGTGTCAATTTATGGGATGTGACCGTCAACTTCACCGCATAAAAAATTCCTTAGTCGCTTCTTACGATATGCGTGGTAGGTAACACTGCTGCTATTCTATTCTTTTTGTTGGGTCCTAACAACACACGGGTGATTTTTAATTCTTCTTCTTCTTCAGCGTTCATTCTCAAACTCTCACTGGGTATCTCTTGTATCAGGACCATGGTCCTACTAGATTTCCAGAAAGATGTAGTCCAGAGAATGGAACTGCGTTGTGTCACAGTTTTATTTGCGTCAATGACCCGATACATCCGTCTTCGGCGGGTGATTTTTTAATTGAATGTACAGATACGTACAAGACCGGTGGGAGGGAAGGTACCATTCTCACAGTAAGACCTGCGGGAGAGAAGGTAAAATTCTCTCTTAATGTGCAATATATGTGGGAGGGAAGGTATCGTTCTCACTGTGATAGACCTGCGGGAGAGACGTTATTGTTCTCTCTGTACTACAAGACCTGAGGGAGAGAATGTTCTTTTCTCTCTGGAAAGACCCCCAAGTGCCTACAACCAACATTGGTTTGCTCATTGAGCTGGTCAATTGAGCACTTATGGGAATGTCCGGATGCTGTGATACTGGTTTATAATCAAGAAAACATGCGGAACATTTGTTTGAGTAAGGTATATGATTCTCATAAAAATCGTTTATTTCTTTCTTTCATTCACTAAAAAATCAGACTTGCTTTGGAGGCACGTTACACCTGTGAGCTGGAAGGACTAGATGTCAGTTCTAGCATGATTTGCTACATGTATAGTTAGTTCTAGCATGCTTTGCTACATGTATAGTTAGTTCTAGCATGCTTTGCTACATGTATAGTTAGTTCTAGCATGCTTTGCTACATGTATAGTTAGTTCTAGACTGTTTTACTAGATATATCGTTAGCTATAACCTGTTTTACTAGATATATCGTTAGTTATAGCCTGTTTTACTAGATATATCGTTAGCTATAGCCTGTTTTACTAGATATATCGTTAGTTATAGCCTGTTTTACTAGATATATCGTTAGCTATAGCCTGTTTTACTAGATATATCGTTAGTTATAGACTGTTTTACTAGATATATAGTTAGCTATAGACTGTTTTACTAGATATATAGTTAGCTATAGCCTGTTTTACTAGATATATCGTTAGCTATAGCCTGTTTTACTAGATATATCGTTAGCTATAGCCTGTTTTACTAGATATATCGTTAGCTATAGCCTGTTTTACTAGATATATCGTTAGCTATAGCCTGTTTTACTAGATATATCGTTAGTTATAACCTGTTTTACTAGATATATCGTTAGCTATAACCTGTTTTACTAGATATATCGTTAGTTATAACCTGTTTTACTAGATATATCGTTAGCTATAACCTGTTTTACTAGATATATCGTTAGTTATAACCTGTTTTACTAGATATATCGTTAGCTATAACCTGTTTTACTAGATATATCGTTAGTTATAGCCTGTTTTACTATATATCGTTAGCTATAACCTGTTTTACTAGATATATCGTTAGTTATAACCTGTTTTACTAGATATATCGTTAGTTATAGCCTGTTTTACTAGATATATCGTTAGCTATAACCTGTTTTACTAGATATATCGTTAGCTATAGCCTGTTTTACTAGATATATCGTTAGTTATAGCCTGTTTTACTATATATATCGTTAGCTATAGCCTGTTTTACTAGATATATCGTTAGCTATAACCTGTTTTACTAGATATATCGTTAGCTATAACCTGTTTTACTAGATATATCGTTAGTTATAGCCTGTTTTACTAGATATATCGTTAGCTATAACCTGTTTTACTAGATATATCGTTAGCTATAGCCTGTTTTACTAGATATATCGTTAGCTATAGCTTGTTTTACTAGATATATCGTTAGTTATAACCTGTTTTACTAGATATATCGTTAGTTATAACCTGTTTTACTAGATATATCGTTAGTTATAACCTGTTTTACTAGATATATCGTTAGTTATAACCTGTTTTACTAGATATATCGTTAGTTATAACCTGTTTTACTAGATATATCGTTAGGTCTGACATGTTTTATCTAGATATATCGTTAGTTATTGCCTGTTTTACTAGATATATCGTTAGTTATAGTCTGCTTTATTTTTTTGTGGATGTCAAAAAAGGAAAGTTTGCCAGGTGTTTGCGTCATTTTCCTCGATCACATAATTAATTTAGTCTGGGACAGAGGGTGTGGAAACGGGCCCCAAAAAGAACGAACTGATGCCTGCACTAATTTCGTCAGCTCATTAATATTGCAGAGTAAAGCGGCAAACTCAATCGCCTGTGCTCAGTTTCACGTCCAGTTCCCAGGAGAACAAACTGTTCGTGCGCCGAGGAGCCCTGGCAGACGTGCTTAAAATGACACTTCCAGAGCCGTTGCTGAGGCTCAACCAACAGAAAAACTGACCGGATGGAGGTGTTAATAATCGCTGCTTTCCAAGCCGCGGTGAGCCTCTCACAAATAACGGAATATCGATGTCTATTGATTTCAGATTCTAACAGTTTAGTTTCGCCACAAACATACTATTTACATTATTTGTTAAATAACAAGTGCCTCTTATGTTGACTTGCGGTACTTTCATGCCATGAATGGAGAGACGATAAATTACGAACACTTGTTGTTGTATCAGAGCTTCTAACCATCAAGAAATGGTAGATATTTTGCTTCTGGTAATCTAACCATCAAGAAATGGTAGATATTTTGCTTCTGGTAATCTAACCATCAAGAAATGGTAGATATTTTGCTTCTGGTAATCTAACCATCAAGAAATGGTAGATATTTTCGTTCTGGTAATCTAACCATCTACTATAGATATCTTGGTTCTGGTAATCTAATCATCTACTATAGATATCTTGGTTCTGGTGATCTAACCATCATGAAATAGTAGATATCTTGGTTCTGGTTATCTAGTAACCAAGGGATTGATCATTAGACAAAAAAATACTTTTATTTTAAAAAGATTTATGGTTGCTGAGTGAAGTTGCTTGTCACAGACTCAAAGTGACCCCGATGCCAATCTGAAATCGGAAGTGTCAGTCCAAAGGCGCATATATCGCAGCCATGTTGTAAATTATGACACAGCGCATTCCGTTCTCCGGAAGATATTTTAGTCTGGGACAGAGGGTGTGGAAACGGGCCCCAAAAAGAACGAACTCGTGCAGATTGAAAGGAGATTTATGAATTCTGCAGAAAACTCGTGCAGATTGAAAGGAGATTTATGATTTCTGCAGAGAACTCGTGCTGATTGAGGGGATGTATTCCGGAGAACGGAATGCGCTGTGTCATAATTTACAACATGGCTGCGATATATGCGCCTTTGGACTGACACTTCCGATTTCAGATTGGCATCGGGGTCACTTTGAGTCTGTGACAAGCAACTTCACTCAGCAACCTTAGTTGCGTTGCGTAACAGAAAAAAAAGTGTTGCTATTGTTCCTCCCATTTCGCATTTCAGTAAGACATGGTCGAAACAATATCTAAAGAATATATATAATCGTAGAATGGTCTACGTTTAACAAAGCTCATGAAGTCAGTAGTAAATGTAACAAAGCTCATGAAGTCAGTAGTAAATGTAACAAAGCTCATGAAATCAGTAGTAAATGTAACAAAGCTCATGAAATCAGTAGTAAATGTAACAAAGCTCATGAAATCAGTAGTAAATGTATAGTGTTTGCATCACACACACTATATTCATTTGCATAATCATCATCATAACGACCATGTGATGCCAGGGCCCGAAAGGAGAGCAAAAATAGTGACACTGTTAACTTGCTATGTATCTAATAATAAGCGACCAAGAAGATTTGAGGAGGAATTGGCTGTCCCATTCCATTGAAGGTAAACCCAGAAACCATGCTGAAATCGAATGTGTCAGGCCAAATTGGGGAAGGGATGTCGCAGATAAACTGTAAACCATGACAACACATTCTGTTCTCCGGACTACATCCTGCTAATCTGCAGGAGTTTGAGAACCAACGCAGAAAATGATAAATGATTATCATAATTACACTTTATATTTGATTTTGTTTCTAGGTTGTAACTCCCGAGCTAATATCTTTCTCTCTTTACCCCTTTCTTCCGCTATCGAATATTCTCTCCTAGAAAATGTATTCTTCAGCAATCTCTAACAGCCTCACCCACCGCTGTCTCACGCCCTTCTTCAGATTCATCCTCTGAGTTTGATCAAACACGACGTCATGCATCCTGGCTGATCTGTGTTAATTGGTCTCTTTACATATACTGTATGTAGTCCGTCAATGAGACGTCAGATCAGCCAAGATGAGGCTGTGTATGATTAGCGCGCAGAACATATCTATAAAATAATGCTTCTCCAATCACTTCTTTCGTTACATTTGGATTGTGTTTATGTCTTCTCCAATCACTTCTTTCGTTACATTTGGATTGTGCTTATGTCTACTCCAATCATTTCTTTCGTTACATTTGGATTGTGCTTATATCTGAAGTTTTGTTTTTCTTCTGTAAACCTGACCTTGTTTGCTCCAGCCATTCATGTCGAAGACATCTATTTTCAATGTTTACATAAAAGCGAAATCCACATCGTCAAGAACGTCCTGTTGTAGTTTACAAATCACCAACTGGTTTCAGTCGTTCGATGGAAGCGCCGGATCAAAGGCAAGATCAGTATGACTTATTCTTTTGTTTATTTTGTGTTTACATTTCTGTGACAATTATTACTTTAAAGAAATTCAATAAACAATTAACAGATGTCTAAGGATAATTCAAAACTACATAACAAAAGAATCATTTATGCAACATGCTTAATCACTGGAACATGTTAACGTGCGAGATTTTATCTTCTGAACTATGGACACGTAAACAAAAACGACACAAATAGTCTCTGAAATAACAAATATGAACTCCAAGACGAATCCCTCAGAATACAGAACACAAAGATTTATCAAATCATATGTTAAAATTCTAATATCCCAGAAATATCTGGACGCACACCAACAATACATAATGAATACATGCAGAGAAATCGATGAACAAAGACAACAAAGAAATAGCAAGAGTTACAACAAAATAACTTCAAGCCCGCACTTCGAGTACTAAAGGATAAAACAATGGAATACCTAACAGAGAAAACTGATATTCTACATAGATGGAAGGAATATTGTCCGGGCATGTATAATGGAATAACCCAGTCAACAAATGAGAGCACCAATGAATTAGAACAAGAACCAGAACCTACAATGTAAGAAGTATTTGTGTATTGTAATTTGTATGATTTCTTGTGTGCTCATCATTACATACTAGTTTTAGTTATAGTCTGTCGTGTCTCATTGAAGCGATATATAAACCTGTGTTTTACGTAAGTCTAAATGTAAGAAGTCAGAGATTCAATCAGAAATCTGGAAAAAAGATAAGCTCCAGGAAACGACGCATTAATATCAAAAATGACACAACCGGTGGAGAATACCATACTTTATGCTGCAAGACATAGAAAAGGGGAATATGTTCAGAATAGTGAAAAAATTCAGTATACATAAACAGTATACATACACTACTTGCCAAGGAAAAGAGATCTTCAATTATGTACCAACTATAGAACAGTAGCACTAATTAGTCAAGCCAGCAAAATAATACTGCAGATCATAATTAAAAGAATATAGGTCTAATACAAATTAGAAACAGAAATTCATGAAGTTCAAGCTGGTTTTCGAACAGGAAGATGAAGAAGAGACCGCATATGAGGAATATAATTGAGAAATGTAGACAATATAGCTTAGCACTACACAGTGTTTCATACACTACCACAAGGTGTTTGTGTTAAACATCACCAACTATGGTCCTATCTTTGGAGACATGAGTTTCCCCAAACATCTAATACATCTAATTGAAATACTATATCACGAACAAGTAGCAGTAAGAATAGAGGGAGAAACATCTGAGTGGTTCGCTATTCAAAGTGGAGTAAGACAGGGATGCACTTTATCGCCATATTTTTTAAAATACCCATGCAGAGAATATAATGAGAAATGTAAGAGAAGAGCTAGAGGTGGTGGGTACAAGATTCTAGAAATAAAATATACAGATGACACAGTCCTTATTACTACACATCATGAGGAACTCAAACAGCTAATCATAAAGAAATACAGCGAGATTTTAAATCTATAAACACACACAAAAAATTCAAAACAAATTATGACAATAGACAAAACAAAGATCCAACCCGCAATCAACATAGACAATATAGAAGTAGATTGTGTAAACAAATTCGAATACCTAGAAACAAATATAAGCAGTTCCGGAGATTGTTCAGTCGAGATTAGGAGAAGACATAATTTCAACACTCAAATGAACACAAATGAGAAAGCTATGGCAAAGTAGTAATAACGAAAGTAATCCTTTTAGGATCACGTGTTTTTCCAGTGGCAAAATATTGATGCGAGACTTGGACTCTAAACACGATAATACCTAAAAGAATAGATTCATGTGAAATGAAGAGCTACAGAAAGATCCTACGAATATCATGAACAGAGAAAAAGAAGAACATTGAAGTTTTGAAATTACTGAGACTAAATGAAGGCTGGCTTTTAAATACGATCATATGAAGGAAGTTAGTATTTTGGGCACTTGTAGTTTGGTGGTATCGAAAGCGACATGGTGGTATCGAAAGGCTTATTATGGAGGGCAATGTGGCGGCGAGAGAAGAAGAGGAAGACCAAGAAGCCGATGGACCGCGATATCGAAGAATGTATGCAAATGTCTCTGACCAATCCAGGCCTGATTGCTCCGGGACAGAGAGGCGTTTATTATTCACGATGAAGACAACTACACTTCAGAGAAAACAACTAAACTTCAGTGGAGACAACTGAACTTCAGTGGAGACAGCTAAACTTCAGTGAAAACAACTAAACTTCAGTGGAGACAACTAAACTTTAGTGGAGACAATTAAACTTCAGTAGAAACAACTAAACTTCAGTGGAGAATATAGCCATCCATGTTCAAGACAACATCAACAGATTGAACAAAAATAAACAAGTGACCGTATATCGACTGAGAATGAAACAACTCTCTAAAATTACACGAAATTGGTATCAGCTGCTCTGCATCTGTGGAACTGCAACACAGGCACCAGAACACATACTGCAGGATTGTCACAGTTTCACTGTTTACAGGACGACAATCTGGCATATAGGAGCTTCTCTGTAGAAGAAGTTGTGGGAAATTCAAGATGAGCTAAAATAAACCTCTCTATACATGACCAATATTGAACTGAATGTTGAACAATTAATCGTAGAAGAGCTACATAATGTCCTTGACATTGAAACAGCCATGAACTGAATATAATGAGCACATGACGACAAGAAGGCAGGAGAATAAGACATGCTTACGTACACACATAATATGGAATTAATGCTATAAATGTCAGTTCTGCTTACATACCTTTCTCAAGATCTACATCTCCATCAGACGTTCTTTTCAGCGGCAACCTGTGGTCTCTGCAAAATAAAGGAATATGCAATGGAGAATAACTGTTCCAGACATGATCGATTGTTGGAGATATCTTTCTTATAGTCCACCCATTGTACCGTATGTTATCAAATCTCTTTCTCATAGTCCATCAATTGTACCGTATGTTATCAAATCTCATTCTTATAGTCCATCCATTGTACCGTATGTTATACTTCAATCTTATAGTCCATCCATTGTATCGATGTTATCATATATGTCCAAATTTCTATGATTTATTACAATAATTATTTCTCGTATACTATTAACAATGTTCGATGTTCCATGTAAGTATGGTCAATAAATATGAAACAAATTAATGAAATAATGAATGAAATAATGAATGAAATAATGAATGAAATAATGAATGAAATGGCAGTTTTATCTTGAATAAAATATACGGAATCGACGTTTCTACCAAATCTTTATCAAGATGGATTTGATCCAAGTTCGCTTAGACGGCATCTACTCGCCTTGCAACTGGAGTCAAGCTAACAGTGGAGGTTACGTGCAATTATGGGATGGAAACACTGACAAATATGGGAATACGAAAGAAGAGATAACTGTTTGGAGCAGTTTACAGAGGACAGAAAATTGGATAGAGAGATCATGACAAGAATTTAAAAAGAAACCAGCTACATAAATTATCAACCAAGCCTGTTCTTGAAATGCACATCTATCCTAATGGTAACCAAAAATAAAATAGTAAATTAAATCATCACACCAGCATTTTGTTAACCAATACCAGTCGTGAACAGTAACTAAACGAACAAGATTACTACTTGTGAAATGAGATGTTTAAGAAAATCAGCAAAGAGAACAAGAAGAGGATATGCGAGGAATGAAGAGATTACACGAACTTTTAGAACAACGTTTGTGGTCAAATATATTTAACAGAGCATGAGATGGTTTGGCCACTTAATGAGAATAAATCCAAACTGGCCAGCAGTTACATGAGAATGAAAACATCGAGAGGAAGGTGAAGACAATATAGAACGTGGACTGGTGGAGTTATTGACACGTCAAAGCTTTACTGCACATCAAGCGACCAAAAGTTCCATAGAACGAACCGATCGCCCTGCCGAGTCGCGATTGCGATCTTGCTTCTCCACAACTCTCTGTCTCTTATATTGTTAATTAGTTCAGTTGGTGACTTCTTTTTGTGTCACAATCATAACCTATCCAGACATTTCTGTCCCCTGTCTCTTCTCCCTTTGATCTTTCCGAGACGAAGAGACAGAAGCATAAAAGAAAAAGTATAAAAATACAAAAATTAAGAAAAAAGAATAGAATAGACATATATATATATGTTCGATAAATCCTTATCGCCTTTCAGCGGCAGGGGTAGAAGAGTTCTACCAGGGGTGGAGATGGCCCTCGTGTGTGCTTAGTATATATATATATATATATATATATATATATATATATATATATATATATATATATATATATATATATATATATATATATATATATATATATATATATATATATATATATATCAGAAAATACCAGTTAACGTCTTAGTCAAGGGATTATAAAATGATGATAGTTCGATTTAGAGAAAGAGACCTCCATCGAGACCAGCACCGTGCAGAGGTGATGGGGCTTAGTTCAGCCATCAGGGGCTGGAAACTAAGACTGGTCGGGCAGTCCCACTCGAGCAGGACCATAGTCCTGCCCAAGAAAGCAGAGTGAAGACGGAGGCATCCAGCCAAAAGGCGCACAGAGATTCAGGATGCCACGCACAAAACACAATGGAATTACAGATATAGACATGTTTCAAGTGAACGAAAGAAGAAGAAGAGAAAGAGACGAAAACAAGATAGAGACAACAAGACAAGAAATATTTGTGGAACGCTGTAAAAATAATACATCGTAGGCTGAAATAGTTGCAACTATGGTAAAAATAATACATGTAGGCAGTGAAATAGTTGCAACTGTGGTAAAAATAATACACCGTAGGCAGTGAAATAGTTGCAACTAAGGGTAAAAACACGCCCAGGAAATCTACACACACAAATGTACATGAATAATAGAAGAGATAACAGTAATCATACGATAAATCACTTACTTCCTTCCTAGTCCATTATCTCTGAATCCCTTGGCGAATGGGTTATGGTCAATCTTGAGTTGTGTGATCTGTCAACAGTAGAACAAGGAGATTACAGTAAAACAATTGAAATAATAATAGAACAATGGAACAAGGAGATTACAGTAAAACAATTTAAATAATAGTAGAACAAGGAGACTACAGTAAAACAACTGAAATAATAGTCGAACAATGGAACAAGGAGATTACAGTAAAACAATTGAAATAATAATAGAACAATGGAACAAGGAGATTACAGTAAAACAATTTAAATAATAGTAGAACAAGGAGACTACAGTAAAACAATTGAAATAATAGTAGAACAATGGAACAAGGAGATTACAGTAAAACAATTTAAATAATAGTAGAACAAGGAGATTACAGTAAAACAACTGAAATAATAGTAGAACAATAGGACAAGGAGATTACAGTAAAAAAATTGAAATAATAGTAGAACAATAGAACAAGGAGATTACAGTAATACAATTGAAATAATAGTAGAACAATAGAACAAGGAGATTACAGTAAAACAATTGAAATAACAGTAGAACAATGGAAATAAATGTAGAGAGAAAAATATTAATGATGCAAATGGGATTAGAACCAAGTGCGTTCAGAGGGCACCAACTCTCCTCGCAATGTGAGTCAAAACGTTTTCCGTCTTATACCACATGACTCTCAATCACAGGTCTTGTGCCACATGACTCTTAATCACAAGTTAAAAGGGGACAAAAAAAGAGGTTCAGCCATTGCTCTAGTCAACATCTCGTTGGAAATCTAGTAGAACCATCAAGTTACAGGAGATCTAGACCATCAAGTTACAGGAGATCTAGACCATCAAGTTACAGGAGATCTAGACCATCAAGTTACAGGAGATCTAGACCATCAAGTTACAGGAGATCTAGACCATCAAGTTACAGGAGATCTAGACCATCAAGTTACAGGAGATCTAGACCATCAAGTTACAGGAGATCTAGACCATCAAGTTACAGGAGATCTAGACCAGGGGTCGGCAACCTATGGCACGCGTGCCAGACTTGACACGCCAAGCAATTTCAAATGGCACGCAGACTCTTCACATTTCCTGTATAAGGTTGATTAATTATAAATCGATAAGCGCGGTTTCCTCGCTTATTTCGCCACTCTGAATAATTTGAAAACTTAAGTTGGCACACAGTTAGCAAAATTTTGCCGACCCCTGATCTAGACCATCAAGTTACAGGAGATCTAGACCATCAAGTTAGAGGAGATCTAGACCATCAATTTAGAGGAGATCTAGACCATCAAGTTACAGGAGATCTAGACCATATCGGTGCAGGAGATCTAGACCATCAAGTTACAGGAGATCTAGACCATCAAGTTACAGGAGATCTAGACCATTTCGTTGCAGGAACCAAATATTTCCTTAAGTTCAATCTTATGCTTGCAAGAAAGTTTCAGATTTAAAAATGTCTTCTTCAACGTTCGTTCTAAAACTCCTGCAGGTTAGCAGGATGTACTCCCGAGAATGGAATGCGTTGTGCCATGGTTTACAGCTCTGCTGCGATGTTTGAGCTTTTCGGCTTGCCACATTCAGATACAGCGTGACTTCTGCGCCACTGATCGCATATGAGATGGAATAGCCAACTGCACTCCATAACCTCCTTAGTTGTCTCTCACGACTTGCATGGAAGGTAACTAGTGTTGCTATTCTTTTCTCCATCTTGTACATCTGCAGCCCAGAGGCGAGAGTTTTATATAAAGCAGAACAAGTGCCTTGCAAACATTCTTGAACTTTGTGTGTAGGAGCCACACAGTGTTGTGTGGAGAAGCCACACAGTGTTGTGTGGAGAAGCCACACAGTGTTGTGAAAGTGGAATTGATAATCTAATGTCAAGTGTTGAGATAGAAAAACATTACATAAAAATAAAGATTCATTGTAATGTGTAAATTCATATAATGTATGTCAGAAATATTAATTTAATTGTATAAAATATAGCTATGTAGACGTCAACAACTGCTCAACGTGACCAGTCACGTGAACAACCTTTTTAGTGACGTAATTTATGCACAGATCCGTGCTACCTTCCTCATTGGCTCTTTTAAATATCAATACCATTATTATCATGTGCTATCAGGGACCATCGTTAGTGCTATCAAGAACATCAGCTATAATTGTGTTAGTGCTATCAAGAACATCAGCTATAATTGTGTTAGTGCTATCAAGAACATCAGCTATAATTGTATTAGTGCTATCAAGAACATCAGCTATAATTGTATTAGTGCTATCAAGAACATCAGCTATAATTGTGTTAGTGCTATCAAGAACATCAGCTATAATTGTATTAGTGCTATCAAGAACATCAGCTATAATTGTATTAGTGCTATCAAGAACATCAGCTATAATTGTATTAGTGCTATCAAGAACATCAGCTATAATTGTATTAGTGCTATCAAGAACATCAGCTATAATTGTATTAGTGCTATCAAGAACATCAGCTATAATTGTATTAGTGCTATCAAGAACATCAGCTATAATTGTGTTAGTGCTATCAAGAACATCAGCTATAATTGTATTAGTGCTATCAAGAACATCAGCTATAATTGTATTAGTGCTATCAAGAACATCAGCTATAATTGTATTAGTGCTATCAAGAACAGTTATAGTGGCTTCTGTTTCTATTGTTCTTTTCCAGATGTTCTTATACAGAACATTAAATAAGTGTGGAATATATCATTCAATTTCTTCTCTCTCTCTCTCTCTCTCTCTCTCTCTCTCTCATACCACTGTCTCATGACTGCGGTAATAGAAGAGATAATAAATGCCATTACCTGTTCGTTCTGGTATGCGGTGACAGCAATGAAGGTGGTCTCATCGAAGGAGTATGTGTTGAAAGTATTCCATCTCATTGTGAAGATGTCGTTAGCCTGCACGACGTGTAAACGGGGCTGGTATTTATGCATTGAATTCAGAATTATCTGTGGATGAAGGAAACCCAAGCATACAATGGCGGATCAAGTTTTTGGTTTTTGGTGGAGTCTCTGTCTATGAACAGAGAAGTCCACTAAATTGCTGGTATAAAGAGAGGGAAGTTCTAGATGTGGTGTATTGAGACAATCTACTAAAGTGCTGTTGTAAACAGAGGATAGTTCTAGAGGGGGTGTGCTGAGAAAGTATACTAAAGTGCTGGTATAAACAGAGGAAAGTTCTAGATGTGCTGTATTGAGAAAATATACTAAAGTGCTTTTGTAAACAGAGGAAAGTTTTAGTGGGGGGTGTGCTGAGAAAGTATACTAAAGTGCTGGTATAAACAGAGGACAGTTCTAGAGGGGGTGTGCTGAGAAAGTATACTAAAGTGCTGGTATAAACAGAGGACAGTTCTAGAGGGGGTGTGCTGAGAAAATATACTAAAGTGCTGGTATAAACAGAGGACAGTTCTAGAGGGGGTGTGCTGAGAGAGTATACTAAAGTGCTGGTATAAACAGAGGAAAGTTCTAGATGGGGATGTGCTGAGAAAGTCATATAAACGAGCGCTGTCTTTGCGATGTGATAACTGTTGTGGAATGGATACGTGTCCCCGTAGATTATGAGAATTCCAATCCTTAGCAACTACACTCGACAGAGAAATTAGTGAATGGTACTCCATCGCTGTTGAATCTGAGCTTCATGCATTAATCAGTTCCAGGGAAGGTGATATAGTTATTATACTGTTGTTAGCAAGCTCGTAGACAAGGGTGTGGGTGGAGGGGTTTAAGCCACTCACGTAGCAAATCTAAACATATTTTTGTAGAAATAGGAATTCAGATAAAACGCGGTACAAACCCTCCTGCAATGGTTTTCCATTAAAAAAAAGATACCCCCTCCTTAGTGGCGGCCCTGGTTTTTAGACGTATGCTTGGGCATTTATTGCGTAATTTGTAGGGAATACTATTTGTTAGACCTGTGCTTGGGCATTCATAGCGTAGTGTGTAGGGAATACCATTAGGTAGAAGAGTGGAGCTTGCACTGTGACAAGTAAATGAGAATGGAGATTATGGCATTGACGAGGGCCTTAAATTGGATGGAAACAGCAACTCATGAGCAAGCTAAAAAAAAATACAAGTGTCATGTATTCGTGGACAGTGGCTTGAAGCTACGGGGAGGTCAGAGTTAAAAGGAAGCACATTATCCTGATTGGTAATTCTGGAGTTGAAAGCAAGAGAACAGATTGACTTGCTTATTTACCGAGACAGGCAATGGACAGGGCCAGCCATATTGAATTCGTTTACTCCGCCGAGATGGATGTGTTGGGCCATGGACGCAATAAAACGATGAGACAACGCATTTTCATTCTCTGGACTACATCCTGTTAGAAATTTAGTATGACCATTGTCCTGCTACAAGAGAGATCCAGCGGGAGTTTGAAAGTGAACAATGAAGAAGAATTAGTTTGCGAGAAACTGGACGGTTTTCACCTCAAGTTAACATCTGCAAAGACAACCTCGGAATGGCAATGACTACAAATTCCCACTTCCACAAATCTTTAAGAAATCGTTAGGAGGCTACAGGTACTCTCATATTTCTAAATTGTTTCTAAGTTCTAAATGCAAGGTTATATTTTCACAAACTGAGATGGAGTTTGAACCCTAAACTCATACATGTCCCCTTATTGAACCCTACACTCATACTTATCTCCTTATCGACAATGTTTGATGGACAATCCATATCATCTACACAGAGCATGTGCACCTATGTGGCTAGCACTGGGTACCGTGATTGTGCATCTATGTGGGTTGCACTGGGTACCGTGACTGCATCTATGTGGCTTGCACTTCTTCACAGGAAAACATGTAGTAACGAAAATAATTACATCAAACAGGATAAGGTGTGAAACTCATCAGGATGGTAGGAGGATACAGATGCCTGGAGATCTTTCTCCACGAAACGTCTCAATGTGAAACCCTTGACGGGTTATGAGCTATATTATTGCTATATTTTTACTATATTATTGCTATATTTTTACTATATTATTGCTATATATTTACTATATTATTGCTATATTTTTACTATATTTTTGCTATATTTTTACTATATTATTGCTATATTTTTACTATATTATTGCTATATTTTTACTATATTATTGCTATATTTTTACTATATTATTGCTATATTTTTACTATATTATTGCTATATTTTTACTATATTATTGCTATATTTTTACTATATTATTGCTATATTTTTACTATATTATTGCTAATGAACTAATAACAAAGGAAAATTCGCAAGAAAGAAACACAAAAAAGAAAGCAATTTATTTATTAAATGACCAGGTAGGAAGTGAAAGGAGGCTTGTGGACTCCAGCCACACCCGTAAACAGAGATCTAGAGCGCTTATCCTGGAGATAATAACAATAACAGAAGTCAGGTCACTGGTGGTAGTCAACAATTGTTAAGAGTCTTCTCCGCTAGCCTTCCCAGCATTTGTCAAAGTATCAAAAGTTCATATCCGAGTGTGAAAGATCACGACACTTTTATGCCAGGATAATCTTACATTTTATACCAGCAGAGGTGGAGGTCCAGGCGCAGAAAACTCACTAAAATGTCGTTTAACTAAAGATACGGCCGATACTTGTTAATCTTTCCAATACCTCCAACGGGAAAGGGACTGGACTTTATATTTGATACCGAATCGTCCACTGTCAGTTTGGCTCTGTTAATCCCCTGTCACAACCAGGTAGCCCCATTTTGGGCAAAAATTTCTTGTGTGGCCCCCATATACATTTTAATGAGGGCGTCTTTTTTTATTCGTTCTCAAACTCCCACTGGATCTCGTGTAGCAGGGCAGGTCCTACTATACCTACAAAAGGTTGTAGTCCAAAAAATGTAATGGGCTGTGTTGATGTTATATTTGCACCAATGGTCGAACACATCCGACTTCTGCGGTGGTAATTAATATAGTCTTACCACTTCCACTGATCGGTGGATCTCTGTAACCAACATCGCTAATATAACAGTAGGACGAGAGATGTCACCTTTTAAGTCCGCATACCATGCTGTCATCTGCCCCAGTTTAATGAAACAAATTGTGGTTTAATATATATATATTTGTGTATGTTCTAAAACTGCATACAATAAGTTTGAAATCGATTAGAAAGCCAACAGACACAAGATGACTACCAAATTATGAACATTCCAGAACAAATTGTTATTCTACGCATCAGAATATGATACAACCGAGGTCGCAATAACACGTAAACAGAGTTCAAGATTGACATCACAGCAATGTACAGATGTGAACAGACACCTCAGACAGCAGAGTATCGTCTTCAAGAAAACAAGAATATGAAATCATGAGGCAAAAACATTGGCTCAGAGAAACAAACAGTGGAAGACACACTCTATGGATCTCTGTACGTGATACAAGATAATCAAGTTTATAGAAAAGGCAAAACTTTAGATATAAACACGTTTCAAGTAAACAATGATAAATTCATGCATATTACTTGTTAAAACCCCAGTGGAGGAAGAACTAAAGAAACGGCGTTGGAGATACCTCGGACATGATAAGAAACGTAACGGAAAAATAAAAAGGAAGATTACGAAGTACCGAAAGAAATATTTGGATGCAGACAAAGGTTTGGTACAACAAAGAGAAAGGTAGAGGAGCTGGGAGCAATAGCTAATTGTAAGGAGACAGGCGGAGAAGTGTTTTTTTTCAGGACCTATGCTTCTCCGAGGGGAGTGAAAATGTGCATAAATATGTGTTTTTTTCCCCAAATAATTTCTCTCAATTACCTAAATGTGTCCCACTCAGACAATTACCTTAATGTGTCCCACTCAGACAATTACCTTAATGTGTCCCACTCAGACAATTACCTTAATGTGTCCCCCTCAGACAATTACCTTAATGTGTCCCACTCAGACAATTACCTTAATGTGTCCCACTCAGACAATTACCTTAATGTGTCCCACTCGGACAATTCCGTGGACTCCAAATTGTTCATTTTGTCTTTAGCCCCCCCCCCCCGCGATATTGTGTGGCCCTCTTGTAGACACAATACTACTCAAGATGAGAGCCACTGATAGGGAGTACTGCCAGACAACGAACAGTGGAGCTGCTTGGACCCAGTTTGTCACTAGATCTTGAAGAATATCACTTCTCCACGTTGAACTGGTGTGAGCTTATAAATCAGTTTCTCTCAATGGGTGGTCTGTAAAGATCAAATTGTCATTTTTTGGGTCTAACTGGGGCACGCAAATGTCTTCTACAATTCTTCTTGCTAATTCCCAAATATCTTCTGGAAAATGTTGAAATTAGACAGTAGTTTGCTGCAGACTGAATTAATGTCTGACTCAGAAACATGGACAGTGAGCAAACAACTGGAAGGAAGAATTTAAACATTTCTTCTTCTTCAGTGTTCATTCTCAAACTCCCGCTGGATTTCTCTTGTAACAGGACAATGGTCCTACAATATTTCCAGTTGAATATAGTTCATATTTATTTGCGCCAATGGCCCCCCAACACATCCGTCTTCGGTGGTATTTAAACATTTGAGGTATGGATATATATAGAGAAATCGTGAGAATTTGATGCAAAAAGAGCCAAACAAAGAGGTACAGCGACTATTCGCATGAAAAAAAACACCAATAGATGACATATCAAACAAATAAAGTATTTTGTATTAAAAACATTACATGATGAAACCTTACTTGAGAGTAGAGTTGAGGGAAGGCGAGCAAGATATAGGCAGAGGTACAAGTGGGAGGGAAATATTACGAGATGGACAGATTACGGTCCAACAGAGTGCACCACCAAAGCAAAAGGTAGAAGATGCTGCAGGTCCGCTGTAGCCAAATTGCGTTGCGCAGACGACACTCAATGATGATAGTGTCAAGTTCAATGAGGTTTTGTGAGTGAGTATTGTCAGGCACACTATCTCCCGTGTGACGTGCTGTGACTTTTTTTCAAGTGGGACTATGTTATTTTGTTATCAAGTGGGACTAGGTTATTTTGTTATCAAGTGGGACTAGGTTACTTTGTTATCAAGTGGGACTAGGTTATTTTGTTATCAAGTGGGACTAGGTTATTTTGTTAATAGCTATTTGGGTTAAAAATACAATATTGTAACATTTTGTGGCAGGACTACGTGAACTGCAACCCAATTATATTTTTATGGATTGATAACGAAAATGTCTCAGAAAGTGAAGTAATATTGTGGAATACAATTTTTTTTAACTGGTATAAAACCGACAATCTCGCTAAAACAATATTAACTACTGTTTATCCGTATAGCAGCGTGATACAGAGCCCGTCTGTAACGGCCAAGGTACCTAGTTCGAGTCCCGTCTCGGGCATTGTGCATCCGGACCGCTCAGACGCAGGCGCAAAGTACTGATTGTGAATACTTTCAAGAAAATCACTAGTCAAAAAATGATGGGTTGATGGCTATATCATGTGTGTGATATCCTGTATGGGAGGTGATACTAATTTATATCTTTATATCCATTGTGCCACCGATTAGCTGTTTATTTTATTCCAATTAACATATTTCAGGAAATTTCATTTATAACAATCAAAATGGCTTATATAGTTCATTTTTGTTCTAACATATATTTCAGGATCATACCAAAAACGGATGTGCTGTGCCGGAAGGTGTAAAATAAAGCAACTGCTATGAAACAAGCAGGACGACATTTGGCATGTTTCCCTTTCGGAAATCACGTGATGTCGTGCTGGTTATCAGAGAGTGAAAGCAGAAGATGATAATATCAGGTGTAGATATATTTTTCATTATTATCTATCTTTTCACTAAACCCTGTGTTGCCTTTCAGTGTTAGGAGTCGGGTCACAGATATAGACATTGCAAGTGAACGAAAGAAGAAGACGAAGAAGCGCTAGGGTAGAAGAGTTTCTCATTACTATCTGCTGCTAGTCATGGTGCTTGGATTGCCCGGATTCAGGAGTGATTAGAAGTCGGATTTAGACTTGGTAAGGCACTAAGCTATTTGAGATGGAGGCCCTTTATAAGTCCAGCCATTATATGTCAGTGCCAAATATTATTTTTTAGAGGCCCCAAGAAAGAGAAAGCTATAGCTTGTATAGATTATAGGTAAATCCTACACTGATTAGAACTTACTTCCTATGTTCAAACGGGTGGTTTATCCAGAGCGTTATTTGAGTGGCTCTCTAATTATGTAAGGCTAACATTCTTGCCTAATTATGTGCTCTAGGAGATTGTCGCGTACTGCACATAATTGCTGTTCATCATACCCTATTTACAACTGTTTATAGCAGGGGCATAATGTACACGTTGACAGCTAGCACCATATTCAGGGTGCTAGATCCTGATGACACAGATTCGTTGGGCAGGTCATTATGTGCGTATGCCAGACCATCGTCTGCCAAAGATACTTCTCTATGGTGAGCTGGAGAAAGGGCACACGATCTCAAGGTGGCAAAAAAAAGTGCTACAAGGACTCGTTAAAGAACTCACTAAAAGCCTTTGAAATAGACCACGATACATGGGAAGAACTTGCACAAAATAGATCTACATGGCGTTCTAAAATCAATAAGAGCGCATCATCTTGTGAAAAGAAGAGAAATGCAGCAGCTCAACAGCGGAGAGCAGCTAGAAAGTCACGGAACAAAAGATCCGTCTACTGTCGTCATTCCATGTCCGAACTGTCCAAGGACATTTACAGCTCGAATAGGGCTCATTAGCCATCTACGAACTCATAATCAAGGACATAACTAAAGTTTAATTTTCAAAAGTGGATGTAACAAATGGTCATCATCACTTGTGATGGACGAATAACAACAAATATTCAGGGATGGAGGTCCGATAGACCAGGAAAGCACCCGCATGAGGGATGCTGTTCGTGAAACATAACGACTCTAAATTAGCACATATGGTCCAGAACATAATCCACAGAAGCAATTGCATCTAGATTAGATTACGTGTATGACTATTTTTTAAAATATATGAGACGTCAAAGTTTAGTTAATCCGCTCACAGCAACCCCAAAGTCTCAATTCAGAGGAAAAACAAAGAAGGAAAAAAAATGATAGGGGATAAAATAACAAGAGAAAAGAAAGTGAAAGATAAAGTGGCCATTACTGAATCCAGTTATTTTTACAGAATCTTCCAGTTTGGGAACACAGGACAAATATTGCACCTAGAAGCAAAGTACGGGAAGTTGACAAATTTATGCGGTATCTCTCCGCCTACCAGACTCACGGTTCGTGGTTTATGTGGAACTAAACGACAAGCCATCCTGCTCGGATGTCAGCCTCGCCGCCGGGGTGGCCTGCTCATTCCGAGCAGCGCTTCCTGGGCTAAATGACATGATTATTTCCAGTGTGATATTCGCTGGATGAAAGATATAACCGTTGAAATTGGGATATGTCGGACCATTGGCGCAAATAAAACGGTCATACAGCGCATATCCGTTCTCTGGACTACACAGTGCTGGAATTTTAGTAGGATTCCATTGATCTATTAACAAGAAAACATAACCAAAAGAAAATCGTTTTCCATCATATGACCATTGTTGTACATTTATCTAGTATTGTTATCCTTATGTGCGAATAAGTTCCCATCATATGACCATTGTTACACATTTATTTAGTAATGTTATCCTTATGTGCGCATAACTTCCCATCATATGACCATTGTTATACATTTATCTAGTAATGTTATCATTTATGTGCACATAACTTCCTATCATATGACCATTGTTACACATTTATCTAGTAATGTTATCATTTATGTGCACATAACTTCCCATCATGTGACCATTGTTATACATTTATCTAGTAATGTTATCATTTATGTGCACATAACTTCCCATCATATGACCATTGTTATACATTTATCTAGTAATGTTATCATTTATGTGCACATAACTTCCCATCATATGACCATTGTTATACATTTATCTAGTAATGTTATCATTTATGTGCACATCACTTCCTATCATATGACCATTGTTACACATTTATTTAGTAATGTTATCCTTGCTGATACATTCCATGAAACAACGTGTAACATGTGTCCCAGAATGCTCAAACATAGTGTCTATTGTCTTTCCCCAGGTGAATGATGGTTGGTAATATCCACACTTGTTAAGGATAGGCGTGGGTGCCTCAGTTGTCGTTCCAGATGTGTCGCCTTGGGTGAGTCCCATGTTTGTTCAGAATTATCTTTGTTTTCTATTCCTCGGTTTCTTGGTCCACTTTTGGGTCTATTTCCGGATATTATTTTGTTATAAGCCCTTATTGGTATTTGGTTTTGGTTCATTCTCAAGTGACCGAACTATTTTACTTGCCATCTACCGATATGTTCAATATATGATATTACACATAATATTTTTCTAACACTTTCACTTATTTTTAAAATCTAGTTTACTAACCTTTGCAGCTTTTCTCAGACACTTAATTTCACACGATTACTATCTATATTATGTCCAAACAAATACCGGCAACACTCCTCACAGTTCTAGTGTTTTCAATACAAACTTTTAGTTTCCATGCACTTTCTATGAATATTAATTTCCCTCGCGTGAGCTGACAAATTTATCAGGAAGATACTTAATTCTGTTTTGCATTTTCCGTTAACAACAGCAGTCAATCCGATACATCCCTTGGGAATGCCCGCAAGATAATTCCAAGAAAACTATTGGAAATTTCCGCAAGCAGTATTTTTTTTGGTCTTGTCATGAATGCGGGTATGTTCCTAATCTTTGTCATCACTCATCCATTCTTCCATATATAATAATAATAATAATAATAACAGATATAGCAGTCAATGTGCAAACAATGACACTGCATTCCGTTCTCCTGACTACATCGTGGAATCTGCAGTTTGAGAACGAATGAAAAAAAGAGAGCCTTGTTAATATTTTGTAGTTTTTTTCGCTGCAATGATAGAAAGATGTGTCCCATCTTGTCTTTGATCCGCCAATCACTAAGAGTTAGTTCTTGACTTGAATGCCACAATATGGAACTGTGCTGTTATTTTCAGTTGTTGAGACTCAGGAAGGCTGCATAGAGTGTTTTCAAGGAGGGTTTTTTGTTGTTGGCAGAAGTGCATGTCTTATATCTTGTGGATGACGCCGAAAATCGATGTGTCCAGCCATTGGCGGAAATAAAACGGCGACACAACGAATCTCCATTCTCTGGACTATATCCTGCTGGAAATCCGGTTATCCACATGTCCGTTATCCACTGTATGTTCATTGCAATCCCATATAATTCTGGAAGTTTATGACATTTCTATCACTTGTTGTGCTTAGTATCTGCGGAGAACCATCTAGTAATTCGTGCCAAGTTAAAAGACTTTAAAGCAACATGATCTATTTTGATAAACGCCGTTTGGTCGAAACGTAAATTCCGTGTATTTGTTTCACCTGAAACTGGGTCATTGGTTATTTAATTTGTAGCTAGTGTTGTAATCTACCCTTTATTTAATCAGCGGACATGAGTCCGGGTTTGTTGTATAAGGGCTTAAAACTTTCAAAAATAAAGTAGGCTGCAGTTCAGATTGTCCTGCTACCGCGACCTCCAGGTATAACTTTCTCTGAAGATGTTTCACGTAAAACTTTCTCTAAGGATGTTTCAGGCTTAGTTTATTATTCAACATAAACAACTAACTCTTGCGTTCAGTTATGCTTTCCTTCAACAGCAGACCTAGTAGTCCCATTCTAAATATCAAATTTCTAATATCGAATTTCTAATAAAAGTAAGTAAGTAGTAAAGTAACCCATAGCATTTATTAATGCCGTAGGGGTGTGAAATGTTAGCAATCTCACATTGCAAATTTCTAATAACAAATGTACTATAGGGTATAGTTCAATAAAATGCAACCTAATAGAGATCCTATTTTTCAACATGACGCATATGGACTCTCCCTAGGCGCCACGAAGAAATGCTAGTGGGTCGCGGAGAACAATGTTGAGTTTGGTGGGCCACAGACCCGTCCTGATGAGGGATATGATAGTGATCACTCGAACGTTTAAAAAAAATAAAAAATTATATCGATACAGCTTAAAAACCCTTCGTGACTTGTAAAGAAGTTTCCTTATTAAGTCATCGGGTGGGGGCCGCGGTTGTGGCCAGATACAACAAACGGTTCAAACCCAGTGATTTTGAATTCAAACTCACTTATTTCTTCTACATCTGCATTGTTTCTAAAATTCCTACAGCTTGTCAGGATGTAGTACTGACAGTGGAATACGTTGTAATATCAGGATGTAGTACTGACAGTGGAATACGTTGTAATATCAGGATGTAGTACTGACAGTGGAATACGTTGTAATATCAGGATGTAGTACTGACAGTGGAATACGTTGTAATATCAGGATGTAGTACTGACAGTGGAATACGTTGTAATATCAGGATGTAGTACTGACAGTGGAATACGTTGTAATATCAGGATGTAGTACTGACAGTGGAATACGTTGTAATATCAGGATGTAGTACTGACAGTGGAATACGTTGTAATATCAGGATGTAGTACCGACAGTGGAATACGTTGTAATATCAGGATGTAGTACCGACAGTGGAATACGTTGTAATATCAGGATGTAGTACTGACAGTGGAATACGTTGTAATATCAGGATGTAGTACCGACAGTGGAATACGTTGTAATATCAGGATGTAGTACCGACAGTGGAATACGTTGTAATATCAGGATGTAGTACCGAGAACGGAATGTGTTGTATAATGATGTAGTACTGGTCAGATGCCCCCCCCCCCAATCGACTAGCAATTTGAGTCAACACGTCTTCCATCTTCGATCATCGTGTTAGCTCAAAGCGCGAAGCGGTTGGGTGCTATCTAATCGGACCTGGTTCAAATCCCGTGTGTTGCATGATTTTTCTTTATTAATAAAATCTTCGATGCTTCTATATTATATTGTTCACAATTTAACTAGTCTTACATTCATCAAATTCCAAAATCGGTATATCCATTTGATGCTATGCTCAAAATTTCTCAGAGCGCCATATTTTCAATTTTCTCCGCTGAAGACATCTAAACTGGGGGAGATCATCTGGTACGAAGATATAGAGGAACAGGTCAAAGCTAGTTATTATCTCCCTTTTTGTGGGTAATCTCCAGAGAATGAGTTCGGGAAACGACGAAAACCGAAATGGCGTTTACTCACGTGATTTTTGACACATGGTTGACTCCACCAAAAGTGATTGAGTTTCTCGAATGTCTGCATTAATTTTGGGCTGCTTGTGTGAGCTTGGGTAGAAATTTGGATATAAAACACAATGCTAGTTCTGTACACTTTACGCAAATAGGCAGATGATTGCCTCTATACTCAAACAAACTTAACCATCACGTTACTACTATCACAGTCCAACCACCGTTTTCGCTCGTTTCCTATTAGTGCCTACTTATGTATTTTGTGGTTAATTTATCTAAATATTATATCAATAAAATCAATAATTAGTTGAAATATTTATTTAGGGTTAAAAACGAATATTTTTTACATAACTAACCCTAACCATAATTATATTTAAATTAATGAATAATAAACATAAACTGATAAACGTATAGGCCTAATAAACATAGATAAACTGATAATTGGCGCAACGGAGGTTGGGCTGCAATCATAGTACCATCATGACTATTCACCATGGTCTCTACGAATCATAGGTTCTAAAAAGAAACATCTCTTCCATTTTGTCCTATCATTAGCTTTTACTTTCACTTCTTTCTATGTCCTGCCCAATTTTTTGGTTTTCTCTTAATATCTTTCTCTGTGGATTTCAGAACAATGCCTGTTTTACAATGCGTTTGTAAACAATGCAATAGATATATATCTTGGTAACACTAAACCAACAATACGTTGTTAAGCGTGTCCTGTTCTAAATTCAATAAAACAATAAATTCAATAAAACAATACTTACATGTCCATTTTGGTCTAGGTTGTTGTTTGTTAGCTTCAATTTATGAAAGGTGACCGGTTGTTTCATCCAGTGTCCACCAGAGGCCGGAGAATCTGGGTGAATATAGAGCCTGCCCGGCATGTGGGGTTCAGCTTTGCCCGTGACAACCCATTCCGAATTGTGATACTTGTATCGGCAATCATCAACAGGAACAATGTCCACCAGCAAGATGTACTTGGCATGGGGGTCAAGACCGTCCAGGGTTACTTTCATAGTTGGGAACATTCGTCTGTGGTTGTTAAGATACACAAAACGAAATGTGAGTTTATGGTTAGGCAAACAACAAAATAGCTTTACATTAGAAAAAAAAATAGCTTGGGATCTTCACAGATACAATTAAAATAGAACGGGATCTTCGTATCAACAAATAAAACTTCACGGTATGTTCACATCAAGAGAAAAAATGTCATGAATCAAGGAGTGTGAATTTTCATATTCAGATGAACAGTTTCAAGAAATTTAACGGAAGATGTTGCACGTAAAGTATCTTTCGATGTTAATCTATCAATATCTACCTATATCTATTATGTCAGTTTGTAGAAAACATTTGATTAAATTTCCGAGAAAAGCCGCAAGTGACCAAATTATACAAAATCTTCAGAGAAAAATCTACAAGAGGGAGAGAGAGAGAAAAAGAGAGAGAGAGAAGACACGTATTGTCTAAGAGATGCATATTAAGAGAGAAGGAAGAAACATGTAGTGTCAATGAGAGAAGGAAGAAACATGTATTGTCAATGAGAGTAGGAAGAAACATGTATTGTCAATGAGAGAAGGAAGAAACATGTATTGTCAATGAGAGAAGGAAGAAACATGTATTGTCAATGAGAGAAGGAAGAAACATGTATTGTGAACATGAGAAGTAAAACAAGAACTGCAGGTTACCAGCGATAGTAAAACCATTGGAGATCAGTAACAAACATGGTGTGGACTATTTCATGTGACCAGGCTCTTACATTACTTCTGTGTACCGTGTGTACATCCAAACTGGCAGTGAAAGGTCATATAATTGCGAAACTCATCGAATTGTTTTCATAAAACCGCCAGACAGTCGGATTGGTTGAGTCACTGACGCCGCCCGGTGAAAAGAAACTTTGAACCAATTATGAAATCACTCTATTGTTAATCGGTCACAACAGTTGGGTTATTTTTCTTTCTCAGCCCAACTTCCACGGAACTGAGATATCACCATTTAGTGAAACCGTTCCAATTTTGAAAATCGCGTTAATCCTATGTGTAAATATGTTTCTTGTGCCGTCAAACCTTCTCTGGCATTGTTCCCTCAAGTTCCCTATTTTTTGTGGGTTTTCTTTAGTATATAGTATATAGATCAGCGCCCCTTTCCAATATATGATACAGACTAGCGCCCTATGTATATATATCATATATGATAAACCCTTATTCCGTAAGGCATTGAGAATGCGTTAGATTGAACTCATTCTACTTCGGTTACGCCATATGTCCTTCGTCCTTTTCAACAAGGTGGCAGATCCCCATACCGAGAATGCCACACGTAACACATAATTCCATAGCTTAGAGCGACAATACACAGGGATCAAAAAAAAAAATCTAGGTGGATGCGAACCAAAGATCTCTTGAGTACAAAGCGGATGCATTAACTACTACGCCAGGGAGATCTTCAGTCCATATGACAAAATAAGGAACGCTATCAAATTAAAGCTAAGACATAAACACAAATGAAAAAAACTGAAAGTCAGTGTAACATTTTCAAAAAAAGTTACAGAAAGTGAAATGGTTTATGCTCGTTATACAATTAACTTTTCGTAACCTGTAGTCATCATCATCATGTGCCGTGAGTGGTTCAATGAATGACCTAAAGCGAATCACACAATTCATTGAAGTTATTGGTGCTGTAACCTGATGTCGGACTGAAGAACGATGAAGAAGAAGAAAAAGAGTAGACTATATTTCTCCCTCGAATATTGTATTAAGAGACCTACGATATTGCATAGAATCAAGAGATTTACAGAGAGGCAGCGAGGACAACACTATACGGCATTTTGATCCAGCAGTTCATGGGCTCATGACCATAACTAAATATAACAATGTTATTATATAACAATAATTGTTATTCTCCTTTTGGTCTTCTTTTTCTTACGGTAACAGATGGTCAACAACATGAACAAGACATGAAAACAAATGAAGTGTTTAAATATTACTAAGAAAATGTATCGGTTTCATGGTAAATATGGTTAGTCGCACAAACACAGCTCGGTCGAACGTGTTCGGTGTGTCTAAACATCGATAAATTGTACTTGTGATACGATATGATGTATTAGTTTGTGTCTAAACATCGACTATATTGTACTTGTGATACGATAGGATTTATTAGTTTGTACTTAAAAATCCAACCAATTGTTGAATAGCAATTTCCTAAATAGAATATGCCTCATTAAATTAGGTAATGGAAATTTCGGTGTTGAAACAACAACGGCGCGTCATACATAGGAGTAGAGCTGACTATTAAAAGGCAGACGAATACAGTACATTAAAAAGAGTGACAAGATAAATTAATTGAACCAATGTTCAAGAAAACGGCGCATAAAATGTTGTGCAATAAATAGATAACCGTGAATTACATTTTTAGTGATACGTAATTGTCATAAAATAAATGTCATAACTAAATAGATCAAAGAAATGTGCCGATGTAAGAAAGTGGTAAAAATGCATTTTTTTTTAAAATTGTAAAATCACGGCAACATGTTCGCATTCTAAAAAATTCACGACGTTACGAATACAGCTTATCAGCATATTAAAAGTTATGACGGCGAACTTTTCAACTATAGAAACTGTTCCACCTATTTAACATTGTCTATCAACGCCATTCATTTTACCGTCACCATTTTGAAGTTAGAAAACATGAAACTAAGTCGCTAAAGGGCAAAATCCGGCGTAGGCGTTCACTGGTTGCTAACTGCTGCTCACGCGAAAGCAGCCAGTTAATTGTGCAACAAAAAGGAAAACAAGTGTCTGAATTCCGAATACAATGTTTTCACACTCTTAGAAAGTGTCCGGGGTGACCGGTACTGGGTGGCAGTTTTTGTCTGGACACCGATAATTCCCGACGCTTGGGAAATTAGTGATATAATTAGCCAGTGTAGCTTTCAAACCTTCGTGTAGATGTTTAGTTGCGCGCTCGTAGCGCGCGTTTTACTAAACAAAAAATTAGTCACTCCAGTGGGTAGAATGAGGAGTATTTATATAATTTAAGCCCCGTGTAAAGCGAAGCTACACTTTAGAAATGTGAGATTGAATTTACATTTAGTTGTGTTGCTCGTGAGTACATAGTGACGAGAATTGATTTACCACGTCAGTATTGTCCTTGTTGTTCGTGAGTACATAGTGGCGAAAATTTATTTACCTCGTCAGTATTGTCCTGGTGTTGGAGAGTACATAGTGACGAGAATTGATTTACCGCGTCAGTATTGTCCTGGTGTTGGAGAGTACATAGTGACGAGAATTGATTTACCGCGTCAGTATTGTCCTGGTGTTGGAGAGTACATAGTGACGAGAATTGATTTACCGCGTCACTATTGCCATGAAGTTCGGGAAGATGATTTAATTGTTCTTCTGTGTCACAGTTCTACGGTGTGTTTGAAAATTTCTCAATTCAAACCAAACGTCCCCGTTTGCGTTGGTTCTCACACTCCTGTTAGTTAGATGTAATCCAGAGAACTAAATGTGCTTTGTAATGGATTGCAGTTGGCATGTGATATCTGTACTTTTCAGTATAACGTATCAAACGTGGACACCAAATCTCCGAAGTCATTTCATGACGGAAGGTAATAATTGTTATTCCCTGCTCCACGCTCAGGCTTCGGCAACGATAGATCGAAAATCGAATATCTCAAACTGTACTTGTGACATGAATGTTTTTCCCATAATACTTTATATTACATGTTCTTGCCATTTTATTATGTAAGTTAATACAATTGTCTTACATCATCAGCTTCTTTTGATCTTTCAGGATTTATAATTTTTATTTTTCCTTGAAGAACGTAATTTAACGAAGTTAAATTTTTCCTATGTATGTATGGGAAAATGCATTTAAATGAGTTCAAACAATGTATCTTGATACTAATTGTATTGTGTCCACCTTTCATTTGAACTGGACACATCTTGATGTATATGTGCTGCTTTGCCTATTTGACATAAAACGATTAATATGACCTTGTTATTATGACGGAAATGTTGACTTTACGATAAGGTCCCCTTGTCAGCTAGATACGAAGATATTGTCCTCTTGAAAATACGAGTAACCACAATACACAAGTGAAACAATTAATGACAAATAAATTGAAATGATCATTGACTGTAAGTATGTGCAAAGACGTATCTGAAATCTCAAGTCGCACATACCACAGCAAACTAAAATCTCCAGGCTTCGAACAGGACGCTGTAGACTACAAGCACATCACACAATATAGGTTATCTCAATGACTAATGCCATGTCAGAAAAGGTCCACGGACTGCAGAACACATCCTGCAGACATATAGTCTTTGAAAATTAAAACCTCGCCTCCAAGAGACATAAAAATGAAGCTGTTCGGTAAGCTTGAGGACCTCCTGCTGATGACTAACTTCATGGTGGTGGTTCTCCTTGATTCTATAGATTCTGAGTATAGGAAACGTATGGCAGAAGAGGAGGAAGAGTATCGGAAATGAAAACTAGGAGGGCCCGTTTGCACATTTTCAAAAATCGTCTGGAGATTATAAATTAATAAGAGTAAATTAAGGAATCAACAGCATTACCAACCACATGGTCTTCTCGGTGAACAACCATGTGGTCTTCTCGGTGAACAACCATGTGGTCTTCTCAGGGAACAACCATGTGGTCTTCTCGGTGAACAACCATGTGGTCTTCTCAGGGAACAACCATGTGGTCTTCTCAGGGAACAACCATGTGGAATTCTCAGAATGTGTTCTTTTGGAAATGTATTAGCCATTACATTTTCTGGACCAATTCTCTCAGAATGTGTTCTTTTGGAAATGTATTAGCCATTACATTTTCTGGACAAATTCTCTGAGAATGTTTTCATACGTGACGAACATGGAAAAATGATATGAAAAAGTTACGTACATCGGAAGATGATTCTCAGAGACAAATTCACATGCTTGTCACAGCAGACCTCAACAGGAGAAGGTGGCAAGTACAATATCAGCCAACGTAATTACAATCCAGCGTGAAATTATTTGTTGTAGCCAGTTTCAATATTATTTTAACGCTTCCTTTCAACAATCACGTACGCAACAGAAGATCCATATTTGGGATTGATTGACAACTACCTGCGTATCCAATGATTGCAATTCAGGTGTATCCAGTTCGCGGTTTCGCTTTTCTCGCTATTGTTTTTGGCGTGGGAATACAATTTCGCGAACCGATGAGGAAAATGACTCGGGGTTAAGATATCATGACACTTCATATTATTTTAGACTGAAGGTTTACTAGTGAAATATGTTCGTAGAGTGGATCCAGTTTTTCTTAACCATGTATGTTACCAGAGTGGGTCCAGTATTTTCTAACCTATGTATATTCCCAGAGTTGGTCCAGTATATTCTATGCTGTGTATGGTCCCAGAATGGGCCTAATATTTCATATAGTATGTTCCCTGAGTGGGTCCGATATTTATTAACGTTTTTATGTTCCCAGAGTGGATCAAGTATTTTCTGTCTTGTGTATGTTCCCAGAGTTGGTCCAGTAATTCCAAAGTTGTGTATACAGCATAATCTCAGTTGGTGGTAATCAACATTGATAGTGAGGTACCGATGAAAGCTAAATCTGTAAACGTAGACAAAATTCTGAAGAATGCAGCACAAACATGCTGTGCTGGTAGTTGCAAACTTGTGCAAAAGCTGTACCATGACGTATCTAGGTGAGCCTGGAAGGAGGCTTGCGGACCTTTCCAAGAACATCTGTACAGTATTAAAAACCATTTGGAAGCTTCTGTTGCCAACCACTTCAAAAGCACGGGCCTTACCACGTTACCCCTGTGACGGTCATAAGTCGTGCTTCTCAGACGACCAGACCCGTAC